>OY019132.1:49408704-50608704 GCA_955652365.1 Eristalinus aeneus
CAATAAGTCCTGTGACATATAGGGGGCGCCACTAACAACAATTATTAATTTAATATTAATTTTTTGTTATTGACTCCCCTTATAAGTATGTATGTCCCGGGATTTATTAAGTGATATGTTATTTTATAATTTCTAAGCATTCTCTGGATTTGTTTGAAAATGTTATATTATCAAATATGAACATCCACTTGTATACACATTTCTTCGCTTTTATTTGAAAATTAAGATAGATAAATATTTTATTTCTTGCATAGTAAAACAGTAATTTTACGAAATTCTTTGTATACCAGCTTGCTCAGAGATATGGTTCAAAATACCTGACTACAAAAAACAGTCCCGTTTTATGTAATAATTTCTAAATTAACGATTTAAAAAATGCTTGTAGGAAAAGTATGGAAAAAACTTCCATTTGATACGAAAATGTTGTTAGAAATAAACACAGAACGAAACCGTTTATGAGTGAGTCCGATTCGCACTTTTCTCAGTTTTTATATTTGACGGTAACTTTTTAGATAGGCTTGAGTATGAGAATGTGTATCAACAACACACATATCTAAGATCGATAAAATGCAGTCAATTGTCTAGGCTTTTTAAAGCGACGCCTGAAATATTTTACCTCATTAATCTGGCTACAATGTAGAAGGCACTCGCCAAAGGTAGTAGTCTGGTATGGAACTTCTAAGACCTCCTTGCACTATCTTGGTAGAATTCAGCGGCGAACGATAAAATTATTGAAAATAGTAATGCTACTAAGACACTTGAGTCGCTAGAACATCGACGTAATGTTGCGTCTTCATGTTCCTTTTATCGCTGTTTCAACAAAAAAACGCTTTTTTGAATTGACCAGTTGCATTCTTCCGTCATGGTCGCCTCGGCGTAGTGTGTAAAGTGTGACATTCAAATACAGGAGGTCTAGGTTCGATTCCCGACTGTACACCTCGAATTTTTCACGGCACCACCTCTTTCGAGCTGCTGACAACACTCAAAGAAGAAACTGTCTTAGAAGGCTTCTCAAACTTCGCCGCTTGGAGTCGGCATAAAATAGTAGGTCCTTTCTACTCATGAAAGAACAGCAGCGCGCACAATACGAGTAGTGAATGAGGAAGCTAGGTCCTGGTTCCCTGTGAACTTTCGCACCATCTAACTATTGTAATGATATTAATACTTGTTGGCGCTACAGTCCAAAGGGGGACCAGGGCCTAACTTGTTCATCAACTGCTCGTTTTGTGCGCGCTACTGTTCCCTCACGAATAGAAGGAACCTTCAGTTTATTGCCGACTCCGAACGGCGAAATTTGAGAATCTTTCTTAGACAGTTATTACTTTTTTAATGTTGCCAGCAGCTCGAAGGAGGTAGTGCCGTGAAGAATTCGAAAAATTGGTTTTGAGTTGGGATTCGAACCTACACCCTTTGGCGTCTGAGCGTCGCACTCTACCCACTTCGACACGGCAGCCACATATAACTATTGTGAGTATTATTATTATCGCCTCGCTAGGAATTTCCAACGTTCATTCTTAAGATTGGCTCGACAGTCAAGTTTAGAGACTAGTTCTCCATCTGCACCACATAAATATGGAATGCTCTTTCCAGACCAAATTTTCTCCCTCATTACAATTTACAGGCTTTTGAAACCAATGTACACCTCTACGTCCTTTCCCTCTCTTCCTCTATACCTTAAGCCTGCGCTGTGACTAAATTCCGGTTATTTAGGATATCCTTCAGCGTGCGCCAATTATAAAAGAAAGTCGGGATGTTGTGTGAAAGGTAACAAGTTCCTTCTGTCAGCAGAATAACGAGGACACCGAAACTCTCACCGAACTTTGCGCCGTTTTTAAATAGAACTCCGTAACGGATGACTATGCAGCAGCGCGTGAAATATCATACAAATATCGTGCACTCGAAAGAAGTGTATGATCAGTTCACGATACAGGGACCTTTGCCATCTTGGTCGACGCGGGACACAACCACAGAATTTTGTTATATCCCTGATCTATTTGAGGAGGCGGTGTGAGTTTGCAGAAATGTTTTTGCAAGTTAACACTTCGATACAATCCCAAAATACACTGGACAAACAATACAATCTGGAATTCATAAACAGGTCCTGTGGGATCGCTTGGGTTCATATACCATAATAACCCAAGCGATCCCAAATTCCGAGAAACCACTTGAATACCGGAATGATTTTCAAGCATGTGAATCGGTTCACAGTTCAACCCCCATCCAGAACACATCAGATTAAGTATACCGAGGTAACTTACTCCGAGCAGCATCCTACAAAAAGTAATCGAGATTCATATGTCGAACGGTCCAGTCATCGATATCCAGTCGTCGAACGGTTCAGTTGTGTTTGGCCAATCTTCTTTTGAAAATCTAAATTGTACCGTCTTTTAAATAAAGTTTTTTTTTATTTCTACTTGGAAACAAATAAATTAGTTTGCAAAATCACACATCATTTGTAAACTGAGTCAACGTTCAAACACCTACGGAATAAACTGTACCTTCTCTTCTGGCGCCACTGGCTTTTGCAGTTTGGGCCTCATATATAAAGGACTATGTAACCAATTCGCAAAACTATGGAAAACAGGAGGACCCAAAATTTTGAAAATAAAAACCCGAAGAAACATCTCAGGATGGAATGTATTGGGACAAATAAAGTCTAGGACCAAGTCCAAGTCCATTTTTTCCAAATTTTTCGAATGTGACCTTTGTGGAATTTCTAGTCTTTTAAATTGTATCCTTCGTAACTTTAACCTCTACGTCATCGATGTGCCACCTATCGGACATTTCTTCCTTCGGAAAACATGCATATGCACATCCTCGCCGAACATTTCATTCAAACCAGAGGCGGTGTGGTCGGACGTTTTCCCGACCAGAGAACCACTTTAATACTCTGAATCAGCACGTGATTTCCATGTAGGAACAGACTTGATTTCCTCCACTTCCCTTCTCACGCAGCTTAACATAACATTGAGTCATCAGCTTGAAAGGTAACACAACAGTCTGTTGAACTCAGACTGATCAAACCTAATTTCCTTCAGCAGTAAAATTCCCGAGCGCATGCAGACGCCGATTGTTGCATAAGGAATGAGAAGAACTCAATTCCACGGAGGTGCAACCATCACAATCGAGTTATAGCTCAATTTCGTTCCAGAATGCCACTGCAGAAGACCACCCGCTCGCCGACAAACTTCAAAGCCAATCCCACCAAAGCCGCCGCAAATCTGCTCCCGTTCACGTATGGAGCCACTGCACTGCAGTGACTTCAACGCGCACATGAATTGCATATTTTACAGCTCACTTAGGAAGCTTTCTTCCATGCTACCGATCCCAGATTCGATTTACCCCAGCAGCCGCAGCTCCTCTCAGCCGCGCAAATCACCATAATTAAATGCGAACGCACCCTCCTAACTTAATCGTCAGCGATCACGATCGCTGTTTGTAAATAGTTTACCTCTTAATTGCGCGCGGCTCCTCCGCGTCCATCTCCCGGGCCAGCGCGCGAACACTCCCAAGCTGGCCAGTGACTGAGCGCGCCTCACAGGTTCGCGAGATTAAACATTTTCTAATTAAATTACAGAAACACCGAACGGAACAAGAACGCTAACGTGGTCAACGCGAACGCAGCACACTGCCTCTGTCCGCAGGAACAACATCGCCAACAACAATAATAATCATAATAAAATAATAATCAAGCAAACATCCGCCGGAGCGAGAGGCGCGCGGTGCGCACCTAGTCCATGGCTAGTCGGCGCAGACTGGAGTGCCAACGTCGCCCGGACGAAGTCAGTGGAAACAAAAAACAGCCCAGCTTCACGTTAAATGCCAGTCAGCCACTTTGCATATGTGCGCGCTCCATTTCGCCGGCGCACGCAACGCAAATCCCTCAATCGTTTCAAGCTGCTGCCGCGGTGGCATCTCGCCAATCTGACACCGCGTCCAGAGTGCCGGGAGTCGTCATCGCGTCGTGACGGCGCTACTTGTCATCTCCGCGCACATCTGTTGACTTCTAAATGAATTCAGGTCAAGACACAGCTGGTCGAACGTGGTCGGTGGGAGAAGGGGACTGTACAGGGATCCCAGAAAGGAGGTGTTAATTTGGTGCCCCATTCCGGGGGTCCCACAGTTCACCAGATACCGATCGAGCGCGGGGGCGCGCTGCAATAACTCCGCATTTGCCGGCGAGCGCAGAATGCATCGGCCCGTGAATGGAACCGTGCGGAGATTTTTTGTAAATAATTGACTTGAACTTTGATTTGGAGTGCTCGCCGTGCTCTCTGAGCCAGAGGCCCCCAGCGGCAGGCATTGTGTGGCCGAGATCATGCGTTGAGTGGCTCAGAGGCGCTGCGCCGAGCCTGAGTTAGGGGGAGATTACTCAAAATCCACACAGTGACAGGCGAATGTCATTAATTATCCCCGTGGATTTCCTTTGGGGCGCTACTGAATATGAATGCGGAGCTCGACATGGCCGGGCTTGCGTTGAATTCGTTCTTGGTCCACCGCCAGTGGACTTATTAATGATCGGCACGTCGCCTGATTGGGGCGGATAGTGTGAGTCTGGTGCGCGATGTTGGGCCGCAGAGCGCGCGGATTAATAAATCGAATTTTCTTGTCGCCTTAAATGAAGTGTCAAATGATACCGAGGCGCTGGGCGATGTGTGTGCTGTGTGCGTGGCGTCGAATAAATATTTGGATTTACCTCTTTGCTGGATATTTCCTCAATTCGGTCGGATTCTGGGGTTTTGTTTGTGTTGCAGTCGATTTCCCCGCGCATTAGTCAGTGCTCTGGGCTGCTTTTGTTTCGCTGTCGTGTGACGGTGGCAGCTGGGAGGCGTAATGCGGCAGAGATTAGGTGTGGATTTGTCATCTGTGCTGAATTAGGGTCAGCTCGGGTTAGAATTGTGTATCTCCAGTGGCAGAGGAATGCCAGCGATTGGGTGTGTGCGCGCGCAAGGGACCACAAAAGGGTTGGGTTCCGATAACGTGACACGGGCGACTGCTGGATAATTGGACTGATTTGCATTTCTGTGCCAAAAGTTGGTACTTTTGAGATAGTCGGTCTGAAGCAGTGGCTTCGGTTGGTTTCTTTCAATTGCTGCGCCAGAGTTTGGTTTGTCTGCTTTTTAGTCAATTGGCAGTCTTCAATCTTCAGTTATTGGTGGATCAGCCATCAGTCTTCAGTCTTCAGTCTTCAGTCTTCAGTCTTCAGTCTTCAGTCTTCAGTCTTCAGTCTTCAGTCTTCAGTCTTCAGTCTTCAGTCTTCAGTCTTCAGTCTTCAGTCTTCAGTCTTCAGTCTTCAGTCTTCAGTCTTCAGTCTTCAGTCTTCAGTCTTCAGTCTTCAGTCTTCAGTCTTCAGTCTTCAGTCTTCAGTCTTCAGTCTTCAGTCTTCAGTCTTCAGTCTTCAGTCTTCAGTCTTCAGTCTTCAGTCTTTAGTCTTCAGTCTTCAGTCTTCAGTCTTCCGACTTCAATTTTCAGTCTTCAGTCTTCAATCATCCGCCTTCACCTTGCCGTCAACTAACTTCTGCCTTCTCTGGGTTTCCCAATGGTCCGACAAAAACTAAGAATTTTTCCATCTCTCAGACTTTTCCTGACCTTTGCTACCACCTCCTAGCTCTTTTTATCTAAGCCAAGCCTTAAACCCATCACTAGATCGATTACGATTTTAATCGAAATCCCACTCCTGCCTCTAGCGGCGTCACACTGCCACCGCCGCCACCGTTTCACAAGCCACTGCAGAACCTAGAACCCCAGATTGAATTCCAAATTGCATTTGAGCGCCGATTGCATGCGCGGCAAATCGAACCTCAATCAAATTCCAGCACACTTCCACCGCGTAATTGTCTCTATCCACCGCGCCGATCATCAACTTTCATCCTTGAACCAATTCTCCCCCCAAAACAGTGTCGTGTCCTTCAGATAAATTAGAAAAATCCGATAGAAATAATTGACCACCGCCAGCGCACGGCGACGACGACGACGACGCCAGTGATGGCCAATTTTTCACGCGATCATCTGTCAAGATCGCTCGCTCGCGCACACACACAGCCAGCCACGACGGAGCGCACTGGAGCTGCGATCTCTTGCGCAATCGGACGTGCGAAACCCACCTCGGGAACGCGCAGTTGGCTTAATTGAAACCTCGCGAACCAGGCTCTCGAATTGGGTGAAGGAACGTAGCCAAAGGTCACAGCCTCCCCGAAAAAGTTCAAGCCGTTCGGCTGGGCTGTCAGCTCGGCCTGCGGACAGACAGTGGCTTGCACTGGCATTCCAATAGTTCAGCGCACAGCCACACAAAGGTGCTAGTGGCAGTGCCGGAGCCAGCCACTTGGCCCGAAACGCATTTTCCTCTCTCAGTTGGATATCAGCGGAAACGTGATCGCCATTGACAACACGTACAATGGTTTCGCCGCACAGCACTGCCGCACTGCCGCACTGCGCGGCGTGTTGTGGTATGTTCGTTTGGGTATCGGGATATCTATTGCGGACACTCGCCCCCTTCCGGCGCGTCCCCACAAACCAATTAAAGAAAAGCCAGAGCGCGCACGCGCACACACACCGCAGCGAAGACGACGTGCAAGAGGTGCGCAGGTGCACGGCGACCGCAGCGAGTAGCGCGATGTCAGGGGAGGGGAAGGAAAAAAGCACTCTGTGCATGTGCACCTGAGCATTATAGAGGTGAGATACTTGTTTCGATGATGAAACTAATCACACGCCGGTCAGCGCTGCTGCGGTGTGGCATGGTGTGGAATTTTTGATTACACACTGGTTCGCGATGTAATTACTCTACAAAGTGGCTAATTATCGAATGTGGTCAGTACGGAACGGGGCAGTGTTAAAATTGGAACCGAAGTTGTCAAGTTGCGGCGATGTTGGTGATCTTGGGTAGCGCCGTTGTCGCCGTTGTGCTGGTGGGACGGCCTGCTCGAGCCGGTGCTGGGTGCTGGGTGCTCGATGCGCCCCCTGCGTTGCTCTGCGCACATTGTATCCGCTCCACAGCCGCAGGTTAATTGCTTTATCTTGGTATGCAAATTGTTTGTAATTCTAATTTATGCAATGTAATGGTTAACTGTTGATGTTGATGTTTGCCGGGGCTCGCTGCCTGCTGCCTGCTGCCACTGCCACCGCCGCGGCTGGGCATAATTGAAAAGGGCGAAGCACGCATGCAAGGGGAGAGCTGGGAGTTGCTGCTGCTCCCATGTACGCGGGCATATGTAACTGCTTCTGTTGCGCGATGACGGAAATTGAGGTGTGATCGCGGGCTGGTGTGTGCGTGGTTGCTGCATGAGGTGGATCATTTTTGTGCTGCTTTGTCATAAATGTGGGCAGTTGGTTTTTGCCTCGAATGAAAGTGTTTCTGAAGAAATTTCCGCGAAGTTGAAGCGATGTTCCACATTACTCTGAATGCGGACAGATGGAGATGAATTTACAAAGTTGGACGATTGCGCACAGTTTGCATTTGAAAGAGGATGGAAATTGCAAATTCGGTCTGGGGATTCAATCACTGTCACTGTTTCGTTCTGTTCGTACCTCGGCTCTAATGATGTGATGTCTCTTTTGATGAAGCCATCTACACTATCAATCTGATCGTGCTGATCTTCCCGATCATGCTCCATCTTATGAAACAAACAGTGTTGGGAAAGTTTTCCTGAAGTGGTTTCTTATGTCACCACTGAAGGATATATTTTTCACAGCTTCACAAAATGTCGGTTAGAACGTTTTTCTTTTATTGATAGTGCCGCTCTGAATGGATCTGAGCCTCGACCTAGGGCTTCTTTAGCTGGGACTCGACTGCTTTTTCAAAATACGCACAAGAAGTGGGTTGGGGAGGAGAAGGAATCCTTTTAGTTCAAGCTTGGCGGAAGCAAATGGGAAATCACTTCACACATTGTCGTTTTTGTCTAAATTTTGCGTGTCTTTATGCGTATTTGTTGCTGTTGTTTCAAAACTGAACTGTGACGGTTTCCACTTGGCTTAAGAGCTCAGTCCAGGCCTTCATGTGTCAGCCAGAAGATGAGGTAGAACGGAGTAGAGAATGTTTTCCGTAAAATAAAGCAAAAAAATTGGGAACAATGTTAACTCATTTAATGCGAGGAGAGGTAGACACAGTTTGTCAGAGACCCTGCTGGCTTCAGGCGCACCTTGATATGTCCTGAAACAATGGTGTGCAATGAGAAGTACGCCAGTTTCATTTTGTTCTCTTCTGTTTTTTGTTGGAGGTCTAAAAACACCACATAGATTTGAAAACTGTTTTATTGTACTACCAGGCAGTAACCTACGTTCAATGCAGTTTCTTTGTCTTTCGAAGGAAAGCGCCTTTGTGATTGAGAGCCTACAGTACTAGCCCCAACCACATCAGACCAGCCGTCACCTGGTCCGATCAAAGGCAGGACATTGACAGAGGTAGTGCTCTGCAGTATCTGAGTCTGCTCAGTCTACAGGCATCGCAGAGAGTTAAATTGCTAAGCTGAAGCACACTTAAATGCTTGGAGAATGTGAAGTGTCACGTCTGCACGCCAACAAGCCGTCGGCAGTCTTTTCTGTTTTGAGATAGCTGAAATGCCTCGGATTTCTTGCTGACGTTTGGAAGACTGCACTTAATAAGCCTGCATCATAGAAAGTCGTGTCAATTGTCGTTGGAAACCCTGACAAAGGACGCGGTCAGGCCCAAAGTGGATTCCGACCCAATGAATCTCTTGATCCTTGTCTAGTAAGTTGCATCGGTTATATCTCATTCTGCTGTATTGGCATCAATGTATTTTGTATGTTATTGAAACTTTTGACGTTTGGTGAGAATAAAGGCATTCTGATTCTAAAACACATTCCTTGGTATCCAGCGACTCAGATAAGTCCAATAGAATTTAATTGAGCAAATTAAGGGGCAACATGTGGCCGCCGTGGGGTAGTGGGTAGAGTGCGACACTCATACGCTAAAGGTCCCGGTTCGATCCCCGGCTGAACACCTCGAATTTTTCACGGCACCACCTCTCTCGAGCTGCTTACAACACTCAATGAGTAATTACTGTCTAAGAAAAAGCTTCTCGAACTCTGTCGTTTGAAGTTAGTAGAAAACTACAGTCCCCTTCTACTTGGGAGAGAATAGTAGCGTGCACAACACAAGTAGTTGCTGAGCAAGCTAGGCCCTTTTCCCCTTGTGGACTGTCGCGCCATACAATTATTTGTTTTTATCCCGGGACTCATATAAGTCGAAATGATTTAAGTGTGTCGACATGCACTCCTGTCCTATCTTTGAATTGGTTACAGAGTTGAGTAAGGCCTTAAGCACAGCTGGCTGTCGATACAGATGCAGAAACTTTTCCCCTTCGACCTGTTCTTCACAATATATGTAGCTCGTGGCCATTAGGATCGTAAAAGTTTCCACTTGGAAGAACCACTAAAAGATGTAAAGTAAAGCCTCAATTTGTCGTTTTCTAGTAAGGTTTTAGCTCATAGTCCCTCCATCATCTTGGAGCCGTTCGTGAAAATCCAAATACATTACCGCCCTGGCTCATTTTCTGACCAGATCCAGTCCTGGGCGCAGGAAATTTTGACTTTGTGGAAACAGCGTGAAAGGCGGTTCTCATAAGAAGGTAATATTGCACTGCGAACCATCGATCTTGGGGCAATTTTGACGTTTGACCGAGGACCTTTAACATAGTTTGCACTGAATTTTATTGCACTAAGCGCAGCTTAGGAAAGAAGGAAACCGTTATTTGTGTGCCATTTTGACTGTTTTTCGCAAGTATTAGACGCCATAATTGGTACACAGAGGGATTATCGTCATATTATTGGCTTTTTTGGTCCCAGCTCTTTTTGAAAGAGAGCCTTGGATGAGGCGTTTTCGAATTGTTTGAACCTTTTTTTTGTTTCTGGTCATTGGTGGTGCAATTGCAACAGCGTGTGTGTAGTCTCGCTGTACGGCAGCACCAAAATTATTCCTATCAGGAAAAAGTGGAAAAAAAAGAGGAGGAGGAGAGGGAATTCCCTTCCCTTATCTTCTCAAACGTGGATAAAAAAAAAACGAAGAAAAGGGACTAATAATAAATAAAAGGTCTAAGAATAAGAGAGATTTGGGGCAGGAAATGCAAGGAAAAGGCCATGTTAAGCAGAAGGTGAAGTGGAATAAACCGATTCCAAGCCGACAGCATATCAAGGCCTTAACCCATTAAAAATAAAAGACGTTTCGGTAAGCTAGAAGTCTGTTTTAGAAGCGTATTTCACAAAACCGTCAATTAGACGTCATTAAACGTCAATTAAAATTAATAATAATAATTGTTGGCGCTACAGTCCAAAGAGGGACCAGGGCCTAGCTTGCTCATCAACTACTCGTGTTGTGCGCGCTACTGATCTCTCACGAGTAGAAGGGACCTACAGTTTTTTGCCGACTCCGAACGGCGAAGTTTGAGAAGCTTTCTTAGACAGTTATTACTCTTTGAGTGTTGTCAGCAGCTCGAAAGAGGTGGTTCCGCGAAAAATTCGAAAAATTGGTGTTGAACTGGGAGTCGAACCTAGACCCTTCGGCATGTGAGCGTCGCACTCTACCCACTACGCCACGGCGACCACCAATTAACCGTCAGAGTTCATAAATAACGCTTACTAAGTAAAGGGATTTTCAAAATAAATCTTAATTTTTATTTTAAATTATTGGTAATACATATTGTGCGGTTTTTTCATGTGGAACCCAATTTCCTTGTCTTTGAATATATCCAACTGCTTTAAAATGTTTCGAAATGGCTGCTTGGGTGACACCCAAAAATTCTTCTTTTATTTGGCAACAATCTTCACAAAGTAATGCTCCAGTGCTACATCTTTAAACTTTATTGCTTGTCCAGGATACTCATCGTCCTCCAAGCCAAGATAACCACTTTTAAATCTTACAAAAAACGTTTGGAACGTTCGCTCAGCTAACACATGTTCACCATAAACTTCCAACAAAATGGCATTTGCCACCACGATGACATTTGCCAGCAGTTCTCTTCATATTCAAGTAATGAAGAAGAACTACCCTTAAAAAATCCTTTTTCAGTCACAAAGTTCGACATATTTTAGTGAAAACAAATTATTGTTGTTTGTGCTTCAAATAAATGACATAAACTGAAATGACGTACAATGACAAAAGTTTCTCAATACATGTTCCAATGGAATGGCAGCAAAAAGTTCTGGTCATTCGTAAGAATTGTAAAGAATTCCGCCTCGTCTTTAATTCCAACGCTCATTTGCAATGACATTCTAGTTGTCAGCTCTTTGGACAAAGCAAATCTGTTAGCTGCACATTTTGCAGCCAGCTCAACGCATCCAGATTACGCTCTGTCCGCGCTTGTACTCGAGAGCGTAAATTTTTCCATGGGACAAGTCCATTTTCGTACTCGTACAGTTGCAAGAGTACTTAAAGATCTAAACGTGCACAAGTCCGCTGGCCCGGATGGTCTTGCCCCCGTTCTTCTGAAGAGGTATTCATCTACGCTGGCGAAACCATTGCGTAAGTTTTTCCATCTGTCCTACACTTTAGCGTTCTTTCCGAGTAAGTGGAAAACAGCATTTGTCCAGCCCGTCCCTAAAAATGGCGAACCTCCTACCTCCTACCGACCCATAACACTTACGTCCCTACTTTCCAAGGTCTTGGATAATGCTGATAAATCGTCAGCTTAGGACATATCTTGACACCCGGAAGCTTTTTAATGACCGGCAATACGGCTTCCGCAGTAACCGTTCAACTGGTGATCTGATGGCATATCAGACTGAAAAGTGAAAGCAATCTTTGCACAATGTAGGAGAAAGCAAGATCGTTGCACTTGACATTTCAAATGCAGTTGACAGAGTCTGGCATCAGGCTCTCTTGTCGAAAATGCGTGCTTTTGGCGTCGACGAGTCTCTTCTTCAATGGATTAGACATTTCCTCTCGAACCGTTCAATACAAGTTGTTTTGAATGGGTTCAAGTCTGATATTCACCATATTAATGCTGGTGTTCCCCAGGGCTCCGTTTTGTCTCCGACACTCTTCATCATTTTTATAAATGATCTCCTGTCTGTTACTTCTAATCTAATTCACTCCTTCGCTGATGACAGTATTTTCATACTCGTTCCTTGGTTCTCGTCCTTCCTCTTCGGCCATTGACTTGGAACGGCAGCGTATGTTAAGCTCATTTAATTCCGATCTGGACAGCATTATTGATTGGGGTAAAAGGAATAGAGTGGTATTGAATGTTTCCAAATTTCAGTGCTGTCTACTGTCACTCAAGCGTTCTCAAAAGAACCTGCCATTATCTATGAATGGCTCTTGCATTGTTGAAACTGAACGACTTTCCATCCTCGGTAAGTGAATCAACTCAACACTAAGTTGGAACGATCTCATATTCGAGTTCGCCAAAAATGCATTGAAATGCCTAGTTTTCTTAAGGCGATGCAAGAAATACTTCACCCCTTCTGACCTGGTAACAATATATAAGACGTACATCCGCCCTAAGCTTGAATACAATGCTCCTGTTTGGTCCGGTGCTCTTAAGAACTCTCTGCACCTATTAGATAAAATCCAACAGCGAGCGATAAAACATGTTGGTGATAATAGTGCTGCGAAGTCAATCGACTCGCTTGAACATCGACGAAATGTTGCGTCTCTATCACTATTTTATCGATATTTCAACAAAAAATGCTCTAATGAGTTAGCCAGCTGCATTCCTCCCCTTCAAGAATTCACCCGCAATACCCGCCTCGCTAGGAATGCTCACCCGTTCACCCTTAAGCCCACCCTCGGACGTACAGTTAAGTTTAGAGACTCGTTCTTCAGCCGCACAACATGAATATGGAATACTCTTCCCAGCCCAATTCCCCCCCCCCCCCCCCCCCCCCATTACAATCCACAGCGTCGTTTGCCCGGTTTACAAGAAAGGAGACCCCTTTGACTGCGCCAACTACTGAGAGATAAGTCTCCTGAACATTGCATACAAGATCTTCTCTGCCGTATTGTCTGAGCGTCTGAAACCGTTTGTCCATGACCTGATAGGTCCCTATCAGTGTGGTTTCAGCCCAGGGAAGTCCACAATAGACCAAATCTTCACATTACGGCAGATCCTGGAGAAGACCCAAGAAATGCAAATTGACACTCACCACCTATTCGTCGATTTCAAGGCTGCGTATGACAGTGTGCATAGAGACGAGCTAGTGCCATGTCTACTTTGGGCATTCCTACCAAACTCGTCAGATTGTGTAGGATGACGATGGAGAACTCTCGCTGCTCCGTCAAGGTCGGTAACGAACTCACCGAGACCTTCAATGTCAAAAAAAGTTTTAGACAAGGCGACGCGCTGTCATGTGACTTCTTTTACATCATCCTCGGGAAGATCGTGCGAAACTCACAAGTCAACACCAGAGGCACGATCTTCCAGAAGTCAGTTCAATTGTTAGCTTACGCTGACGACATTGACGTAATTGGACGGACACAGCGAGCCGTCAATGAAGCGTTTGCTGGTATTGAAGCGAAAGCCGGTAAAATGGGTCTGGCGGTAAATGCGGAGAAAACAAAGTACATGCTGTCATCAAGGAAGGACACACAACTTTGACATCTCGGACGGAGTGTCACACTAGGCAGCAGAAACTTCGATTTAGTCAAGGACTTCGTCTACCTCGGCTCCGCAGTAAACAGGGACAACAACATCAGTACCGAATTCAAACGCAGAATCACTCTTGCCAATCGCTGTTTCTTTGGGCTCAAGAGGCAATTGAGTAATAAAGACCTCTCTCGAAGGACGATAAAGCGAGCTTATATATAAGAGCTTAATCATCCCAGTCCTAGTTTATGGCGCAGAATCTTGGACTTTAGCAAAGGCGGATAAGGAAGCCCTTAGTCTCGTCGAGAGAAAATTTTTGCGTGCGATTTTTGGTCCTGTTTGCGTTGATGGCATCTGGAGAAGAAGATTTAATGACGAACTCTATGGGCTGTACAGTGACATGCGCCTGGTTAAGCGTCTACGAATACAACGCTTAAAATGGCTAGGCTATGTGGAGCGTATGGACACCACTGCTCCGCCCCGAAAAGTCTTTGAATCCGTGCCATTGGGACAACGCAACAGAGGATGATCTAGGCTAAGGTGGCGCACACAAGTGGAGAAGGACCTCAACCAACTTGGAGTCCCCAACTGGAGACAGCTGGCGAAAGATCGTGCTGGCTGGAGAGGCATGTTGGTTGAGGCCCAGGTCCACCCAGACTAGCGCCACGAGAAGAAAAAGAATTACAATCCACAGGCATTTAAAACCAATGTGCATCGGTACCTCCTTTTTCACCCTGTCTCTATACCTTTGGCCTGTGCTGTGGCTTGTGTCCAGTCATTTAGGGTATAAAATATCCCTTTAGTGTGCGCCAATTATCGCATAATCTGCGCGATAAACCGGACGTCAGAATGAGCCGCAATTTTGGAGGAGGCAGCGTCATGATCTGGGGTGCTTTTGGCTATAATGGAATGGCTATAATGGAAGACGTCCCTCCCAAAATGAAGGCTCTAACATATTTGGATATGTTAGAATATGCATTCGACCAATTTGCGGATGAAATTGGGGGACCAGAGTTTATCTTTCAGCAATATAATGCTGCAGTTCAATGCCAGAGTGGTCAAGGACTATTTTCGGGAAGCAAAAATTTCCGTTTTGGAGTGGCCATCGAGTTCCCTCGATCCAAATCCCATTGAAAATTTATGGACAATAATGGCAAGAAAGGTTTACGCGAATGGAAGGCAGTACAAAAGTATTAAAGAGCTAAAAGATGCCATACAAGATGTTTGGAAGAACTTGGCTGACCGATACATCCATAACTTGATAGATTCAATGAAAAACCGAATTTTTAAAGTTGTCACCACTAAAAGAGGAACCACTCACTATTACGGTTAATTTATTTTCAAAAGAAAGTGAAATAAAGACGGATATTACCACCAAAATGACACTGCCTCTAAATTAATTTCGCAGTAGTTTTTAGAAAAAAAAGTGGTCGCCGTGGCGTAGTGGGTAGAGTGCGACGCTCACACGCCAAAGGGTCTAGGTTCGACTCCCAGTTCAACACCAATTTTTCTAATATTTCACGGCACCACCTCTTTCGAGCTGCTGACAACACTCAAAGAGTAATAACTGTCTAAGAAAGCTTCTCAAATTTCGCCGTTCGGAGTCGGCAAAAAACTGTAGGTCCCTTCTACTCGTGAGAGAACAGTAGCGCGCACAACACGAGTAGGTGATGAGCAAGCTAGGCCCTGGTCCCTCGTTGGACTGTAGCGCCAACAATTATTATTATTAGTTTTTAGAAAAGCTAAGTTTTCTAAAGTGCTTATAGTACCAAAGCATTACTTTGTAGTTATTTTAGTACACTATTAGTCGTGCAATAAAATTAGGGTAAGGTTTCTTTTTAACAATGATATTTTCTTAGTTGCACATTATGCCTCTATATTCATTTCGCTCAGTGTATATTTTATATATTCTTCTTCATCTTCTTCGGATGACGCTACAGTCCGGAGTGGACCTGGGCCTCAACCAACATGCCTCTCCAGCAAGCACGATCTCTTGCCAGCTGTCTCCAATTGCGATATATTATATATTGCAAATTCTAATTTGCAAACTTTGCTTGTTTCTTTCTTTTCCATAATGAATGTTAAGTTCACTGAATAAATTGACAGTGTAAGTTTTATGATTAGTATGAGTTGTCAGGTCTCTATTGGAAACCACTTTATATTTAGTCTAGCCTGCAACTAACTTCATGGCTTATCCCAAACTTTGTGCTTGAAAATTACTGAGAAGCTGGCCCTAGTCCATGATTTCTGAAGTGCTTGTCGTAATACAGGACTTCTTGTGTTCTAAATAAATGTTGGAAAGTGAACGCATCTTACCTTTCCGCTTCCATAACAACAGACTTTGGTGTATTATTTGTAATTGGCGCTCGCTAAGGGACTAACTTGATACATTTAAGTGACCGGTATTATGTCACAACACGCGTCTGTTGCACAAAAGCTTGTGTCCGCTTGCTTTCATCGCTCAGTGGTCGTTCATATCCATTGACGTGGAGAAGCTTAACTGTGCACAGAAATGAATTGTTGCTAGCACACTGGGGGAGAAGCTGACATCACCCACAGCCTACAAATTCCTGCCCAGAATAATTTCTGGGCCTGTCAACACTGCAAGACCAAAATAAATTTTGCCATGAAGATGATTTTTCAAATTCATGCAACTTACCGAAAAGAACAGCGTGATTTAGTCGTTTTCAAGGCTACAAGCAATGACAGAAATGTTAATCTCATGAACTCGCATCCATTTGCGGTCAACTTGCCTCCACAAGCGGATAACACTATGCAGACTGCAACAATTCTCTTAAACTTAAGAGCCCACAAAATGCTAGCTTTTGTGTGATTCCCTTAATTTTCTGCTGGCGAAGATTCTGGTGCTGTTGTTTGCTCATAAGCGCTCATTGCAGAATATTCTGCAGCCATTAGAAAACAGGCGAATTGAGACGTCATGAGACTTCGAAAAACGCGAATTTTGCAAAAGTCCTTTTAGACAGATGAGACACAGGATCTCTTCTTCGCACCAGGTCTCCAAGAGCAAGTAGTGCTGCGCGGAGTTCAATTTCAAGCAATAAGCAGAGTGACAGAGTGCATTTTAATTGTTTCCCAGTGACACAGGCTGTGTCGAGTGTATGATCGTGGATGGGAAACGGAAACATAAAATTCCCTCACACCGGGAAAACAAATATTCGTACAGAGTGGTGAGCATTCCCTTCTGGATTCAGTGAGAACATTCAGTTCCCCTAACCACCCTAGCCTAAACTTCGCAAGCTAAGTGAGCTTTGCCACGTCGCTATACCCTGCAGGATTCTACATATTGCCTGCAAGAGATTATCACCATGCAGGCAAAGCACCGAAATATGTTCCATTCGACTGTTAAAATTGATACTAAGAGGAGTGAAAAGCTTTCCTTCCATCTTTAGACTCCACTCCCATCACCCGCGTCTCGACCCCCACTTGCCACATGTAAATCTTCAACAGAACGAAACCACTGCAATCTGTTCAAACGGTATCTTCATGCTATTTATAGCTGACCTACCACCCAACACCTGTTTGAAAGTAATTTAGAGCACACATTCATTTTCCAATCGCCGACCTCAAACTCCGTTCCGACACAAGAATACAAGTCGACTCCATCCAGTCGGAGGAGCATGATGGCCGGAACACACACACGCACTCGCACAGACATATTGGTGCCCCAGCGTAATTAAATGAGGTTTTTATTAGTTTAAAAATGAAAGGATAATAATAAGGTTTCACTGGCCAGCACGGCCAAGATCGCAGCACCAGAAGCCGCTTCCGCGGATGCATTAGACTCACACACACACATTGCGCAGAGATATTGACTGCACAGTCATGGGGATAATAAATCGACTTCGTGTTATAAGGCCTAACCGTTTGTAATTTGTGATAGTCTCTGCGAGCCACATAAGATGGAGTTATCCGGGCTAACTAAGCCCGATCTGAGGTGACTGACGTACAAAAGGAGTTGTGCGAGCGGCGCGCAGTAGCCAGCACACGGACAACGGACAACGGCCAAGCGGTAGAAAATTGTTTTTCTGCATTATTTACGATTTGTTGTTGCAGCGGTGGTGGGCGGGCACCCTGGGGGCGGGGGAACGCAAAAGAAAGTGCTGCCAAGTCAAGAGTGCCGCCCCAAAACAAGATAAATTGAAAAGTCATCATTTCGTTTTGTGTTTATTCTTCGACGATGTACGAGCGGTCCCGGTGAGTGGAGAGGCCCGACGTTCCCGGTTGAGTTCATCGGCGCAATTTCACGTCAATCATAACGCAGCCACGGTGTGCGAATGCGGTGAGGAGGAAGCGGCGAGCGCGAGAAGTGAAAAACATTCCAATCTCCGCAATCGGTTTGTCTTAAACAAGATCTCAAGCGGAATAAGTAGCAGTTGTGAATGCACACGGCCATCGAATGGCATCGGTTCAAGTGCAAGTGGTTCGAACTTTTGCTCTGCGATGCGTGCACGTGCTGCAGGGGCATCGGAAGGGGATTCATGCGAAGTTAATTGGAAAAGGTGCATACCTCCCGGATGGCCGGCGGCGGTTGGTGTTTGGCTTAAACGCATTCAAATTCATTTCGAGTGTTGAACTGGAATGGATTTATGATAGGGAAGATGAGAAGATTGCAAAATGATCGGTTGCGTAGCACGCTTCTGGTGGAATCTGGCAGGAATCTGTGTCTCTGGACTCGGACTCTGTGCCAAGGGGGACGCTGTTGTGAGTGTTGGTGATTCGTTCGTCGTTTAAGTGATATAGCCTGCGGCTTATGTGGACGTGCTCTGTAAATGCCGTTTCTTTTGAAGCTTCTGAGGACGGGTTTGAGGAAGTTACGCGGTGTCGTCAGGAGATGTGAGGACATCGTGGAGATAGTCTGAGAGTGGGTTTTGATGAACAGAGGTCCTAATTGTAAACAGAATGTGGATCTTTTATCGGGCATTAATCTTTGCGGCAAATTCACGGAATTTAAAAGACCCACGTCTCGTGTTGGGCGCCAGTTTGAGGTTTTTTTCCTTAATGGGAGCGCTCTTGGGACCCTATTTACCTTCGCCTTATTGGCTGAAATGCAGTTGACCTCCTGAATGCAGACCATCCATCAGATTTAGTCTCATAAAGTCATAGCAAACAACCGGGCGCCAGTTTGGGTCCTGCCAACAACACAACGTTGAAAGCATTAATCTTGAGAACTTCATTAAGTGTGACCCTGTAGCAAAGACAAACACCGAAAGCTGCATTTTCAAAGAATATACTATGTTTGGTACATTATTCAACCTTCTGTGGGATTAAACAAAAGAAAAGGATCCCATGGGCTACCTAAATGACAAGTCATCACTTGTTTTAAGCATTTTTTATCCTCCTAAGCATTCAAACAAACACCTTTGTCTGTATCGGAGTGTCTGGAAATTGCGAAAATCAATATGCATGCCTTGAATGTATCAGCTTACTCTCTACAGGTTGAATACGTAACGGGCGCCAGTTTGGTTCCAGTCTACCGCACTAAGTTGAAGTACTTGCTTTCATTAAATGTTAGCTTGTAAGAAACAGCAACGAATTAAGCTGCAGTTTAAGAGGATACCCCAAGTTTGGTAACTTACTCAATGTGATTGTGTAAAAGAATAGGATCCATTGGGCTCCTTGAGGAGAAAGTGGTCCTCTCTTCCGTACTTTTTTACATTCTCTAAGAAAAACAGCTTTACACCTTTATTTGTATCGAAATGTTTTTATTTTTTGAGAATGAATTTTCGTGCCTTAAATGCATCACCGTGTCAGCGTAAAATAAAAACTCCGCCCCGCACCGGGCGCCACTTTATATATTCAAGTCGACATCTCGCTGTACTCTTTTTTCACCTGAATATGCATTCCAGCGGCATCGCTTTTCTATGGTAAATACGCATAAGGTCGATTATATGAGATTAAAAGAAAAACTTGAATTCTAGGAAACACACCCTTCCTTTGACCTACAGTTTTTTTTTTCAAGCAAAATATTCACACGAAGCCTCCTAGCAACAGGTCTTCATGCAGAGGCCCGAAACGCATTCAATAATGAACTGCATATGGCGCTTTACTTGGCCGATTTCCATTTACTTTGGAGGAAAAAGAAGTTCTCTTGTCGGGCGCCAGTCATTTATTTTGAAGAAGATAGCTCTCTAGAACCATTTTTATGTGTCGAGTGATCAAAATATTTCATCCCGGCAGCAATACTCATAAAAACGTCAAGTTCCTGACACCATTTAATATTTCCTGATGCTGTTTGGACAGCTCCTCTTCCCTTCACGGAGCTTCAGTGTACGTCCCAAGTTCAAGTCGCATTTTTCTGCTTCGCTAATAGGGATCCATCAGCAAGATGTCAACATCTAAGTGAACCCTACTTCGTACTTTGTACAACTTCCCAACCAAGCTCAAAATTTCTGTTGCTCCAGTCCCAGGACACTGTCCCACCGCATTGTAATACGAGTCGCAGCCTCCTGCTGCTGCAAAGGAAACATTTCTCATTCGCGGCACAAGTCGGTGACACAATGGACCAGTAGGTCGAATGGTGTGCGCAAGTGCGCAACAGAGATATACCGCAACGCCCACGCCGTTTATCATTTCTGCGACTCATTTGAAATCTGGTTGCAAATCGCATTCGATCCGCACCTGGCCGCTGGCATAAATCAATTTGCACGCGGCTGCAATCGGAGAACGGCGCACAACTGTCGCCGCCGATGTCACAACATGTCCGGAACCCTTAGCGTGAACTAATTACTTAAGCAAACACCCGAACGCCATCGATTCGTCCTCAACCAGCTCAGCGTCGGTGCTGGCGTCTTGTGCGGATGGAATTCCTGCGGAACCACGATTTCTATAATTCACACAATAAAATCAAACTGCCAATGGGGCCACCTCGGCCACCATCAACCCCACCGCCGGCCGCAGCGCCCATAACAATGAGATAAAAATAGAAACTGCAGGAAAATGGGCTACGCGCTGCAAATAATAATAAAGTAGATACTTTTGCACACTATGAGCTCTAATCGCGATCCGAAAGCTGCACGATCTCTCTCCGGGGCTGAGTCGGTTGGCCGGTTTGTCGGACGGTCGGTCGGTCCTCGCAGGTCCAGTTTTCCGCATAACCTCAGCTTTACAGAGCGGAACGAGAACGTGCGCGTAGCCAGAGAGCGCAGGCGACGGACGACCGAGCGACGCACAGTCAGACGCGCAAAGAACGACATCGGCAACGGCAACAGCAACGACAACGACAGCGAGTGTGCTATGCGGCGCAAATGAACCGTGTGTACGCCACAATAACACGAGGGTAATTTGTTAAAATGAAGGCGGCTCTGGCACGGTATGCCATGGGTCCAGCCAGGTCCAGGCTGCCTGCCTTTGGGTGCCGGATCGAACTCGGCTCGGGCGAGAGACACTCGCCCCAATCCCGAAGCTAATGCCATTCCAGCGGTGGCGGTGGCGGTGGTGACTGATGAGGCGGTGCAGAGTGTATCTGCGGATTTCGGGGCACACGGGCGCAGGGGCATGGGCGAACTGTTGAGATGATGAATAGCGCTGGCATTTGCTGCAGTGCACGCGGATAGGATGTGATTAAGTGTGGAGCACATTAGGGGAATTAGGATTCACCTGTGATGTGTGATGGTCAGCTCGAGAGTACGGCTCGATCGTTAGTTGGTAATTATGGTGCGCTGCATCGGCCGCGAGTGGGCTGCCGACTGCCGATTGCCGACTGTCGGCTGCCCGGAGAGCGAGCGAGTGAGCGAGAGCGAGGCGGTTTGTAGGTTTTTCTATTGACTAATGGTAATGGTTCTGTAAATATTTTCATTTGTCTTCGAACAGATGGTGAACAGCGATTTCTAGTGTCCATGCGATGCTGGGAGCTGGACGCGCGTATGGTGTGTGTGTGTGCGTTTGGAACGAACGTTTGGAGTGGGATTGGGTTTCGGAGGATGGAGGATGGAGCTCCCAAGTGTCATTATCCTCAATGAGCTTTGATCTGATTTGAGAATAACTGGAAATTTTAGAACAGCACAGAGCTTAGAATACCGACGTTTATCTTCTCTACTGGACAAAATCGAGAAGATTGGCTTTATTTTGAATCTGTCTAAATTTGCCTTTGTTTAAATTTGCGTACAACTGGGAAGTTCAGTGTTTTCTACAAAGCAGCAAAGCTTTTTATAGATCCCTTTCGTGAGTGCTTTACGCCTAGAACTTAGATCCTCCCTTGCCAAGACTGACTGTACATCTTTGCCTACAACCGCCTCCAGAGATTGCACTGTGTACGTCCTATCGAGACGTTGTCGCTCATGTAATGCGCTTGGATGAAAAGGTGTTGCCACGTAAGTTCGGTTTTCTGAGAATGTCGTTCACTGTGGCGGACTTTTCGGGAATGATGTGAAAAATGTTGCTCATTCTGGCCTCAAACTTCGCTTTTGCATTAAAAGCCAAAGGAGAAGGAGATTGAAAAATTCCAGATAATTAATCTGATTCGCAATGTTTAGCGAGAACCTCGGCAAGAAGGACAACAATGCGGTAACCCCGTGATAGGCAGACTCCCCTCGTCGGACAACCTTTCCTCCGAGTTTCTATAGCTCACACATACGCCCTCACAAATTCATTTCCAGCTGCTTTAAACAATTCTTCGGGGAGCTCATTGGCTTCTGCTTTCCTGTGTGACTTCAACCGTTTGACGCTGGGCAACAGGAATAATCTCCGCGGCCATCCAAATAACCAGTTTGACTGCAGTTTTTGGGTCATCTTGGACCTCAAACAGTCTGAAATGACTTTTAAAACTCTGATGCAGACCCCCATTACTTCTTGTCCTACGACAGGCATCAGATCAAATCACTGATTGAGCTTTTGGCAAAACTTTCAAACTTCATCCCTTCATAAAACCGCGTTTGTCACGGCCTTCGTTCATAAGGATCTTATACAGTGAAGGGACATTATTGTCCGTTGAGTCCACCATCTGCGCATCCTGGTGACAGTATGGGCCAACCAACAATCACCCTCAAACTATGTGCCTGTCCTTGGTGCCGGGGTAAAACTAAAAATTTCATTGACAGCTTTCTTTAAGAGGCCTGCACAATGTTTCTAAGTCCCGTTCTTTTGTTTAATGCAAATTGCAAAGTTTAAGGGATACACGACAGCGAAGTTGCGCAAGGATCTGCTGTCCTTCCGGCATTGGAGTTCATACCGTAGTTTCAGCAAGATTTGAGTCGGTAATGGCAACTGGAAGTGAATTTATGCATTATCTGCCTTTGGTCGAGTTTCCTTGAAATTGTAAAAAGAATGGGCCTTATGGCGTTTTTTTCTGGGATACCAACTGAATTTCCCCTTTCTCTTGTGGGACACCAATTGAAATTCCGTGTACAAGAGGCGTGGTAAACTTCAATCTTTTGAACGCTTTAAGACTCCTCAGACTAGGGCACTGCCTTGACTACGCAAATAAACACTTGATGGCGAGACAAAGCTGCTCATGGCACATGGCTCACATGCTCATGTCTTTCCAACATTCGAATTCTTACCGTAGTTGCAGCAAGATCTGAGTCGGTGCTGGCAACTGGAAGTCAATTTATGCATAATCTGTCTTTGAGCGAGTTTCGTTGATATTGTAAAAAAAAGTGGGCCTGATGGCGTTTTCTTGTGGGACACCAACTGAATTTCCCCGTTCTCTTGTGGGACACCAATTGAATTGTCGTGTTTTCTTGTGGCACACGAATTGAATTTCCACGTACAAGATGCGTGCTAAACTCCATTCTTTTGAACGCTTTGAGACTACTCAGACTAGGGCACTGCCTTGAAGAATCAAATAAAGAATTCTGAGTTTCTCAGGTATCCATAAATTGTTGGCCAACATTTTTTTTAATTTTGTTTATTTCATTGAGAAGGTCGGGTCCTACCGCACTACCGTGTGGTTGAAGGCCGGTGCTAGTGCAACTTGAAAGTTTGGGACGTAGTGAAGGCCGAAGAAGTGTTTAGTTGCTTATCCGTCTGGAGGTTGGTGGCAAGACTTTTTGACATGTCAATAATTGAGTCCGATCTAAAGTCTCTAGTTGCTTATCGGTCTGGAGGTTGGGGGCAATACTTATTCCTCTCTTTGACATGTCAATATTGAAGTCCGATCTAAAGTCTCTAGTCAGAGTTCCTCTTTAGAGGTGTCGTTCTATAGGCTGTGACTCAAGAAAAAAATTCTATCTTCCCCGGTAGTGTCTTAAATTTCCTGGTAGTGCACACGTGGCATAATTTTAGACAAAGAAGTCATGCTTTTTCATGGTCGAAACGGGATTGAAATCAGGTTCCTGCCTTCAGAAATTCCTTCATACATTCAAAAATTAAGATCTTTGTTTGCATCAACTTCGAACACCCAATGTGTCTTTTTCCAGAAATAGTCATTGTAACGTCGCGATTCCTCATCATTCTTCGCCCTTATATGCTACGCCTTCCGTATGATAAGAGCCAAAAACCTCATTCATTGCATTCCGCATCATTTGCCGAATTGAAACCCGCTGCCTTTTGTGAATTTCGTGGATCCATCAACAAGAAACATGGCCGTCGTGGGTAGAGTGCGACGCTCACACGCCAAAGGGTCTAGGTTCGATTTCCGGCTGAACACCTAGAATTTTTTACGGCACCTGCTTTTTCTAGCTGCTGACAACACTCAAAGAGTAATACTTGTCTAAGAAAAAGCTTCTCAAATTTCGCCGTTCTGAGTCGGCAAAAAACCGTAGGTCCCTTCTGCTTGTGAGAGAACAGTAGCGTGCATAACACGAGTAGTTGATGAGCAAGCTAGGCCCTGGTCCCCCTGTGGACTGTCGCGCCAACAATCATCAATTATTATCAACGGGAAACCGGTCCGTGTTCGAGAAGTCTGCTGGTCTCTGAACTTTTCTCTTTTCACGTGCAACAGCTGACGGACGGGACTCATTTTTCAACATTTGGGCAAAGGGGGTTGTTCGGAACATTCATCGTTGTGCTGGCTATCCAGAAGCGCGAGGAAGACTCTGTGTGTTGTTTGCCAAGTTAAGAGCTATCTGGATCGTCTATCTGTATATACATGTGTCCTTAACCAAACAATATGAAGACAAAGCTCCACGGGATCATAGTAAGTTCAAGAGAATCCCTGCATACAGTTGTAGAAAACGATTTCTTGTTGTCTCATATTCCCTCAGACCGTTGTCAGTTCCGTCTTTTTGTGCGAAACGAAGCAATTCCCATTCTCAGCCCGACTAACTTTAGACCTTCAATGTCGTCTTCAATTCAAGCGAATTCTATGTGGCAAAGGAAAGTCAGAAACAAAACGCTCGTGGCAAGCACTGAATCTGATTCCGTACTCTTCCACCCAATTCTCGTTGAATCTGAGTCTCAAGCAACCGTTAATCGCCTTTCAAGATAAAGCCTCTTCATCTTTCCCTCATGCATAAGCGGTTTTAAGACTGCACGCATCGTAACTCATCGACTTACACTGCGGCTCCCCCGTCGATGCTAGGGGCCAGAAGGTTTTCACCTAATCCTATGTCTACAACTCATCTGTGAGTGTTCTGTCCGCCCTTCAAAATGGAATTCTCCATCCATCACCACTCCTTCAAGCGCGAATGCAAAGTCAACTTCAACCGCCACCGCCAAGCAGCCGCTCTCTCTCCCACTCTCCCACTCTCTCGTTCTCAGGTTCTCCCTCTCTTACAACTTGACAATCCGACTAATTACCACTGACAGCGACTGCGCAAACAACATGGCACACTTTGTGGCTCAGTCTCCCGTAAGGACCCTCAATCAGTGTGCGGAGTCCAAACACTGGAACAGCGACACTCCCGCGCTGCACGTCAGTGCTCCCCGCCATTATCTCTACGGCCGTGCCACAGCCGTCAATCCGAATGCGATAATTTATTAGCACAATTAACGCTGTTTCAACACACTCGCTCTCACATGCACGGGCGGTGCGCGGCGGTAACCTGCCGCTAACAGTAAATCGCTTCAGGGACCCCAGGCCCCCGTTCCCCAGCGGGTGGGGGGTGCTCCGCAGTGCTGATTCCAGAGCGATGTGATACAGTGCCAATTGACGCTGCATGTTGTGCGCTTTTGTGTTCCGATCACACTCCATTCTTCGGTCGGAGGTTTCCTTGTGCGCCTCTCACACGTCATCCCACGCTGCCACCGGTGCTCGAGCTGGTGGTGTTGCTGGTGCTGCCGGTGCTTGCGCTGCTGCATCTGTGCAAACCATGCAGTAGACGGCCGGCTGTCGCGGTCGGTGCGGTGTGGGTGCGCGCCTTTAATCAATTTAGCCCGGCTCTGGCGTTTCTCTTTTCTCCGGCACACGGAACGGACTTCGTCCCCGGTAGAGCGAGCGCGTCCGCACCGCAAATTGCACCTATTACCATGCGTAAATGAATCTCAAGTGGCGTACACAGGTACACAGTAATGCGCGCGGTGCACTACACGCTCGTAGATCTCGGGGCACAGCATTCCGCGTTCGATTAGCATTCATTTGGCATAAATCTCGAACCAACATAAAACATTTTCAGTCGCTCCGCTTGCGGTACACTGCCTGCCTGACTACGTTCACGTCCGGTTTGGATTGGAATACCATGTTCCAGGCGATGGTAGCGGTGGCGGCCACTGTGTGCGCAGTGCGCGCTGGCCGGGCAGCGCACCCGTTAATTCATAAATCAGGCGTGGGATACTAATTTTCTTAATTAACGCATTTGACGATGCTCCGATGCTCCGATGCTGTGAGGCTTCGATGTTGCAGTCGCTCTTTCCCCGTGGCGGGCGGCAATGGCAATGATGCGCTGGAGCGCACTGCACAGCGAGAAAGGTGAGACCTTTGTTGCCACAACCAGGGGCCCTAGTGTTTGTTTTGATCACTTGCTGATGATTTGAAGTGCATCACTTGTGGTGTGCGTGAATCTGGATTTTGTGGCACCTTTGAGGTCAGGGTAGGGGAGTTGCCTCTCTGCTAGTGCAGAGAATTGCAGAGAATTGATTAGACCTTATTGCCGTGCCGCCTGGTGGGCTCGAGCTTGATTGGATGCCCCTTCGGCGTGGAGGACAGTGGCTCGTACGGCACATGTTCTGATTAATTGCCGGCAATCAGCGATCGTCAGCTTGTTGTTTGGGTTTCGGAGTTCGTATCTGTCGAGTGATGAAGTTGCCCGCCATGCTAAGGACACCGACATCTGTTGGAGAATAAGACTTGGTAGCTGATACAAAGAAACTGTTCATAGTATGTTATGGGGCGATTCGAAAAGAATGGGACCCATTACGTTTCCTTGTGGGACACCAACTGAATTGCAGCGTACAAGGGGTGTGCTAAGCTTCATGCTTATGAACATAATCAGGCTACGCAGACTAGGACACGATTTCCTAATAAGCCCTTCATCATGAGATAAATCTGAGTTTCTCAGAAGTCCATTCACTTTTGGCCAAATTTTTAAAAATTTCGTTTATGGTATTTCTGTAAGAAGAACAGGTCTTACCAACCTGCCTTTTGGTCATCGACACCTAACCTTAAGTGCATACGATTAAAAGTGTCCTTGAATGCCATCAGGCTACGCACAGTAGGGCACTGCCTTGAATTTTCTAGCACTTGATGACAAGTCATATCTGGGTTCCTCAAAACTCCATTCACTTTTGGCCGGTTTTTTAAAAAGTTTGTTAATTTCTGTAAGAAGGACGGGTCCTACTACCGTACCTTGTGGACCTCCATGCCAAACCCTAAATGCAAACAATAAAGGACGTCCTTCTATTTAGCATCCTCCTGATTATTTTCCCTTAATTCTGATGATAGGTCCAAATATGCTCCCTTGTGGGCGCCCATACGGAAAACCCTTCCCTCTGAGAATCTATCGAATTTGATGAAACACCGCAGCACCCACCCAAAATGGAACTTCAACCGCGAGCAGCCTTCAAACAGCCGCCGCCTTATGCGGACCTCCCAGCTGCCATCACCATCATCATTAGGTCAGCAACACTCTCCGCGCACAAGTCGATTTCATTTTTATTATTATTGATTGCTCCTGACTCATAGGCCCGCGCTAAAATCGCCGAGTCGATTAATAAATTATGACAGACAGCAACTGACTGTGTGTCCACCGTCCATCGGGTGTGCGGTGTGCGCACTGTGCCTCCGCGTGCGTGTTCTCTAAAAAAGATGCCGACCGCATGATACCGCGCGAGTGTACAGAGAGCAAAACAAGCTACAGAAAAAAAGAGAGTCACTCTCCAGATAAAGACTTAATTTAAGATACATTGTAGAAAGGGGATGGTGGAGAAGGGGGTGAACAAAAAGCCAACCGTAGCGCAAGTCAAGACGCTGCGCGGCCACTGCTACACATCACCGCCGCCGCAGCAGCACACGATTCAGGGTCTCCGCGCTCGATGATCTATTGACGATGTGATTTAGAAAAATTATACGGAAGCGCGTACATGTCCATGACGGACTGCACTCTGGCTTGTATCTAGGTGGCCTATTGATGAATGCGCTGCGGCCGTGCAGATCCTGAATGTGAACATGCCGAGCACATAGCACATCGCACATCGGAACGTCGGCCAGCGCTCAGTGTCCGCTGTCCACTGCAGCGGCAGCGGCAAATGATAAATGATCTGTTGGCGGTTATTAAGAGTATCTTGGCTTGAGTGCGGGCCGTCTGAGTGCGAGTGGCGGGTGCAAAGGTGTGGGATTAGGTTGTTTTTCGCATGAAACCTTTTACCTCGTCTACCCAATTATAATTAACCACAATTACGGACAAGCGGTGGTGGCGGCGACGTTTGCAAGAAAGCCCAACAACCCTGTGATCCATCAAGCGTTGATGCAGAGCGAAGGGACCGGCTCATACCATCGCCATTGCCATCGCCATCATCAACGCCATTACTGTCTGCACCTCAAGAGCGTCTCATTATTCTCCGGCGAGATGCATGGCCATTTCGAGGTCCCCGCCATCGTCTTCTTCGTCGTCGCGAGCGACACGCCAACAGTGCTCTCCGGTCGCCCTAGGGTCGCTGAATGGGGAGGGCGGCCATAATAAAATAATAAGCAAGAGGCCGCGCTTAATTAGAAAAATTTGTAATAAATCATGAGCACGGCTGGGCTCAATATTAATGAGGCTTAGAAAGTCATTTCAGATTGGCTTCCTTTTTTGCAGGCGCTTTTTATGATTTTTCTTGTGTTTCGCCAGAAAATTGAGGGCTCTGTTGCAAGCGCGGTGCATGTAGGTGGTCGTCGGGAACACGGTAGCTCTGGCTGTTAGATTTGCATTTTATGTGCTCCGTTCATAGGCAAACGACTGTATTTCGTGTTTTTGTTTTGATTCAAATTGATTTTCTCATTTGATGGATTGGCTGCCGGGATTTAAGTTTTTCCCTGTGAACTTGGAGTGGTATACTGTGCATCGTAGTGATGACCTATCATTGTGAAAGACGTTTTCTGATAGAGAGAAGAGATAAGATCTGTAAAGTATGACACGTCCACAGCAAGCAGGAAAGTGGGTGGAGATAGTGAGATTGATTAAAATTTTGGCCACATTCAGCCATTTCTTGATGACTAAGTCGCTAGAAGAGACCACAGGTATTAAAAATTCAGAACGGGTTTCGATAGTCCTGTTGTTAAGCCCATCTTAACTTACTATGGAGCGGCTCATACCATCGCCATTGCCATCGCCATCATCAACGCCATCCTTACAAAAGGAACAGAGGAAAATTAAGGGATGTATGCAATTTCTTCCTTGCCAGCGGAAATTATTACAGCGTCTCAGACAGGCAGTGTGATGTTATGCTATGAGACGAGCCTTATAAATGGATTGCGAGATACTTAGTAGTTTGACCGATTCAAATGTGAAATTTCTGTAAATTTTCAGATGGAGACGTAGTCGTATTTGATCCAAGAAAAAGTTCAGTGCCTATTTACACGAAGAAATCTGATTACAGTAGTCAACCTCCTTGTCGAAGAACAAGTTTATTATTTACACATGATGAACGTGGATAACTTGATAACCGTCAAAGTCTTTGCATTTGCCGATTTTCTTTGATATTTTGAGATATGGGTCCTATAACCCAACCTTGTGGCACTTCAATCTGTTTGAAATCGTAGCGAGAAACATGATGTAAGTCATCCATCGTATCAGGTGGGGCTTATTTGGCGCTGATGTGGTGGGAACTGGAAACCTAAGTTCTATATCACAGAAGCGCATCTTGGTTTTTCTTTGGAAAACCATGAAAATACATTAAATGAAGGTTACTGCCTGGTAGTACATTGGACCAGTATTTCAGTCTGAGTGCTCCAGTGTAGTTGATCCCAACCTACAAAAACAAAAAACAAAAAAAGTCATCTGCCCCGTTCTTTTGTTCATCACCCGTTTTTTCTTCTCACAAGTAACACAGATGTCACTTTGTTACAATTAAACTCTAATTTCTTAGCCATCTCTTCAGGAAATTAGCAGCATTTGAGAGTTATTCGGAAGAGAATGATGTGATCACTAATGCCTTTGGCTGCGGTTTGATATGGCAAGCCCATAAGAATCCTCCTAGACGATCCTGATGTCATCCAAAACAAGAATTTGAGTACGGTGTAGCTAAAAGTATATCCTCAAATCCGCGGCTGTTACCCCCTGACAGACTTTTTTCAATCTGCCTGTCCATAAGAAAGAAAAGCGAAGCGACGTGCGACTGAAAACTAAATTTGAAAACCGCGCACCCGAATCTATTGGCGATGCTGAAAGAGAATTTTTTTCTTTAAGACGAGGGTTGCCTTTTATATTTCGGGATTAGAAAACAAAAACAAGTATTAACAATCGAAAATGGCTTTATTGTTTTTCAAAATAATCCCCATTAAGATCTATACACTTTTGCATGCGTTTAAACCAACTGTCGAAGCACTTTTGCCACTCAGATTGAGGTATCTCCAAAACACGCGTTCTGAACGCATCAACCGCTGATTTAGGTGTCGAAAACCGTCGACCTCTCATTATATTTTTTACGTACGAAAATAAAAAGAAGTCATTTGGTGCCAGGTCAGGACTATACGACGGATAACTCATCAAATCCATGTTTTGATGATCAAGTCGTCGGGGGACGCACGTACGTGAGAAAGAGCATAATTATTGGTCGGTGCAGATTCATCATAAACTTCTATAAGCATTCGATTGGCTGCAGCTGTAGTCCTCTCCCCAGATGATGTGACTGGATTTATGAATCGCATGATTCAAAATCACATCCGTATCACTATTTATAGTGTCTACGGAATCACTGATGGAGAAAAGACCATCTGTGGCGGGATGGCGGCTAACAGACCCAGGCTTTGAGGGAACCTGACTGGTAGTGACAGCTTAACCAGAGGCTATATTCTGGTGCCACGAGAGGTCAGGGGCCCCTGGAACTTCGGTTCAAGCCTGACCGTGCGGTAGGCCCCTTGTGGGAGTATTGTGGAGGCTGCGGTTTACCACCTAACATCGCATCCTCGAGTCGAGGATTGTGTACTGTGCTGACTTGTCTAGTTCATTGTTCAAGCACAACTAAGCAAGATGGTTAGGGGACTATCCCTTCTCAGTGTGCAGTTGCATTCTCAACCGGGCGCTGCGGCCCAAAGAGCGGAAGAGGTTTTAGAAAGGCTTCGCATCAAACCAAGGTGGGGTGATTGCCCCTCAAGCATGATCTCAGTTTGGTACTTGGGTAACTAAGGCGTCTAGTCTCGCGTTACTTACGACTCTTTGAAAAAAGGTTCCCCGTGATATAAGCCGTTAAGGCAAGTGGTCACGTAAAACCAAATCCCACATCTGTCCCTTCTGCAATCCACTGACTGTATTTTTTGAATCATATGATTTAAAAATCACCTGCGTGTCACTATAATGACAACTGAAACATTGATGGAGATGAGACGATCTTGTGGTGGGATGGCGGCCAGACCCAGATTTCGAGGGAGCCTGATTGGTGGTGGCAGCTTGACCAGAGGCTATATTCTGGTGCTATGGGAGATCAGGAGCCCCTGGAACTTCGCTACAACTGCGACCCAGAAACCGGAAGAAATTTTAGGAAGGTCTCGCATCAAACCAAGGTGGAGTGATTGCCCCTCAAGCATGATCTCAGTTTGGTACTTGGGTAACTAAGGCGTATAGTCTTGCGTTACTTACGACTCTTGGGAAAAAGGTTCCCCGTGATATAAGCCGTTAAGGCAAACTCAAAACCTTTCACATTTATTTTCGTGTTTTAACTCATGAACTCCGGATATTTTCAAAAAGAATAGAAACAATCTTTCTATCTTAAACAGACTTTGATGTGCACTTATTATTGTTGATTAATGTTACACCTTTCCACTGAAGTAGACAAACGTTTCCAAGATCAGCCACAACTCGCAGGTGGCGCCATCTTTTGAAAACAAACTTGTATTCCCAATACATAATTTCTATTTTTTTAACACAAGGATATTGTTTTGCGAAACTATCCATTTTGTTTCATGAAAAAAAATGAAAAGTACTCTTCCAAGAGTTGTCGAGTTATTTAACTTTATGAATTAGACATTTAGTGTTTCCATGATTTCGGTCATGCAGAGCCTAAGTATTACGTCCCACGTCCATATGAATACACCAAACTTAGGGTCCCTTCTTCTCATCACTTCAGCCCTCTTTGTCCGTTCCACAACGCCAACATTTTTAGTTCTGTGCCAGATCGAGGGCAGCTACCTCAACGGTTTTACCTATAATTGTTGGGGCAACAGTCCACAGGGGGACCAGGGCCTAGCTTGCTCATCAACTATTCGTGTTGTGCTCGCTACTGTTCTCTCACGAGTAGAAGGGACCTACAGTTGTTTGCCGACTCCAAACGGCGAAATTTGAGAAACTTTCTTAGACAGTTGTTACTCTTTGTGTGTTGTCAGCAGCTCGAAAGAGGTGGTGCCGTGAAAAATTCGAGGTGTTCAGCCGGGAATCAAACCGAGACTCTTCGGCGTGTGAGCGTTGCACTCTACCCACTACGCCACAGCGGCCACTGTTTTACTTGCAAAGTCCTTTATTCTTTTTCGCTGGGTCCTAGAAAAGACATTAAACCATCATCCAGCGATTGCTCAAATGTACACACACCTTACTCTTCCCCACTCGTTCACTCATTTCCATCAAATCCTCTCTCACTACCCACCTCAATAGGAATCAGTCGCAAATAAATCTCCATTTCCATTAAGCCCAATCGACACGAAGTCTCAACGTCACTGTCTGCCAAATAATCTATCACTTTGTGCTCTAACGGGCGGATTACGTGTTCCCTCTCAGTCCACCCTCGATTCGCACAATTCCTTAGACCGTCTTCTAATGCAGTCATCGCCATCACCGTCCACGTCGCCCCCGTTGTCTGCGCCAATGCAGTGCGCCGTGTGTGCAAAAATTTTAATAACGCACTTAAAGAACTCACTCCTCACATTCCGACAGAACATGCAGCCAAAGGCATAAACTTCGCGTTAATTAACCCATCCCAGGTGAACGTGGCAGCCGGGCCGTCTTCGCGGGCGCACGTAGTCCGTCTGCAGCGACCGCTGCGCTTCTCAAAACCGATTAACATATTCGCGGCATTTGGGTTTGTGCCCATCGAGGCGCTGCCGCCTCGAGCGGACCACTCCGATCCAACTTAAAAAACAATTAATTTCAATTATTATTAAGAGCGCATTTTATTATTATTAACAAAAATCTCTGTTAAAGTACAATCGAACATGCGAGATCGTTAGCCGATCGCAGCTCTGCGGAAACACCAGTGGCTAACGACGGACAGCGACAGCGGGTTCCCTCATTTGGATGCGTGCCTTGCGGGCTCCTTTTCAATTTTATTGGACATCGAACCCTTGGATTTAACTGAGCGCGGTAGCGGGCCACGGCAAAGCTCTTAATGCACATACAACGAGCCCGGAAGTTCCATTGAGCTCGGGTTCGTGTGCGGCAATGCCAATGCACCCATTTCTCAGTTTTATGGCTTTTGGTCCAGATCGTGTGCCTGTCTGCATTTGACGAACTTCTCTTATTTTTCTCCGATGAACATGTTCCCAGGCATTTCGAACAAATTGTTTAAAAGGACTTGGAAACAAGCGTTGTCGGTGACATCAGAAGTTAAGACTCATTTGCATCCACTGTCGCAGGGTGGCAAGGTGATAAAATTTGATGGCCTTCTGCGAGGAAAAAACGAGATTCTGGTGACGCCCACATTCGCCTGTCCTCAAATGTAAGGCCTTGCATGACGTCTGCCTCCGTGTATCGCAACTCTTGCGCATAGGCATGGAGCGGGGGCGTTTCTCATGACTTTCAAGACAATTTGCTGAGGAGCGTGTTGCTGGAAGGCCGTGAATAAACTTAAGTGCATGTCTTTGCTTCAACCAAGTTGTGAGACCAAGTTGTGAGACCAAGTTTGTGACATCATAACGTGACCGAGCTGTAAGTGCCTCTGATATAATCGGACAACTTTTCAAATATTTTATGAATTAAGGTTATGTACTTTCACATTGAATAGACTGCTGAGCACAGCCGAAAAATTGTTTCAAAGGCAGAAACGTCTAAATTCTTTGATCTATTTAAATAAAAGACAGCTTCCAATAGTTCTAAAACTAAGGAGATTGTTCCGAAAAGATTAACTGATGCCGTTAATAACCTTCAAAGGACTTGTGAAGTGAAAGAAAAAGTTGGTTGTTCTAAAACTTTGTACCAAATTGATCAGAAGCCAGAATTGTTTGCTTTATAAAAAAATAGTACAGAATTTTGTAAAAAATTTTCAAAAACTTAAAATTTGTGCCGCAAGCGAGGAAAACGAGGATTTATGCGGAGACCTGACGCAACTGAAAGCTTAGATCCAAATGTTCAGCAAGTACACATTTTTTACTAAAATACCTAAAAGTCAAAAAGTCAGAAATTTGCAACCAGCCAGTTCTAGAACCCAATGCCAGAATAAAGAAATTCGAAGTGGCTAAAAGAAGAAATAAGTACAAAATTCTGAAAATCCTCAAACTGGAAAGTTTTGGTCAGAAATTTTAAAGTTCTGTAAAATATGTTAAGACCCAAAAACATTTATTTAAAATTGAAACACAAATCATAACTATATGACAGAGCTTACAAATTTGATCCAAAAATTTTACATTTTTGAACGAATGATAAATGGCCAGACTTGTAACATAATGTTCCTAGTAAATGGGTGTGTTCCAACATTTTTTTAGAAGAAGCTGACCCAAAAATTTGGAAAATTGTGTCCATGCACAAGCGAAATGCCAACCCAGGGCAAGAAATTCAAAATCTAGGTCAAAATGTCGTGTTATCTACGAAACGACACATTTTTCACCAAAATGCCTCAAAGTCAGAAGGTCAGAAAATGGAAACTTCCAACCAAACAGTCCTTCACACTGGAATCAGAAATTTCGAAGTGGCTGAAAGAAGAAATAAGTACCGAAATCGAGAAAATTCGAAATTGCCTAAAATTGGTCAGAATTCAAAACCTCTATCAATTATTTTAATACCTGCTCTTAAAATCGAAAAGGAATCATCACTACATGACAAAATACTTACCTCAAATGTATGGCTGAAAGATGAAATAAGTACCGAAATCGAGAAAATTCGAAATTGCATAAAATTGGTCAGAAACTCAAAACTTCTATCAATTATCTTAATACCTGCTCTGACTAAATACTTACCTCAAATGTTTACAAAAAAAATTGGAAATTTGTACCAAAAAGTCCAGATTTTGATACAAATACCAAATGGACAGACTTGTACCAAAATGTCTATAAGCTACGGGTGTGTTTCAAACATTTCACAACATGAGAATTATGCCAAAAATGGTTAAAATTTGTGTCCCAGCACAAGTGAAATTCTAGCTCAAGGCAGAAAATTCAAAATCTATGTCAAAATGTAGTGTGACCCTGTTTTAAAGTCCAAAAAACTGTATTTAAAACCGGAACAAAAATCATAATTTCATGCCAGGATACAGCCTCGTAATTGTTTACAAAAAAGAAAACAATTTGTACAAAAAATCAGATTTTGGGACGAATGCCGAAATAAACAAACTTGTACCAAAATGAATATAAGTTGTGGGTGTGTTCCAAACATTTCTCAAGACTAGATGCTGACCCCGAAAACTAAAGAGTTGTTTTTAAGCGCCAGCAGAAAAATCAACATATAGGCCAAAATGTCGTGTGCCCCTGTTTTAAGGCCGAAAAACTGTACTTAAAATCGGATTTTTTTTTTACAAAAAATTAACAATTTGTACAAAAATTCAGATTTTGGGACGATTGCCAAATGGACAGACGTGTACCAAAATGTCTATAAACTGTGGGTGTGTTCCAAACACTGCTCAAGACTAGAAGCTGACCTAGAAAGCTAAATAGTTGTGTCCAAGCGCAACCAATGCAAGAAATTTAAAATCTAGGCCAAAATGTCGTGTTACCCATAACGAGGCACGAAATTTTGCGAACATCAGTTAGATGCAAGGAACTTTCACATCCCGAACATACCACCAGTGAAATGATGCTTGTACTACCTCATCTGCAACAGCGTAAACCAACCGAAGCCACCGCCAAGGCATTACAGCCTAAAGGCCTAACCAAGTTGAATTATCTGCCTTTCTGCCTGTACCTCACAATGGCGTGAAATGAAAACCAGACCTTGTTGCCCATCCACCCCCGCGCGTTTGAAAGTAACAAGCCAATCATGGGTAGCGGGAGGAAGGTAGTCAAACGTAAAACTCAGTCACGCACCGCCAGCCGGCAACAGCGGCACGGCCGTGTATCTCATAACCGAAAACACACTCGCATTTGCATACATAAATTTGAAATATCTCTCGAACCGATTCCATTTCCATGTCGAATGTCTGCTTGCAGCCGACATGCAGCAGCGCTCACTCTGGCTCCCCATCCCCGTCCCGGGGAATGCAATCATCCTGACACGCATTTACACAATAATTAAAACGGTCAAATTGCACTCGCGTACACGCTTAATTACCATCGATTGCACATGCGCGCACACTCGGGCGTGCATGTTCCATTGAAATTGCGCGCCCAATGAATGTGCGCCTGTGTGCGTGGGGCAGCCCCTCCTCGCGAGCGTATCCTTTCGTGCGGGCATGCAGAGAAGCCGCTGCTGAAGCCACCGCCGAGTCGATCTCGGTGCGGTCGCGTCCTGAATATTGAATTGGCGCGTTTGCCATCGAACATGAGCGGTAATTAAATGCGCCTAATGAACGTTCCCCGCATACGCACGTTAACTGGAGTCTTTCCCCCTCCGTTCGGAACATTAACATTTTTCATTTTAGTCCTTACAAGCAAATTTTTGACAGTTCTCTCTATCTCTCTCTTTTGTTTTCTCTTTGCAGCAGCGTAAGCTGTCACCGACATGGGCAGTGAGCACTACTGCTTGAGGTGGAACAATCATCAATCCAACCTGTTAGGGGTGTTTAGTCAATTATTACAGGACGAGAGTCTGGTGGACGTCACGTTAGCTTGTTCTGAGGGCGCCCCCATCAGAGCCCATAAGGTAAGTCGAACAAACAGACAAACAAAATTTCACACGCTCCAAGAGAAAGTCGCAGCGAAACGGGGCGTGCACAGAGGAACGTCACCAATAAACCTGTCACCGGGTGACAGCAAACAACCAGCCGCCGCCACCGCCGCGTCGTATAAAGATGTCAATGCAGCACATCCACACATTTGCCAGTGACAGCAGCCACAATGCGATAATTTATGCTCGGAATCCATTACACCCGACGTCAGTCAGCCAGCCCTCATCATCGTCATCGTCTGCAGGCGACTCCTACACACACAGCGGCAGCAATGTTCAATGTGTCACAAGTCGCCGTACACAGTCACTCGTCGAAAATTGTCGAGGATTAATGCATCACATGGAACATGGCACCCGGACGGGGGCGAAGGGCTGCCTCTCTAATCTTTGACCATCTTCCATTAGAGTTGGCATCTAGATGACGTCTGATCAACCAATATTCCAATTATCCCGTCCGTGAAAGGAAAAAACGAACCACAGTCACCAGAAATTGATTATCACCGAAAGTCCTGCAGGCCGACGACGACGACGACGGCGGCGGGTGAAAATCTGTCCAAATTATCGAAGGAGCCACTGACTCTGCAGATCAAAGAGATTCCGTGACAAGCACAGAGGAGTGTCCCAGGCCAAAGTTGTTTTTCCACTCTCCGCCTGGCACTGGGAGGCGCTGCGCTGTGCACGGAGGCGGAGGATATCGGTTGGTGCGCCAGCCTGCAGCTGGAAGACACTTGTCTGTGTGTCTCTACATCTTGTTTCCTGTTTGCGGGCGACGATGACGATGCCGGTGCTGGCTGGTGATGCTGACGATGCCGTTGGTGATGATGAAGCCAATCGCTCCACAAGATAGAATGATGGAATGCATCAATGGTCATCCGTGTGTACTGGCAGCGGCTGCGGCAGTGGACACCTGTGGCGCTCGCTCTCAATTGTCCACTGTGTGTGCGTGTGCCGGTGTGCCGCAAGTATTGTGTCGTTGGTTTTGAAGGCGATGACTGCGCTGTTGTTCGGTGTGCCGAGCGGACTCCTATCCGCCCGGACTCATGTTGTTTCAAGTTAATTTATGCCTTGGCCAGAGTGTTTGTCCGGATTTTCCTTCTCCCTCAATATCTGCTCAGTCCTGTGGCATGCCGACCGAAATGGATGTGGGTGTCATCGATGACGATGGCGATGGGAAACTAAGTGGAGCAACGCAGTGCATCGTTTGACTGCGGATGGTTCCTGTGGATGGTGAGATGTCTAAATGTGTCACTAAATGGATTCGATATGCATCGATGGTCAAGGGGAGAAGTGTTTCTGGTGTTGTTCGTTGGTTTTTCCCGTTTTTCCTGTTTTCCCGACTCGTCCGTAGTCGATGATCGATTGATTGCAGGCTCCTGGCTTAAGTGGGTGTAATGGAGAAGGAAAGTTCTCAATTAGGGCAGGATTGCTCCCAAAGAAGTTTTAGCAATTAAGGACGCTGCGGGAGGATGTGACGAGATGAGGTGGTGCTTGGAGTGCACTTCGTTGGGCTAATGAATGCGTTTGAGAAAGTAACTGGATAAACAGTTTTGACACCTCACTGAATCCAATTAGGATTAGAGTCTCCGAAGGACTCTTCGACACGACTGGGGAGGAATGGAGGGGAGATTCTTCGATTGCCTTGTTTGTCCCGGAGACGAGATCCTTCAGAATTTTATATTCTTTTAATTGAGGTGCTGATTCAGGCAGGTCTTAACGATGACCGATGACTGGTCTCTGCTGGAAAAAGGAAGAAGATAGGACACGAACCGGGCGGAGTAAACGGTGTGCACAGCAAATGTGTACCCTATTTGGGTGATTTTGCAAAGTGCCTTTGGTGCCGATGGAGACAGATGCCAAAAGTGAGAAATGGTGACAAACAAATCCGCCAGTCAATCCTGCCGCCGTAAAGTGACTTTCACCTTCAGTAACTTAACTGTTGCATTCGCCAGTATGTTGCCCTTGGTATTTAATCCTCAGCCAAACGTACGTCCCCCTTCAAACTTCCTCCAGTTTCCTCTTAAGAGCGGTTAATTCAGGGCTGAACTCAGGGCTTCAATAGCCGATAGCCTTAGCAACTGTGTGAAGTTCTGCATTCTAAATTAGTTGAGGTCCTAGTCCACTGCGTGCGTGAGGTAAACTTTATGAAGACGAAATCTTTTGCATGGCCTCAATCGCAATCGAGCACTCTTTGGACGGAACAGGCGGTTTTATGCGCTTTGCCCAGCCTTCGGAAGTGGAGTATGAACGAACATATGGCGAACTCAGCCATTCAGTGTGTAATGTACGCAATTAAATCTTCTAGTTCTGGCACCAGGAACAAATTAGGCACAAAGGTTTCCTCTCAACCGAGAGCTGGTTCCTCACCTTCCAACCGTGTGCACGGCACTTTCTCGCTGTTTGAGTTTCGATGTGGTTTGTGTCCTTGCTTTCATGGACTAGCTCTACAGCCTAAGTAGTCACAGAGACAGAGATTGGCATGACGTGCTGCTGCGCTTGATTCTGATGATGTTCTTGTTTAGATAGAAGTTGACCGTGTCATTGACGAGCAGGCATTGTAGTGCTTTGTCAACGTCATCGCAATCAGCGTCTCTTCTCGATGATGGCGTTCACTTCGTTTCAATCCTTTTTGCAGCCAATCCAACTAAGGTCTTTTTTTCACGTCTAAGTCGTTGACCTTTTTCTAAGTTCATCAAGGCATGGAAACAACAACAGTTGCACTGACTTGCCTATCCGTGGTTTTGAAATCGTCCAAGTGGCGGTGTGTATCAATTTAAAGTTCTCTGGGATTTGGAATCTAGCCCGCAGTCTAGAAATCTTGTCCATTGCTTACATCCCGGAAACGACATTGGTACATTCCCCGGAAACGACGTTGATAAATTTCCTACAGATTGTTGACAAATATCTCCAAGTATTCCCTGAAAAAAATCAGAAAAAGTTCCTTAAGTGAAACAAGATTAACTGCTGTGCAAAAAGACAATAGGAAGCTTCTCCTTTCTTTAGGACTGATCCAAAGATCATACTTCTGGGGCATTCTTCCCTGACGTCACCCCATAAACAGGTTACATGCTTATATCCAAACCATGCCCTGTGGCATTTAAAAGTTCATTCGACCAAGAAAATACTTCGCTTCAATCTTAAGATCCTTATGCTTCTCTTCCTTCCAAATTTGCAACAAACAGGCGTTTAAGACCAAAGCGTGTAGTTCTCACTCTTCCGATTTCAAGTTTGTTCCCGTTTGTCTTCATCACATGCAAATTTTTTTTGCAGCAAACTAAAACCTTGCCACCCCTTCAGCATTTAAAGCTCAAAGTGGCAGCAGGTGCTTAAGCGCATCTTCGCAAGGCCCTTCAACTGGGAACCCAGAGGAAGTTCTTCTCAACTCGTACGTCCTGCACCGGATCATTGTGACAAGCTCTCAAAGAAACGAGGCGACGTTTAACACGACTCGCCAGTTTGTAGTTCATCCATTGTATTATAAAAAGTAAAGGCCAAAAAACTGTTCCCTGAGTCACCTCGGAGAATCCCAGTTTTCTTGATGGAGCCGTATATCTGCTGGCCCGAAATATGTCGGTAAATGTTCAAAAATTATTAAAATCTCAAGGAAGCGACGGAACAAGCTCCTTACGAGATCTGCCACCCAGCGGTCACTCGTCAATGAGGAACAACTTTCTGATTTCCTCACCATTCCACTTCCCTTCTGTGTTATGACTACGCACTCACTGTCAATCCTCAAGGATTAACCGCCCAGAAAAGGTGTGACATGCACTTTGTCCCAAATTGAATGAGTGACGCCCTCGACCAGAGTTAATCCCTTCTTTGTGCAGCCTTAACAATAAGGACACTTGAAGCCATTCCAGACGAGAGTCCGATGCAAGTGACTGCCGCCAGCACTGCCACACCCAGAAAAAGAAAGACAGCCAACGCAGTGTCAGCATTGAGACGCCAAGCGTATCGCATGCGACTCAACGACACGTTGTCGGTCGCTGTCGCTCGTTGTCGGACTGTTGTCGTCGCACGCCGAATGTAAACTCTAATGTATCCCGACACTAATTCGCATTGTGTAACAATTTGCCAACAAAGCTACATGACAGCGTTTAGTAGTAGCAGCAGCAGCGGCAGCCTCCAAGCCGAGGTTCATATCGCTCGAACGCAATCGCACCGCGCACCGACCGCCTGAAATTTATTTAAACAAATTTCACACCTAACCGCCCCGGGGTAGGTGGTGCACGTTGCTTTTGTTTTTTCGCCAAATTCAACGAGCACGCCACGCCATGACGCCCCAAGCCGCCGAAGGACCTCGGATGGATTGAGCAGTGCGCGTATCTGCCCGGATCTCAGGGCGCAAGGCGAATGCATTTTTTTTTGCTTTTCGCACTAATCTGATTTATTTCAGACAAATTGTGACGCAGAAGGGAGCGCTGGAGAGGACGACTGTGTGCAGTGGGGGCGGAGCACAGCGCAGCGGATAGCCGTCGGATTTGCCGTTTGTACTTCTGTTTTGTTGCGGAATCAGGTACATGACAAGTACACAGTGCGCATGCACGGCGCACCATCGCGCCGCGGCCGAGCGAAGGCGTTGGCTCTTTATGGGTTGGTTTTGGTTAATAACAATATTTTTGTGTTCCTCGTGGCAAGAAATGAATTCCACTTCGTGTCCGCGGAAACCTGAGCCTCTGTCAGTGCGACCCGCAGAACCGGCGACCGAGATCGCCGATACGGGGATTAACATTTTAATTAGAAAAAAAAAAATGAAATGAAAAGACGCGGAACATGTTGCAAGCGCTGTGCACATGTTCGACGCGCATGTGCAAAGTATTTCTTAGATACAAATTAGATATTAGTTTTGGACATGAATAAAATAATAGATGATAATCTGGTGAATGCGAAAATACGCCGCCAGCGCTGTGTGTGCGGCGACTGTGCGGTATGGGCGACCGGAATGGCAGTGCACAGGTTTGGCTATCTTGTGGCTTTGATTTGATTGATGCTTTCGTGGCGGTTAATGGGCTTGGACCGGGTTATTTTTTGGGGGCTAAACGGGGTACTTTCGAATGGTAACTCAGTTGAGTGGGGGCTTGAGCTGAACAAACACCAGAAGAGTCATGCAATTGTGGAACACGCCCTTAAGCAGCCTGGCCAGCTGCACTGGAATGGTTGTTTGATTGTCGGTTGCAGTGGCCAGCGAGTTGCGCCTTCCGGGGGTTATTTGGAAACCTGAGAGTCTTGATGGGCGGATGAAGTGTGCTGTCGGGTGAACGGGTGTTCTATTGGTATTTGATGGGGTCTTTAGTGTGGCTTTGATTTGGGATAGGAGCTTCATTTTGGTAGCTTGTCCATTGGGACGTATTAAGGGCTGTCTTGAAGTGAAGCATAGTCTACAGAAGATTGAGGAAATTACATTTCTTGAAAATTTCGTCAACTCGACTGTCGCTTGGTTACACTAAAGTCGATAGAGGACTAATGCTTAGTATTCTACCAAACCAAACTGTCAAACATTGCGAACTAGTTCCCTTGAGATGATGTCCTTTTTTGAACTAGTTCAAAAAGTCTCACATTATGGTGTCACTGAAATGTAGATTTTGGAAATAAAATACGTGGCATGAAATCTTGGAAATTAAATTAAAGTTCGGGTTGAAATTTGAGCACAGTCCGGCTCGAAGGACCAAATGTTTGCTTTAATTATCAAACAGAAAAATTGTAACCCCTTACCGCTGGTGGAGGGTAGTCAATTCTGAGTCGCTATTCTACTGAACTGCCCCTTATTCAAATATATCTTCGCTTAAATACTTCAATTTTGCTTACTCTATGATATTATGATGAAAACGCGGCGAAACGAAATGCACAAAGGTGAATGAATCGTGCTGTTGTGAGTTGCTGGACGCTGTGCTTCATTGTTTGCCGCCGTGTTTAATGATTTGTTGTGAACGATCACAATACTAAAGGACAACACATTGATTTGTTCTAAGATCTCGGCTCTCAAGCTCGTTTACAAAGAAGGGACTAGTTCTTTTGTCGTTAAGAATAAACACTGCTGTGGCCAAACAAAACACAGAACAAATTTGCAATTCATTTTATCGCCCTTAGAGTACAGCCAAAGCAGTAGCCAAATATTTTTTCCAACGCCTAGTCCTTTCGCAAAACTGCACCGTTCGATAATTGCTTAGGAAACGTAAAGCTGATTTGCAACGTTTTACAAAAGGTTGTACATTTCGGACATTTTTGAACATTTCGATGGAAAATTCAGCAAAGCTGGAAACTTGCAAGGTCTGTTCATTTATTCATCAATTTTTATTTTGTCCCCCGCAAAGTAGTCCCCTTAAGATATAATACAGTTGTGCTAGCGTTATTTGCACATTTTGATATGCCCTTGACCAATTTCAGCCATTCGGTTTGAATTTCATCAATCGTCGCAAAACGCTGTCCTTTCATGGCTCTCTTCAGCCTTGCGAAAGGACTAAGTCGCACGGGGAGGGGGGGAATCTGGTGAATACGGTAGCTGATGCATGATAACGGTGTTGTTGCCGAAAATCTTACGAACAAGGAATGACGATGAAGGAGCTGCATTATCGCGATGTTAACGCCATTTTTCAATTCCGGACGTTTCCTACGTATTGCTTCTCGCAAGCGGTACATAAATTCTGCGAAATTCTAACATTCGCGGATGACTTTAAATTATTTTTGTTGATTAATTGTATAGCTGATTGCATTAAGTTTCAGTCGAATATACATAACTTAGCGGAATGGTGTAAACATAATGCTCTAGATCTAAAATGTAAAATTTTTACGGCACATAGAATAACATCTCCAATTGTTTATGATTATTTTATCAATAATCATAAACCGGATCGGCTAGAAGAAGTTAAAGACCTTAGAGTAATATTCGACCCCAAGTTGGATTTCTCACTACATTATGATTACACCATTGCGAAGTCGAATTCTATGTTAGGATTTTTAAAAAGAAATAGTAAAGATTTTCGCGATGTATCCAGTTTAAAGACCATCTTTGTTTCGTTAATAAGACCCTATTTGGAATATGCATCCATTGTCTGGGACTCACCTTACGATAATCAAGAACTTAGATTCGAACGAGTCCAAAAGAATTTCACGAGATATGCTTTCCGAAAGTTGTATTCTTCCTAATTATGTTGAAAGATGCATAACAATTGGCTTGCAAACCTTAAGTTTCAGGCGTAAGGCAACGTCAGCCATGTTTATTCGTGATATTATTAATTATCAATTAAATTCACCAGAATTACTTTTTCTCATAAATATATATGCTCCCCAAAGATTTCTACGGGTGAGAAACTTACTTTTTGACAAAAGGCACAGAACCAATTATGGTCGCAATGAACCTATTACAAGGTGTATAAATACATTTAATGATCTTTGCAACGAATTTGATTTTAGCTTGCCACGGTTAGAATTTAAAAACATGATTATTGCATCGTAATTGAATTAATATTATTTATTGAAGTAATCTGTAAGACGATAAGAGTCGGTAGATAATCCTAAGTCGCTCAGCAAATATCTGCTGTGTAAAGCGATACTGAAAGTTAACACTTAGAGAACGTAGTGTTTTGTGTTACTCTGTGGTGGATATAAAAAAAAAAATAACTTCAAGAGAATACTTCTTATTGACCATGCACCCATGCAGAAAGAACTCTTGATGAACACTAGTCGAAGAAAATAATCAGGCGAACCTTCATATTTGCTCGAACTTGCCTTGCTATTTTTGGTGTTTGCTCTCTTGGGCTGTTCCATTGGGATGGTTGGACTTTAGTCTCGATGTCAAAGAGAATCGAAAATTGAATGTAAAATTTAGCCTATTTTTCGAATAGACCTCATATTCATATTGGATGGCGCCACAGTCCACAAGGGCACCAGAACCTAGCTTCCTCATCAGCTTCCTTAGTAGAATCGATCTATTGTTTTTTGCCGACTCTAAACGAAGAAGTTTGAGAAGCTTTCTTTGACAGTTATAGAAAATTATTACTCTTTGGGTGTTGTCAGCAGTTCGAAAGATATGGAGCAGTGAAAATTCGAGCTGTTCTGCCGAGGAATTGAACCTCGAAAATGTGGCATGCAAGTGTCGCAGTCTGCCCACTACACCGCGGTTTCCACAGATGTCAACTTCAAAATAAAAAATTAAAACTCCTATTAGTTGTTATTTCTCTTACAGTAGTCATTCAATAAAATATTAATTGTAGGCGAGACAGTCTACAGAGGGACCAGGGCCTAGCTTGCTCATCAACTACTCGTGTTGTGCGCGCTACTGTTCTCTCACGAGTTGGAGGGACCTACACTTTTTTGCCGACTCCAAACGGCGAAATTTGAAAAACCTTCTTAGGCAGTTTATTAGTCTTTGAGTGTTGTCAGTAGCTCGAAAGAGGTGGTGCCCTAAGAAATTCGAAAAATTGGTGTTGAGCTGGGAGTCGAACCTAGACCCTTCGGCGTGTTAGCGTCGCACTAAACCCACTACGCCACGGCGACCAAGAAGAAGGAAGAAAGAAACTCAAGTACCTTCTTTTAATGGGCCAAAACACCTTAATGCATGAATTTCGAAAATCCAAATTCCAATATAAAGTAGCTCTTTTTTTCAAAACTAGGTCAAACCAGTGTGTTTCATTCCCCAAACGAAACCCTCTACGCGTGAGTGTAACTCGCATTTTCCGAATTTTCGCAATGTCCAGAGTGACGCAAACACTCAATCAATCAACACACTTCAAATACGAATACTTCCGTGCATTCATTAATTAAAAAAGAATGCTTAGATGGACATGTAGTCTAATCGTTTAGTGCCAACTTGACTTTTCCGCCACCCAAACATCAGGATGGATTCGGTGTAAGGTTCCTCCGGATGTCCATAAACACAATCGAGTGAGAGGGAAGTTGAAAGACGACGTAGTCTTTAGAAAAGCAGCGTTGAACGAGAATGGGGCCTCAATTAAGTGCAGTAAAGGGTAGACTTGAAGACATGCTCTCACAAGAGGCACTTTTTGCTCCAAATCCAGCGTTGACTTAAGATCCCTCCAACGAATGGTAACTTGGCAGCTTATGCCCTCTCAACTATTAATTCTTAATGAAATAATCTTTGCAGGGTCCTAAACCCTCAAGTGGCTTAGTCTGCGGGTGCAAATTGGGTCTGACACTCATTCAACGAACGGATTTTTTGTGCTCAAAAGCCGCAGTAATTTATTTAAAACTCTAATTCAACAGCAGCAACAGACAGCCTCCCAATTCCCCAAAAACAAACTGCAATATGGCTTTAACAAAAGCAGATGTCTAATTGCCGTTCACACGCTCAACACAGTCACTCTGAACTCGAATGAAAGCGACCCAAACACGCAACGCGCAAACTGAAATCAATCACGATTGCAAACATTTACCCCCAAAAGACATAGACTCACAAAAAATACGTCTGATAATAATGAAACTATTTACACAACGTAAATACTGGCGCCAAAAAATAAACCAATTCGGCCGGCAGCAACTGTCGCATTCAATTTGCCGATCCGCCCGCCATTTGCAGCTCGCACTGCGATGCACAAAAAAGCCTCTGTTTGTTTGCCTACACGCCTTTTGTCGTCGTCATCGCCGTCGACTTCACTGAACTCTGCCTAATTAATTTCGAATGTTCTACAAATTCAATCATTGTACAAACTCCGACGGCACAGTCCGGCACGGCCGTATCCAATAATTCCCTCAAATTGTCAAAACTGTCATATTCCGTTCGCTCGCCCCATAACGCACGGCTCGCACACAAGAGAATCTGTCTTGTGTGTGCACACACCTTAGGAGCAGAACAAAGAAAAAAAACGACACGACAGACCGTAGTTTTCGAACACCAAAAGAAAAAAGGTGCACAACACCAATCGAACAGGGCTGCGATGACAGCAAAAATGACAGCTAACAACGTGCAAAAGGAGGTGTGCTCCGGTCGGCGTAAGCGGGGCTCTAACGCTACAGCGCGCCCTGCACCGAGACCGGAGACGACTGTGCAGAACCAAGGTTCATGGACAGCTTGTGACACAAAAAGCAGCAAAACGCACGAGGAAAACCCATCGAGTGCCCTGGGGCCGCACATCATACGACGAAGGACGATGACGACAAAGATGCAAGACGGGGTGTGGGCTTGTTCGTGTTGGGTGATGCACGTTGACAGTAGCGGGCACTGTCATGCAAACGAGGCGGCAAGTTCTGGACTGGGACGGATGGTCTCCCCGAAAAGGACCCTCGTCTTGTTCGATACATGCACGAGAGCATCGTTGTGGATTGTGGCAAGTGCTTTGACACCTTTTTTGTGCTGGCGCTGCAGGCAGCTAGCGGCAGGGTGCGGAAGTATTAATTAAAGCGATTCCTAAGCTGATGAGCCCTCTGGCCGGCTTGGCGTGTGTGGAAGGTGTCTTGAGTGCTCGATATAATCGCTCTTAATGAAGATTGAGGGACACATGTGGTGAAAGTTTATGCAAGTCCCACACTCTCCGGCCCTTTGACCGCCCCTCCGTCACCACTTATCAACCTGCAGCCAGCTGTGTGTGGCGGTGTCGATTTCCAGACCAAGTGATCGGTTGTCACTGCACGCAATTATTGTTTTATGCAACCGAATGAATAATTTCAGCCGATCGGAGTTAATTGGCCAGCGCAACTGGCGATCAATAATTCATTTGCGGCCACGACCAGATTGATGTGTGCAAAACCCGAAGACAGAGCAAGCTTTCCTCACTCACGAGGGGGAAAAAAAATTACGACTGCATCGGCCGGGAATCGAACCCGGGCCGCCCGCGTGGCAGGCGAGCATTCTACCACTGAACCACCGATGCTTGCACCCACCCACGTGCCCGTCTTCCATGGCACGGAACCATATCTGCGAAGCTAAAAATAGCTCACACACATTAGTGTGTATGCATGGGTGTGTGTGAATATTCGAATCTAAATTTAGAAAGATTATCTCATGGATACGCATGAACTCACTGCGTACCACAACGGATGGGTGAACTTGCTGCGACTTGACTTATCTGACTTTGAGAGATTTTTCACTGGCAACTGGGGCCGGGACGTTCGCCGGTGACAACGTCATCTCGTCGGAGGTGTTGCATAATGTGAACAGATTCTCATCAACACTTGCGCGCATCAAGGTTGTTAGGTAATCGGGGGCTAATCTAATCGCCACTGACCCAGCTCACTCGCTGTGGGCAGCAGCAGGGTGGGGTGATAAGGCGCTATCAGCGAATCGATTGGAGGGGGATATATGCTGACTAGAGGGAGAGATTGGCTGCACACTGGTTTGCTGATGATGTTGGCAAGCTGAAGTGAGCTCTTTCAAGAAATGCCAACAATGAGTTCGCCTAGTTGTGTCAGGTGGAGAATGGGGGACTTGGAGGAGTCGTGGGACATATACGGCTACAATCGTAGTCTGACATCCCTTCCGATATCATGGGATCTGGATGTCGAATTTGGTGATCACCTGCTTTGGATGACTTATAGACAGCGTTCATTTTCCCAGGAGTCGTGAATAACGCAAGGCTAGACGCCTTAGTTACCAAAGTTCCATATTAAGGTCATGCTTGGTTTGGAGCAAGGCCTTTCTAGAACCTCTGGCGCTCTCTGGGTCGCAGCATCCAGTTGAAAATGCAACTCCACACTGAGCCGGGGATATTCCCCAACCGCCTTGGCTAGATTTGGGCTAACAATAAACACTAATAGAAGTGTTACGGGTGAGATTCGAATCAAGTGTTTTCATGGGATACAATAATCACTGTGGCGTAGTATGCCAAAGTAGTAGTAGTATGCCACTTCTATGCCAAAGGTCTAGACTCGTTCCCTGAGTTGTCGTTTTTAACAGTCGCACCTGTCTCGACTTGCTGTCATCATTTAGCCTGTACGAGTATGTCGTTGAAACATCTTCTCAAACCTTTAAGTCCACATGAGGTTGACCACAGTTTCTTATGTCCAAACCAGGAAGAGTTGTGATTGGAGAGCAGTAGAGTGTCGAGGGATTCAGGTTTGAGTCTAGGACTAATGACAGCTAAAAAACAAAAAATATCAATGAAGAGCTTCTAAAGGGGAACAGTAAAATGTTTTTGCTTGATGTTAGGAAAAACCAAACAAGAGCACTCAGACTCGAAATCTGGTCCATTGTACTTCCAGGCAGGAATCTATATTTGATTTAGTTTCTTCGTCTTTAGAAGGAAAACCAGCAAGCGCTTTTGTGATATTGAGAATAGGTCTTAAACTTCTACCACGTCAGCGCCAAACAGCCGCCACCTGATACGAGCAAAGGTGGGACAATGCAGAGGAAGTGTTCTGCAGTGCCTGCACCTTCTCCACAGGCGTCGCATAGCATGCCATCACTAAGCCCAAGCACCCTTTAGTGCCTAGCGAAGGCCAAGTGACCCGTTTGTATGCCAACAAGTCGTCTGCAGTCTTTAATGTCTGCAGGCAGAAAGAATGGCTCAAATTTTTTTGCAGACGTTTGGAAGAAACGCTGCGTCCGCCTGGATCCTTGTAAAGCCATGTCATCTCTAGTTCTGCTGTCGAGAGACCCAATTGTCTACGAAAACCCTAGCCAAGGACGCAGGCAGTTGCAATGTGAGTTTAATATAATAACAGTCCACAGGGCCATGATTCATGATTTTCGGGATTTTCGGCAGACGATACCGGCATAAGGAAAACTGAGCGTTTTTAGCCTGAATTCCTGCTTAAACCACTGGTGGCCTTCTGGACGTCAGAATGAACCCTAGGAACCAGGACCTAGCTTGCTCATTAACTACTCGTGTTGTGCGCGCTACTGTTGTCTCACGAGTAGAAGAGACCTACAATTTCTTGCCGACTCCGAACGGCGAAGTTCGAGAAGCTTTCTTAGAGAGTTATTACTCTTTGATTGGTTTCAGCAGCTCGTAAGAGGTGGTGCCGTGAAAAAATCGAAAAATTGGTGTTTAGCCGAGAATCGAACCTGGCACAACGCCGTATGAGTGTCGCACTGTACCCACTACTCCACAGCGGCCACGCGATGTGAGTCCCTTATCACTCCATCTCACCATTGGCAATCTCGTTTCCCATTTTTTCGTGGTGTCCCGGAAATAGACAGGCTTAAGCGAATTTATCGACTTAACGGGAGATTGCATTCCTGTACTACCGTGGAAGAGGTTAAAGTATTCAATAAGGCCTTCAGCGCAGCTTGACTGTCGCTACAGTCGCAGATGCTTCCTCCCCTTCCACCTATTCTTCAAAATAGAGTTAGGGGCCATTAGAACGCAAACGTTTCTGCCTCGAAAACCGACGCGAAATTACCTAACGTGGTGTGAAGTCTAATCTTGTCGTGTCTTTCCACAAAGGCTCTAGCTCCAGATTCCCCCGTCTTCTTGCAGCCGTGCGTGCAAATCGAATCTTTCCGGCGTAGTTCCCGGCTCAGTTCCCGACTCAGTTCCCGGCTCAGTTCCCGGCCCAGTTCTCGGCTCAGTTCTCGGCTCAGTTCCCGGCCCAGTTCTCGGCTCAGTTCTCGACTCAGTTCCCGGCTCTGTTCCTGGCTCAGTTCCTGGCTCAGTTCCTTGCCAGATCCAGTCCTAGACGCTGGAAAAGTCGACTTTGCATTGGACGGCATGTGCATGAAAATTGTGTCATAAGAGATGATGTGCGCGAAGTCATCGAAGCTCCAATACAAGATGAACCAAAGACCATTCCTTTTTAATCAGAACGCGGCCTTTATTGTGCATCCCATGATGTGGATGTCAAGGGGAGGGGGATTAAGCAGTGCGTCAGGAGCAGAGCTAGCGTGCTACGAACAGCCCCTGTGCAGCAGAAACAGACCATTCTTTGAAACTTGATAAAACCAGCAGTCATATATATGCTGCGGCAGAGCCACATGAGGAATAATTAATGCACCTGCCAGGGGGTCGCATTCGAGTAGATGCGGTTCTTTTGACGCGGCCAATAGGTGCTTCGATATCAAAAACCCCAGGAACTATTCAAGGGGCGGGGAAGCGATTTCGGTGAGATACTCGTGAGGTGGAGCCTGCGACGATGCAAGTCATGGGGAAGGTGGCAAGAGATGTGGTGATAGCTCACGCTTCCATCATCCTATCCAAAGCGAGGGCGATTGACGAAGTTTTGTGATTTTGCGCAGGTGGGGGTAGTCACTAGGGGACTGGTTGGGGACGTGCTAGGAACAGCCCCTGTGCAGCAGAAACAGACCATCCTTTGAAACTTGATAAAACCAGCAGTCATATACTAGCGGGAAAGCATATTTCGCCAAAGGACTGAATCACAGAAGAGGTCCTACGATTGGCTTGTAGACCCATATAGATCTTTCTGGTGATAGATCCCAGGTGTTATCAAAAACTCCTTAATTTAGCGCGATAGGCATTCGCGAAAGGTAACGCTGTTTTAGACTCTACGTGTTTTGAATTTCGAGACACTGCCCTTCACTTAGTTCCCTCACTAAGTTCCTTCACTACGTTCCTTCACTAAGTTCCTTCACTAAGTTCCCTCACAAAGTTTCTTCACTTAGTTCCTTCACTAAGTTCTGTCACTTAGTTCCTTCACTAAGTTTCTTCAATAAGTTTCTTGACTGAAACTTTCACTCAAACTCGGCGAAGACCATGCGTGACAAGAGATGAGATGAGAGCTTTGGCTACCGCCAAAGTACCTTATGGCAAGAGCAACAAGCATATCCACGCCTAAATAGAAAGTCGTGCGGTGCTGGTTTTGCCTATCAAAACAAAGCTGTCCTCTGTGGACGCAAGGGCGCAGCCTCGCTTCAAGTGGGTTACAAGTAAACGTGATTCCAACCGACCAACCAAAAATCTCAAAAGGACGCACAATTTGTAAAGAAGAAGTGAAGAAGAAGACTGTCAGAACGATTTCCTTTTGTGATGTGTTGGCAACACACAGCAGCATGCGTCCTACTTCGCAGTGGGGCCCACGCTTATCAAATTTTACAAATCAAACCGACGGATATGCCAGCTATCGAAAAGTTCCACATTACCACTGGAGAAGCAATCTACAAAGCCCTCCCTTCCTGCACAATGTAAGCGAATAAAACAGAGCCCAACTCCAGCATCGTTCACATAAACTGGTTTCTAACCATCCTGGTATTACATTGGGAATCCATGCAGACTTGCAGACCTGAAACCACTAAATACCCTCCTGTCCATTGAAATCGAAGCCAGGACCTGCTCACAAACGGCAGACATTCGATCCCGCACGACATCTCCTTACAAAGCTCAAGAATTGCTTAGATTCCGCTTGGGGCTGTCCTCAAAGAAGCATTCACTCCTCCCTCAACTTCCAAACGGAATGGGGTCAGCATTGTGTTTTTTTTTTCTTTCCCCCTGAATCCTCAAACTGAAAGCAAACCCGTTCCCACTTACAGCCGCGCACAGACTTTGTTCAAAAACCGGTTTCAAAGCGAGCGGCAACCCCCATCGTACAGCGCGAAGCGACAGCCACGAGGAATGTCAAACAAAGGAGTCTAACACATTTCCGGGTGCACAACAAAAAGGACAATCCCCACCGGGAGAGCGGCCAACTCAATTAGTGCGACCTCGCAGAAGTGTCCATTCCATGCGGACGACTAGGAGGAAACAAATTAAAATTTTCTAAGCACGCAGGTAGACGCAAACAGCGAGCAAGCAAACAGCTTCTTATTTCCTGCTCAAGGTCGACGCTGGACACCAGCCTGGACACACATCCTGGTCAGGCATCAAAACAAAGGTGACCGCAAAAAGTACAAAAGAGACGAGAGCTGACCATTTGAAAAGGCAAAACTGACCCATATGGTGGACGCAAGGGCTCTCCTACCTGCCACCGGCATTGTGGTCCTTTTCTAATCTCGCGTGCATGGGGACCGTCGATTATCCCACGCATTGCTCGCGCTCGTTGTCTGGCTCTCTGCCGACCGGACCGGGACGTCCGAAAGCACACAAAAAACACAAGAAATCGAAAAATTCAAATTTATGTTAGAATCCTGTTTGAATGTTGGGTTTGTGCGAGATTTTTAGTTTTTTCTTCATTTTTTGGGCTGCTGCCAGAGATTCCCCACTCGTCGTGAAGGTCAACGAGATTTGGGTTTTATTGGACTGCGGGTAGGTTCAACTTTTCTCCGGACGCCAGGCCGCGACGTCGCGTTCTGATGCAGAAAACGGGTTTCCTAATGCAAATGCGGTGAGTGAAAAATGCGCGAAGCTGCGAGCCAACACCTACTCGACTCGGGATGGACATGACATAGTCAAATGAGGCGATCGCCGATGTTGCTTGTCGAACAGATGTCCCGTGCTGGGACGGTTGGCGCGTTTGATGGACAAATGTAAAAACCCTGACCGCAAAGATCAGCTCCTCCCCCTTCAGTCGTTGGATGCCATTAAGCAGCTGTTGCCTCACTCGATTCCCCAGTGACATGGCAGTTCACTAAACGGCTGATAATCGCCGCCAGAAGGAATCCTTAACGCATCGTTGTCGTCGCCGTTCGCACGCGTGTCGAACCCGTTTCCCATGCGCCCCTTGTTGCATCCACAGCGGCAGCGGCGTGGCGTCGGCCAAAGCAGCGCCAGTGTACACATAAACATAAACAGATTAAAATTCAATAAAATCGTCATGATAATAACGATAATTGTGTAATTTATACACAGATCCAGCTGAGAGCGCAGCGCCGAGAACGGGGGCAGGGCGGCAGCCCGCTGCCTGCCGGTGCAGTGTATCTACAAGCGAAATCGTGTAATGTCACTCATTCATTCGTAACGTGTTTCGGTTGTGTTGTTGTTCGTCTGTTTCTCTTCCCATCCCCCCTGCTGTCATTCTGCGGCACCGTCGATTAGTCCACTCATGGAGTCAGAATCGACTGCTGCACTAGTGTACGGTGCGCCAAGAGCGCGTTCGAATGGAGGAGTGATTGTGTGGCTGCTGCTCTGTGCTCGGCTAATCCAAGGTCGCAATTGGCACGATTATTTCTTGCACCCTCTTCCGCCTTCTTTGGCATCCACACACGCCGCGCATACAGCAGCTCTGCATCTAGCTGCTGGCTGGCATTCCCAGCAACCCCATTCTCGGCGGCGGGTCTTTCCGCATGCATAATACGCCCGCCCGGCAGCCCCCCTTTCTCGCCCAACCACTTGTGTGTTGCGGTGCCTTCGAATTGGCGTTCGACTGCTGGAAGCTGTGACTGCTGCCGGTGGTGGCGGCGGCAATGAATTGTGCCTTTAACTTTGCCTTTTACTTCCCCGATGGCTAAGCCCCGTGTACGCGACTGCTAAATGCGGCCATCGATCAGAGGAAGCACGGGCTGCGCCACCACCACCGCTGGCTGCAGAAAAAAGCAAAGTTTATAATAATTGGTAAATGTAATCGCATTATTGCCACATAGTGAGTGAGCGATGATAGAATTGTTCGCCTGTTGCTGCGCCGCACATGCGGGAGATGCTGACGCTGATGCTGATGCTGATGCAGATAGTCTCTCTCTCTGGTCGGCCGTTCGTTTTTATTTTTGTTTGCCCCTGCACACGGATGACGTGTTGTGTGGTGCGGTAGTTATTGTTGGTGGCATTAATGGGATTCTGTCATGCTGCGGCAGAGCCACATGAGGAATAATTAATGCACCTGCGAGGGGGTCGCATTCGAGTGGATGCGGTTCTTTTGACGCGGCCAATAGGTGCTTCGATATCAAAAAACCCAGGAACTATTCAAAGGGCGGGGAAGCGATTTCGGTGAGATACTCGTGAGGTGGTGCCTGCGACGATGCAAGTCATGGAGAAGGTGGCAAGAGATGTGGTGATAGCTCACGCTTCCATCATCCTATCCAAAGCGAGGGCGATTGACGAAGTTTTGTGGTTTTGCGCAGGTGGGGGAGTCACTCGGGGACTGGTTGGGGACGTGTCTGCCTTTGCCTGGCGGTTGAAATTCACGGTCAAGGACACTCTACGCTTCGCATGTGCTGTTGTTGGCATTTTTTCTTCCCTCCCACGGGGCGGTAAGTCCAAACTGGACTGAACTGCGTGCCTTGCAAGTTATAGCCTTGACCTACGAAGCATGGAATGGAATTGAGAAATTCGATCTGCGTTGTTAGCTAAAGTGCTGACTACATAAGCTTGGTGTCCGCCCTGAATTGTATGCCCATTCCCCATTTGCCGGTCACTCTGTTAAAGTGACAATTCCTCGGAAGGACACCTTCTATTAAGAAGAACAGTCAGCTCTTGGGAAAGTTGCTCGTATTTCCCTGCGAGTCGTAGTTTAACCATTTCGAACGATCAAACCTGTGGGGACATTGATTTGCAGAAAGCTTGGATTTTAGAAGAGAGGTGATGAGATGCCAAATGTCGCTTCAAATGCAACAGTTCAGAAGAAGGAATCAAAGGATGGTTTTTGGTGGAATGATTGAAGGGTTAGCACCATTAGCCTCTTAAATCGCCCCCATCTTCCACCTTCTGGACAATGCGTTGATGCCTGTGTCGGTTCATGTCCACGTCATCCATCTTCAGAAATTTGCCAATCAATTGAACCTGCAAGTGATCTACTTGTCGTTCTGTGGAACTCGCTGAAGGAAGTGGCGCTTACACGGGAACAGAGGCAAATGCGGTGACAAGCAGTTCCTTCTGAAGTCGAACACTCAATGAAGAGGTCAGGCATACATGGCTGAGATTCTAGATTTTTGACGTCCGCTCATTGAAGAGGTCAGGCATACATACATGAGATTCTAGATTGTTTGACGTCCACCTGTTAAGTTGGTCGCGCAGAGTGTGGCATTCTCGCATGAGGAAGAAGGGTATTTTATGCAAACTTTTCATAAGTCGGGATGTATGGTAAACGATGTCGAAACGTGTGCGTGGTTGATGAAGGACAAAGGGATTTATTCTATGGTCGTCTTTAAAATTATTCCTTTTCGATCTGATCTATTTTCTTCACACCTCAATTGAGGGGAAGGAGCCTTATCGATCGTTAAATTGAGAATGACGTCAGCCCGATTTTTGTATTCCATGGAACGAGTGTTGGTCAACCGGGATAATCTACAGAGTTGTTGGTTCCTTTTACGTCAGCTATACTCCAACAACAGGGATACTATCATTTTGTCGTTCTGTAATACTAGGACTTTAGCGTGCGGTAAGTAGCACTGGAGGTCGAAAAGCGCTAATTTTTTGATAAGGTACGGACTCTATACCTTCCTACTCGAATTTCCGAGAGGATGTTTCATAACTTTGACAGCCAGCTTCAGGTCGATATCAACACGATTCCTTGCAAATACTACCATCGGCTGTCTTGTCTTGTCTCTCAGCTGTGGTGCAAGTCCTTGAAGGCAATCGTCTGCCTTGACACGGGAACTATGAGCTCTTTGTGACATTAAATCAGAGCTCAGGCTTGACTTCTGAGTTAATTGGTGTTTTTGTTTCCTAACTTCCAATAAGGATGATAATCTCAGCCAAAGCTTAAAAATTTCTTCTTTTTCTTCGCGTGGCTCTACAGTCCGAGTTGGATCTTGACCTCAACCAGCATGCTTCTTCAGCTATCACGATCTTTTGAGAGCTGCCTCTCGTTACGCACTTCAAGTTGACTGAGGACCTTCTCCACTTGGGTGTGCCACCTCAGCCTAGGCCGTCCTCTGTTGCGTTGTCCAAATGGCTCAGATTCAAAGACTTTTCGCACCGGAGCAGTGATGTACAGTGGCTCTACATTGCCTAGCCATCTTAAGCTTTGTTTTCGCTTCCAGTCGAATGCCGTGGTGCAGCCCATAGAGTTCGTCGTTGAATCTCCTTTTCCAACTGCCATCAACGCAATCACTCACATTTTCGAATTCCTCATCCGCTTTTAGAAACGTCCAATTTTTCGCACCATAAAGCAGGGCTGGCATGATCAAGCAGTCCTGCTTTATGGCGCGATCAAGTATTTGAAGGAGGAGAGAGAGGGAGGGCTCTGCTTCCCAACTGCCTCTGAAGCAGTTTCAGCGATCAACTCCTCACTCGAGCCAGATTTTTTTTTCGTGTCTGGAAAAATGTAGAAGTCGCTGGGGGCCAGACTTGTTGAGTGATTTGTTACCTCGAAGTTTCTGCTGTCTAGTGCGGCGCTCTTTCTGGGATGTCGATGTTGTGTGTTCTTCCTTGACGGCAATATGTACTTCGTTTTGCCCACATACACCGCCAGATCATTGTAATCGCTTCCGCTTCGAAGCCGGCAAACGCCTCATTGAAGTACGGCACGCTGTGTTTCTTCAATAACGTCAATGTCGTCGGCATAATCTAGCAGTTGAGCGGACTTTTTGAAGATCGTGCCACTGGTGTAGACTTGTGAGTTACACACAGTTTTCTCAAGAACGTTAAAGAATTCACATGACAGCGCGTTACCTTGTTTAAAAACGTGTACATATTGCAAGGTTTTTTGTATATTATGGCATAAATGACATGGGCCTGGTCAAGTGTCTACGGATACAATGCTTAAGATGGCAGGCCATGTAGAGCGTATGAACACCACTGCTCCGGCCTGAAAAGCCTTTGAATCCATGCCATTGGAACCACGCAACAGAGGACGACCTAGACTAAAGTGGCGCACACAAGTGGAGAAGGACCTCAACCAACTTGGAGTGCGCAACTGGAGACAGCTGGCGAAAGATCGTGCTGCCTGGAGGGGTATGTTGGTTGAGGCCCAGGTCCACTCTGGACTGTAGCGCCACAAAAAGAAGAAGGCATGAACGATTCATACGATTTACGCCGGCGTCTGCTCCGGGAATTGTCTTTTCTATACCTAAGGGGCTTAAATTTAAGAAATTTTGTACAATTTAAATAATAACCCGTAGACGAAGAGTTGTTTATGGAGACTAATTTATGTTAAGTCTAAGCAAATATAATGGCGAGCAATGTTTTATGTTAAAAAACGAAGAAGTGAAGACTTCCGTTCGATGAATTTGCTTCTTCTGTTTCAGTTTGAACTGAATGGGGGTCTCAGCCAATCAGGACTCTCATTCTAGCAGTTGCTTGAATTTGTAAAGACTATTTTAATAATAATAATTGTTGGCGCTACAGTCCAAAGGGGGACCAGGGCCTAGCTTGCTCATCAACTACTCATGTTGTGCGCGCTACTGTTCTCTCACTAGTGGAGGGACTATTGTTAGCGCGACAGTCCACAGGTGGATCAGGGCCTAGCTTGCCCATCAACTACTCATGTTGTACACGCTTCTGTTCTCTCACGAGTAGAAGGGATCTACAGTTTCTTGCTGACTCTGAACGGCGAAATTTGAGAAGCTTTCTTAGACAGTTGTTACTCTTTAAGTGTTGTCAGCAGCTCGAAAGAGGTGGTGCCGTGAAAAATTCGAAAAATTGGTGCTGATCTGGGAGTCGAATCCAGACCCTTCGGCGTGTGAGCGTCGCACTTTACCCACTACGCCACGGCGACCACAGACGATGGTCTGTGAAATTGTCCCTACCCACTTGTGCAGAAAGTTTTGGAGTGCGACGTACACTTGTGGCCGAATTTAAAATTTAACGTTTTTCTCCAGAAAACTCGATGTACCATAGTTCCTAATATAAGCCACCTTGAAACATGATTTATTTGAAAGGGCGTACATTTACCCTTCGAACTGCATTAACAGCTTTTTTCCATTTGAACCAAAAATTCTCTAGACCAGGCTTTTGATTAAGGTCACTTTTGCGGAAAGTAGTTTTATGTTTGGTGGAGCAAAACAAAAGTCCTCCATGAGGCCCCAACGTGAGTTCATATTTTTTTAAAAGCTTAAAATGTTCTCTATCGTTGATGCAAAAATCAAAGTTCATTTGTTTGCACCTTGGGAGAACGATTTTTTTAAGTGGAGGAATCTCTGGTGGCCGCCGTGGCGTAGTGGGTAGAGTACAACGCTCATACGCCGAAGGGTCTGGGTTCGATTCCCGGCTGAACACCTTGAATTTTTCACGGCACCACCTCTTTCGAGCTGTTGACAACACTCAAAGAGTAATAACTGTCTAAAAAAGCTTCTCAAATTTCGCCGTTCGGAGTCGCCAAAAAACTGTAGGGCCCTTCTTCTCATGAGAGAACAGTAGCGTGCAGAACACGAGTAGTTGATGAGCAACTAGGCCCTGGTCCTCCTGTGGGCTGCCGCGCCAACAATTATTAATCTATGAAATTTTTCTGCATTTTTTTGGAATTTCCCTGCGATTTCCCTTCTAATGCTTGTAATGAGCAAATATTATGGGCACAGATACTATTTTCCAAATTTTATCAAGATCAGTCAACGGGTTCAAAAGTTACAGATATATTTTCGCGTTCCTCATACAAGGGCACCACTGTGCGACGTCTTCTGGTGCCTTCGCTCAATGGCAACAAGTCAACATTCACATTTTACCAAACAAAAGTCGTTGCCTTGCTTAAATTGCCACGAATCGGATCTTTTGTCAGATTAAGCTTTGAACTTCCTATCATTCAAAAATATGAAACTTAGCAGCAATGCTACTCGGTTGCTTTAACTCTACTCAAAGCTAAACAAAATCGGCCACAATTTGCAGCTGGAGTTTGTGGACGTATTTAACTTTGAATTCTCTGTCCATAACTTGTATGCTCCAGTGTACTTGCTAGTGGGTTTTGTGTGAGTTAGTTGTTGGCACTGCTAAAATATCGAGCCACATGAGGGGTTGATCGTACGGAAAACTCTCCACCACCGTTGCGTGTGAATGTCTACAAAAGCAAATTGTTCACTTTAATAAACTCTCCCTGTTACTTCACCTGGAGTGCCGCGTCCTTGTTTTTTTCGATTCGAACATTCCCTGCAAGTTCGAGGCGAGTAAGAATTCAGCCAACAAAAAGCAAATGTCATTTTCTCTGTTATTGCCACCGTTATTCGCAAAAGTTGGCAAAAAATCATCCAAACGTGCCTCGAATCATCACCTAAGAAGTTAGTTAACACGTTGAGCTGTTGGTTTAAATTCTTCCCGAGTTCCACGGATCTACAGACCACTTAAAGTAGTCCAAAGTCGAGTGAGGCTTCCCGTAAGCCCTCTTGGCACACAGTTCCAAACTTGCTGACAACTATGCGGACTACCCCTCCCTCTATATCCGATCACATTCCCCATCAGATTAGCCCTAGCACGGCAGACGCAACAGAAATGAAAACCCTCTGAAAGTGCAAACAATAAGCCAGACCAACACAAAACTCATCGCACAGAGCGAAGACCATTTAAATGTGTTCCGCTTGGCGTGCTCAGCGTCTAGACAGACTCGCAGCCTGCGCTCGAAATCCGTCGCAAAGCATGGAGACAGAACAAAAACAGAAACAACAACAAGCGAGGCGAACAAAATTACAAATTCTAGTCTACTAACTGCTTTTGGAATGAGCTCTCTTCACTTCTGTTTCGTTGTTAGTTCCATGCGTCATGTGACCTTCGTGCGCACTACCACAAACACACACGCGTCGCCGCCGTCGACGCTGCCAGCAGACACGATCACGCCGTTACGTAAATCCACCGCCACTGCAAGCCGCCACCGCCGCCGCCGCTGCTGCTAAGTCCTCTTTCACTCGCTGACCAGCAAATTAATGCGAAATAAAGATGATATCAGCCGCACCGTGAATAAATGTGAGTGCTGGCAATGCAATTTGTTTAGACGTTTCCTTTCGACGGGGAAATTAGCGACAAGCCGGAGGCGATCAGTGCGCCCTATCAGAGTCCTTGCACTCCAATCTCAGGCAAACTACGGCGGCTGCAGCGGCCTAGAATTAGGAACTTTCGCAGGCTTTCCAGCCGCAGTCGACTTGCCATTACCTCTCACATCCCAGGAAAGTCCAAAGCTGCCCACATTCTCCCCTCCACAAACCCTGCCCGAAGATGAGGTAATGTCGCCGCGCAACTCCGCCAGACTTGCACAAGTCCCAGACAAAGATTTTGTTGCCTGGATGGCCTTCAGATCACGCTGCTAGATTTAATTCCATTCTCGGCGTTATATCACAGCGGATGTCATTCACAGAACCAACCAACAGGTGTCTAGCGTCGATTCATGGCTCGGCCGTGCTCGCCGCCCCAGCCCCCTCCACGTGTGTCATCTTTCGCTGCGAACGCGACAAAGCTACAAAGTAAAAGTTCGCCCGTTGCCCCCGCGCACCCGCCGCAAAATTAACCACCCGCCATCACTGCCGTCGATCTAAGCCGAAATAACTGCACAGACTATAAAGATACACAAAGGCCCGCATCTAGACCGGTTTGGTTCTCGTGTCGTCTACGGCAATCCGAAATTTCATTACCTCCTCACGATGATGGTGGCGGTTCTGCTTTATTTTTTGTTTGGCCGTGTACTCAGCGACGCATTCACACACACGCCGCAGTCGGCGCGCTCTAAGCGGGGGGAGTGATCTCAAGGCCTCGGCGGTGATATTTCGGCTCGACAGTGACAGATTGCAGTCAGGGTTGACAGGGGTGGAGGGAGGGTACGCGCCAGACAACCGGCAGGCAGGTAATTGCATTCCAGCACTACTCAACCTCTAATGACTCAGTTGGGGCCGGTTGTCCTTGGCGGACGGCCGAGGGTCGCCGGAATCAAGTCCATCCACGACCAGCGTCCGCCTCGTCTAACACAAAAGCTCAAGCTCAATTTCGCGGTTAGCAACCTCTTCAAAATGAGCTGCGAAATCCCGGCGGGAACTGAAAAAAACGGAATTGAATCATTATTTTGGCTGTTGGCCTTGGGTTCGGATTGCCGCTGCCTTTTTTTATTACCCAGCCCGCCAGCTTAGACGAGCGGCAGCCGAGGCAGCGGTATGCGGTTGTCGGCGTACACTCATAATCTAGTGCGGTGGCTAATTCACAGACGCATTTTTTGTGCTCGAAAAGCCAGACGTTTGATTTTAATCAGCGAGGGAGGGCGCGGATATGTAAACAAACACACACCAATGACAGGCGGCAGTGAAGCCTGTCACGAAATTCGGTGCTCGCGGCGATTGAATTCGGCGCTGCTGCGGGATCGCACGACGGAGGTGTGGCATTTGATTTTGAATGTCAAACAGACACTTTACCTGTAAAAGTGGAAAGTGGTGCTGCGTTGGGGTTCACTGTGTCGCACACACTTTGCTTGTGACTGTCCGTGGTAGAGAGCGAAGATTCTACGGCGGGCCACCGAATTGAGTTTCTTTGGGTCAGTGGACGCGTCAAGGTCTGAACTATGGGGAGCTGGGAGTCTGTCGGCCGGAATGATGATCGCTTGATGTTCTGTTTGTGTACGCTGCTGTGCGTTCGTTGATAGTTGTCTAGACGTTGCGTGTGTTTCGTTGAACTCAGTGTAGCAACGCAGAACGAACGGAATTATTTTTCGGGTTAACCGGAAATGGAAATGTGTTCCTTTTGTGAACTATTTCAGTTCAGATGATTTGTTGGAGTGGATTTGGAAACGAAATTTTGACTTCACGACTAACGAGACGAATTCTGAAAATTCGGAAAAATCATTTCAAATGTAACCGATGTCAGGGAGAGTGTTTCTTTCGCCCTGGACAGCAATGCTGTAACCTTCCGAGGCTGGAAAAGCACAAAGCTGGGCAGATAGGACAAACGAGGCGGACGGGACAGATGTGTGGAATAGGAGAGGCGATCAGACGCAATTGATGGAACGGTAAAAACGGAGGAAACAGACGAAACGGAGGCAACGGATGAAAACGACAAAACGGGCGAAACGGAAAAAACGGGCAAAATGGGACAAGTTGGGCGAATTTGACGAAACTAACGAAGCGGACGAAACGTAGGAAGCTGACGAAACAGACGAAGTGGATGAAACGGACGAAACGGAGGCAACGGATGAAAGCGACAAAACGGGCGAAACGGGAAAAACGGACAAAATCGGATAAGTCGGACGAATTTGACGAAACTAACACAGCAAACGAAACGGAGGAAGCTCACGAAACAGACGAAATGGATGAAACGGACGAAACGGAGGCAACGGATGAAAACGACAAAACCGGCGAAACGGAAAAAACGGACAAAATGAGACACGTTGGGCGAATTTGACGAATTTGACGAAACTAACGAAGCGGACGAAACGGACGAAACGGAGGTAGCTGACGACACAGACGAAATGGATGAAACAGACGAAACGGAGGCAACGGATGAAAACGACAAACGGGCGAAACGAAAAAAACCGGACAAAATGGGACAAGTTGGGCGAATTTGACGAATTTGACGAAACTAACGAAGCGGACGAAACGGAGGAAGCTGACGACACAGATAAAATGGATGAAACAGACGAAACGGAGGCAACGGATGAAAACGACAAAACGGGCGAAACTGAAAAAACGGACGGAATCTTACAAAATCGGACAAATCTGGCGAATTGGACGAAATGGGCGATACTGACGAAACAGACAAAATTGACAAATGGGACGAAAAAGATAAAACGGAAAAAGCAAAAGGACTCCACTTAAAATCCTTCAAAGAAGATGGTCATGGTCTGATGTTGAGCATACGCACCAGCTCTTATAAACAGCAGGCCCGAGAAGAGTCCTTTGCCTAAGCCACATGAGGAACCACCTTCCACAAACAAGATTCTTTCTGTTGTCTGTCGAACTCGTGAACGTTTAGAATCGTTCATCAATTGGAAAGAAAATTTAATTGTGATCCAAGACAGACCGGATCTTCAAACTTGGTATCGATAAAAGATGTTTCCCCCACTTTTTTGCTGCTGCTGACAGTGATTTCTGTTTCCAACAGTGCCTACCACAGCTGAGCAGAAGCCTCGGGATTTTCAAGGACTTGCTTTACATCGGATTCATAGAAATTCCAATGCCATGAGCGATTCTTGTGCGTTCCTGCTTCCAAAAATACGGTTAGATGCAAAATAGAGCACACCTTCTAGCATCCTTAAGCTTACCCAATTGGTCACATAGTCCTTCTTGACGGCGCGGAATTGTCGAGGCTATAAAAGCAGATAAGGAAGCACCTGGCACCCAGGGGGAAACCTTTGAGTGCGATTTTTGTGACATTTATTGGATGAATGCAAACACGGCATGATGTCAAGCATGCAGAGAGCGTGACAAGATAGCAGCTCCAACTTAGGAAGTGGGCAAAAGCAACGAAAGGCATTCTTGTTGGAGATTGTTTAAACAAGTGAACCATCACCGTAAACCAAATTGGAGCTAGCTGCAAAGGCACAGTGTGATGAAGAGCTTCTTCCCTCCAAACTGCTGCAGTATACCAAGACTAAGCACGCCAATCAGCAAGCAATCATTTGTTTCTGATTTTCTGACACTTCCCAGTGCTTCTAAGAGAAGTTTGGCAAAATGGGATGCACCAGATTCTTCAGCACCCGTTCACATTGCTACTTCACTCACTTAGTTGACAAATTAGAAGCAATGATTGAGGTTTCTCTTCCTCTGCAGTGCAGTCACAGGCCACCACCCAATGCCTCGAGCTCGCTTCCGGTCGCCTCGCTCGGCTCCATTTCATCTAGACCATCCACAGATTCCGAAGTGAATCAAGAGAATGCATCACGAATCAATTTCACCCGCTCCCCCACCGGGCACTCTGTCACCACAGCACTTTGCGTCGCAATAGATCCCAAAATTTCCCATGCCTCGTCGTCGAGGTCCACCGCGTTGCATCGGAAAGAAATGAAGAAGATCTTCATCATTACCAGCGAAGGGAAAATTACATAGGAAGGCGCACATTGGACTTGTCACGATCGGCCATAAATTTTCGCTACGCTGCCATGCCGCGATGCGGCGAGAGGGCAGCAATTCAGTCCTCGGTCACTGCCGCGCTCTCCTTTTACCTCGCCGCCTCTGTAATATTTCTAGCCGAGCGCTGCCTTTGCGCTGTGTTGTCTCTTGCACGGTGTGGTGGTGCCATCGCGGTTTGGGAGCCTGGTGGCACGGTGTGGCTGCGGTAAGGTAATCTCTCTTTCCAAATTGTCAGGGAATCTGGTCGGGAGAGAGAGAGAGTGCGCGCGCCCTAGCTGTCGCCGTGGTCGTGGCTTCGCTCAGGCTTCGTTGTCATCGTCGTCGTCGACATTGTCGCTGCTAACCATAGAGTACGCGCACTTGCAATGGAAGCAGAAGATTTATCCTCGAAGTGAAGGAAGATAATGCGCTAAGAGGCACAACAGGTACCAACGAGTTGGGACTGCAGCGCCGATGATGATGATGTTGTCACACACAGAGTTCCCAGAGATCAGCGGCCGCTGCCTCTGGAGCTGGGGACGGGACGCAACTATTTTGGCGGACAAATCGAATTGAATCGACAGAAAAATGTAATAATTTTCCGGAGAGAGGGAAATTTATTGAAAAGAGTGCACGAGGGAAGAGACGTTCACGTTTTTCAATTCGAAATTGATGAACAGTTTCTGAGGCTCTTGAAGCGGACTGTGGAGCACGTTTAAACGAGCGCCGCCGCCGACGATAGTAACCGTTCGAGAATTCGATGACGATTTGGGTCAGGTCTGAGGATGATGATGACGTTTAATTGAGTTTCGATTTGCGATTGCCGTTGTTGGCAGGATGAGAGGGGAAATTGATGAAGGAATTGTACTTTGCGATTGATGGCGTCGCTTGAAGAATGGAAATCAGAAAGCGCACTCAAAGGTGACCCGCAAGTGGGGAATGATTTGAAGAGAGGGCGTTGGGGGAAGGATGATTTTTTTTATTTTCTTCACAAACCGTAGCTCTGTGGAAGGCATGAGCAAAATGATCACCACCACTCGGCTCTGAAGAAAGATCAGGTCTCGAAGTGGAATCAGTTGGTTCTGCAAAGTCATCATTAAAAGAAATGCCAGGTCTCGAAAGAAGTCGCTGGTTGCATCCATATCTCCGTGAAACGAACTGCAGAAGGATCAATTCATTGAGTTATTGAGCAAGAGCATTTTATTCATTTTTCTTTCGTTAATTTGGCATTTTACCTCTCACAACTTGCACACAAAGCTGATGGTCTAGAATATTTTTTGTCAAATAACGGTATACTGGTGAGGGGGAGAGACTTGTATTCATAAATGTATCCACCTATTGAAATTTAAATTGATTGAACAAGCCTTCCATTGTCAAAAGAAATAAGAATGCAACAAATTTCATTTAAGCTGAATCAATGGTAATGAAATTTGCCTTCATTAGCATTAGGTCCATTATTATGGAAATAAAGTAATCAAACAATCTCCCGCGATATACGCACGTATTCGGTTTCAATTTTTGGCACACACTCTGGCTAATATGCGGAATCTAACAGAATTCCAATCTGATCGAAAATGTTCTTGGTGTTATGACCTTTCAACCGTTTCGGGATTTTAAATTCAAATTCAATGAAAAAGAAAACTCTGTCGGTACCTTCTCTCAGCCGCAAACTGACTGTCATTTGTTCAAATGAAAGACACATCACGCCCAGCCAACAACCGAACACATCTGTGCATCTCCCAATCACAAGGAGGAAATTAGCAAAAACTCAAAACTCCTCGAAGGTTATAAATCTCAAGAGCAACGACAAAATCTCTAATCTCCACCATTGGAAGACCGCAAATTGAGATCACACGACATGAACGAAGTTGCTCCGCGAATACGAATTTTGCCGTCAACTCACCACAATTCACCGTTCAATAGTTATGTCATGTGCATGGGAATATCTATCGACTGCTCGACAACTTCATCCGCCGTCGACCGGCCGGCGCGATCACTTCGCATTCACTCTTCATCCGCATTTCGCATAATTACTCAATTAACCGTCTGGCCTGGCAGTGCAATCGATATCGGACTCGCGAGGAGACATCACACGACCACAGCAAGACCGCAGCGCAGGAATGTTATCGGCCCGCCAACATCTCGCGATAAAACAACGACCACAACGCAGTAAAGAACGACAACGAGACTCTGCGGGTCCGATTCTGATGTCCAGATACCCTACGCTTCCGACGTTGTTTTGTTCCAAAAAAAAAAACACAAAACGCGCCTGGACTGCACACACACACGCACACATTTCGACGGAACATGGCATCGATTAAATTTAAATGCGCGGCTGCACACTTCTCTAAGCAGAGCGCAAATTAATGGCCCTCTTCAACTGGCCCGGTCGCAACCGCTGTCTCCGCGGCCGCCGCATCCTTTCGCTGTCGCTGCGCTTATTCTGCCTCGATTTATTTTATTTCTTTTGACTCATATTGAGACGCCGTAAGCCGTGGCTGCCAGAGGGAGAGCGAAAACGATCAGAGTTCTTCAAACGGTACTGCGCACTTGTGCTGTGTCTGCCCCCCGCTCGGACACAACATTGTCTGCCGCAGATGATGGCTTACCGTGCTCCGGAGAAGCCTACTCTTTCGGCGACGACGGCAGGAATGAAATTCCAGCGGCACCATGGCATGCCGCCGCATACGGCATCACTTTCAACGCCAACATAGAAATTTGCGTGTGGTCAGTGTGGGGACTTGATTCTTGGCTGCGCGCACCTCCTCCGCTCACAATGAGCACTTTCCAAGGCACTTGCGGCGGTATTTGGAGTGCAGGCGAAGCCCCGCCGAACCTCGGTGCGCACGGGTTCAGGACTTGGTCAGAGATAAGCCCCGATGCAGGCGGTGGTCCGCGATGCACTCCTATCTGCAGCAACTGAGCGGAGTCGTACTTGGTCATTTGTTTGCGCCGCGATAAGGAATAGAAACGGCTTCTAGGAAGAAGATGCGGTAATCTGCTGCAGTCTTGTGTGGCATTTGATGGGATTGGTGCACGGCCGCGGGCCGGAAAAAAACAACCGGCTGTGGGAGGTTGTGCGCAAATTAATACTCTCGTGACGAATGTCATGGTTCAGCCGGGGTGATATGAGATGCGATGAAAGGCGTGCAAAACGGACTCCCTTGGGAGGGGACAAATTGTTTCTTCGACAGTGACGTAAAGACGACCATCGATCACAGACGTTATTGGTGAAGGGGGTGAGTGGTGATCCGACAAGCCAGGTGATGTGACTTGCTATCGACGTGGAGTGAATATGAAGCTTGTTGTTCATGACTGCAGTGGCAGTGGAGACTTGAGGGCAACAATAATTCAAGAAAGTCTTCGCTCAAGTCAATCAGGAGAACCGTTTCTTTTACAGTCTCATGACACCAAGCCATAGACAACGACCCAACCATAACTGAATTTGCACAAAATTGACACAATGAAGACTCAAACCATACGAGAACTGTGTCCAGGCTATTTGTTTGTGTCGCAGAAAATAAACACCAAAACCAACTCTTTCAGGCGTCCAGCTAAAAGTCGATTGTGTAGAGGTTGCAATATAAAGACAAACGTTTGCCGAAGATTGATCACTTTTAAGTTTGGATGCAAAGTAGAAACGACAGCATTTTTGGTTTAAGTACCAGTTTGTGTAAAAATGCAAAAGTTGTTTGCGGAAGGAAAAGGGTTTCGCTTCATTTCGTAAGGGTTTCAAAAGGCTGTATAAGGCTGAACAAGCTAATAATAATTGTTGGCGATACAGTCCACAGGGGGACCAGGGCCTAGCTTGCTCATCAACTACTCATGTTGTGTGCGCTACTGTTCTCTCACTAGTAGAAAGAGCCTACAGTTTTATGCCGGCTCCGAACGGCGAAGTTTGAGGAGCTTCCTTAGATAGTTTTTACTCTTTGAGTGTGGTCAGCAGCTCGAAAGAGGTGGTGCCGTGAAAAATTCTAGATGTTCAGTCGGGAATCGAACCTAGACCCTTCGACGTGTGAGCGTCGCACTCTACCCACTACGCCACGGCGACTACACATATAATACATTATATATAACAAATATTATCTAACTATACGCAAACACAAAATACTTATGAACTGTAAAGAATTTTTTGATGTGCATATAAAGTTAATTACTTATTAGGTCTATAATTCGTACAGTTTGTATAGAGATGGCGTTACTTGTATTATTCCAGTGTCAGTATTCCATTGGAAAATGCGTTGGAAAGCCACTGAAGTTGTACGTCATGTCAGTTTAGGTCATTCATTTGTAAATAACAATATTTTTTTTCACTCAAATATGTCGATCTTTGTGTCTAAAAAAGGTTTTTTTGCGGGGAGTTCTTCTTTATTACTTCAATATGAAGAAAACTGCTGCCGAATGTCATCATATTTTAGTGGAAGTTTATGGTAAACATACGCTAGCTGAGTAAACGTGCCAAAAGTGGTTTAAGTAATTGTTGGCGCTACAGTCCAAAGGGGGACTAGGGCCGAGCTTGCTCATCAACTACTCGTGTTGTGGGCGCTACTGTTCTCTCACGAGTAGAAGGGACCTACAGTTTTTTGCCGACTCCAAACGGCGACGTTTGAAAAGCTTTCTTGAACAGTTATTACTCTTTGAGTGTTATCAGCAGCTCGAAAGAGGTGGTGCCATGAAAATTTCGAAAAATTGGTGTTGAGCTGGGAGTCGAACCTAGACCCTTTGGCATGTGAGCGTCGCACTCTACCCACTACGCCACGGCGACCACAAAGTGGTTTTCACAATTTAAAAGTGGTGATATTGGTTTGGAATAAAAAAAAATATGTCCTAGGCAGCCGAAGAAGTTTTAAGATGAAGAACTGGCGGCAGTACTCTATGAAGACTATTCTGTGAAGACACAAGAAGAACTCTCAGAATCTTTGGGTGCCATTATAAAAATAAATACTTACGCAGCCATTATAAAACGTTTAAAAGCAGCTGGTGTATTCAAAAGCAAGGAAGTCGGGTTCCATATGAACTCAACCCACACGAATTACGTTATATATGTAGCCGATACTTTTATTATGTATAAAACATACTAACAAAAAAAGACAGTCATTTGCTCCGATTCTCAGATAGTGAAGGCAATGCCACATTCAGCTTATCTTCCAACGGCTGAGTTGCTCCTACATTCAATGTAGTTGTGCCCCGGATGAAAATCCTTAGTAAGCTGATATCTCCTTTGCACCCCAAAATACTGTCGATTCAATGTATAAACATATTTCTTCGCTTCTAAATGCCAATCGCCTTCAATTCCTCAAGAAGCTAAATAGACTTTGGGTATATATACAAATCTGTGTCAGTACGGGCCAAACTCCATTAGCCAAAAGAAATACACTTCTGTCGATTCAAAGGACATTGGCTCCAAATAGATCAATCCCTTCAATCTGTTGCATGAAAAAGAATCCTAATCAGCGGAGTACATCAATTCTTTCCAATTCATAGTGAATTTATTGCAACACCCCTAAAACCAGTCGCAAAATGATAAAAAGCAATCAATCGCCATGCATTCATAGTCAACTTGAGAGCCTACCCTAACACATGACAACCTAATGCCCCGTCACGACCTTACGCTATGATCGATAGTCACATGCAAAGGCAGCTAATAGCCGGCCGTCGCACGATATCTCCACTCACGTCTCCACCTTCTCTCAAATTTGAGGTCATAATCGTCTGACTGAACAGACACACCCCTCCAACCGCCCACCCAATTAGGTAATTATTCAAATCTCCCCCTCTTTTGCATGGTAATTAAATTCCAAACAATCGAATTGCATCGCCCTTTCGCAGATACACGGCCGCAATAACGTCATTATATCACTTCCAAGTCGATTTTTATTAGCCATGATCACGACTTTGCTCGTTCCCTAGATACCTTCGCAGAGATTGTCCACCATCCTCCTTCTCGTCGCATAAAAGCCCCCTTCGCCTGCTCCGCCTCTCCTCTGCCTCCTCAGAAAACAAAGTTAGCTCGGATAATAATTGCCAACAGCCGACAGACAAGACAAGTGAAAATTATCGCTCACACCGCGCGCACACCAACAATCGCACCGAAGTCGTGATGATTACTTATTCATGATCATAGATTCGCAGCGCATTAATATTTAACATCCATTCCACTCCAGCGATCAGATATGTCGCCGTCCAGCAGCGACCTGCAGCCCCAGCAGCGACCACAGCGGACGACAATAAAGTGTCACCCATTCGCCCGTTCGACACAAGTCCCCCACCCACCGCGAGCGACACTAAAATATCAATTTCACATACAAAACGCCGGGCGCAGCACACGGCCGCCCTCATAAAATACCCAATTACAAATTTATCCGCCAGATAAAACCCCCATTTCTGGTGTTTAAGCCCCGGAATAAACTGGCGGCGCATCGTGGTGGCCATCGCCGCGGCTGCGCATGCGCGACCCACTCTCCATCTGCCGCGGCGCACGGGGCGATGATTTTAGTGTCTTCAAATTCGCCATTTAATAGGCGATAAAATTTCAAATTATATCCAGAGACCGTTTACGATGAAAATATTTAAACGATACACGCAATGAGAGGCGCTTGCGCCTGCGCGACGCATCTCCGGCGGACGGACCCTTGCCAGGGAACCTCATTTGTTTCGTCGCATCTTAGAACCGCTTTTTGCGCATTAAACGGCGAACATGTTTGAAAACAAACAAGCCGAGCGTCCTCGTATCTTTGGGCGGAAAGAAAGCCATCGCGGCGTGCATCTGCAGATCCGGTTTGAAATCTAATATTTCAGAGAGTGAGTGTTTGCCTCGAAAACGCCTCCCTGTATGCAGTGCATACGCGCGGAGAGTCACACATCAAGTGCGAATGGATTGGGTTTGGGGCGAACGGGAGGCACCCTCCGACCATAAATAATTGTGCAAGTGATTTTCGTGTGGAAGCATACATCTCGACGGCTCGTTTGTTTGTATTCGAACCCGATCTAAGCAAATACCGAAGCTGGGAAAGTCAACATTCTTGCGGAAAAAAGAGGCGGTGGCGGCTGTAAATCTTTGCGAGTAATTGCTTGCTTGTGTGCCGCGAATTGCGGAGGATTTTGGTAATCGAACGAGTTTTCAATTAAAAATTCCTATTTTCGGGGCGATTTGTAACGGTAATGGGGCGTGTAGAGAATTTAAAAAAAGATCAGAAATTGTAGTAGCTGGGGGGGCAAGAGTTGAAGAATTCAAAGTGGAATCAGATCACACAGCTGGAATGTGATCTGTTCTGAGTAGGGACACGGGAGTATGCCAGACTGAAGACAGCCGGGACAAAAATTGGCAGTTAGTAGAAGAGTCACAGTCTGTGCTGAGTATCGGGAAGGATCTTTTCTGAAGACTCCTTAACGGCGATGATTGTCCAAATTCCCCTGTTAGGTAGAATTTTCTACTCGATTTGGATAAGAATTCCGTCGCCCCGACTTAGAAAATGTCAAGATTGATGATGTCTAAAGTCAAACAAAGCTGCTGTAACGGACGGACTGCCCGCAGAAATATTTAAGGCAGCTGAAGATGATCTGAATTGGCGCATGCACAAACTCATTTGTGAGATATGGTAGGGGGAAAGCCTATCCGATGAGTGGAACTTGAGGGTCGTTTGTCCGGTCCACAAGAAAGGAGACCCCTTTGACTGCGCCAGCTGTCAAGGGATCGGCACCTTCAACATCGCCTACAAGTCCTCTTTCCCCTTTAGTGTAAGCCTCGTGACTGTTTGTCCACAACGTGGTTTGAGACTAGGAAAGTTCACACTCACAGACAAGATCTTTACTCTATGGCCGGATCCTGGAGAAGACCCAAGAAGTACAGATCGACACTCACCTACCTATTCATAGATTCTAAGGCGGCATATGACAGGGTGCATAGAAACGAGCTATACAGTGGCATGTCTAGTATTCACAATCCTACCAAACTCGTCAGAATGTGTAGGATGACGATGGAGAACTCTCGTTGCTCCGTCAAGGTCGGTAACGAACTCACCTTCAATGTCAAAAAAGGTTTTAGACAAGGCGACGCACTGTCATGTGACTTCTTTAACATCATCCTCGAGAAGATCGTGCGAAACTCGCAAGTCAACACCAGAGGCACGATCTTCCAGAAGTCAGTTCAATTGCTAGCTTACGCTGATGACATTGACGTGATTGGATGAACACAACGAGCTGTCCATGAGACGTTTGCTGGCATTGAATCAGAAGCAGGTTAAATGGGTCTGGCAGTTGATGAGGGCAAAACAAAGTACATGCTGTCATGTCAAGCAGCGTAAATGGGAATGGCGGTTGATGAGGGCAAAACGAAGTACATGCTGTCATCCAGAAAGGACACACAACCTCGATGTCTCGGACAGAGCGTCACACAAAGCAGCAGAAACTTCGAGGTAGTCAAGGACTTAGTCTACCTCGGATCCGCGGTAAATAGGAGCAACAACATCAGTACCGAAATCAAACGCAGAAGCAATCTTGCCAATCGCTGTTTCTTTAGGCTGAAGAGGCAATTGAGTAATAAAACCCTCTCTCGAAGGACTAAGCCCGCTTTATATAACAGCTTGATCATCCCCGTCCTACTTTATGGCGAATCTTGGACGTCAGCAAAGGCGGGTGAGGAAGCCCTTAGTCTTTTCGAGAGAAAAGTTTTGCGTGTGATTTTTGGTCCTGTTTGCGTTGATTGCATCTGGACTAGAAGATTTAATGACGAACTCTATGGGCCGTACAGCGACATGTGCCTGGTCAAGCGTCTACGGATACAACGCTTAAGATGGCTAGGCCATGTAGAGCGTATGGACACCACTGCTCCGGCCCGAAAAGTCTTCGAATCTGAGCTATTAGGACAACGCGACAGAGTGCGGCCTAGGATAAGATGGCGCACACTAGTTGGGAAGGACCTCAACAAACTTGGAGTGCGCAATTGGAGGCAGCTGGCGAAATATCATGCTGGCTGGAGAAGCATGTTGGTTGAGGCCCAGCTTCACCCCGGACTGTAGCGTCACAAGAAAAAGAAGAAGTAGAGACATCTCTGTGGCCGCCGTGGCGTAGAGTGCGACGCTCACACGCCGAAGGGTCTATGTTCAATTCCCGGCTGAACACCTCGAATTTTCCACTTCACCACCTCTATCGAGCTGCTGACAACACTCAAAGAGTAATAACGGTCTACAAAAGCTTCTCAAACTTCGCCGTTCGGAATCGGCAAAAAACTGTAGGTCCCTTCTACTCGTGAGAGAACAGTAGCGCGCACAACACGAGTAGTTGATGAGCAAGCTAGGCCCTCGTCCCCCTGTGGACTATCGTGCCAACAATTTTTGTTATTCGAGACCTCTCTCGAAAGGCTAACCTGGCTTTTTATAACAGCTTCATCATCCTAGTCCTGCCTTACAGTGTGGAAACTTGGATTTTGCTTAGAGCGGATGAGGAAGCATGTAGTCCTTTCCAGAGATAAGTTCTGCGTGCGATTTTTGGTTCTGAATGCTTTGATAGCAGTGGAAAAAGGTGATTCAACGACGGGCTTTATGGGCTGCACGGCGATATGCGCCTGGCGTCTTCGGAAACAAAGCTTAACATAAATAGGCTCTGTAGAACGGCTTAACATCATTGCTGCGGCCCGGAAAGTCTTCAAATCTGAACCACTGGGGAAACGCAACAAGTTACATCCTTGGCTCAGACGCGGCTAACAAATAGAGAAGGAACTTAAAAAACTTGAAGTACACCCGCGGAGACACCTGTCGAGAGATCGTTCTAGCTGAAGAGACACTCAGGTCTACCCCGGACCGTAGCGCCACACGAAAAGAAGAAAACGAACTATGCCAGATTACCGTATCCATTACATAAATTCACAAAAACGTGCCAAAGCTGTGGGTTGAAAAGCAAATTATTACATTTGAGCCATGAGCATAGGGACTATTACCACAATAATAAGCTTTTGAAAGGACCAAACTCGGAGACATTCACGATGGATGACATCCACTTTGAATGATGGAACTGATTAAAAAAAGGAACTCTCAGGCTGGATACATGGTGATGGCAATTTGTACTTACAAACCCGATGAATAAGAACGCCAAAACTAAGGCCAATTCACAATGATGTGCCAACAATATGATGCACAGCAGCATAGTTTCCAGGCTTGTATTCCAGAGAAATCTGTAAATCCGGTACATTCACAGTGATATTGCAAACGACAACTATTGTCCAGCTGATAGTCGTTCCTATATCTGCAATAAGTCATCCACTTCCACTGGTATTCAATCTATTGCATTCAGGGAAAAACTGATCCCAAAACTGTCTCACCCACATTTCCTTTTACTTAAAAATTTTTCATTATGAAGCACTGCACTTTGACGTTTTATGAGCGATGAATAGGTTACTTACTTGATCTGCGGGACATCAAATCCCGTGACTAGATCAACAGTCGTAAATGAAAAGATCCAATCCACCCCCCAAGACCATTCACAATTAATGCCGCTCTCATAAACTTCCAGTGCACCGAAATCACGCCCAAAACTACAAACGTAACTGCCCTCTTGGGGCCTTACAAACCCTCTATATCCTCCGTCACATTCTGTGCCGCCTGTGCACATATTCCATGTTCGATATTAGTCTCAAAAATAGCCAGCCTCAAGCTGTCAATTCCCATTCCAATCGCTGAGCAAATAACACACGAAACCAATTGAATTCCGCATCTCTAACGAATACAGAGCCTACCCTGCGTTCCAGTAATTACAATTAATGTCCTCGTTAACAAGCGCAATTTTAATTCGAAAACAATTTGCATGCCACGGCCCTCTTCTTCGCAGCCGCACTCCAGCCTAATGCTCAGTCAAGGCTGGCGAGCATTTTTCACAATTATCATCGTGCGGCTGGAAAACTGTCTTGCTAATTTCCCGAACGCTATTCGTTTCGTGGAACGCGCTTAGCCCGCAGGTGCTGGACGCCTCGTGCGCACACCCACCCGAAAAGTCGTTAACAGGATGAGGAAGCCGAACCAGGAAATCGACGTCGCCGTCATGTTTCCACTTCCATTCCCACCGCCAACAACCGACGATGACGCACACAGCTCTGCGGGCTGTGCGCTGCAGATCTGAGTGCAGCCCAAGCCGTAGCCGTGCTTCGGGGCGTTTTCAAACTTTAATTTAAAATAACGTAAGCACATGCGATCGCGCCAGTTGTTGTTTGGCCTAACTAACCGCCTCCCTGCCGCAGGCGATTCGAATGCACTCGCATGTGTGTGAATGGAAATTGGAGCTGGCCGCACTTTCACAGAAAGGATGATCCGCACCTTCTCGCGGAACGCGCTAATTTGCAGTCGTAACTCATACGCCCATGTCTCTCCGCTAACAAGTCCCAAATTGAAACCAAACTAATCATGTGAATTTCTTTTCTCTTTTCAGGTGGTCCTCTCGGCCTGTTCGTCATATTTCCAGAGCCTATTTCTGGACCACCCCGAACGACATCCAATTGTGATATTGAAGGACGTCCGTTTCACCGAATTGCAAACGCTAGTTGAATTCATGTATAAGGGCGAGGTGAACGTGCAATATTGTCAGCTATCTGCATTGCTGAAGACTGCTGAATCGCTGAAGGTGAGTTTGCTGCGCAAAGATCGATGGTGACAGCTGTCACCACCTGCTTGTTTATTGTTCCTTTGGTTCGTTCGTTTTTTTGTATTTGTCTTCGCCGTGTTTTAAGTGACAGATGTCATGGATGGATTATTGACAGGTAGTGCGCGTAGACACTGAATTATGTTGCCTTTGGTGTTAGAATGAGGAAAAGAGTTTGCTGGGAGAGTGTGAATGAAGTGAGGTGTGTTGCAGATGGCGACGAGATCACGTACAACTACGTCTGGAAAGGAAAAAGAATGGAATGCGATTTTTGTCTTGATTATGTTACACGATTTGTCTGGGGACTGTCTAAGAAGGATACGAAAGTAGCTGTAGCTGTTGCTCTTTTCGGTTTCGTTGTCCTGAAACTTTGACAGCCACTTATGCTGATGAAGTATCCGTACAGAAATGGGTTCCAATTGTTCAGTTTTGGGAGATTGTGCACGAAATCCAATAAAAGATTGAAAGTACAATGACTTACTGTTGGCCAAACATTTAAGTTTAAAAATTTGATCAGAAATTTCGGTCAGAAATTTTGGTTAGAAATTTTCGTCAGAAGTTTTGGTCACATATTTTGGTCAGAAATTTTTGTGAGAAACTTTGCTCAGAAATTTTAAGCTGAATTTTCGTCAGAAATTTAAGTAGAAATATTGGTCAGAAATGTTAGTCACATATTTTGGTCAGATATGTTAGTCATATATTTTGGTCAGATATTTTTGTTAGAAACTTTGGTTATATAATTTGGTCAGAAATTTTAGTGAAAACATTTCCCGCAAATTTTAATCAGAAACTTAAGTCAGAAATTTTGGTCAGAAATTCGAGTCAGAAGTTTTGGTCAGAACTTTTGGCCAGAACTTTTGGCCAGAACTTTTGGCCAGAACTTACGACCAGATATTTTCCTAAAATATTTCGGTAAGAAACTAAAATCAGAAATTTTGGCCAGAAATTTTGGTCCAAAAATTTGGTCAGATATTTTGGTCGGATATTTTTCTTAAAAATTCTAATCAGAAATTTCGGTGAGAAATTTTAGTCAAAAGTTTTGGTCAAAAGTGTTGGACAGAAATTATGCGTAAAATTTTTAATCAGAAATTTTGGTCTGAAAACTAGGCCACACCCTTTTATCAGAAAGCAGGCCCAGCATTTCAAGTTTAGGAGTCGACGACAGTAATTTAGTCAAAACCCTACGCACTTTCAATTTCTTTGGAAACTCGACCTGAATATTCGTCAAAATTAAGTCAAACATTTACACATCTTAGTGAGGGTTGTGTTCTCTCCAAATTATAAGGAGTAGTTCGTCTTTTTAAGAGAGCATTAAGTTAAATACTTTCAGTAACATTTCCGGCTCAGAAATTCAAACAGAAGGCAACTCAAAAGCCTAAATTTTGATTCACTGGTTTTTAGTCGTAAGTTTTGACCATGAATTTCGGCCCGATTATGATTCGACAGAATTCCATCTTCGGATCCAACGGTGTTTTGAAGGAATTTACTTAAACACAGCGTTTCCTATGATCGAAAATTCTCCCAAATAGATAGCATATAGAGTTCATTGTTTAGAAACCTTGCGCAGTTACAAAATACTTCAGTGACTAGAGATACAACATTCGCATGCGATTTAAAATTTCTTTTCTATCTTCCTCAGGTCAAGGGCTTGGCAGAGATGACAAATCAAAATACCGCCCCACGAGAACCCGAACGCGAACCGGACCGTTTGCGGCCACACTCACAGCCGAAACCGTCAACCTGCGACAGCCCCCTAGACGGTTCAACGTCAGCGCATTCAGCTGCTAATTCAACATCATCGTTGCATCATAATTCATCGCAATCGCTGAAACGTGAGGCAAGCAGCGCCGCTGAACGCTGCAGTCCATCGCCGCCGAAGCGGCTGCAACCGTCATCTCCTGTACCGTTGGACCTCTATCAGAGACGCTGCCCCAGTAATAGTGGAGGCGGTGGCAGCGGACCCAGCGGAAGTAGTGGCACTAGTGGTGGTGGTAGCACTGGCGGTGGTGGTGGAGGTGGTGGCGGCCCAGGAACCGGCACCAGTAGCACCGATATGTCGGGCACCCCCACGCCGCTGGGCAGCGGTGCAGCGAGAACATCAAGCAATATTAGTAACAATAATAACAGTAACATTAGTAATAATAGTAGCAACAACAACAACAACAATAACGATGATCCTCCACACCATCATTTACTTCACCACCACCACCATCATCAGCAGCAGCAGCAACAGCAGCAGCAACAACAGCAGCACCCAATGGCCACCTCGCCTCGAGACGATCACGATCGTGAGCGACCCAGCTCCGCTAACGATGACACTTCTTCAAACGATCAGCACTCGATTGGCATCAATATGAGTTTGAACGCGAGTACCGTCGCGGCTTCAAACAGTAGTCAACAATCGTCAACCTCACTATCGGTGGTTGTTCCTCCTGTCAACTCGTCCAGTACGTCAACTGCGCCGTCAGCAACCGCATCCGCTGCCGCCTCATCATCTTCGGCATCGGCAGCAATACCCTCGGACCTCACCAGCCGACCCTCGTCACGTGGCGGAGGCGGCAGCGGCGGCGGCATCGGTATCGATCGCCCCAGCAGTAGTGGCACCATACCGCCGCTGCTAAGTTCCACTCTCACGCACACGGCCACCTCATCCAGCGGCCTGGCAAGCCCAATTCTGGCTGGCGGAAGTGTCGGCAGCGGTGGCGGCGTCGGTGGCAGCAGCACCGTCGCCAGTGCCGGAGAACCCATCGCCGGACCTTCAGGCCTCGGACCGGTGCAATCAGTTCCACTGGTAAGCATTTCTCACAGTCATCCGCAACGGAATGGATTTCGCCATCTTACAGCAGCATTTTCTCTTACAGTCACTGAAGAAGGAGATCGATTGGGACCGCAACGACGAGAAAACCTCGTCCGGTGGCGGAGGCGGCGGCGATCTCGACTACCGCACCTCACACGATTCGGTGAGTATGGGAATGCTTTCTACCAGTCTCCTATTTTTCGTTTTCTCAATGAAAAATCGCTTTAAATGTCCTTAGAACGTTTATCTTACACATTTCTTTTTTTTTTTCAAATTTTTGTGACTTCTTCCTATGCCTATAAACGAATCGAAACAATTGTTACTTTTATTCTTGATTGTCTATTCATACATATATTCGTGTACTTATATTCGTGCCCTGAAATTTTTCAGTTCGATTTGTCCTTATTTTGCATGTCAATGACGTGAAAAGCCACCCACAAGCAGCACGATCTCCCGAAGTTTGAGTGCGTCCACTTGAGGGTGACTTTTCGGAGCATGCTTTCATGTTTACTATGCATGTAGCGTGTACGAGTTTTTCCTTTTCTTTGACTTGATTCTTTGTGAGAAAGCAGTGAAAATGAATCATAACAACAACGCTTTGAAAAGATACAAGATATACTTTTTGTGATTTGAAAATAACAAATTAAGTGAAGTATTTGTGAAACTTTGAGGTTTTTAGGAAACATTTTTTTAGGCCATGAAACTTTGAGAGGATTTACTTCTTATATTTCAGGGGAATGTTCAACCAATTGTCGATTCTTGGTAAATTTTGGGCGGGATAATTTTGTTTTAAACGGTTTTGACTATGGCCTGACAAATTTGGATCAAAAATTTGACCCAATTTATCAAAATTGACAGATGTGTCTTATACAAGCTGAAAGGAAATATTTTTTTAAAATTCAGAACGATACAGGATTTTATGAATATGCTTTAGAACAGCGGTTCAAATTGTTCAGAAATGTGACTCCTTTAAATCAGCTGTTCAAATTGTTCAGAAATGTGACTCCTTTAGATTAGCTGTTCAAATTGTCCAGAAATGTGACTCCTTTAGATTAGCTGTTCAAATTGTTCAGAAATGTGACTCGTTTAGATCAGCTGTTCAAATTGTTCAGAAATGTGACTCCTTTAGATCAGCTGTTCAAATTGTCCAGAAATATGACTCCTTTAGATCAGCTGTAGTTCAGAAATGTGACTCCTTTCGATCAGCTGTTCAAATTGTCCAGAAATGTGACTCCTTAAGTTCAGCTGTTCAAATTGTCCAGAAATGTGACTCCTTTAGATCAGCTGTTCAAATTGTTCAGAAATGTGACTCTTTTAGATTAGCTGTTCAAATTGTCCAGAAATGTGATTCCTTTAGATCAGCTATTCAAATTGTCCAGAAATGTGACTTCTTTAGACTAGCTGTTCAAATTGTTCAGAAATGTGACTTATTTAGATCAGCTGTTCAAATTGTCCAGAAATGTGATTCCTTTAGATCATCTATTCAAATTGTCCGGAAATGTGACTCCTTTCGATCAGCTGTTCAAATTGTCCAGAAATGTGACTCCTTAAGTTCAGCTGTTCAAATTGTCCAGAAATGTGACTCCTTTAGATCAGCTGTTCAAATTGTTCAGAAATGTGACTCTTTTAGATTAGCTGTTCAAATTGTCCAGAAATGTGATTCCTTTAGATCAGCTATTCAAATTGTCCAGAAATGTGACTTCTTTAGACTAGCTGTTCAAATTGTTCAGAAATGTGACTTATTTAGATCAGCTGTTCAAATTGTCCAGAAATGTGATTCCTTTAGATCATCTATTCAAATTGTCCGGAAATGTGACTCCTTTCGATCAGCTGTTCAAATTGTCCAGAAATGTGACTCCTTTAGATCAGCTGTTCAAATTGTTTGGATATGTGACTCATTTAGATCAGCTGTTCAGATTGTTCAGAAATGTGACTCATTTAGATCAGCTGTTCAAATTGTTCAGAAATGTGACTCATTTCGATCAGCTGTTCAAATTGTTTAGAAATGTTACCCCTCTCTTCGTTTGATCAAAATGGACCTTTGTCTCAACCGAGGAAGTAGTGGTATCTGTCATTCCTCCATGTGCTGATGTCGGTCCCAAAATAAGTTCGGAAATGTAAATTCAATGAAATACATTGTTTGCGAAAATCCCTCAAACCACAGGGCGGATCTGAGTTCCTTTCTTGTCTTAAATTTGCAATTGACACTTGGTGCCAGGAGCTAAATGACCCAATTTATGTAAACTTTTCTATTTTAGTCGAAATCAAAATGGTACTAATCCTTATGTTGTTCTAAAATTTGAAATACAATTTTATAAGAACTGAATCCCCATGTGGCGTACAGTCCTTTAAAACGCTCAAAAGCCAATCAAATTCAATCAGGAAGTAAATTTTTGATCAGAAACAAAATAAAATTCTATTTCGACACAAAGCTCCCCCACAATCAACGCTAACATGCCTATCCCTGAATCTGCTACATTTTCTAATTGCCGCACTGTTGGCACCAATTAGTCCCAATCAATAGTCCGTAACATTGGTAAAACAGTCTTTTTCTGAAAACAATTCCCGGGAGTTAGAGTCGGGGGTGGAGCTTCATTTCAACTCCAAATGATGCCTCATAATCCTCAGCTCATCGCGAAGGAGCCAGTTCTCTCAGTCGAAATTCCTTGCAGTCAGCCAATTAATTTCATCAACGTTTTTTTTTTTTTTTGAATTTGTTCTTATCCGTAGTCTTTTTTTTGACTTTCTTCTCTGATCGTCTCCTGGCTCTGCCTTCATCCCCAATGCCAACCATTCGCGCCGCCGTCTCTAGCACAGTTCGTCAGCACGACGGTGTTCATTGCTCCTCGCAAAAAAGGACGAACGAGTAAATTTAAGTATATTCCCTCCTCCGACGACACCCCGCCCGCAACATGGCTGTGATGATGAAAATCCCATTGAGTTGGCTGCTACCCCCGAAATGTTGTGCTATCGGCAGGACGCCTAAGCACACACATGCATCGACTACTCGCGTATTCAATACATCCACGTACGTATATAAATAAATTTTAAACGATAGATGCGAGAGTCCCCACCCCCACCCCCAGCGACTCCAGCGACCCCATCCAAACGAACGATTACGAGACGACAGTGCTGGAGAACGTGCCCAGACGTCAACCATCAAAAATGTTGTCCTCCCCCTCTCCGAACGCTCACGTCACACACCCGCACACAGTCCCACATGTGCTCGCGTGTGTGTGTGTGAATGATTTTGTGTCTTATTTTGTGTTGCCTATTTTTTCGTCTTCCTTTTGTTTGTTTGGCTGAGTGCGAGTGTGTGTGGCCATGCCGTGCCGTGCTACATGCACTACGGGCACTTTTCATGGGGAAGTGCTTGCCTTCCGGAAAGGACAACACAAAAGGACAAGTTTTCGGATTGTGTGGAGTACGAGTGGCGGCGTTGGATGTGAAAGACACCCTCAATGTATGCAATGAATTTGATTTGTTTTCTTCGTTCCTTCGTGATTCTTTTTTCGAATTTCCCGCCAAAAAAGGAGAATACGTGCAAATTTAACGAAAATGCGTCGTTTTCTTTTTAAAACGTTCTTCCTTCATTATACCCTCGCCGTGTGTGGGTCGTTTTGCGTTTGTGGGTGTGTGGGTGCACTGAAAAATAAAAGAAAACAACATACCCCTCTTCATGTGTGCGTAGGAAGAGGTGCAACACTCATTTTATTTCTCGCGTTGAAATACTTTTCGTTTTCGTTTTCGGGGTTGAATTACTCATGTGCCGGGGCATTGAAAATCAACGAAAAACAAAAACTGAGAGCAGGGAAAAAGAATCGCGTTTCCACAAGCGATGAATGCCAGCGAGTGATGTTCAGGTGGTGGATGGGGGGAAGAGAGAGAGAGAGAGAGGCAAGCAAAGGTTGATGTGGAGGTTGGGTGGTGGTGTAGAATTCACTTCTCATAGGGTATGTTTTTGAGGGGGTTGTTGTAGTTGAATTTCATCGAAATTAAAGAGTGATGGAGTTTTCTTTTTAAGAACTTTGAGTCTTTGAGGATGAAGAGCTTAGCGCCGAAAACTCTATTCGACAAAACGCTTAACCTCACTTTCTGAAAAATCACAGTAAAAGGCCTTAAAGTAACTCAAAGCTGCCTTGATTGGAAAACGGTTGAAAGTGAGAGGCCATCACAATTGTCACCAATTGTCCGCAAAGATTCCGAAAAGTATGTTAAGGCTCAAAAGCTGTGCTCCTCTAGCATCTATTCTTGAGATCACTGAAAAGCGTTTACCTACTGTAACCCTTTCAAGGTTCTCTAGTTTTGATAGAGATAGGTTGGTTTAAGCCGGGGATGAAAGCATGCTTCTGTTTTTTGGAAGGTGCCTTCCTTTTATAAAGTCTCCCAGATGGAGGGTATATTTATCAAAAAGGATCCATTTAAAAAATAAAAGCCCAGCGTTAATCTATCAAATTGTAGAAAAAGTAAACACTCTTGCAGCCCCTCATTCGACAACGGACTGCCCTTAAACGGTTGAAATGAGAAGGAAAAGAAAAAAGGAGGAACTCTGCTTTGTCTTTCATGTGTCTTTATTAAAACAACCTTTCTTAAAAGTTCCTGTCTTTTACCCATCAGGATACAATAATAATTGTTGGCGCTACAGTCAAAAGAGGGACCAGGGCCTTGCTTGCTCATCAACTACTCGTGTTGTGCGCGCTACTGTTCTCTCACGAGTAGAAGGGACCTACAGTTTTTTGCCGACTCCGAACGGCGAGATGTGAGAAGCTTTCTTAGACAGTTATTACTCTTTGAGTGTTGTCAGCAGCTCGAAAGCGGTGGTGCCGTGAAAAATTCGAAAAATTGGTGTTGAGCTGGGAGTCGAACCTAGACCCTTCGGCGTGTGAGCGTCGCACTCTACCCACTACGCCACGGCGACCACAGCTCCTCTTTATACGTTCTAATTCTTGTAACAGAGAGAAGCAAAGTATTCCCGTACATCTAAACCAAATGTGTAAAGTATGTCAGTATTTCAATTTCACTTTTTCGCTACAGAAAACAACAAATATAGTTTTTCAATCGATCTTTATGGAAAAAGACGAAATTAAAGGTTGGATCTCTTAAAGCACACTGTTCACCCTTGAAGGTATTTATCAAAGCTAGGAAGAGATGGTTATCATGTGGCGCTAGATCAGGGCTTCAGAGCAACTACAAATAGCATACAATCGAATGTAAACATCACTGTCGTCTGCAAAATGAAGCACAATTCCACTGCTCCTGTTCCTAATTGTTTCCCTTTTTTAAATAAAATCAATTTTTAGGGAAAAAAGCCCTAAATTCTTTGTCGGGACAAACAAACGCACCACTCCCCTTTCTTTCCTTTCTAAACCACAACATTCTTCCATTTTCCATAAATTTGTTTTTTTCTTTGACACACAAAAGTTTTAGAAATCCGTTTTAATTTCGTCACGTGGTTCGAAACTGCGTCATCTGAGATGGACTCTCTCAATCAGCTGTCGCACCTTCATTTAACCCTGGCGTGTCATTTCTCTGCATCACATAGGGTGCAACGCACTCCCAGCGATCATCACATCATCTTCCCGATGCGTGTGTGCATATGCATCACCCCTTAGCTCCGAAAAGGTTGACGGCTTTGATTCACTGTTTATGCACGAGAAATCCCTTAAAGCCTAAATGATGAACGTGAAAAAAAAAATAAAATGAAAGCGCAAAATGAAACGAAAGTCACTGCAGAACAAGTGAAAATGAAACGAGTGTATAAACGAAAAACAGAAAAACGAAAACGAAAGGAAATGAGTACAAACAATAACTGAAGCCCTCCAACAACTACACATGTGATTTCAAAACAAAAAAACAAACAAAAGTGAACGCGTCCTAAAGCCGCTCCAGCCGCATTTAGTTTCAGTTTTTGGAGGATTCCAAATGTGAATAAATGAATATGCACTCGCCCTTCAATCGCGAAGTGGTCAGAGATAAGTGTTGCTCCTTGTGCAGGAGAAAGGAGCTTGAGAGGAGTTTATTATATTTTTTTGTAATTCCTTTAGGAGGGCGAGGATAACCCTGGAGGGATGTTTGCTTCGAGTAGAATGTGTAGTCGGGGTGTTGAGCGTTCGGGGAAAGCTTGCCAGCGTGGTTACTGAACTCCAGTAGGATGTGAGATGTGTGAAGAAGAATCACTGATTTGGTGACAGGGAGATACAATCAATTTTTTTTGGGAGTGAAAAAGTTTGTGTTTGTCCTCAGGACGAATTACGATGCTGTGCAAAATTGAACATTGCTATGGACTTTGAAATACGTGTATGTACGTTTGCCACGTTCTTTGTGTTGCATACTCTGTAAACTCTGCAAGTATTTCAATTGGCCTAATTTTTAATCTTTCTACGGCAAAATTCGATTAAATTCGACGATATGATATGCATATGGAAGCTTTTCTGTCGTGTGACATATCGTTGATGGATGTAGGATTAATCAAATTGTATCAGTTTTAAAACAGATTCGTAGATCAGTAATAAGGTACACTGAGCCTGGTGCCAAATCTAAGTTTTCGGTATTCAAAGTCGTGCTTGTTCCAACTCTTCTCCATGGTCCTGCAAATCTGGCAATGGTCGAACGAATCGTGCATAAAAGTTGCCGACATGGGACTCCTACGTGCCGTTGCGGGAGTTATTCACTAGGATGGGCTGAAACACGAGACGGTGCGTGCATAACCCTGCATTGAGCGCGCACTTCTTCGGACGGAAAGGCCTATATTTCGTTGATTTAGCAACGTGGGACGGATAAAGAAGAAAAGAAAGGGGAGTGATGCGTTTGGTGGTCCCGACAAAGAATTTATGGCTTTTTTCCCAAAAAAATTGATTTTATATCAAAAAGGGAAACAATTACAAACAGGAGCAGTGGAATTGTGCTTCACTATGCAGACGACAGTGATGTTTTCATCCAATTGTATGCAATTTGTAGTTGAAGAAGAAATTTTACCACACAGAGGATCGCTTAATAAAAGAAAGGGGAGTGGGGCGTTTGGTGGTCCCGACAAAGAATTTAGGGCTTTTTTCCCTAAAAATTGATTTTATATCATAAAGGGAAACAATTAGGAACCGGAGCAGTGGAATTGTGCTTCATTTTGCAGACGACAGTGATGTTTTCATACAATTGTATAGAATTTGTAGTTGAAGAAGAAATTTCATATAATCAAATTTCAAATAATTGCGGATTGCACTTGAGAATAGCTCCTGATGAGTTAAAGTTAATGACGGAGGATTGAGCTGCCTGAAGGCTTCTGGTGAATGTATTGGCCCAGCGGCCTAACGAAGCTGATGTTAATTTCCAAATATGGTTTCTCAATCAACGGATCTGTTTCAAAGATCAAATGTTGTGATCGTTCACAACAATAATGAAACACGACGCCAAGCGATGAAGCACAGCGCTCAAGAACGCACAACAGCGCGATTCTTTCACCTTTGTGTATGTCGTTTACTCGCGTTTTCGCATTATTATCGTAGAGTAAGCAAATTTGTAGTATTTAAGTGAAATTATTTGTAAATAAAGGGCAGTTCATTAAAGTAACCAGCAAACATTGACTTCCCCCCACCAGCGGTAAGGAGTCATTATTTTTTTTCTGTCTGACTACTAAAGCAAACATCAAATGTTTCCTGTCCAGCGGTTTGGTTTCAACATATATACTATATACTATACTAGTACTTTCTGTATCGAATTCTGAAGTCTGGCACTTGTTTAGGAGTGGGGGTAAGTCTCCCTCAGAGAGAAGTACGGGAACGCATCTAAACCAAATGTGTAAAGTATGTCATTATTTCAATTTCACTTTTTCGCTACAGAAATTTGAGAAACTTGAGACACATACACAGAGATAACGGGTATATTCTCACTTATATCTGTACACACACCAATTAATTTTACAGAAAACTACCCACAAAAATGTCTTGTGTTTAAATTGGCAGGGTGGGGAAATATTTTACTCTCTCGAGAGCGCGCTCATTTGACGCATAATCCATATTTTCGGTGCACGGGAACATACTTTGTGTTAGTTTATGTTGTTTTGCACTGTTTTTTGTCGTTTGTTTCAAGTACGGGAACACACCCAAGCAATTCTAGGAAAATTTAAAGATACCAAATATTGAAACGTGGGCGCCGTGGCGTAGTGGGTAGAGTGCGAAACTCACACGCAGAACGTCTCGGTTCGATTCCCGGCTGAACACCTCGAATTTTTCACGGCATCAACTCTTTCGAGCTGATGACGATTTGAAATACTCGATATTGAAACGTGGCCGCCGTGGCGTAGTGGGTAGAGTGCGAAACTCACACGCAGAACGTCTCGGTTCGATTCCCGGCTGAACACCTCGAATTTTTCACGGCATCAACTCTTTCGACATGATGACGATTTGAAATACTCGAAAAGTAATAACTGTGTAAGAAAGCTTCTCAAACTTCAAACGCCTTTCGGAGTCCGCTAAAAACTGTAGGTCCCTTCTATTCGTGAGAGAACAGTAACGCGCACAACACAAGTAGTTGATGAGCAAACTAGGTTCCAGTCCCCTGTGGACTGTCGCGCTACAATATTAAAATAAACATAAATACTTTGTTATTCTTGCCAATAATATTTCGACACTGATGTTTGCATTTTCAAAATCTATGATTTTAATTTAAAGGAGTTTCTAAGTCGACACAGTAGGTCTCACACGTTAGTTTCATTCCCTTAACTAAGCCCTTTACCGCACCTCTTACTTGTTGAATTTTTTCAATGCTCAGTGTGACGCAAAAGCTCAAACAATTTACTCAAAATATGGACTTCCATGCCATATCCATAATTAGTTTTCGATAGAAAAGAATGTTGTTAATACTTGCGCATGCAAATTAAATGCTCATCGGTGAATTGTTTTCTATGAACGAATTTATAGCCTGTGGTGAAGCCGAACTTTGGAAGACACTTCTTTTATTCTGATAGTCTCTCATTGAAAAAGTCATCATTACAGCAGCGCCTATCATTTTTACAAAACACGGGCTTGTCAGAACTTTCGAAATCCTTCTCCATTCTAAGCATTTGTGTCCATAAGTGCGTACCTTCCAAAATTTGGTACCAAATGATCCCAAAAATTTGCCATGAAAATTTTCAACGAATATAATCTTTATTCGAGTTACCTCAGCATGAGAAACAGTACATTGGGACTCAAATATATAAACTCTTGATAATTTGCCCAAAGTCGATGAGCAACAAACAAACAAGTCTAAGCCCTATTTGTTTCAACTTTTTCTAAAGACTTTTTGGCTCCACATTTAATATCCGAGTCACTTCAAAATGTTTGTGATCCAAATTGTTAAAATTTAATTAAAAACTTTTCCCATATTGTCTTCAGAGCTTGTTTACACGGTTGGGAACGACTTAGGAGAAAGAAAAATTTGGAACCCAAGATTCCTAAAGTGTTTAGAATTAGACCGACTTTGAATTTATGACTCATACCTATTCTCTACATTATCTACGTTGTGATAGAGAGTTTTTCAACTAAATTCATAGTCAATAAACATTGAGCGATTGCTTTGACTTGAAACTAAAAATTTGGTACTAAAAAGTTGTAGATCCAAAAAAATAGCTAATTTTTCTTGTATCGAAATAATGACTAATCAAAAACGTGTTCAGTTGGCTGCCGAAATTCATTATCAGTTAGACCCGCTTCTTTTTCTGACTTTTGTGCCGAAATTATGAACACATAAATTTCGAATTTTTGGACCAGATCAGAATTAAGTCACAGCACGGGCCGAAGGTATAGAGGAAGAGAGGGAAGGGAGGTATCGATGCACATTGGTTTTAAATGCCTGTGGATTGTAATGGGTGGAGGGGGAAGTTGGGCTAAAAAGAGCATTCCATCTTTGAGTGGTGCGGCTAAAGAACGAGTCTCTAAATTTAACTGGACGTCCAAAGGCGTCCATTTTAACGGGTGAGCATTTCTAGTGAGGCAAGTATTACTAGTAAACTCTTGAAGTGGAGGACTGCAGATGGCTAACTCATTAGATCATTTTTTGTTGAGAAAGCACAAATTTTGAATTATGAATGACTAGAAGTCAAATTTTGCTTCTTCGTGTGGCGCTACAGTCCGGGGTAGGCCTATGTCTCAACCAACATGCCAGCTGCCTCCAGTTGCGCACTCCAAGTCGGTTAAGGTCCTTCTCCACTTTTGCGCGCCACCTCTATTACGTAGTCCCAATGGCTCAGATTTGAAGACTTTGACATTCGACATGAATATTCTGTCAGGAAAGAGACCCACAGCTGCTGCTTGGACCTCCAAGCAGCAGCTGTGGGTCTCCTCCCTCCTCCTTCCAATACGTTCAAAAATAAGTCAAATTCCTGCTACGATTCCCAAATAACCATCAAGTTTGTGAATTGTCGAAGATAAATCAGCTTATTGATCAGCTGTGAAGCTGTGTGTCTCCTTCATTCCTGGCTGACCCGCACGCTATTTCCACAGGACGAAAGAAGAACGTTGTTTCATTTGAAATCGAACATATTGTTGTGTTCGAATAAATTCATTTAGTACATCTTTCAGACTCCAATAAGCATTAGCTAAGCCACTCCATTTGTGTCCCCTTCATTCAGCTTGATCACCTCATCGTCTCAACTGTTCAAACTTCACTGTGTACATTGTCCGTGAGTGAATAAATGCCTCTTCCATGCACAACACAACTTATTCATGGTCACGGTCCTCTTTCAAATGAAATGGCTTCCCCAGCACTGCCTCACTCATTTTTGATCCTGGCTCGCTCCTTCGCCAAATTCGGTGCCAGTGCTGCGCCACTTTCCTTTCATATTCACTCCGAATGATGCCAACGTTCCCCCGCACATCACTTAATCACACTCGCAACGCAACAACTTTCCTTTTGGCATTGAAACGCACTAGACAAGCAGACAATCAGACAAAAAGACAGACAGCCGTGCCTGAAAAACCTCATCTCAACTAAATCAAAATCCGAAACAAATGCATTTCGTGTGTACGCTGGAAGTCCAATTTTAATATTTCCCAGCGGCAGAGGCTCGGGAACGATATTCCTTCATCTATGCATCCGATTCTAGTCTATCAGCGCGTAGTCCCCGGGTTCCGCTGCTCACCTCCGCCGCGCACCATCCTTCAACGCGCTGAACCCTATGCCTGCGGTAGCGTTCGGTTTGTGGTCTTCTATTTGCCTTCACGTCTGTCTGTCTGTCAGACCATGAAAAATTTTTGCGTTCTCAATTCGAAACTAGGATGCGGCGGCGGTAGCATAAGTGAAAAACACACGAAATTTTATCCGTCACCCCCACCACCGCCGGCAACGGCGACCGCCCGAAGTGTGTGTGTTTGTGTGCTGATGGAAAACCTTTTTCTATTCATTCACTCACTTTTCCTGCCACTTCCACACGCTCACTCTGCTTTTGAAGAATTTACTGAAAGCGGAGAATATTTTTGTGTGATTTATTCTGATTTTCGTTTTTTTTTTTGCGTTTCTCTGTGCGCGATGAGGACGACTACGACGACGCCGGCGTTTCTTTTTTATCGGATCTTGGTTCGTTTTCCTTTTTTCGGTACGCGTTGGCGTGTCCTGTGTGTGTGTGTGTGTGTGTGTGCAGTGCAGAACAGCACCTCCTGCAAAACGCACCCGTGACATCGTTGGCGTCTTCTTTTTAAGATTTTTTTTTCACTTGTATTAATTGCCATGCACACACATGTGTCGAGAGGGGCGGAGGGTGAGGGTGGAGTTTCATGTCCTGGAGCTGTATCCTTTTGTCCTGCCTGGATGCGGAAAGAGTTGATGTGGCTGCAAAAATAGGAAAAATCACAAAATTTCTATCGAAAAACGTAAAAAAACGCGCAGAAGACGAGACGTGGAGAGCGCTCTCCAGGCGTAAGTGAACTGATGCGAATGTGTGCGTGCACACGAAATTAAAGTTAAAACCCGGCCCGATATGGAATGGGTGGCGGCGTGTTTTTGTGTGGCATGGGGACCATCAAAGTAGCCTCCGAACGAGTGAGTAGTTGCCGGGCGGGAGGACTGCCTGGGTGGGCTACACTCCACGTGATTGGAAAATCTCGAGTAAGTCGAAAGGCTTTGCGGTTTGTTCGCCTAAATGAGATGCATTGGGATGCCAAAAACGAATGCAAGAGCGCTCGACTTTTAGCTCCTTTCATTTAAATTATTGCAAAACTCAGCTACTGCGGTACTCAGTAAAATGCTGGTATTCCACGGGCTTTGATATCCTTTGCACGCACCATGTGAAGTATCATTCAAATGAAAGCTGTGGCTTAAGACACTAAGAGCTGGCTCGACTGTCACTTGCAACCTTTCCTTGTTTCGTAGAAACACCTACAAAGTGAAGGTTTAATTTTTGAAATATCCCAAAGTATGCAAGAAATTCAACTGCAGTGTAGTTAAAAATGGGGCAGGAAGCCCACGTTGGAAAGGGACTTTCAATAGCATCACTTCCTAAGTGAGCAAAAGGAGAAATAAGTAGTTGGAAACGTTGCATTTTCAGAATTGCCGTTGAATTTGGAAGAAATTGAAGGTTCAAGCGGAAGGGAACTTTGTCGCATTTTGAAATATTGGACAAAATTGCTACGCAAACACTTAGAAAAGGGATTTCCTCGATGGCGCAAGGAGTTGAAGTTCTCGGCACGTTTTCAAGGACGATGTCGAACATAAATGGTTGGGATCGAGACGGCGATCGACTCATGTGCAAATACATATGAGCCAAGACGTGCAACGAATCCTTCTGTTACATACTGGCTACACAGAAGGGTAAGTTGCACGTCTTGGCCCATATTTATTTGCACAGGATGATGACGCGATGATGAACGAGGTCTATTTAAAAAATGAGGCGAATTTTCGTTTTACTCAAAAAACATTAATTTGTTCAAAGTTACCCCCCTCAAGTACAATATACTTGTGCCAGCGTTCTTCCAGTCCTCAAAGCAGTTCTCCTATGCACTTTTTGGTATGTCTTAGTTGTTGCAAACGCCGTTCTTAGATGGGTCTTTCAATGAAATGACGATATACCCATAAATGGTCATCAGGGGTGATCCTTTTAAGCAAATCTGAATCGCCGTTGATGTCGTTTAAGAATTCCTGAGCGATGCTCTTGCGATTTTTTTTTTTTTTTTTGGTCAAAATTCAGTAATTGTGAAATGAAGTTCACTATCACATGCTTCATGCCCAAAAATTCCGAAAAATTCCACGTGATGAGCCAATCGATATGCCAACATCTTCACCAACTTCCCTAATAGTGATTCCACGATTCTCCACAACACCTTTCTTCACTTTTCAACATTTGTAGCGCTTGTGGATGTGCTGGGGCGTCCAGAGCGAGCGTCGTCATTTTCATCTGCCTAACTTTCTTTGAAAAGCTTGCACCACTTATAAACACTTTTTTGACTCAGAGTACACTCACCGTACGCCACTGTCAACATTTCAAGTGTTTAAAGCACTTAACAGATCACTCAATAAATCACGGGACATAGAGTGGTGCCCCCTTATTCTTCTTGTTGTGGCGCTCCAGTCCTGGGTGGACCTGGGCCTCAACCAACATGCCTCTCCTGCCATCACGATCTTTCGCCAGCTGTCTCCAGCTGGGCACTCCAAGTTGGTTGAGGTCCTACTCCACTTGTGTGCGCCATATTAGTCTAGGTCGTCCTCTGTTGCTTTGTCCCAATGGCACAGATTCAAAGACTTTTCGGGCCGGAGCAGTGGTGTCTATTCGCTCTACGTGGCCTTGCCATCCTAAGCGTTATATCTGTAGATGCTTGACCAGGCGCATGTCGCTGCACAACCCATAGAATTCGTCGTTCAATCTTCTCCAAAAAGGACCATAGGAACAAAAATCGCACGCAAAACTTTTCTCTCGAAAAGGCTATGGACTTCCTCACCCGCCTTTGCTAACGTCCAAGATTCCACGCCATAAAGTAGGACTGGGATGATTAAGCTGTTATATAAAGCCAGCTTAGTCCTTCGAGAGAGGGCTTTATTACTCAATTGCCTCTTGAGCCCAAAGAAACAGCGATTGGCAAGAGTGATTCTGCGTTTGATTTCGGTACTGATATTGTTGTCCCTATTCACCGCGGAGCCGAGATAGACGAAGTCCTTGACTACCTCGAAGTTTTAACTTCCTAGTGTAACGCTCCGTCCGAGACGCCGATGTTGTGTGTCCTTTCTTGATGACAGCATGTACTTCGTTTTGCCCTCATTTACCGCAAGACTCATTTTACCCGCTTCCGCTTCAATGCCAGCAAACGCCTCATTGACGAAATCTTTGACTACCTCGAAGTTTCTGCTGCCTAGTGTGACGCGCCGTCGGAGACGCCGATGTTGTGTGTCCTTTCTTGATGACAGCATGTACTTCGCCTCACTTACCGCCTCTTCCGCTTCAATGCCAGCAAACTCCTTATTGACGGCGAGCTGTGTTCGTCTAATCACGTCAATGTCATCCGCGTAAGCTAGCAATTGAACTGACTCCTGGAAGATCGTGCCTCTGGTGTTGACTTGTGAGTTACGCACGATCTTCTCGAGGATGATGTTAAAGTAGTCACATGACAGTGCGTCGCCTTGTCTAAAACCCTACAAAAATTATTAATTTATTATTAATTTTTTTTCAGTGACGCCCTCTATTAACCCGGGATTAAATGATGTGTTTATTCCATTTTTTACACAAAATTTATTTAATATTATTTTTTTTTATTGGTGGCCTACCCTATATGTCCCTAGAAATATTGAGTGAAGTGTTAATTTCATTTACAAAAAAATTAGTGCACATTCTTTGACCCCTTTTTTCCAACGGCAAACAACCTCCGAACATTCAACACACGTCTAACTTTTGTGTCTCTCACAAACAAAATACAAGTGGTCGCCGTGGCGTAGTGGGTAGAGTGCGACGCTCACACGCCGAAGGGTCTAGGTTCGACTCCCAGTTCAACACCAATTTTTCTAATATTTCACGGCACCACCTCTTTCGAGCTGCTGACAACACTCAAAGAGTAATAACTGTCTAAGAAAGCTTCTCAAATTTGGCCCTTCGAAGTCGGCAAAAAACTGTAGGTCCCTTCTACTCGTGAGAGAACAGTAGCGCGCACAACACGAGTAGCTGATGAGCAAGCTAGGCCCTGGTCCCCCTGTGGACTGTAGCGCCAACAATTATTATTACAAACAAAATATGTGTGCTGCATTGCTGAAACTGTAAGCATAAATACAGAGGGGTGCAAAAATGAGTACTCTTTGCACTTATAATGGCATAACAATAAAAAATCAAAATTCAAATTGAGAATGAAAGAAAAATCTTATTTCTTATCCAATTTTGAACAAAACAACTTATAATTCAACACAGAAAACAACACATTCTAAGAAAAAAACAATAAAAACAAAAACAATTCCAATGTACTCGATTTTTAACCTTTTTTACGATAGACCTTTTTTAGTATTTGTCCGTAGTTAAAGGTTTGTTCCTTGCGCTGGAAAACTGTTAAAATCCATCTGAGTATTGAAATGAAAAGTTAGAAAAGTCGTTGCAACTCGACTAATACATTTCATTGTCTTAGTTGAGTGTTATCGACTGCCTTATTTCGTAAAACACTTTCGATATGTTTTGGCATACTTTCCACCAATTTCTCTATGATTTCTTTTGGAATATTCTGCCATTCCCGCAATACTCGCTGCCAAAGCTCTTCCAAGTTGTTTGGGCTTGATGGATACTGTCCCACCCGTCTTTTCACAATTTTTCCACAGATTCTCAATTGGATTGAGGTCAGGACTTTGCGCTGGCCACTTGATCAATTTAAAATTTTGCTCAGAAAGCTATTTCTTCACGATTTTGGCCGTGTGCTTTGGGTCACCATCTTGTTGAAATATGATTTCTTCCTCAGGATAAGGACTCAAGATGAGTTTGTAAGGTAGTCTTCCCTTTTCATGATTCCATCAATTTTGTGCAATGGTCCAAGGTGCCACCACGTAAAACAGAGCCCCATACCATGACATTTCCCCCACCATGCTTCACTGTTTCCTTAATATGGTGTCTTTGGATGGTCTCTCCAGGACGGCGCCAGCAATATTGTTTTCCGTCTGACTGAGAACGATTAAATTTGGACTCGTCTGACCACATTACACGCTTCCAGTCATCTGCTGTCCAATTTCGCTATTCTTTGGCGAATCTAAGTCTTGCTTCAACATGTTTTTTTTGAGAGAGCTGGTTTTGGCTTCTTGACCGCAGAGATATAACCAATGTCATGAAGTGCCCTACTTGCAGTCCATCGACTGACGGGCTTATTTATTGCTATAGAAGCATCTTTTGGTGTTAAAAAATGGTCTCTTTTCATCTGTAGAATCATGAGACGTGCATCCGCTTCTGTTAATTTTCTTTTACGGCCTCTGATTTGCCCTGCAGACAACGTTCCTTGACTTTTGTGGACTCTGACTACGACCGATTGGTTTATATCAAGCTGCTTAGCTTTCTCTCGCGTCGAGGAGCCATTCTTCGTCATGGTCACAATGGAATCTTCAATGTCTTCTGATAATTTCTTCATTATTTTAATATGCTCTGAAATAATAGTTTAAATAGTAAAATCGTTTAAAATATTGATCCAAGTATTCTGGACAAAAGTTCCTACCTCACGTAATCTCAAGTCAAAATAGATAAAGCACAAAGAAACCAACCAAGCAACTCAAATTTTATCTATACATTTTTATTTTTGAGAAGACCATATTGAGCGACATATGGTGCAAAATTGAGTACATTGGAATTGTTTTTGTTTGTATTGTTTTTTTCTTAGAATATGTTGTTTTCTGTAAGGTTATTTTGTTTAAAATTGGATAAGAAATAAGATTTTTCTTTAATTCTCAATTTAAATTTTGATTTTTCATTGTTATGCCATTATAAGTGCAAAGAGTACAAACATGTACTCATTTTTGCACCCCACTGTATGTACGACACCAGTGTACCAACATGACAAAATAAAAACAAGCGAAAGAATCGAATGTACGTAAGCAACAAAATTTGGAAATTATTTTTTGAACAAACTTCGTATTTTGACATCCAATGTCTCATCTTATTTGATCTTCTAGAGTGAGAAGGAAGACTCTTAGGCATCTGTTAGATGGACAGTATGTATTCTCGTCTAGAGTTTGGACATTGTCTTTACAAATTTAAAAATTCAGAGAAGGCAGTAGTTTTTGTGACAAGTCTGACTGCAGTAAGTTACAAGCAATCTAGATTTTAGTGTTGTATTCTCTCTTAGTCGTGAATATTATGCTCGCAAGCTCTACGCTTAGACACAGAACATATGACTGTGTTCATTACACGGAGCATGGTCTGTACTGCACCGTTCTTTTAATGTCAACTTTTTGATTTGCAGAGCTTTCTTGTCTCACTAACAAATTACTAACCTTCTACAGCTGTTTCTTATTTCCAACTCTGATGAGACGGTTGATATGAATGTTGAACCCAAAGAGAAAATAAGAACCTTTTACTGTTTCCAAGTAGCAAGGTATTCACGTGTCAAATCTCTACATGTAAAATGTGCAGTACTATAATAATAATAATAATTGTTAGCACGACAGTCCACAGGGGACCAGGGCCTAGCGTGCTCATCATCATGTTCTCTCACGAGTAGAAGGGACCTACAGTTTTTTGCCGATTCCGAACGACAAAGTTTGAGAAGCTTTTTTGTAGACAGTAATTACACGTTGAGTGTTGTCAGCAGCTCGAAAGAAGTGGAGCCGTGAAAAATTCGAGGTGTTGAGGCGGGAATCGAACCTAGACCCTTCAGCGTGTGAGCGTCGCACTCTACCCACTACGCCATGGCGCCCACTTTCTAAGTGCCTATCTGAGAATTTTTTAAACTTTCACTTGTTTGTAGTAGGTATCTTACCTTCGCTGCCTTCTTTCACGCTTTCTTACGTCGGTCGGCGTCTAGACTTGCAAAAGATGACTACATATAGGATCTCCAGAAAGGCATCCACAACACAAGGCCTTTGAGCACAGGAGAAGTCGATAAGCAAGCTAGGCCCTTGTCCCCCTGTGGACTGTTGCACTATGAAATGATTATAGAGTTTCCTTTTTGCAAGCAATTTGCAGCTTGAAGCTTTTTGTTGGACTTGCTCATGGTTATGACAACCTTCTATTTAGTTAGTAAGTTATACATACTTTATTTATAAAAAATTCATATACATTAATACAATTATTTAAATTAACAAAATGTATAAAATGGTATGGTCTATGGCCGTCTACCAGAACCTTCAACCTTCTGAAGATTCTAAAATCCCGGGAGGCATGATGCAAGTTTCGCACAACCCATTGATCTATTCCGGGAAGACGGTTGCGTACTTACTCACACATCGCACACTTCTCTTTATGAGACTGCCGACTGGTTTCGCGGGCTGGTTCTGGTTAGCAAAGTGAGATGACCTCCTGTGCCCATTTCTGATTTTTCTGCTCTTTGTTGATGTTTCTGGACTGGTATCACAAGAGGGCACATTCCATCTCACCTACTGTGAGAGGTTGTCCTACATTATACAAGATTTCCTGGAGTTGGTTGATTTACAGCCAATGCCATGAAGGACTCCATGCTCTGCATCCTCATCTTCATTTTTGGCATTCCGAGACAGAGTAAAGAGCCATCCTGTTCATATTTCTGAATTTATTTACGATAACCTCAAAGACCGGACAAAATCTGCCTAATGCTGTATTTGAAGTTTCAGCATAGAAATGCATTACACGATGTAGAGGATGAGATTGTATGTTCCTCTACCTTTGGTGGAATTGATCCCAGTCCATTAGGATGTAATCCCTTCTTCTCCTTAGATGCTTTCGAGATGTTGGTGATTCGCTATTCCCTGCAAATCACGCTTTTCATCTCGCCTCCCATGAGGTCTTTAGAAAGCTAAATCTCACGTCGTATTGTCTTGAATAGTTAAGAAGCCGCCCACCCCTTTGCAATTTCTATGCATAATCGTGCAGCGCATTAATTGGGGATAACAACTGTCTTTTGGAGGTCAGTTTGAACCGTGTCGGACATGTAGTGGAAGCCGGCGTGTCTGCTGGTCAAAACAAAGTGCAATACCTGCTTAGGAAGGAAGGAAATCGAATCAAATGCTGTGTGCGGTGACACAACAGGGCCGCACTTCTACGGCCATAGGGAGGCCGTCACATTCAGGTGACACAAAAAGGGTTAGAGCGAAAATAATATGTTGAACATTGCAATCCGGTTTCGATTAAATACGGTTCGAATTAATTTCGGAGGTATCAAAGATGGTTAAGACAGTAGGCACCAAAAGAACTTACGTTGACCCTGTTCTGCGTGAAGAATTGGGCAGAAGAAAGCTATCTGCGTGATGATTGGTGTGTTTCTTTACTCTGGAAAGCAAGAACAGTCACAACGACAGAACTTCAGCAATTCATGTTGAACTGCTACACACGAGAGGCTAAGGATGGGTACAAATACTTTCCCTCTTATGCAGAAAGCTTTGTTGGCGTGAAAAGTGGTGTCCACAGCTTCCTTGAGTTGGTCAATAACGACTTGCAGAAGAGACAGATGTGGGATTTGGTTTTACGTGACATACATATATAATATATCATACATACATATATATATATCACGAGATCCATTTTTCCAAGAGTAGTGGATAACGCAAGACTAAATGCCTTCATTTCCCATGTAGCATGTAGATCATGCTTGAGGCACAGTAACCCTACCTTGGTTTGATGCGAGACCTTCCTAAATTTTCTTCCGCTCTCTGGGTCGCAGTTGTAGCGAAGTTCCAGGGGCTCCTGATCTCCCATAGCACCAGAATATAGCCTCTGGTCAAGCTGCCACCACCAGTCAGGCTCCCTCGAAATCTGGGTCTGGCCGCCATCCCACCACAAGATCGTCTCATCTCCATCAATGTTTCAGTTGTCATTATAGTGACGCGCAGGTGACTTTTAAATCATATGATTCAAAAAATCAAGTCAGTGGATTACAGAAGGGACAGATGTGGGATTTGGTTTTACGTGACCACTTGCCTTAACGGCTTATATCACGGGGAACCTTTTTCCCAAGAGTCGTAAGTAACGCAAGACTAGACGCCTTAGTTACCCAAGTACCAAACTGAGATCATGCTTGAGGGGCAATCACCCCACCTCGGTTTGATGCGAAGCCTTTCTAAAACCTCTTCCGCTCTCTGGGTCGCAGCACCCTGTTGAGAATGCAACTCCACACTGAGAAGGGATAGTCCCCTAACCGTCTTGCCTAGTTGTGCTTGAACAATGAACTAGACAAGTCAGCACAGTCCACTATCCTCGACTCTACCTGCGATGTTAGGTGATAAACCACAGCCACCACGATACTCCCACAAGGGGGCCTACTGCACGGTCAGGCTGGAACCGAAGTCCTAGGGGCCCCTGACTTCCCGTGGCACCAGAATATAGCCTCTGGTCAAGCTGTCACTACCAGTCAGGTTCCCTCAAAGCCTGAGTCTGTTAGCCGCCATCCGTAGATGGTCTTTTCTCCATCAGTGATTCCGTTGACACTATAAATAGTGATACGGATGTGATTTTGAATCATGCGATTCATAAATCCAGTCACATAATCTGGATGCAGAAGTGACAGTCACATTTGTAGTTGTTCAAAGTGAACCTTGCCCAGCCAGCGCCATCGGCATAATCAAATTGGTCAAGTATTCCACATTCGCCAGCGGCGCGCTCATACAGCTTTTCCTGCTTCCCCACTCCCAACCGCTGAGGAATAATAAATTTGAATGATGCCTAAAATTCCAACAGAGGCCTTCTTTGCAAACGTCCCAAAAACGTGGTTTCTAGACGGAATAAAGGAGATGGAGGTCTATTCAAAAAAAAAACGCCAGCTCAAAATTTTCCACCTCCTCAGGCTTTATACTTGTTGGATTGCAAGTTTACCTTAAAATACTGTGATCTTGAGTTTTAAGACATTCTTTAGTCTTTGCCTAAGTGTCTGTCCGAGAATTCATTAAACTTTCACTTGCCTCTAATAGCGTCGGAGTTTTTCTTCGCTGCCTTCTTTCACGCAAGATGCTGCTGGCTTAAGTTGGTTGGCCTTTAATATTTCAAAAGATGGCTACATAAAGAATTCCCAGAAAGACATCCACAACACAAGGCTTTTGTTCTTCACATATCTTTCAGTTCTTTCGTTGCGTGTCTACCGACCTGCTTGATACCGCCTTGCGAAAAGTTCCCATACTCTCGCTTATCAGAAGACCCTCCTCCCCGAAATTTTCTTTTTGGGTTGCCATGATGAGGGGTTCTCTTTGGCCACCCGAAATTAATTCGGGGGCAGATATTTTCCCGCCTGCCACATAGGCTCCGCCTTAAAAGGAGCTCTTTCAACACCGGCTCTACGCACCTCTTCTTTTTGCCCAAGATCTCCTGCACGGCATCCACTCCCCACTTGACGACCCGTCATCCCTCCCGCGTGCATGCACCACCCACAATCGGACACACAGACTGCACGCCGCATCTCCTGCGCCCGATGCCGCGTCACAGCAGCGAGTGAATTTTCGCATGCGAATTTTTAGGACGAAAAGGACGTGTTATATTTTATTTGCTCCTCTCCTTTAAATGCAAATACTCGCGCGTCCGTGGAAAAAGGGAAAAATTAAAAATAGAAATATTTTTAATCAAAACGTCAGGATGAAGTTTTTATTTTGATTATTTTTTCGTAGCTGTCGTGGCACAGCCCGCTCGTCGCCGCGCCGCGCCGCTCGCCTCCTCGATGGCTGTGGTTTGGGGAGGCGGCAGCGATGGCGGTGGCGGTAGCGGTGGCTGGTGCATATTCGGTTCGTTGTATCCTTTTGTTTCGTGCGGGTTTCGTTTCGTTTTGTAGTTCTGTTCGGTGGGTCTTCCTTTTTTAGCTGTTTTCGTCGATTTATTCATTTTTTTGTTTTTCGTTTGTTGTCTCGTTATTTTTCGCAGGATTCTCTGTGCTCTTTCTGGAGCTGTTTTGTGTGTGCGATGTATTTTCTTTTTTTTTCTTGCTTTAATTTTTTGGCTGAGTTGCCATTGAGTGAGTGCGCCGCGCTGCCAAAGGGATCACTTTGGCGCGTTGCCTGCGAGTCGCCAGGCGTGGCGTGGGTTGAGTTGATGCGTTTTTTGATCTACGAGAGAATTGAATGTGTACGAACGTACATACGTATATAAATAAAAAGTTTTGTTTGCCTTTCTACAAATAATAAGAATCTATCGTGTCTGTCCATCATCATCATCAGCAGCAGTAGCAGCAGCAGCGTCGGCATCGTCATCGTCGTCAGTAGAAATCTCTGTGGCGGCTGGGGCGGGTGGCATTTTTTTCGTGATAAAAATTCGTATTGGAACGCATTTGCAAACGAATATAAATAAACAAAACAAAAATGACAAAAAATCTGAAAATAAAAGGACACTTGAAACAGTCAGTCAGACAGATTGCATTTTGTTATTATTTTCGTTATTTTTTTGCCGGCTTCTATGGCGCACAGAAAAGAAGTGAAGGAGTATGAAAAATGAGTGAAAAAAGCGAGCAGTCCTTTTGGCCCATTCGCCCGTATTGATGTCGAGGAAAATCGTGATAGGCTCGTGCGGATATTAAAAATCTCCCTGAAAAGACTGAATTTACTATATTTGAAATTTTTTGTTCGGACTCTTGTCTCCTCTTAATTCGGAATATTATTTGAAATGGAACATTAAAGTTGATGACAGTAAAGCTATTAGTTGGGATTTTGTCGCTTTTTTCAGCAGTAGAGTCCGGAGGCAGGCTGCTAGGATTCAGGAAATTAAACTCAGGCCAGCTCATCTGGCTTTAGAGTTTAGAGTGAAAGCTGATATACCAGCTTAGTTCCCGAGCATATGGAGAAACGTCTGTCTGTGTCCGCGTCTATAAAACACAAAAGAATGAAGTCGACAACGTTCGCGTTATTGTAGAGTTGCCAACAAGAGGAATGACGGCATTTTAGGCAACGCAGAGTATTATTCTTGGGCTTTGTTGACAGAAGCACTGGCTCATGTCGACAATTTTCAAACAATATTATTACATGGCCTGGTATCTACTACCACTGGCGCTCGTTGTGTCATTCTTCGAAACGGAAACCCTGACATATGACTATCAAACGTTACACGCGGCTAGAAGGGCTCTCTCTCTCATGTCTGTACTAGCGTCGGTAGAGAAGAATATTTTGTGGCCGGGTGTTATGGTTTTGATCACAAATTCTTCATACTGGCAAGCCTTAGTTCAAATTCAGTTCAACAATTCCCTTCGACGCTGTTCGGGTCGCCTCTGCACCGGCCACTGCCGTCACGATGAAGCAAGCGAGCACTGACTTTCGAAGCATTTGACTACTTGAAAAATTCTCTGCAACCTAAGCTACCATATTTTGACAATCGGTATTACGGAGAAATACTTTGAAACATTTCTGTCTGCAAGGCGTATGTGGAACATTATGGGATCGAATTTTTACTCGGACTATGTGGGACTGTGCCGAAGTCTCTGTAGTTGATGGACCAATTTTTGACTCAGAGGCATATATGGGACTTCTTCTAACGTTTTAAAGAATGTTAGAAGTTCCGGAATGTGATTTGGGAATGGAACATTTATGGACTAAAGGTGTAGGTCCTACTGTCTGTTTAATGCATATTAGCCTTAGACTTCCCTAAAAATGTATGAGATAGAAATCTTTGTTTACATGCTTTTATGTGGCATACTCCAGAAGAGTCGCAACGATTCTTCCTCCTTTCAATACATTCCGTAAACTCCCAGTAGCCGATGAAATCTTTATACGGTGGTTTCCTCCAGCAGCGTTAACTAAGAAACATCTGATCTTCTTCCAGTGCTTCCAGTACACTGCCAGTAGTACATGAAATCTTTGCACACAGTCATTCTCCAGCAGCGTTCACTAAGAAACGTTTGATCGTAACGATCGATCATCCTTCCAGTACTTCCAGTACTTTCAATACACGTCCTGCGACAAATGAGATCTGCCGCGTAGGCTTACTCCTGAAGCATTTACAAGGAATCGTTAGCGTAAGCTTAAGAAGGTCTGATTGAAACGATCCCTCCTCCTTCCAGTACTTCCAGTACACTGCCAGTAGTACATAAGATCTTTGCACACATTCTTCTTCCAGCAGCGTTCACTAAGAAACGTTTGATCGTAACGATCGTCCATCCTTCCAGTACTTCCAGTACTTTCAATACACGTCCTGCGACAAATGAGATTTGCCGCGTAGGCTTACTCCCAAAGCATTTAGAAGGAATCGTTAGCGTAAGCTTAAGAACGTCTGATTGAAACGATCCCTCCTCCTTCCAGTACTTCCAGTACACTACCAGTAGTACATGAGATCTTTGCACACAGGCGTCCTCCAGCAGCGTTCACTAAGAAACGTTTGATCGTAACGATCGTCCATCCTTCCAGTACTTTCAATATACGTCCTGCGACAAATGTGATCTGCCGCGTAGGCTTACTCTCAAAGCATTTAGAAGGAATCGTTAGCGTAAGCTTAAGAACGTCTGATTGAAACGATCCCTCTTCCTTAAAGTACTTCCAGTACACTGCCAGTAGTACATAAGATCTTTGCACACAGGCTTCCTTCAGCAACGTTCACTAAGAAACGTTTGATCGTAACGATCGCACATCCTTCCAGTACTTCCTGTATTTTCAGATCTGCCGCGTAAGCGTAAGCTTAAGAACATCTGATTGAAACGATCCCTCCTCCTTCCGGTACTTCCAGTACACTACCAGTAGTACATGAGATCTTTACACACAGACTTCCTTCAACAGCGTTAACTAAGAAACATCTGATCTCCTCCTTCCAGTACTTCTAATACATTGCCAGTAGTACATGAAATCTTTGCACACAGGCTTCCTCCAGCGGCGTTAACTGAGAAACGTTTGATCGTAAAGTTCTTCCAGTACTTCCAGTACATTTCTGCGACGGAAGAGATCTGGCGCGTAAGCTTGCTCCAGAAGCATTTGCAAAGAATCATCTGGTCGTTACGATTCCTCCTACTTCCAGTACTTTTAATACTTCCAGAGCCCTGCCTGTGGTAAGCGGTTTCTTTTCGGGTAGGCTAGCTTCAGAAGCGTTTGGAAAAAAACGTTTGATCGTAGCCAGCACTGTCGTAATGTACCAGTTATCTGAAAACATGACCGAGTCTGTAACGCTGGCCCATCATTTATTAAAAATATCGCACACGCATTTGTTTAACATACTGACGACTGAGAGGTTTAAACAGAACGTCTTGCTAAGCCATGCGAGGAAAATGCGCAGTTTCCAAAAAAAAATTGTGACGACTTTGAAAATTGAAAATTGAAAAAATTAGCACCCTCGAAGCGCCCCTATTTCTCCCCTCCCCTAGTTAAATTCTTTGAATAAAAGCTCTTTTCCCTCTTTTTCTTCGTTTGAAGCACATTGATTTTTCAGAAATCAGTTCAGCGTTTAAGTCCCTCTTTGCGCCGCCGTCACCAGGAAGGAGGCCAGTGTGCACCGAAAACTAGTTACATTTACACAAAGCAGAAATCGTCAATGATAAAAACAAAAATCCAGGTGCATGAACTTCATCGAAACATTTCCCAATAATCCAAGCCATCCGAGCAGCTTTAGAATTTGCATTGATTGCGGGGGCGCGGTGTTTCTCCGCTCCTGCTGCAGCACCTAAAACCATCCTTCAATCTATTACATTCTTCGGCTAAAATAAAATGAACAAAACAAGCACAAAAAAACATGCAAACTACTCGTCCACCCACCTCGGCGAGTGCATGTGCTTCGCTGGCGTTGGTGGGACGCGTGGGAGAGGTCAAATATTGAACGAACCCTTCCCGGGGGTTTCTGATGCATTGTCTGTTCCATTGACACTGGAGAGATCCTGCGGCTCAGATACACTACATCCCCGTGCATATAAATTTCTAGTTTCTTTTTTTTCGCGCGTTTTTTCCTTTTTTTTTAATTTTTTAAAAATGTTTCCACAGTAATCCCTTTCGGGCGTTACTTGGGCTCCTGCGCTACTCCATTCTGCGTACAGCTCTCCCATGACAATGCCAGATTATTTCTATACGCTGCACTCGCCGTAGTCCCATAATCCTTTATTTTATCTTCGCGTTCGTTTTATTTTTTTTTCCTTTTCCCGCGCACCGTCCTCTGCGATTTTGTCGGTTTTTTCTTCTTTCCATTTGACGTTATCCTGTAAAATCCTTGATATGCATGAGGTGCTGCTGCAATAATGCAATGGGACGTTGGGGATGCGATTAGAATTCCTTTCGTTCGCTGCTTCTATACTGTACTGTTCGCTTTTGAAAGTTTAGTTGCTTTCCCTGTCGTGTGGTGGGTTGTAAAACTGGCTTAGGGGACACGCACACAAGAAGTTGCACTTCAAACACTTGCTGGCAGAACAGGAATTGGAGAAATGGGCTTGCAAGGGAGAACAAAGAAACCTAATTGACGTTGCATTGGGAAAATGAAAGGGAGCGCCGTTTAGATGAGAGGGTCCGAAGCTTATCTTTTGTTTCCATTAACAAGCAATTAAATTGAGTTTGCTTCTCGATCGTGGGAAAAGTTGCAGGCATTTCAATGCAGATTGGAAGGCGTGACCTTCGAATAAGGATTCAGTTGTTTATATATTCATCCTTAACGTCAGCTACTTTTGATCCAGTGATGTTCTAAGTACGTTCCTTTGTGTTCAGAAGGAAACTTTTGGGACTCCTGTAAAGCAGACCCTCTCGAAGAGAAACGGAATTGGGCTAGATCTGTAGAAAAAGGATGGGTACGACATTAGTTTTAAGCCTAATCTATAAGCCATTGTGCACCTACGTAGCAAGATTACAGCTTTTTGCAAAGAACAGCCATTTTCTATGTAAATTCGACATAGTTCTGCAGGCAAACGATGTAGGTCACATCCTGTGGAATCGAAGAAACGGGGGACATATCCTTTCCAGTAGCCTTCGTCGTCGCAGCACGCGTTTGAAAATGCAACTTCACACTGAGCCGGCAACGTTTTCTAACCGCCTATGCTAGTTTTGGGCAAACAATAAACAAGACCAGTCAGCACTATACACTAGCCTGGACTCTACGCCGAGTTTTAAATCACAGCTACCATGATATTCCCATAAGGGTGCCTACCGTATGGACAGGTTAGAGCAGAAGTTCCAGTAGTTCTGAGCTCATGTGGCACCAGAATGTAGCCTCTGGTCAAGCTGTCACCAATCAGGCTGCCCTTCTTGAAGCACGTTCGTCGGGTTGAGTCCACCGTCCCTTGGTCTCCGGTGTTGACAGAATCGCCCACAATCGTGCCGATGTTTCTTCAAATAAGGCTTAAATATTGTCTTGCCTTGAAATGGAGTCACTGATGTGCTTGTTTCTTGAAAAGCGAAAAATGCGCCCAGTGAACTTTTTGATTCCAAACTTTTTATCCAGTTCATGGCCCACGCTGTCCTTGAAAATGACTATTTTCTAAATAGTCTTGAGCTCCCTCAATCGGCGTTGAGGTGAAACAAAATCTTTGATTTTTGTCAATTCATCCTCCGTAGTAGATGTTTTCGAGTCACCTTTGCATGATTCATTCAAATGAGCGCGAACCACTTTTAAATCCGGCAAGAACTTAAGGAAAAGTCACCTTCCACAAATTCGAATCACTCCCTGTCATCGATGAGCGATCATAATTTTCCTTTTTTTTTTGTTTTGAAATTTGGCTTAAGTCAAATCAAGATTAAAAGTTCAATGAGTCCTACATATGAAAACAAAACGTGTCTTTCTTGGAGGTTAGGTATGAAAATGAGTTTCCTTAATTCACATTAATCTAAAGTTATTTGAAAAAAAACTGTCTCGCAATTAAATTCAAATATGACTTTTTCGCATATAAACGACATCGCCGAATCGAACGTAGTCCAATGTTGAGGATTAATTCTCTAGACTTCTTCTAACATTTGTGGCCGTGTATCGACACTTATGCGGCGCATGTTGTAGTCGAAAGGTGTCAATCGTTTCGAGATTATCGGTGTGGATAGCGAACTTCATGAATTCCCACAGAAAACATGCAAGCCCTGCTAAGTTGACAAGTCCAAAGGCCTTTAAATGAAACTATAGAGTTACGAAATCTTTCCTTCAATAAATCTTTTTTGGAACGAGCTGTGTAACATCTTGGGCCTTACCTTATTAAGACCAGATTTTCTCCGAGCCGTGTTTGTCAAATTGGTGAATAAAAATGCCAATGATTATGGCTTCCTTAGTGCTAACCTTTTTCTGAGACTTTCTGTTCAGTATAATTTTCAAAGAAGTAGGGACCAATTATTTCACCACCACGCAGGCACCACCACCACTCAAGCACCACCACCCCAGGCACACCAAGCAGTCATATTCTGTAAATACGAGGGTTGCCTTTTATATTTCGGGATCAGAGAGCAAAAACAAACATTAATCATCGCAAATAGACTTATTGTTTTTTAAAAATACTCCCCATTAAGATCTATACACTTTCCCATGTGTTTGAGCCAATTGTCGAAAAACTTTTGCCACTCTGGTATCTCCAAAGCATGCATTCTGATCGCATCAACCGCTGCTTCAGGTGTCGAAAACCGTTGATCTCTCATTTTATATTTTACGTAAAAAGAAGTCATTCGGTGCCAAGCCAGGACTATACGGTGGATAACTCATCAAATCCATGTCTTGAGTGCTCAAAAATGCAGTTGTTTGAGCCGATATGTGAGAGCTCGCATTGTCGTGGTGAAGAGTGATCCGTCTTCGGCGGTTGGTTTTCCAGATTTCTTGGAAGATAACTGGCAAAAAAATAGTTGAGTACCACTCAAAATTGACTGTTCTGCGTTGTTCTAGTGGTACAGTTGGGACATGTCTAGTTTTTCCGAAAAAACAGGCGACCATTTCCTTGGAAATGCTTCGTGTGCGAGCAACTTTTGTTGCATTTGGTTCCTTTTGAAACACCCAAACAGTCGACTGCTGTTTACTTTCGGGCTCATACGTATAAATCCACGATTCATCACCTGTCACGATGTCATAGACGTGTTTCGAAGCACCGCGATCGTTGTTTTTGGAGCGTTTCTTTCTACCAATCGACACGAGCCTTTTTGAGCGATTGACAAATTGTGTGGGATCCAACGCGGAAAATTTTTTTGACGGTCAAATGTTCATGCAATTTTGAATGTTTGCTGGTCCCACTAATGCCTACGGTTGTCTCAATCTCACGATAGGTCACATGACGATCTTGCAATATCAGTTGGCGCACAGCATCAATGGTTTCCGGAAAAACAACTGATTTTGGACGACTTTCACGAAATTCGTCTTGGAGTGAACTACGATCTCGGTTGAATTCTCCGTGGATAAACGCTGGTCCTTGATGGAGCTTCATTGTCTAAAATTGAATTAAGTTCATCGATGCACTGTTGTTGAGTTTATCCACGTCGAAAGTAGTAAAAAAAAAAAATTCACGATTTTGGCCGAGATGAATCTTTTAAGTTACTGTTAACCACACAAATAGCGCTCGTATGTCAAAACGTTCTGAAAATGTATAACCTCAAAAATGTCAAACTTTACAATGGAGCTGTCAGTTGCCGAATTGCAATACTAGGGTAGCCCAATCCCGAAATATAGAAGGCACCCTTCGTATAACGGCATATATCAATATACACTTGAAGACTATTGTCACTTTAAGTATGGCAATATTGGCATATCCTGTGAACCAAACCTGAGTTTTACCCCTAGACAAAACTCGCCCAAAGAGAGCAATGATTTTCCAAATAAATTTAGAACGTTATTCAGGCGTTAGTCTGTTTATGTCAAAATGCCAAACCAAACTCAAAATAAATCATTTGCCAGCTGACACAATGTCTGTTCGTTGAAATAGTGTTGCCAACTAAAAATTCTACACCTTTAAGAAAACACCCTTTACATCTTTCAATTTTGCGATAGTGGCGCCATCGGGTGGCGACAGTTTATTTTAGAATAAAATCTGACTAAAAAATTAAAATTCTCTCCCAGATTGGCAACGGCTAAAATTTTTTCTTTCAACGGTTGGAAGTTGGTCGTGAAACAAAATGTGCTATCACACGAAATGCACACAAAACTTATCAGCACAACCGCCCGCTTACCAATTCTTTAAGCATGCTATACACATATTTGAAGTTGTTTCAAATGCAGTGTTTGGGGTGGTTTACTTTTACTGAAGTATAAACTTTTGCAGGACATAGTAGGTCTGTTCCAATTCGTTTGTGCATAAAAATTCGTAGTTGAGTAGTTTCTCTCTCTTAAATAGACTAAATCTACCAAAACTTGTGAAAAGACTTTTCGCAGAAATTGGCAGAATAAACTGTAAACAGCTATCAGACATATGAAAAGTCAGAGGTTGTTTGATTTTCACTTTTCACAGTCATCTGCTGCCCACAGAAATTTCTTCGGCAGAAATTCGTTGTGAATGGAAATATATTACTCTCTCATGAGATCTTTCTTCTGCGAAAAAATCTCCAAATGGAACGCCTTTTGACAGTTTTTCGTCGAATTTCGTAGGCACTTATAGCATTTCAGAGCAATTGGAACAGACCTAGTATATTTTCGAAATATGTCAACTTCAATCAATAAGCTAAGACCAGGGCTTCTGTGAAATTAGTCTTGGTGTGTTCCCGTACTAGAAACAAACAACACAAAACAGTACAAAACCACAAAAACCAACACAATATCCGTTCCAGTAGACCGAAAAAAATGGGTTTTATGTCAAGTGAGCGCTCTCTGGTCGCCGTGGCGTAGTCGGTAGATTGCGACGCTCACATGCCGAAGGGTCTAGGTTCGATTCCCAACTCAACACCAGTTTTTCGAATTTTTCACGGCACCACTTCTTTCGAGCTGCTGACAACACTCAAAGAGTAATAGCTGCTGTCTAAAAAAGCTTCTCAAATTTCGCCGTTCTGAATCGGTAGGTCCCTTCTACCCGTGAAAGAACAGTATCGGGCACAACACGGGTAGTTGATGGGCAAGCTAGGCCCTGCTCCCCCTTTGGACTGTAGCTCTCTGGAGGGAGTAAAATATTTTCCCATTCTGCCCATTTAACACAAGAAAGTTTTGTGGGTAAGTTGTAGGTGTTCTGTCAAATTAATTGGTGTCCGTACAGAGATAAGTGAGTATTGACCCATTATCTTTGTATGTGTGTCTCAAATTTTGTTTTCTGTAGCGAAAAAGGTGAATTTGACATTTCTTAATGACATACTTTACACATTTAGTTAAGATGCCTTCCCGTATTTTGCATTTTACCCCCACTCCTTAACAAATGATAAACTTCAGAATTTGCTACACAAAGTACTTGGACAAATACTGTATATATTATATATAATATTAATGGTGTCTCAAAAAGAACGCACAACTTAAATGACTGATGCAACAATTGAGTTGTTTCTCTGGCTGTATGAGGTGTGGCGCCATCTTGTTGAAACCACATCCCCTCCACACTCATTTCTTCAATTCTAGGCACGAAACAATTGGTTATCATTTCACGATACCGAAGCGCTTGACCTGACTCATTTTCATAAAAAAGGTGCAATGATTCCACCAGCCCAAAATCCACACTACACAGTTACATGCTGAGGATGCATTTCCTTCTCGTGAATCACTCGAGGATTTTCCTCGCCCCAAATGCCACAATTCTGCCTATTGACAAAGCCATCAAATGGAGATAATTTTATCAACAAAATCAGCATTTTCACGTTCACAGTGAGAATGCGTTGTTCATTCGTGTAGCGCTCCGTTTTTATTTACCTTGTACCTTCTACTAACAAACAATAATAATTGTTCAAATGTCAAACAATGACAATTCGAATGCTGCCAAATTTAAATCCTTCGTTCTTGTTGGAACAATCTCAAATTCTTCCCATTCCGTGAAACAAAAACGTCAATCAGATCATAAACTTAAACCGTCCAATTACTCAAAGTGATTACTTTTGGAACTTGCCCCGCCATCACAAACAATTCAGACAGTCAAACAGTTTTAAAATACAAGAAGGAATTGTGAACTTTGACGTCAAGAATTCATTCATTGAGGAGGTTTTCCTTTCAATCTGAAGAAAACCTCGACCGGGTAAGACTATCGATTGTGTTCATAATTCAACCATCACTTCACTTTATGTCAAACGACAAAGAGTCACAAAGGCCAAAGAGAATTGTTGGCAGCATCCCTGATAGGGACATGAAGCTCGAAGTGGGTCATTTTGGGAATTGGAAAGTTTACGAGCGGCAAAAAGTGGTAAAATGACAAACACCATACCCTGCCTTACCGTGTTTTGCTAATTCCACATAGGGACTGCCAGGAATTCAACATTTTTCTTGGATCACTAATAATCCATTTACTGAACGGAGGGCCTATGTTAACTTGGGAGTTGCGTACGGTTTGTCTTAAGCTTGTGGCGCATCGAAATAATGATGCAAAAGCCGCCTTCAAAGCTAATAATAATACATAATTGTTGGCGTCCCCCTTTGGACACCAGGGCCTAGCTGCTCATCAACTACTCGTGTTGTGCGCGCTACTGTTCTCTCACGACTAGAAGGGACCTACAGTTTTTTGCCGACTCCGAACGGCGAAATTTTAGAAGCTTTCATAGACAGTCATTACTCTGTGAGTGTTGTCAGCAGCTCGAAAGAGGTGGTGCCGTAAAAAATTCGAAAAATTGGTGTTGAGCTGGGAGTCGAACCTAAACCCTTCGGCGCGTAAGCGTCGCACTCTACCCACTAAGCCACGGCGACCTTCAAAGCTAAGCTTTCTTAATTCAGTCATTCAACCTTGAATTGTATTTTTGGAAAAATAACAAACTTCATCGATACTTGAACACCAAAAATCCAGCAGAGACAGTGTCGAATTTCCTTGCCCTCAGAAATTTTCTTGTGCACAGTCTGAGACTGAAAAAAACTGCAGTCAGACAATCACGGATGGCTCTTATATAAATTTGGAGTCGGGTGCTGGGGCTATAATGCTGTCGGTCCCTCAAACCCTATGCGATCCAAGTGGTAAATAAAGTAAACTTAAAAAAAACAACTTTGCAGCTGATAAAATGGCCGTCCGTTAAAACAGTGTTACCAACATAAGGTTTTACACTTCTAAAAATGACTCTTTGTTACTTTTGCGGTTGCGATAGTGGCGCTGTCCGGTGGTGATAAAATGTAGTTTATGCAGAGCAGATAGAAAGCTGCGGCATTTGTGAAGCGGCAAGCCAAGCTGTACGTCAGACTTTGTAGTGCCTGTAACCTCCTCCAAGACAGCTTGTATCCTCTGAAATCCTAAGATAATTCGAACTCGGCAAGAATTCTTTTGGTCTCAGGGGAAAAAGGCCACTGACTCACATCGTAGAAAAGCGTTAGTGGTGGCCACATCATTAATCGATTCTTAAGGCTTACAAGAGCCAAGTCGTAAGTGTTAAAGCCCTCCAGGCAATTCAAACGACGGCTTCCTCACGTTTGTAAGGAATACACTGCATTCTTGTCTTACACTTCAGAAAGTTCCGCAGACGACTTATTGTCATATAAGTGCGGCACTATAGCTTGGCAAGATCACCATAACGTGCTGGGCTGGGAAAAAAAAATCTGCAACACTTGCGAATGGACGAGGACCTTTTTCGTAATTGGAAAATGTTTCTTTTGATCATCGGACTATGTCAGTGGAGAAGTTTTGGCGCTGCTTAGAGCAGGTGCTCAGCCTCCTTGCCACAGAAGGGCTTGCGGGTATTCCTTTGACAGAGAAAGAAAATACAGTAAATGGGAGTTATTTCCCGGCTGCCCATTCGATACACAGTTTAAACATCATTTTTTGGCGGAGGTCAATATCCACAGGCAGGAGTGCTTCTTTGAAAAAAAAACTCCCGTCAAAAATGTTCTTGACAGCACTCACATTTCCTCGCGTAATGAATTAAACATTTCAGCCCGTTCCGTCGAGTGGCGAAAAAAACCAAGTAATCGGCTTAGAACGCCCTTAAACTCGGGTCAATATTTAAAAATGCAGACAATGAATGCCTAAAACCATTCAATTGAATTGAATATTTCCCATCTGTTCGTGATGGCACCGGGATAGTGCACTCCCACGCCGGAATGGGGCAAAAGTAAACATTCAAAATCGAATTTTAGAAATTCCATTCAGTGCCCCGGGGGGTTTCGAGTAAGCTACACCAAATAGTAATTACTGCAGCAGCGGATTACTTCGGCGAACTTCGTTTGTGTCCTTTTGCCGGCCTCTCTAAAATCAAATGTTTCAAATTCTATGCACCTGACTGAGCTGAACTGCACCTGACAGATTGCGTTTGGCTCAATAACAAAAATAGAGTACGCCACCCCCGCCCCAACGCGATTCTAATCCATTCTCTTTTGAATTCACGTAAAAAGTCAATACTGAATACACGATCGACCCCCCACACACACGCCACAGCACACCTTCCCAAGCCGGGAGCAGAGAGTGCAGAAAAAGGAAAATCAAGTAAAAAATAAATAGTCCTGCCCTTAAATATTATGCATCTCCCGCCCACACAGTTCAGCGCCTGTGCTACTGAATTGGGGAGGAGGATTTGAGGGTTGATTGGGCACAAAAAAAATAAATACAAATGCAAAAAATAGAAACAAATTCTGACTACAAACGAAAAGTACTGGCGACCGACCCTTGGAATGGAATTGAACATGACATTCTCGACATTACGCCAGCACCGACGACGACCGGCGATGACGACAGAATGTGCAAGAGTTGCACTAGTTAACTACTGTATTTCGAAGCAGTTGTAGCCACCCACGCACACCGCCCACGTTGCCATGTGGAAGACCTCACCAGAACAATGAAGTCCTGAACTGAGTGCTGAAGTGGAAGGCTTCAGCAGCAAGACTACTGGGAGGGACGAGGGCGAGGGATGACTTGGGAGAAGGGCGCATCTAGCGAGCGCATGCAATTTGAATGAATGTAATGTAGAAAAATAAACAGATCCGGAGAGGCATACACGCCTGCCCTGCGAATGCGGCAGATGGACACGAAAGTGGTTTGCTATCCAATGACACTTGTGACTTCACTTCGACGAAGAAATTGTTTTCAGTTAGAATACGATGAACTCTATTTGAAGGGGGAGCCAAGGTTGATACCTGTGAGGCGCTAATGGGTTGCCCGAGATTCCGCTAAATCAGAAAGGAGGACGGATTGCGGTATAACATTGAATTGCACGCTTCGAAGCGTTAGAACCATCTACATCGCTGTCTTACTTGTTTGACAATTGAGGAAGAGAAATCATAAAATCGAGGATGATTGAAAAATTCTAGAAACAAGTGCTCAGCTCCAAGCGCAATGGGAATGCCGCGGAAGTCTGTGATGTCGTCAAGAAAAGACGCATCGATGTCTCGGACAGAGCGTTATACGTTCACAATATAATTCCATTTTTTGGGCGAGATGAATCTGTTAAGTTACTGTAAACAACACAAATAGCGCTCGTATGTCAAAACGTTCTGAGTACGTATAACGTCAAAATACAAAACTTTACGACAGAGCTGGCAGTTGGCAGATTGCAACACTATTGTTGCCCAATCCCGAAATATAAAAGGCAACCTTCGAACTAGGCAGCAGAAACTCCGATGTAGTGAGGGACTTCGTCTGCCTTGACTACGCTGTAAACAGGCAATACAACATGAGCTTCGGTGCTCAAACTAAATTTAACTCAAACGCAATAATTCCTCTTCTCGAAAGGCTTTGTATAACAGCTTCATTACCGCAGTTCTGTGTTACGGCGCGGAAACTTGGCCACGGTGGCGTAGTGGGTAGAGTACGACAGTCACACGCCGAAGATCCACATTCAATTCCGGGCTGAACTCAAAGTTTTTACGGCACTGCCTCTTTCAAGATTGCAGACAGCACTCAAAGAGTAATAATTGTCTAAGAAAAAGCTTCTCAAACTGAGTCGGCAAAAAACTCCCGGTCAATAGTCCCTTAGTCTTTTCGAAGAAAATGTTCTATCTAGTCCTTTGCGTGCTTATGGCATTTGGGGGAGACGACCTTTATGAGCTGTTCAGTGACATGCGCCGTGTCGAACGTCTTTGGGTACAACGCTTAAGATGACTTCGCAATGTAGAGCGTATGGACACCACTGCTTCGGCACGAAAAGTCTTCGAATCCTGATCGTTGGGGCAACGCAACAGAAGACTCGGCTCAGATGGCAAACACAAGTAGAGAAGGACCTCAAGCAACTTGGAGTGCGCAACAGATGATGGGAGCTGGCTAGAAAGGCATGAGACCCAGATCCACCGCATACTGTAGCACCACACAAGACAGAAGAAAAATGTCATCAATGAAGAAAAATGTCATGTTTGCTCTTACAAACAACTTCTCATGAAGCGGCTAAAATGCAGATTTTTAAATCTGTTGCTTGCTAAAACTAGATGAAGCAGTAGTTAATTTCTCACTTGAATATTTCTAAGCCCAGATAGCCCCATTCACTCACGCCGTATCACTTTCTTCTTCTTTGTGTGGCGCGATACTCCAGAGTCGGCCATGTGCTTGCCTGTCCTCATCGTCAAACCACAGATTTCTTCTCGCGGGGGATGTGAACTCCAGCACATCAGTGGCAGCATTTTTGATGGCTTCTTGACAGAGTTTTGATTCTCTTTCTTTCGTTGAGGCCGGTAGCGTCGAACTTTAGGAAGACTTGGTCTTCAAAGTTCTCAACAATCACTTGCCGTGTTGGCTTGTCTCAACCCGACTCTCGATTTGATATGCGGGTTCTTACCTTAGCTACAACTAGGAAATCATCCGAGTCGATGTTGGCAACTCGGAAGGTTTGAACATCGGGACTATTGGAGGAGTATCCAACGTCGATTGTTGCTTGATCAATCTGAATGGCGGTTGCTTTATCAAAGAATTGTCAGATTCCTTTATGGATGTTGAGCCGCATGCTAGCCACAGAATGGTTTCATTCCGAGGCGAAGTTGAACAGCTTAATTTCCGTTTCCGTATCTGATTTCTTGCAGGCTTTGTATTCCCATTGAATCCAGCAAGGATGACCTCTTTCCCAGACAAACTTTGAAAGTCACAACCGAGACAGATGTTTGTTCCTTCTAGGAGCTGTTAGAAGGCATCCTTGATATTGTTATCCTTCTTCTCTGTCGGAGCGAGAGGAGCAGATCAGAAGGATGCTTCCGAATTTGACCTTGATGTGGATTGTGATAAAGTCTAAGTTTCCGAGTTTTGCCTAGGCATATATCAAACGACCGCCGTGGCGAAGTGGGTACAGTGTGACACTCACACGCTGAAGGTCCAGGTTTGATTTTCAGCTGAACACCTCAATTTTTCCACGGCACCACCTTTTCGAGCTGCTGACAAGATTTAAAGAGAATTAACTGTCTAAGAAAGAACTTCTGAAACTTCGCCGTTCTGAGCCCGTAAAAGACGGTCCTCCTACTCGTGAAAGAATAGTAGCGCGCACAACACAAGTAGTTGATAAGTAAGCTAGGCCCTGGTCTCCCTGAGGGTTGTTGCGGCACCCAATTATTATTATTATTATCACCTCAAATGACAAATCCGCATTTGAATAAGCTCTGCCCCATCTCCCTGAAGAATTGCTTTAGTATATATAGCTGTTCCTAAATTTTCTTCTGCGGTCGCCGTGGCGTAGTGGGTAGAGTGCGACGCTCACACGCCGAAGGGTCTCGGTTCGACTCCCAGCTCAACACCAATTTTTCGAATTTTTCACGGCACCACCTCTTTCGAGCTGCTGACAACACTCAAAGAGTAATAACTGTTCAAGAAAGCTTTTCAAACGTCGCCGTTTGGAGTCGGCAAAAGACTGTAGGTCCCTTCTACTAGTGAGAGAACAGTAGCACGAACAACACGAGTAGTTGATAAGCAAGCTAGGCCCTGGTCCCCCTTTAGACTAAAGCGCCAACAATTAACATTTTTTCTGCCGGACCAACCCCATCGCACCTTGTGGATGGCTTTAGAGCATACCAGGGCCTCAATAAGTTCCTCGACTGCACGTGGTCTGTTAAGGCACCTCACGTTCCACGTACAAAACTGATAATCGTTGTTCGTTAATTTTTTGCCTGGATCTTCAAGAATCGATCCGTTCATATACTTGGCATGCTGTTTTCTCTGAGCAATACAGTGAGGAAGTTGAACTTAAGCACAACGAACAGACTGGTAGGCCAGGTTTATTTATAAACCCCTTAGTCCCCTATTACAATCCATAGGCATTAAAAGCAATGTGCATCGGTACCTCCTTTCCCTCTCTTCCTCTATACTTTCGACCCGTGCTGTGACTTAATTCCGGTCACTTAAGGGTATAAACAATACCTTTAGCGTGCACCTCTAATAGAAAAGAGGGGTTCACTGCGTACATGTGTTCACAACACAACGAGCGATATGATGGTTATCCAGGAGGCACCACGAGATGGCTTTATGCCAATTTGACCTGTGCACGAGCCAGAATAGTGTCGGAAGCGCGCTTTGTTGAGCCCGATCAAGGACATTGCTTCGTGTACGCAAGCCCATGCCCGCCCTTATATCACGTTAAGGTGACTTCTTAAATTAGCATTCTATCAGAAGACATTTTGCGACTTGTCTTGGTCTCAGAAATGACGTTTTTTCTAGAGTTTCATAACAAGGGAATGTGCAAGAAATTCACTTAAGTTGGAAAAAGCTTCACTTTTGAACTTTTCTCTTCTCTCTTCTTCCATCCAAACAGAGGTGTTTCTTCAATTTGGACAGACCGGTTTAAAGTTTTGTTCGAGAAAAGGCTAAGTCCCCAAGACACTTTTCAATTACTTTCACATGCCAAAATAGATGCGACATTCCCTCAATTTCATCAAATGCATGGTCTAGTCAACACCGTCCTCACATGATGAAAATCTCATTATTCTCCTCAAACGCTATCGAATTCGCAATGACATTACACCGACTTTCCAATCCGCTTTTGATCTCTTATCCTGATTGGCATCCCCCACTGCCGATTGCCCTCGAAAAATAGTTATGCCCCCCGCATCCCGACGCCATTTTGATGCAACATCAATATCACCACCAACAACATCAAGGACATAACTCCATCGCTTCCGCTCAAAAAGTCACTTAAATTAATATCCAATCGAATCATCATCCAGTCAAGCTTCTCTTCATTTTCCTCCACCGGTAGTTTTCCTTCCTCTCTCGCCCGTCAACAGTTAGTTTCATCGACGGTAAATCAAAAATGAAAAACTCAGTCTCCTTCGGAAAATACCGAGACAGACAGAGAGCAACGGAGGGATTGAAATCTATTAACCACTGCCGAGGGCAAGACAGGACAGGTGTGCAACCTAAATCGACCACCATGACGTATACGTAACCTTTTTTTTCGTTGTTTTCTGGGTGAAGTTACGACGATGGCGGAAGGAAAGACAAATAACACGATTAAGGACAACGACTTCCAAGTACGGATTCCAATGTCCCGAAGGAGTAAATGGGAAAATTGAAAAATTCACTCACAAAATTTACCCAGGAATCTCTGCACAACACACAACAACAAGTAGCACTCGTACGCTGATCCGATGGACGTTACCAAAAACAAAAATGAAAAGAAACAGAAAACAAAAAACACAACAAACTGAGAAAAGTGAAAAAGAAGACGCTCAAATGGAGAGGAGTAGGACTTTGAGCTGGCATGGGGAGAGGAAATCGTCTAGTTTGCATTCACACCCTTGTTTATCCTTGCCTGACCGGCTTCGTGTCTTCGCCTGGTGAGCTCTGGTCAAGAGTACGAGGATGTTAAGGCAACAAACTTCGACTCGTTCTGACCAGCCGAACATCATCATCGGAGGGGTGGACACCATTCCAATGTCATTGTCATTCATGGTGGCTTAGATGGAATTCTAATTGATGAGTGGTTGAATGGTGCTCGAACTTCCTCCAAAGTGGGATAGCTTTTTGACTTGTGTGTGGGGTGTGTGGGTGTAGGTAAGCAGACTTTGAGTAACTGTCCAGTGAATGATTGAATTTTCAAAATTCAACAAATATTTGCTGCGGGAAATTTTATCGTATGCATCATGCCAGCTTTAGAGAAGGGCTTGAGTAGTCGTTTCTGTCACGCCTGGAAATGGTTCACTATCTGGGTTATTCCTCATAGGAGTTTACGTACATCGATGTTCAAAAAACCGCTCGCAAAGCAGAATTTTACAAATTTCTCTCCTTACCTAAGGAGACTTACGTCTGAATAGTGTTTTCGTTGTGCATCACAAGACATCCATTGTACTACAGCAATCTGCGGCGCCCTTTCGCTGGTACACTAGATATTTAACTCTCTATTGTGCTGCATTTCAACGTTTATGACTGCTTTGTGGACGAAAATGGGTTTAAAAAAAGGAAACAAACCGATTTCAGTAGAACAAATAAACAACCGCCTAAAAGTATACTTCATTCCTCAAATGTGTTTTCCTCCGTTTCTGCTTCATAGCAAGGAGGAGATTGGTTGCGTTGACTGGCGGAAGGAAACCGACTTCAGGATCACTCCACATTCTCATGGGACTGCGAAGCCTTCTCTACTTACCTTAAAATCGTCTATTACCCGTTGTCGTTCCACCGCCCTTGGTCATCCGGTCTTTCTCTGTTGGCTACGTCAATATTTTTTGGCTTCAACTCAAGCAAACAAATCCCCATCTTGAAGTCAGACGCCATTCGATTACACGAAACAATCTTAGGTCAACTACCTGCAAACGATTTTGTGTCTCTACTTCTTGTCCTCCGTCGACGGACATACTTCGAGTCTGTCGCCCACCTCTTGTGGCATATCGTAACCACCCCAAGATCGAGAAGCTACATCTTAAATGTACACAGAGCACGGACCCTGTCCCTGACTACAATGCACTCACTCGAAAGTGTTTCTTATTGATTTTGTCTGCTGGCGAGCACAACGTGGATGGGTAAGGGGGCAGAGGATGAAAAACCAAAACTTAAGCAGTGTTCATCGCTGCGCTCATCATCGTCATCGCCCAGAAGGAGCACATCGCCATCGTCACCCATTTGGCTTTCCCCAGCAGGAAGAACCTAGTTATGGCCAATAAACAGGACTTTCAACTTGGCCCTGCCATGTCGAAGCGAGGCTGTCTCGGCCGTGAGTGGGGCAGGGATGTGGGCTTGTCTAGCCACCATTTTTCGGGAAAGAAACTAAATTTTATACCGATTTGAGACAACAAGCACTTGGCAATTCATTGAACTGGGCAAGTCGTGAAAACATGTCCTCAACCAAAAGGGATAGGAAAGGTACGACGGTTGCGGAGGGAAGGAAAGAAATAAATTTTTTAGGACTCGTGTCATAATTTACTAAGGACTTGTAGACTTTAAAGGAAACGATACACGGAGCAACATATTTTTGAGAGACACTTTTTGAATCGATTCTTTAAATGAGAATTCTATTTCCTTTTTGATTAAGAGGAACTGTCTTTGATATCTGCTGGCAGTGTCGCACATAAGTTGTAAGTGATAGTGACACAGTGAGGTCGTAAATATTTTTGAAAGGCACCAAAAGTTGACAAGGTAGATGTGGAAAAGTACACAAATTTAACTGGTCAGTGACGATTATTATAAAAAAAAAACGGATGCTTAGTTTGGAGGACATGTTTCTAGAGCAGTTTGTTTAAGTCTAAACCCATGACTGACCACTTGAGTGTCTATCAGAGCCATTTACAAGCTCCATCCTTCTCTTGATTAATTGTTCCACGCTGTATACGGTCTGATGGTGAACATCTCGTTTACTCGATCTTGTTTGAACACTTAAGAGTTCTTCGAGATGTTCTTAAGCTGTTGGTCGTATCTACGCATAAGGTCATTTTTGTTTTTTGTGGTTTGGGAACACTTAACTGGAACACTGGGATTGGAAACATCTTCCACTGCACTATCAGGCAGTAACCGATTTTTAATACAGTTTCTTGGTCATCCGCAAAAAACCAGCAAGCACTTCTTTGATTCAGATTTTCACCTCCCACCATATCAGCGCCAAACAAGTGCCACCTGATCCGAGCAAAGCAAGAACTGCTTTGGGAAACCTCTTCCACTGCACTATCAGGCAGTAAACGACTTTAAATACAGGTTCTTGGTCATCCGGAAAAAACCAGCAAGCACTTCTTTGATACGGATTTTCAACTCCTCCATATCAGCGCCAAATAGCTGCCACATGATCCGCGCAAAGACGAAACATTAACAGAGGAAGTGCTCAGCAGTGTCTTCACCTTCTCTACAGGCGTCGCATAGGGTGCCATCACTAAGCCCAAGCACACTTGGTGAAGTGCCCCTTTTTTATGCTAACAGTGCCTCGTTTGTATGCCAAGTCGTCAGCAGATTTTTCTATTTAGAGATAGAAAAAAAGTCGAATATTCCTCTCTGACGTTTGGGAGCACGCACTTGTTCAGCCTGCGTCCTGGAGAGCCACTCCATCTCTGGTTGTGCTGTCGAGAGACTCAACTGATGGCTGAAGCTCTGAGCACGGACGTAGGCAGACCCATGGTGGGTTCGGACCCTACGAGTGCCCCATTTGATCCTTGCCTGACAAATTCATCGGCAATTTCATTGCCCGTGATTCCGTGGTGTTCCAGGAACCAATAGACTTGTTGTTTCACCGAATTAAGCCTGCTTACCATATTAAGGGAACACTTGTTCGGGAAGTGGTCAGGTTATGGAATAAGGCCTTAGGCATAATTCACATCTTTCACCTCACAACATTATTCGTGGCCAGTAGGATCGTAAAAGTTTTCACTTCGATGACCAATGCCTTAGAAAGAGTAAAGTTCATCTTTCCCCGATGGGCCCAGCTTCTGATCTAAGCCATATTTCAATTGTTTTATCTAAGTTACCTCTGCTGATGTTCATTGTCAAGAGACACGACCCTATCCCTCCGAAATGAGAGAGAGAAATGTAATAAACTGTCATTGTAAGGTCTGTTAAAGATGAAAGCTGCAAAGTGCCATTTCACTCGTGCTCGTTTAATTCAAATTCTTGTATTGACGTTGATTCGAAGGAGCACGGTTTCGCCATGTCAATCGCGACCTTTAAATCCAATAAAACGGTGTAGCTACCTTTGCGCCAAGTGTTGATCCTTGTATGGTCAGCTCAAAACCCATGAACTGCCGTCTTTGCCCTCTTTATCTGTGGTTCCTTAAGAGGCACTTCAAGCTTTGCCCTAGAAAATGTAAATTCAGAGAGGTACCTGTTCTTATAGAGATTGTGCTGGCTTGAGAGGTATGGTGATTGAGGTCCAAATCCACACCGGACTGTAGCACCTGTGGCCTGAAGAGTAAGTGCCTAGATTAATTTTTGGTGTCTACCAACTGACAGCGATATCACCTTAACGGAAACCATTTTTAAGGAAGTCTCCCTAACAGTCGCTGGACGGTCAGCTTTTTATTTTTGTAAATGGATGATGGAATGAAGGGGAACTCTCTTTTATCCTAAAGTGTTGTTTCAATTTGAGACTGAATCAATGGCGGTCAGAGTTTGAAATTCGAATGCGCTCCTATAGTCGGCATGCCGTAAAGTTATCTCTGCCTGTTCAACAGGTGGCTAGAAACATTGCGCTCCTCAAAGAATTTATTTACAACAAAAGCTCCTCTACAAATGATGATCAGTCCACCCTTAAGGCCTCTTCTTAGCTTGTTGTTGTTCTTGATCAGTCCACCCTTAAGGCCTCTTCTTAGCTTGTTGTTGTTCTTAGCTTGTTGATTAACTATCTTGCAAAATCTGTTTTGTGATCGAGAGAAGAGATAAAATCCGTAAAGTATGACACGTTCACAACAAACAGGACATGTGCGGGGAAATAGTGTGATTGATATATTTCGGCCACATTCAGCCCTTTCTCGTCGTCGCAAGAATATACCACAGTCATTAAAAATTCAAAGCGGATGTCAAAAGCCCCTCTTAACTCACTATGGAAGTGCTTGTGTTGGTGATCCTCCTTCTGAAGGAGCAGAGGAGAGCTAAGGGATGTATGCAATTTCTTCTTTGCCAGGGGAAATTGTGGTGTTATGCTATGAGACGAGCTATATAAGTGGTTTTGCAGTTACTAAGTTGTTTGACCGATTCCAGTATCAAATTTCGGTCATTATCAGATGGAGACGTAGTCATATTTAATCCTAGAACAAGTTCAGTGTCTATTTACAAAAAGAAATCTGATCACAGTCGTCACTCCACCTTGTTGACCAACAAGTTTCTTATTTACACACACAAAGCGATGACTTGATGACCATCAAAGTCCATAATAATAACAATAATAATTGTTGGCGCAACAGTCCACAGGGGGACCAAGGCCTAGCTTGTTCATCAACTGCTGGTTTAGTGCGGGCTACTGTTCTCCCACGAGTAGAAGGGACATACTACGCCACGGCGGCCACCATCAAAGTCCATGCCCTGGCAAATTTCTTTGCTTTTTGTATGGGCCCTGTTACCCTACCGTATAGCACTCCAATCTATCGCAAGAAACATGTTTTCTTGGCTTCCCGTTCTTTTGTTTATCAAACGTTTTTTCATTTTACAACTAACACGATTTTACTTCGTTACCACAAAACTTTAATTTCAAAGTCTCCTCTTTAGGAAGTTGGCAGCACTTGAGTATTATTTGGAAGAAATAGATGGCATCACTTATGCATGTGACTGTGGTTTGGTATGGCAAACCCATAAAAAATCTCCTAGAAAGTAGTGATAATAATGACTGTTGGCGCGACAGTCCACAGAAGGACCAGAGCCTAGCTTGCTCATCAACTACTCGTGTTGGGCGCGCTACTGTTCTCTCACGAGTAGAAGGGACCTACAATTTTGTGCTGACCCCGAACGGCGAAGCTTGAGATGCTTTCTTAGACAGTTATTACTCTTTGAGTGTTGTCAGCAGGTCGAAAGTGGTGGTGCCGTGAGAAATTCGTGGTGTTCAGCCGGGAATCGAACCTAGATCCTTCGGCGTGTGAGCGTCGCACTCTTCCCACTACGCCACGGCCACCACAGATGGTCGTTATGTGCGCCAAAAAAATGTAGCTAAAAGTATATGTTCAAATCCGCGACTTTTAGCCACTGACAAACTTTTTTTAATATGCCCTTAAAAATGAAAAACGAACCGGCCTGCGACATAAACCAAAATTTAAAAAATGAACCTAGGGGCCATGCTTGTTATATAAATGACAAATTACTTCACCATCATATTTATGTAAGGACTCTGTGGTATCTACCGAGCTTAGTTCTGCCTAAATTGGTGGTTAATGCTCTTCTTTAATATCAAATAGAAAATATTTCTTCTCTGGTTTACTTTACATAATTTAATTACTAGGTATACCAGTATGAAACAAGCGTTTTTTTTAAATAAAACATTACTTATTAATGGGAAAGTAAAAACATTTTATTCAAAGTATTTGCCATTGTTTTTTACACATTTTGACCACCTTTCTGGCAATACCCCGCCAATAAAATTGTTCGTCATTTAAAGCAAACCAATCAGACACCCAATTTTCGACCTCCTCGTAGGAATTAAAGTGCTGCTCAGCCAATGCGTGTCCCATCGATGAAAACAAATGGTAGTCGGAAGGAGCCAAGTCTGGTGAATACGGCGTGTGGTGTAGCTGCTCCCAGCCAAGTGTTTTGATTTTATCCTTAACCGGTTTTGCTTTGTGTGCAGGTGCATTGTCATGGAGCAAAATTACCTTGCCGTGTCTTCTAGCCCATTCTGGTCGTTTCTCGATCAATGCATGGTTCAAATTGATCATTTGTTGTCGATAGCGATCAGCTCGTGGTACAGCACACCTTTCTAGTTCCACCAAACACACAGCATTGTCTTCTTGCCGAATCGATCTGGTTTTGCAGCCGATGTTGATGGTTGTCCCAGATTAACCCATGATTTTTTCCGTTTGGGATTCTTAAAATAAATCCTTTTTTCATCGCCGTAACAATCCGATGCAAAACCGATTTTCCTTGGTGTCTTTGAAGCAAACTTTCACACGTGTTTTTTCGGTTTTCCATCTGTCTTTCATTCAATTCATGTGGCACCCGTTTTCAACACTTTTGGATCTTTCCCATAGCTTTCAAACGGTCAGAAATTGTTTGTTGTGCAACATTTAACATTGCTGCCATTTGCTTTTGACTCAAAGTGTCATCTCCATCCAATATCGTTTGCAATTCGGCGTCTTCAAACTTTTTTGGTGGTCTTCCACGTTCTTCACTTCGCACATCAAAGTCATTATTTCTGAAGCGTTGAAACCATATTTTGCGTGTTGCTTCTGATAGAGCATGATCACCATATGCCTCGACAAGCATTCGATGCGACTCTGCAGCACTTTTCTTTAACTAAAAACAAAAACTTAATGCTTTCCGCAAATCAACACTTTCTGGTACAAAATTCGACTTTTTTTAACACGATGGAAAAATATGATGTTGTCTGTTCAATGACTTGATGTATGCTAAATATTTTTCACAGATTTCATAGCAAACAAACAAAAAAGAAATAAGGGCTCGTTCACAACAAATGTTCCCTATCGAGACATTTGTATCTTGTCGCTCACTTTATACCGGTATACCTGGTAAATGTCACACTCCCAGAATGTAATCTATGAAAGCTTCAATACAAAATTGTGAAAGGAACACAGGAAAATCCTAAAAAGTCAAGGTCATGAACAAAAAATCCCTGAAAGAAGCATTTCAAAGAGGTATAGAGTTGCTCGAATCCGAACAGAACAAACCTCCACTCTAAAGGGTTTTCAAGGTGAACGGTTGAACTTATTTCTGATTGGAGACGTTGAAAGACGTTTTATTTAGTGAGGAAATCACAAGGCAGTAAGTGGTCAAAATTTGCCAACAATTTTCGCATTCACTCGGCGCCACTTAATGGGCCCACATATCAGCAACAATTACAAATGGCGATCTTTAATGAAACATTCTTTGTAACATTTTTAGAAATCAAAAAGCGGACCCCTTTTTCCGCTCTTCACTCCTCCAGGAGTTTCACGTTGACTGTTGCACCACCGTCAAACATTTTATTTTCCCGCACATGAGAAGGTCAATGCAATAGCATGCCAAACTGTCAAGCCGATTTGACGCAGCTGAATGAGACACTCGTCGAGTTGAGATAAATGATAAGCACACTCCATACTGCCTCTACAAAGGAAAGGCTCTCAACACAAAGATTCCTAATGTAGTTACTGCGGCAAGGAGAATGAAGGAAACGTCTCTCATTCAAGTGTTGAACTTTGGTTCGAGTTCGTCATTGATGCTTGCAGAAGCACATGCCCTTGTTAAATGCCTGTGTTCTTCAATATGTTGTGTCACTCCAATTCTTTGCTCCTAGCACACACCCACATTTTCCCGAAAACCCCCAAGCAAACAAATCCATTATATGACCACAGCCAATTCATGCATTTAATCAGCTCTAATGCTGTCCTATTTGACTCGCTCATCCAATTCATCATCGCCCAATCGTTTCTGGGTCAGTTCAAGACCCGAACAGTTTCAAATCAACCAAATTTCCAAACAGCAGGCGACTGCATAACTGCATCGCTTCCAATGCACACACTCCTGTGTCGCGGCTAGAGTGCGGTCGGCTATGCAGTGTGTTCGCTCCGGTTGTCTGCGTTTTTTTCTGCCCGTGCCTTGTTTTTGTTAATAAAATCCATCGGGTGGCCATGGAGCAGTCCATAAACAGACTGAATAACAACTGCAGTGATCCATTATGTAGATGAGATGCGAACTTAATGTGTGCCGCTCCAAATGAAATCCATAAATTGACTTACGGCACTGCATCCACGACACCCGACTCGCCCCCAAACGGCGCGTGCACTGCCACTCATTTGGAGTTTGCTGTGGGATTCACCCGGAGAGGAACACAAATTTGAAAGTCCGTCTCTGCCGGATTTGAGCACTCACTTGTTCCTGTTGCCGTCAGGCCATCATCTGGTCTTGGACTTTCCGTTTCAAGGCTTCTTGTCTGTGTCCATGGTCACTGCACTGCAGTGGCACAAGTACGGATGTAGGCACTCATGGCATTTGTCATCGTCCTGCAAAAAGGCAAAAGCTCCTGCTAATACTGTTGCTGCTTCTGCTGCTGCTGCCGGTGATGATGATGATAATGACGGTGATGGGGATGTGCTGTGTTAGTCGTCGTCGACGACGACAATGACGGGTCATTCAAAGTACACAGTGCAATCCATTTAATGGGGTCACAGCTGCATACACACATAATCGGCCTCAAAAAACGAAACCCTCCAACGGAATCAAATTCGTGCCAACATTTATTGTCTGCATATCCTCCGACCCCTCTGCCCCTCTCTCGTATGACACCATTGCATCAAAATTTCGACGCAGTGGATTTTCGGTAAGCCCCTTGGGCTCTGTGCTCTCCCGCAAATTGATTAGTTGAATATTTTAGATGGTGGCGCAGCTAGAGCAGAGTCATCGCGCCTCACCTTCGTAGCGCGCGGCGTATGTACAGTGTGTGTAAACTGTACGCATTCATGTTTAACTGGGGCAGGCCTAACATTGATTTTTCGTCCCGACAAAAGGGGTAAATTGAGAATTTTCCACGACGAGATTGGGGTCAGCGCGACATTTTGTCGCAGATTGAGTTAGAGTGACGTTTTCTTTTTTTTTTGCATCGCGGAGGAAGCAGCACCAAAAAAAATCACGTCAAACAAGACGGATTAGAATTTTCAATTTCCGATCCTGTGCGGCAATGTAACACTTGATGGCGGCAAAAAATGTAGCAGTTGCCAACATTTTGTTTAATTGATTCGTGAAGGGCTGGGGGGCAAGCTTCGAACTCGGGGCAGACATTTTTTGATCGAAATTCTGATTGAATTTGCTGTCGGAACCTGCGATCATATATTCTCCAGAATTCGATTTCGGGCTGGTTTTGGAATAGGCGACGGATTCTGAACTTCGGAATGGAGTAAATTAAAAGCTTTATTGAATCATTGCGTGAAGCTTCAGCCGGACAGTGTTTCTCGACGTGGGCTAAGGATAATTATTTGGAAATTGAATTATGATGATGCCTCAAAGTTTCACAAAATTATGCAAACTCAAAAATAATGTTAACAAATTTCGCTTATAGACCCGTTCTTTTTTTTTCAATTACCTTCACAAATTAAATGCTATATGATTTTTTTTTACAAATAAGAAATAGAATATTGAAATTCTACTTCCATGCAATATCCAATTTATTTTGTAACTCAAACAAAAGCTTACCCCTGCGAATAAATCTCTAAAATTTTATTAAATTTGTTTCCGAAATTCTCACCACCCCAGCAAAATATTTTTTCATACATAACTTAGTATTTATTTCAGTTCCTATGTATACATTTTTTTTTTTTTGTAAATACGAGTACAATTTTAAAGTTTATTTCCCTGTCCCGGAAGTCTCTTCACTTTTATTTTCTACCCCTACTCCTAAACCCCGACAAAAAAAAAGGAAAATAATTAAATGCTTAATCTTTGATTGTTTTGTTTTTCTACTGATTTATGAAACAAACTTTCAAAAAGAAGACAACAGCAAACGTAAAGTTTTGTAAACTGTTTCAACGTCACGAACAGGAACGTATATATATTTATAAAAAAAAATTAAAGCACGAAAAAATAAAACAAGAGGGGTAAAGTTTACAAAAAAAAAAAAAGCAAAGCGACGTGAAATTTTTTTTTTGTTTTGTTCTTTTGTCAATTGAAGGAGAGAGCTTTCGGTATTTTGAATCAAAAAAAAAACATGTCAGCTTATTTATTTAAACAAAAAGAAAAAACAAAAACATGGAAGCAACAGATAGGGAATTAGACAAAAAAAAACATACAAGATTTTGCTCTATATATGTGGATCGCTTTTAAAATTTACTATTAAATGTATTTTTATTTATAAAATATTTTTTTATGTTATATGTGTTTTTTTCTCTAAGAAAATTTCAACAAATTTTCCATAACTCTATATGTGTATTTATTCATTTATATATATATTTTTTTTATTTTTATGATTATGATTACGATTTACGTACAATCGATGTACTTTGTTGGTGTACTTATTTATTTTGAAAAAGTTTCTTATATAATTTGAAATATATATTTTTTTTGTACTATATGAAATACGCAATGAATATTTGATGTGATTTTAAATAAGACAAAACCATTATTTTGTGTACGTCTTTTTTTAGCAAGAACGACATTTTGGTCTTATGTGGATATACAGTGTTTGCTCGACAGTAATGTAGATCTTTGTTTTCTTATTTTTCGTGTATTTTTTCGAAGTTTATGTCACGAATTAAAAATATGCGTTTGTTCATCTTGCAAGTGAAAGTGAACTTTTAGACAACCTTAGCCATTTCCTTAGGAATCCGGTGTCTGTGAAAGCCTGTAGGAACACATAGGATAGAATGAACACACTACTCAGAAGGATCAAATACATCAATGCACAACGTCCATATTTTTTTTTTCTTTGTTTTCATTGAGAGCTTATGATTCCAAAAAAAATGTAAACCCATCCGTCTGACAAAGGAATTATAGACCATTTCATTTCGTTTCGGTCAAAACGTGAGTTGGAATAATTTTTTTGTGCAGACTGTGAGAGTTTCAGAACAGTAACAATGGATTTTCGTTTTCTTTGGCGTCCTCACTCTGCGTCATGGAGTTGTGAGTTGTTAGAAATCAAGTTTGCCGAGTTCACCTTTTGAAATGGAAAGTCAGTAAATTAAGTTTGAGATCGTCTTCCAATTCTTTTGAGCTTAACACATCACTCAATAGGTCCCGGGATATATAGGGAAAGCCACGAACAAAAAAATTAATATTGAATTAATAATTTTTATTAGTGGCGCCCCCTATATGTCCCAAGACTAATGAATGATCTACTACGTACCTTCAGTGGCTGACAACTTTCAGGTTGCCTTAAATGTTTAAGAAAGCTTCAGCTTCAGCTTATCAGGCAGATGAACCATAAAGGGTCTGAGCCTGAGCAATTGCTGCCTTTCATCGGTGACGGTCCCGGACACGCTGCTTCCTGTCATCAAGGCCAAACTGTCTGACATCCGCGATGACTTGATCTCTATCCTGGAAGTTCGGTCTTCCTCTCCTTCTCGAACCAGAAGGCTCGGTTTCGGAGATCCTCTCTGCTGGAGAATTGGTGTCCATTCGCTCGTTGTGGCCGAGCCAGTGTTTAAGAAAGGCCTCTCAAACTCATTGCTTGGTACCGACATTTGAAAATAAATCTTCTCCTTACCCGAAAGGTCGCCAAAGTATTGCTTGTGTATCCTTATTTGTAAACTGTTGTGCAACACTACGGCAATACAAAAGGAAGAAGGCGCTGACGAGGTGGGAGCTAAAAACCTATTCTCACTTTTACAGAAGCGCTTTTTTCGTTTTTTTCGAAAGACCAAGAAATTATATTATCCCTAGGTTAGTGCCTGGTAGGACAATGGACCATTTTTCGAGCCTGAAGGCTACAGTGGAGTGTTTGCCAACCTCCAACAAAAACAATTGGAATAGATACCCGATTTACATGCTTAAGCCCGTCCGCAGATGACAGGAGGAAGATAACCCTGAGTCTGCTGACAGTCTGTCAGTCAGTGGCACGCAGATTATTATGAAATAAATGAAATAGCTGAAAGCTTCTCAAATTTCGCCGTTCGGAGTCGGCAAAAAACTGTAGGTCCCTTCTACTCGTGAGAGAACAGTAGCGCGCACAACACGAGTAATTGATGAGCAAGCTAGGTCCTGGTCCCCCTTTGGACTGTAGCGCCAACAATTATTATTATTATTAAATGAAATACCATAAATGTCTTATTAATGTTGGCCGACGTAAGGTAGTGGATAGAGTGCGACGCTCACACGCCGAAAGCCTAGTTTTTCTTCCCGGCTCAAAACCTCAAATTTTTTCACGGCCTTACCTCTTTTGAACTGCTGACAACACTTAAAGAATAATAACTGTCTAAGAAAAAGCTTCTAAAACTTCACCGCCCGGAGTCTGCAAAAACTGTAGGTCCGCTCCACACGTGAAAGAACAGTAGCGCCCATAACATGTGTATTTGAGGAGGAAGCTAGGCCCTGATCCCCCTGTGGACTGCCGCGCCATACAAGTAATGTAAACGTTTTAAAGAGTAATTACTGTCTAAGAAAAAGTTTCTTTAACTTCGCCGCCCGAAGTCTGCAAAAAACTGTAGGTCCCCTCCACACGTGAAAGAACAGTAGCGCCCACAACATGTGTAGTTGGTGAGGAAGCTAGGCCCTGATCCCCCTGTGGACTGCCGCGCCATACAAGTAATGTAAAATTTCACTGACAAACTGTGATAAGATGCCTTTGAAATTTTTTAATAATAATAATTGTTGGCGGGACATTCCATAGGGAGACCAGGGCCAGGAAATTTTTTAGTCTGACTTAAAGTCTTTGACATTAGGTCTTAATATATGGCCGGCCAAATAAAGAAAGTATTGTCGCCGTGGTATCGTAAGGAGAGGGCGACACTCACACGCCGAAGGTCTTGGTTCGATTCCCGGACTGAACAACTCGTATTTGTTACAGAACCACCTCTTTCGAGCTGTTTAAAAAGAGTAATAACTGTCTAAGGAGAACCTTCGCAAACTTCGACGTTGGGAGTCCGTAAAAAAACTGAAGCGGCTCTTTTACACATGGAAGTAGAGTAACGCGCAAAACACGAGTAGTTTATGAAAAATATGGGCGCTGGTCTTTTTATAGACTGTTGCGCCATCCAATATACTATATATAAATAGAGAAAGGAATATGTGAGGTTGTAGAATACGAATATCGCTAATGTTCGGCTCAAGACGAGGCACCTACCACCTGGAAGACAATTCTTCAGCTCAATTAAAGTCGTGGCAGCTTTAATTCGCATTATTCATTGTCTCTCAATAAGAGCTAGCTTATACTGGCTTACGAAATGCTCAGTGGTTCTTCAGTATGCACAATGTTGCAACCCCGTCCAGCCTTATCTAGTCTCTTCAATCATTTCTTCTTTTTTCACATGGAAGAATAAACGCTTATCCCCATAACTGACTGAACCTGACTGAAAAGTCTACCTCTATACCAACTATCAGAGTTTCATTCTTTTTCAAAAATTAAATGCTTAGCCATCAAAAATGAAGATTAATTTTTAACGTTTTAGAGACGGTCATTTCAAAACACTAAACGTGATCTTAGTCTTATGGCAGACCTTTAAATGCCACACGGCAATGAGATAATAAAATGTTCGCACAGAACATCGAACAAACTTCTAAATAATGCGGAGTCGTTAAAAACTGTCTTCTTTATGCTAGACAGACTATCAAAGGTGATACATTGTAAAAGGTGTCTGCTTCGGTAATCTGAAATAAATTGAACTTGAACACATTTGCAAATGTCATGCAGTCGTTAAGAACACGTTTTGTTTCCTTCATTTACCTAGCAACCGCGTGACAATGTAGAGATAGAGAAAGCATTAAGCAAAGGTTTGATGCTGCAGATTGTTTAAATTTGCGTACAATAGTTGTTCTACTTACTCGTAATTTTCGGTCCATGTTTAGACCTGTACTTTAAAGGGCAAAGTGCTGAAGATGATTGAGTTTGAGGGGCTATGCCTAAGGTGGAGCTTCTTCTTTTAGAAAGTCAAGCTTCTTGTGAATTTTGCGGAGTTGCAAGAACTTTGTAAGAACCAAATCCCTGTAAGTTCAGGAGAATTGCAATAAACTTGTTAAAAAAAAACCAAATAACTGATGACTTCAAGAAAACTGGAGCTATAAAGGAATAGAAGGTGACACAATTTTTTACTAAGCAAAGCAAATGCCAAGTTTTGAGGTGGCTAAAGTGTGGTCGCTTTAGAGAAGTGGATTAATGCGTTGTGCAATATCTGTACTGAACCACTCGCACTTCATGCACTGTAACAGTTTATTCGAGTTTGTGGGGGGGGGGCATGTTTCGAAAAAAAAAAACACTGACGCGACACTTAAAATGAAGTAACAGAGAGAGAAAGAAAGAGAGCGAATCATTGAGGGTATCCACTTTGGTTTTATAGACATTCATATGCAACGTTAGTGGAGAGTTTTCGGTACGATTAACCCATCAGATGGAGCTCTATTTCATTAGTGCCAACCACTAGCTCACACAAAAACCAATGACACAGTATGCAAATTCAGTGGGGCATAAAAACTACGGACAGAGACTTCAAAATTAAACTGGCCTACAAGTTAAAAATCTTCAAACAATATCCACGATCGGAGTCCGTAACAAACTGTAGGTTCCATTTACTCAAAAGAGAATACCGTCTGATATTGAAATCCCAGTCACCAAAAGGTGTACACATTTTGAATACATTGAAGACAAGAAAAAATTTTTTTTTCGAATCTGGAAGCATCCTTTCAGGGTCCCACGTGTGGAGGAAATAAGAAATTTAGTATCGTTGCCGTACAATAGATTTGTTGATCATTGACTTTAAACAACTTCGGCAGCTACATAAATAAAAGTCTTTTTCATGAGTCGAACTTCAATCTTCCATGTTCCAGATAGGCACATTCTTTCTACGTACTCGTACATCAAAGGAAAACCACTTTTTTCACCAATCGCAGGTTTGGCAAAGTTTTACACAGTTTCTCTTTCTCTTTTCTGGGTTTCGCATTTTATTGTGAACTGTTACCAGCTGTCAAAGTTGTTGTTAGAGTGAATTAATTTTCTTCTTTCTAGTTGCACCTGACAATACATTTTTACAAAACAAGTAGCTTTAAAACGGAATTTTTGTTTTTTCCCCTGTACTGGAGTGTTTGGACTCGAAAACCAATCCATTGTTCTACCAGGCAGTATCCTACATTTAATGTAGTTTCTTAGTCTTGTGCTTGTGTAACTAAGAGCTTACATTTTCAGCTCCCACAACGTCATCGCATAACAGACCTTGATTGAAATCTAGTTTGCTTTTTCGTTCTGCCGTTTTAGTCGGTTTTTGACTTTCGTCTGCCATTGAGTTATTCAGTCAGTTCTATGTTCTATGTCAGCGCCTAGCAGACCTAGATTCAAATCTAGTTTACTCTTTCGTTCTGCCATTTTAGTCAGGTTTTAACTTTAGTCTGCCATTGAGTTATTCAGTCAGTTCTATGTACACAATGCAGTCCTCTAAAGGCCTTTGTTTTTGGACACTTGACTGATAACTTGACCACCAAGAATTTTCATGACATTTTGTCAGAGTCCTCGGTGTTGTCTATTCTTTCTTAATGCCCCAAGCTTATGCATATTGCCAACTATTCTTGTGGTGCGCTCTACTGTTCACTCACGAGTAGAAGAGACCTACAGTTTCGTTCAGGCGACTCTGAACGGCTTTTTATTAGACAACAATTACTCTTTGAGTGTTGTCAGCAGCATGAAAGAGGTGGCGACGTGAAAAATTCGAGGTGTTCAGCCGGGAATCGAAGCTAAACTTTCGTCGTGTGAGCGTCGCACTCTACCCACTACTCCACGGCGACCGCAGTCCTTGTTTGAACAGGGGAAAAAGCCTGATTAATTCAAGATTAATTCAACGTCGTTTTAAGGTTATTTGTTGAATAGACGTTCGTGTCGATAACATAGTGTTCAATTGTAAATTTTGTGCAGTTCCTTGTCAAAGACGAGGTTTCTTGACTGATAGGAAAGCTGCGAGGCTGGTGTTAGGCCATCAAAGCTAACAAAAGGCAAGAATGTATTCGATTCAAACTGAACTGGTAGGGTTTTACCCTTCGAGTTGAGAACAGCTCGTGATTCGCTTGGGAACGCTCATGAACGTTTTTGTTATCAGGCACACAAATAACCACATTTATGACCTGTTGCCTGTCGTACACTGTAGTTACACTTTTCGAAAGAAGCAATAGCACTTCTACAACCCAGGAAAAAAAAAGGTAGAGAAATTGACGAACTTCGCCCATAAGATCATGAGTTCCTGTAGGCAAATCCCACACAGACACGCGCGATGGATTGGAAAATTTAGTTAAATGTTCGCTTCGTTTAAGGCATGAATTTCACTACCATAGCACTGTATATCTACAAGTTGAAAATAAAAAGAAATCATTTCAAATATTCAGAGCAAGAGAAAAAATATTTTTATTTTTTTTTTTTTGAATATATCAAAAAATTAGTTACAAAGAAAAAAAATATATTTAACGAATTCATGCAGAAAATGCAATTAAAAAACAAATACTTATATCATACATACATATATAATATTATTGTCAAGAAGTTGATCTACGTTTTTTGGAAATGGCTGTGCTATATTACTATAATATTTAAATACAATTTATTTCTTTTTACATATTGCATATATATTTTACCATAAATATGTATTTTTAAAACTACAAAATTACAAAGAAAAGAAATACAGAAAAAAGAGTGAATGCAACTCCATTTGAACACTGCAAACAAACAACAATGAAAAAAAAATCCTAAAACAATTGTGGAAAAACTTCTTGAAAATATACAAAAAAAAAGAACCTTCAAAAAGAAAAGAAAGAAATACCAAAATTTAATTTTTATAAAATTAGTATAAATTGTTAAGACCACACGCTCTTTTTTCACTTGGATTTTTTTCGCTAAAAAAATAACTGAAAAATATTTTTTTTTTATAATATAAAACACAACTAGAAACTCTATCAAAGCTCTTTACAAAAAGAAAAAAGAAAAAAAGAAAAAAAATACATGACGTTTTCCCAGCGCCCAAACAAAAATCGAACCTCAACTTCTTGAAAAAAAAAAATACAAAAAAAAAATATTATCATTGTCTCCCAGAAATATAATTTGCGGGATGGCATTCCAAATGAATCCACAAACTCGCATCTTAACAAAAAAAAATAATATTGTATCGCTATAGAAAAAAATGTTAATTACACATATTTTGAATATATATACTCTGCCCCTCTTGTTTTGGCAACGTTTTTGAAAGAAAGTAAAAGTAAATAGAGAAAATGCTTTTGATTTACTTGACGAGAAACATGAACTAATACATATTGTTTCTTTTTTTTCATATATTGTTTTTGTTTATTTATTTTCTTTTATTGTTTTCTTAACTATATAGAAAATAGTTTGCAAAACTTTGATGCTATCGAAGATCATAAGAAAAAGTCACAAAACTTTAGAGGAAAAAAATGAATAAAATATTTTTTTTTTAAATATGAAAAAGCAAAATATTAAAGAAAGAAAGAGAGAGAGAGAGAAAGAAATAAAACGAAAAATAAATGATAACAGAAAAAAAACAAAGGAAAAGAAGTTGATGTGGATTTTTGTTTGGTTGTTGCAGGAAACGTCGGAATCGCCACACGGGGGCGGAGGCGGAGGTAGCGGTAGCGGTGGCGGTGGTTGTGGTGGTAGTAGTGTTGGTGGTGGAAACGTACCAACATTAGAGGGTGCACCCGCCCCCCTATACCCCTGTATGTATTGTGGCGCTACATTCCCCCATCAAAGCAAACTAACCAGACACATACTGTCACACTCACTGGAAACGCTTAAATATCGCGAAACTGTACCCCACCTGTTGCATCCCGGTCACATGATACCGCACGAATTGCCACAGCTATCGCAGCATTTTCCCCGACAAGTAATCCCATCACTGGAAGGTTGCCTCGATCCTCAGGATGGTTCGCCGACAACAATTGAAATGGAATTTGCTGCTGCAGCAGCAGCCGCTATGAGTAGTGTTGGCGCTAATTCATCATTAAGTGGTGGCTGTAGCAGTGGCAATGGTGGAATTGGCGGAAGCGGTGTCGGTGGTGGCAGCAGTAGTGGGTTAGCAATGGGTAGTGGGTGTCCCGGTTCGTCGTCATCGTCGACGTCGAACGACCCAAATAGTGTTGTTCTGTGTAAGTTCTGTGGTAAAAGTTTTCCCGATGTTGCCTCACTCATCACACATTTGCCGGTACATACAGGTGATCGACCATTTAAATGTGAGTTTTGTGGGAAAGCTTTCAAATTGCGACATCACATGAAGGATCATTGTCGCGTGCACACGGGTAAGTTATCAATTATCGTTTATTTTGCAATTTTTTTTAACAAATGGATGATCAAAGAGAGAACAATTTCATGAGAAGAGCTAGTAGTTCTTTAAGAAAAATTAAAGATGAAAATTTGTAGCTATTATTTTGTGCTCTCTTTTTTTTTTGAAATGGGCAGAAAAAGCAGAGTTGTCAACATAAAACTGAATTAACCATTGATTGGGAAAAGTATTTTTCAAACTCCGATTCAAACTTAGCAACAAGACATAACCGTCAATTAGGTTCTGGTGGTTGCGTTAAATTGAGGTGCATTACAATTGAGTTGCATTACGATTGAGTTGTACCCCCAATGAGTTGCATAACCGTTGAGTGGCATTGCCATTGAGTTGTACCCCCAATGAGTTGCATTACCGTTGAGCTGCATTCCCATTGAGTTGTGTTACCATTGAGTTGTACTCCCATTGAATTGCATTACAATTGAGTTGCACTATAATTGAGCTGCATTCCCATTAAGGTGCGTTACCAATGAGTGGTGCTCCTATTGAATTGCACTATCTTTCAGTTGTATTTCCATTAAGTTGCGTTACCAATGAATTTTTGCAACAAATATTTTCAGTAGAGCAAATTTGATTAACTTGAACAGAATGCATGCAGGTTCGACGAGCGGTACTTCAATAGGAACAACGCACGATGATGAACATTAGAAGCGAAAATTGTTAAAGGTTCTTTAATTGAAGCGTGAAGAGAATCGTACACAAGATAGCATAGTCTGGTAAAGCTGAGAATTCTTAAAAATCAGGCATATTGATCATTTCGGAAAACATTTTCTTCAAAATGAAATTAGGAAAATACATAGCAGTATATTTGATGAGTGGTTGAAATAGTCTTTAAGTTTTGGGAAAATGTAGAATTACAGGAAAATTAATTTGCTTAGTTATGGTTTCGACATTATGTTCCAGTTACCTTTCTTTGCATAACTTGAACACCGCTGAGAAATTGAAATTTACAGAAAATGTACTCCGATGGACTGACAATGTTTTATTATCATATATAAGCAGTCTGTCAATATTTCCCAAATCAATACTTCTCATCGCGTTCGCCCATGCAAAGCAAAAAAAATAAACTGAGTGGCTAATTGAAATTAATCGAAATTTTCTTTCTTAACATTGAGTGTAGAATTATTGTAGTTAAAGGTTGTTCTGAGCAAATCTCTGTTCAGCATTTCGACTTTTTTAGGCTTGGTTCACTTTGGAAGTCTGGTAAATTCGATTTCATATCATCCACTTAGCTTTTGTGGATGCGTTAATCCTTCCATATTTCCGATTTTAATTCAAAAAAAATTCTCAATTTGATTCGACCGTCAGTTATCGGCTTCGTCGTTGTTTCTTCACCATGGTTTCTTTCCCTGGCACAATAAATAAACAAAGTTTCAAACTAAACCGCAAAATAATCAAGTCTGACTGGCTAGCCTCAACATTTTTCTGATTGGTTTTGAATTTTTACTGAATTTTCCTCCGTCCTTAAGGGCCATTGTAACAGACATTTCTTAATCAATTTGTAATTATTTATAATTTTCAAACACTCAATATTTTTCGATAAATATTAAGTACTGGGGCCGTGTCATAGTGGGAAGAGTGCGAGGCTCACACGCCCAAGGTTTAGGTTCGATTCCCGGCTGAGCACCTCGAATTATTCATGGCACCACCTCTTTTTAGCTGCTAATAAGACTCAAGGAGTAATACCAGGTATAAAAAAAATAAAACACTAATTATTAATGGGAAAGTAAAAACATTTTATTCAAAGTATTGACCATTGTTTTCTACACATTTTGACCACATTTCTGGCAATTTGTGAATACCACGCCAATGAAATTTTTCGTTTTTAAGGCAAACCAATCAACTCAATTTTCGACCTCCTCGTAGGAATCAAAGTGCTGCTCAGCCAATGCGTGTCCCATCGATGAAAACAAATGGTATTCGGAAGGAGCCAAATCTGGTGAATACGGCGGTTGGGGTAGCTGCTCCCAGCCAAGTCTTTTGATTGTATCCTGAACCGGTTTTGATTTGTGTGCAGGAGCATTGTCATGGAGCAAAATTACCTTGCCGTGTCTTCTGGCCCATTCTGGTCGTTTCTCGATCAATGCATGGTTCAAATTGATCATTTGTTGTAGGTAGCGATCAGTATTAACGGTTTCACCAGGGTTTAGGAGCTCGTGGTAGAGCACACCTTTCTGGACCCACCAAACACACAGCATTGTCTTCTTGCCGAATCGATCTGGTTTTGCAGTCGATGTTGATGGTTGTCCCAGATTAACCCATGATTTTTTCCGTTTGGGATTCTTAAAATAAATCCTTTTTTCATCGCCGTAACAATCCGATGCAAAACCGATTTTCTTTCGTGTCTTTGAAGCAAAATTTCACAAGTGTTTTTTCGGTTTTCCATGTGTCTTTCATTCAATTCATGTGGCACCCGTTTCCCACACTTTTGGATCTTTCCCGTAGCTTTCAAACTGTCAGAAATTGTTTGTTGTGCAACACTTAACATTGCTGCCATATGCTTTGACTCAAAGTGTCATCTGCATCCAATATCGTTTGCAATTCGGCGTCTTCAAACTTTTTTGGTGGTCTTCGTTTCTCACATCAATATCATTATTTCTGAACCGTTGAAACCTCTTTTGCGTGTTGCTTCTGATAGAGCATGATTATCATATGCCTCGACAAGCATTCGATGTGACTCTGCAGCACTTTTCTTTTGCTAAAAACAAAAACTTAATGCTTTCCGCAAATCAACACTTTCTGGTATAAAATTCGACATTTTTAACACGATGAAAAAATATGATGCTGTCATTTCAATGACTTGACATTTTTCGTAGATGTCAAAAAAATGAGGGCTCGTTCACAACAAATGTTCCCTATCGAGGCATTTGTATCTTAACGCTCACTTCATATACGTATACCTGGTAAGTGTCTAAAAAAGCTTCTCAAACTTTGCCGTTCGGAGTCGGCAAAAAATACAAACACACGCACACAACACGAGTAGTTGATGACCAAGCTAGTTCCTGGTCTCCCCGTGGACTGTTGCATCATACAATAAATATTTTTTTATAAATATACTCAAATGTACTCGGTTCAAAAATATGAAAACATCAACGATTTTAAAGGGAAATGAGAGTAAGATTCCTGAGTTGATAAAATGTATGAATGGCAATCATGGATTTATCGTTAAAAACTTTGCACCGTCAGTAATGAAAAAGTTCGCTGAATCTTACTTTAAACATCCCGATTTCGATTCCTGTTTATTAACGGTTCAAGTCTTTCGAACATAAAAAACACACTCAGAAAGCGGGATTTCTTCACGGCAAACCTCACAAACTTAGGTGTACGCAGCCTAGGCGACGAAAAAAATTGCATGCCTGTTAAACAAGTGAAAGAGCACGAACAACTGGAGGAAAACCCAGACTCTTGTGTATTATGTGTCGATGTGCCACTCGCTTTATTGATTTCCGTGATCTTGAAGTCAATTTTGTCCCTTCGTCTAGTAAGCCTCTACAAACATTTTGGCTTAAAGCGATATTGACAGCATACACATAGAGACAAAGCTTTTTAATTTTTCCTAGGCAAGTTCGAGTCAGTTCCAATTAGGTCAGTTTTTTTGTATGTTCTATGACGGTTCTTAACGAGTTGAGAGAGCGGTATATGCATGTTTTGGGAGATGATTTCATCTCATCACAAAATTTGCAGCAACGTTCCTATCCATCAGTATTTCGTTAAAGAGGCTATTGAAACTGGGTTTCATTGGATCATCGATCACAAGTTTCGAACCTCTTTTTAATATTAATAATTAATAATTATAATAATAATATTAATTTCCCAAGGAGTTGTTCTCGCCTGACTAACATATGTTTTCACTTCTTCTTCATTCAGCTAAACTCATGTGAGCTGAATAAAATAATAAACTTCTTCTTCTTTTTCTTTTTGTGGCACTACAGTCCGGAGTGGACATGGGCCTCAACCAACATGCCTCTCCAGCTAGCACGATCTTTCGCCAGCTGCCTCCAGTTGCGCACTCCAAGTTAGTTGAGGTCCTTTTCCACTTTTGTGCGCCACCTTGGCCTAGGCCATCCTCTATTGAGTTATCCCACTGGCTCAGATTCTAAAACTTTCGAGCCGAAGTGTCCATACCTTCTACATAGCCTAGCAATCTTAAGTATTCTATCAGAAGACGCTTGACCAGGTGCATGTCGCTGTACAGCCCATAGAGTTCGTCGTTAAATCTTCTCCTCCAGGTGCTATTAACGCAAACAGGACCAAGTATCGCAAGCAAAACTTTTCTCTCGAAAAGACTAAGGGATTCCTCATTCGCTTTTAGTAACTTCCAGGTTTTCGCGCCATACAGTAGAACTGTAACGATCAAGATGTTATATAAAGCGAGCTTAGCCCTTCGAGAGAGGGTTTTATTACTCAATTGCCTCTTGAACCCACAGAAACAGCGATTGGCAAGAGTGATTCTGCGTTTGATTTCGGTACTGATGTTGTTGTCCCTATTTACCGCGGAGCCGAGGTAGACGAAGTCCTTGCCTACCTCGAAGTTTCTGCTGCCTAGAGTGACGCTCTCAGCGAGACGGCGATGTTGTGTGTGATTTCTTGATGAAAGCATGTACTTTGTTTTGCCCTCATTTACCGCCAGACCCATTTCCGCTTCTGCTTCAATGCCAGCAAACGCTTATTGACGGCTCGCTGTGTTCGTCCAATCACGTTAATGGCATCAACGTAAGTTAGCACTTGATAAACTTAAAAAAAGAATTAATTCCCTTCTGATATTTCCAGCTGGGCTTGTTTTGTAAAACACTAAAATAGTCGAAAGATATGGTACATATTTAAAAATAGAGAAAATCACCAACTCATTTATAGTTTTGCAATCTCCTCTATAAACTTTCCAGCAATTGTTCTCTTATTGACTTCCATTCAAAAATTCCTCAAGAAAATGAATATTTATTAATAAAAACAAAATTTTGTTTAGGAGAACGACCTTTTCGGTGTCACATGTGCGGGAAAACATTTTCCCGATCGACAATATTAAAAGCGCACGAGAAAACCCATTTTCCAAAGTATGTCCGAAAATTTTTGTCACCAAGTCCTGTCGACACAAAGGATGAACTACCGCAATAGTGAAAAGATTTTAGTTTATTATTAAATTATTATTACTATTATTATTATTACAATTACAGCATACAGGATAATAATTAACAACAATTTTTGTAAACATACAAAAAAAACAAAAATAAAACAAACCAGAAATATTTTTATGTAAAAACTGAAAAAAAAAAACAAAATAACTATAATGATATATATATACATATATATTGTGTAACCCTTTAAAAAGCAAGAAAAAACATGTAAAGAAAAACAAACACTATAAAATATTTTTCAACAAAACCAACAAACTTATTCAAATCACAGAAAAAAAAAGAAATTTAGTTTTCTTTTTTGTTCTTTCAAAAGAAAAAAAATAATAGGTAAACGCATATATTAAAAAATTTAAAAAACAAATATAATGTCATTTGCAAATTAAGAAAAAGAAAAATTAGCTATGCTCTACAGTCTTTTAGTTCATTGTGTTGCAATTTAAATAGAAAGTTGAGCAACATAAAAAATAAAAACAGACAACTACGCATAAGTTGTGTAACGTTAATAGAATCTACAAGGAAAAATAAACAACTTGCAACAGAAAATATTAAACAAAATGGCAAGCGATATTTTTGTAGTGTTTAAATTCAAGTGAAGAAGAATGTTTTTTTTTCTAGGGGAATAACATGAAATGCATAAAACAAAAAAAAAACATTTTATCATAACACAACAAACAAAATAATAAGTTTTCTCTTAAGCAATATTATTGTAATTATCATAAACTTAAAGCAGAATAAGAAAAATGCAAACAAAAAACAAGAAAAAATATTAACTGAGATCTCATGTGATCCGCAAAATCGGTTGTTGAATTTAATTCAGATATTTAAGCTTATTTCATTTAACTACTATAATAATACGATTTTTTTTACATTTAATTTTATTTAAGTTTATTTCACTTTTCTCTCGTTTTTCTTATTAGTTCTCTATCACACTGCAAATAGATTAGTAAAAAGATGATATCAATCTTTAAACAATAATTGGTGCTACACAATACACACACGAAGAACGAAAATAATAGTTATTGTTCAATCAATCAAATTCGATTTGATTCACACTCACAATTTGTTTTCTCTTTTGTTATATTGATTTGTTTGTTTGATTACTGATGATGCACATCCTTCGGTTTAATCGATTTTGAGTTGTTTTGTTTTTTGTTTCCACATAAATAAAATAGATAAACTATATTTACATATTTTAAAAGCAAATATATAAATGAATGAAAGAAAACAAACCATACAACTACAATAGACTTGATGAATATTTACACTCAAATAGCAATAGTAAATTTTTTTAGTAAATGGAAATACAATAAAACAATAATTAAATAATGCAGACCATAACACAAAGTAAAATAACTAAACAATAACTACAGATTGATGAATGAAAACAAAATGAAATAAGTACGTTTTTATAAATGAATTCAATTCAACATTAATTACATTTTAAATATTTTTCATTTTCTAATTTTTCGTGGAAAACTTGTTGGAAGAACAAAAAAAATTTTTTTTTTGTTTGTTAAACGAAATTTTGCGACTCTTTAAAAGGGGGGTGATGGAAACCGGTATCAAGATTACAAGTTTTGTATTCGATTGGTGGTTGACTGTTGTTTTGGAAATGCTTAAACAAACAATAAATAAAAGAACTTAGTCCATTTCTTGGACAAGCTTTCAAAATCCAATCTTCTTTCCCCTAAAGACCTCCAAATGTCTTCATAACCTCACTATTTTTGATGAAGTTCCAATTCAAAAAAAAAAATAAATTAATTTTCTTAAATTGCCAAAAAGGCAAGATTTTCAATTTCCTCTGTTGATTTGTGTTTTCAATAAAATTTGAATGGACATGCAACCACCATTAAATTTGAAATATTAAATTTTGACATTTACCCATGCCCCCCTGTCAGAGATCGAAGGAAAAAAAAATTGTTGGTCACCCCAAAACACAACATGTTCAATTAACACTAAATTTAACAAACAAAATTATACATATTACTAGAAAGTAAAATTTAAAATGTAAATCCCATGTAAAATGCATAATACTATATAAAAGAACATAAACACATATTATTATAAATAAAAAATGAACATAACAACAATTAAATAAAAGAAAATGAAAAAAAAATATAGATATCTGTGATCTTAACGATATTTAAATTTAACCATGCTAGTTACCTATGACTTGTTTACAATTTTTTTTGTTTAACAACTTAAACACAAAATCCATGTCAAACAAAGTAGGTACTAGTGATTAATTATTAATTATAAAACACAAAAGAAAACAACCTTAAAATGAATATGTTTAATCTTATCACTTAAAATTGTATAATTACCATAAATTTTAATTTTTCCTTATCGTATTCTATTTGGTTGAGATAAGCCTACGTGACGTATGCTTTGCGGTGAGTTTTGATGAAATGTGAAACAAGAATTGAATATTTAAAAGATGGATTCTGATCGTGAAAGTAACGCAAGAGGTTGAGTAGGTGTGCAAACGATGCGAAGATGAACTTTCAATTTCATTTATATAATTTTTATTTGTAAATTTTAATTTGTTATTCATTATCTTTTTCGCAAGAAACAGTTCAAGAAACAGACAATCTTGAATTGAATTAAAATAACTAATGGAAGATCCTTTGGTGTTTATATTTATTCTGTGCTTATTTTTTCTGTATATTGAACAATGCTTTTTTTTTTTTTTTTTAATTAATCACATGTATTCTCAAATTGTTTGCAAAAACGAAAAACACGAAAAATTCTTATTGTTAAGAAAGAAAAATATAAGAAATTATATTATATTTGTGTTAATGCCATTATATAAAACAAATTCGTAAATTTTAAGATTGCAAAAAAAAGCAAATAAACTATAATTTGTTTCCTAATACCAACGGTCGATAAGAGAGATTCAAAGAAACACGATTAATTCGATTTCTACGTGGAACTCTGTTGGAACAGTGACATTCTGCATAGTTTATCAATAAGAATTTACTTAACTAAAATTTAGATGTTAAACACACTCAATATACAACAAAATTCGATCTCAAAATTACGTTTGCTTATTTTTTTTAATTTAACTGCAGAACACTGTCACATGCTTAACAACAGCTTCCACATAAAAATCCTGATCAATCAGAAAGAGAATCATATGCAAGATAACATACATTTTTTTTCTTTCGTAATTATCATCGTACGTTTTCTTATTTTATTTTTCTTTTCTTCGTTTTTAACGTGGTTTAGCTTTTTTTTCGTGGAAACTTTAAAAATCGTGTTTAATCTATTTGTTCTTCCTAGATATAACCTTATTATAATTGATTAAAAATACAATTAAACTCTACAACATGACAATGAAATTATAGAAATTTTTCATTTTAAATCAAAATTCTAAATTAAAATGGAAAAAAATTAAGAAACTGTAGAAAAATTACACAAAACAAAAGAAAAACCAACATGATCTTTGAGAAAAAAAATTTTGGATATAAAATTTGGCTGTGATAGATTAGATTATAAAAACAAAATTTTAAGCGAAATTTATTAATTCTTATTTATGAGTGTTGTAAACAAAAAAAAATGATATATTTAATGTGTCAGTATTAAACTGTCGATAAACAATTAAAAATTAAACATAAACAAAGAAGAGAAAAAAAGTAAATTTAGAAGAGAAAAAAAAATTAAAACAAAATTGTGATTCCTTTCGGCCTTTTATAGTTAAAGAAAAAAAAACCTAATAATGAAAATAATGAAGTATGAAATTTAAGAGAAAATATTTCGGAACCAAAACAAAAGTGAATTACTTTAATTAGGCACTGAGTTGATATTTTTTTCTTTCTAAATGCAATTTATAAGATCTCAAAAAAGTGATGTGATCAAAAGAAAATTTGTTTTCTTATAATTAAATAACTGTGTTAATTAATTTTTTAAAGTTTCCACATGAATAAGTTTTTTTTTTGTAATTATTTTTATTTTCTTCAACATTCCATTTGCGTTTTGTTATACAACTGAAATGAGTTATGAAAAAAAAAGGAGCGGACCGGAGGAAGTGTAACTCGGCAATTGTGTGTGTGAAATCGATCTTTGGTATTAATGATATTATTAAATTAATTTTAACTTTTATTATTTTTATTTTATGTATGCAATTTTTTTTTATGTGTAAATTTTTATTATAACTTTACATTAATATTCATATATATATATACACCTTAGTTATATGTTGATGAATTTAATATGATTTGTTTATGATTGCTTAAAAAATGTAAACAAGAGTATGAGACAGAGAAGAACACAAAACAAATTTGTCTAGACATGAGGAATTATTTTAACTAAATAAAAAAAATGTTCAATTGAAATTATTTGTTTATTATTTTGGTTTTACTTTCATTTCGACCAGCATTTCATTCAAAATTCATCAAAATTCATCAAAATTCATAAAAATTAAATTCATATTCATTATCACTACATAATTGTTGTACAATCATTACATCATTAAATTCATCGGCTTATATTCATAATTTGTTTGTATTATTATTTAAGTTCCTATTGTTTTGATATTTTATAAATTTGTATGTTTTAGTTAGCTTCACTTTTATTAGAATTCATTGACAGGTTGATTATACTCCAATGTAATCCTTAAGTTAAAGCCAATGCTTTAACTAAAATGTCTGCCATCCAATTCGAAAGCGACATATTTCTTGTAGTTATATTTTATTACTGTTACGTTGGTGTTAATGTGCATTTTGATCATGGAGTCGATTCTATCCATCATTAAACCGTAAGTCTTATTCATTCGTCAGAGACAAAACACAAGCTGTGACTTATGCCTTCGTCAGAGACAAAACACAAGCTGTGACTTATCCCTTCATCAGAGACAAGACACAAGCTGTTACTTATCCATTCGTCAGAGACAAGACACAAGCTGTTACTTAAGAAGCTTCTCCTGGCCTTTAGTCCAATGCAGGGTACTTTTTGTTCAGTGAGAACACCAACACTTCGTACTGCCTGTATTCCAACTCCCTGCTTAAGCGGTAGGAAGTTTGCATACAACGCCTACTACACGTTGTACCAAATTTATGTCGATTTTGTACTTACACACCCTAACAGCCGAAAAAAGACACAACTGTGTTGGAACAAGGTAAACGGTTTTCGGCTCTGACGTTCGTTCCGGTTGTTATTGGATAAGCAACGCAACAGTCTATGGTTATTGCGTTTATTGAGCCGGTTTACTCAATCATTCAAAATTTCATAGCAGTCAATCGGAAACATTCCTTACCTCCTCGAAAAAAACGCCACTTTATCAAGCGTTTCAATTCATTGAAAAATATATTCTTAACTCAAAACATGCAAATGGATTACATATATTTATTTTAGAGCTTTACATTAAGTCACATTTTGTTGTATTTTATTTACTTAATAACATTAATTTAAGACCACCACAAACTAATATTTTTTTTCGAAAGTTCCTTAGATTCAGTTCCCCAAACGATTTTGTTTTGATATAACAAAAACGCTTTTTATTGAATTTAATTTGAGCCATTTTAGTTGATAAACGTATAATTATGTTCCTGACTAAGGGATTTTCCATTAAAATCCAAAATCGTTCTTTAATTAATCGCCATCTCTGCACACCAATCGATTCGCTCTCCGACAAGCGATACGCATCTGCTAAACTCAACGGAAATCTATAGCCAATTATAGAATTTCACTCACAAATCTAACACAAGAATTGTAAATTTAAAAAATGAAAAATTGCAAAACACGGAAATAAATTCGAAAAATTTTAAATAAAATCGTTATATACAACACAATTTTTCCTAAGGAAAAATTTTATTGAACAAAAAAAAACACGAAAAAAAATGAACTAAATTAAATTTTGGTATTTAAATGAAATTTTTGAAAAATATTTATATATATACACACACGTAAATTAAATTAAATGAAAAATTAAGAACAAAAAAAAGGAAATACATTTAGAGCAATAACTGATATAAATTAGTAATTTTGGTAATTTAAGGTCAAAATAAGAAGAAAAAAAATAAGAAAATAAAAATTATATCTTTAGGGCTATAGTATTGTTTAGACCACACACACAAACACATATATATTCATATAACGACTTCTTATCTTGTTTTCGTTTTTGGACGGCGTTAGTTTTGTTTTCATTTTGTCGATTATTCTATACTTTCACGGTAGTCCTTAAGTTCGTATAAGTCTTAGGTGAGACGTCATAGAATTAGAGGGCAAAACAAAACCAGATAAAAATAATATACAAAGGAAAAACCCTACACACAATATCATTAGATTACAAGTAAAAAAGAGAAATAAAAAGCAAACCTACAAGTAAAAGGAAATCTGACATTTTACTACAAAAATAAACAAAATAAGGAAGTAGTATCCTGCATAAAAAAGAGAGTAAAATTCAAAAGGCAAAGAAAAAATTTAACTTACACAAAAGATCGATTTGGGTCAGCCTGGTCTACAGATCGGTCTACAGAGTGAGCAGATACATGCAAAAAGTGGAGAAGAACAAATGAAAAAAAAAATATACACAATTAAGACATATTAAGAAAATACGAAATCAATATCACACATGCATTACACAATTATTTAGATACAAAAAAGGACAAAACAAAACTTTTTTGCATATTATTATATATAAAAAAATCATATATATATATTATATACCTATAACTACACAAAACAAATAAAAAAAAATACAAAAAAAAATTATATATATTTAAATATGTAATTTAATAAAATAAACAAACAAAACAACAACACATTTCCCAACAATGGTCGTTAATGAAAATTTATTTGATTTTTATTCAAAATCGAGGGAAACAATGACACAGGCGGAATTTACAAGACGCAAAATAAATTCTCGTTACGACTTATTGTAGCTTAGAGTGCCTCTATTATATAAACAAACAAAAAACAATATATTTAACACGAGAAAAAAAATAACAATAAAAGTATATATATTATCAAAGGAAAGCAAAATTAAACAGAAAACAAAAACAAACAAATATTTATAAAGCAAATGGAATAAATGGTAGAAACCAAAACAGTTAAATGGATGAAATAAAAGTATTTCTAAAAACAAAAAAATGAAAACACTGAAAACTAACAATGCAAAATTTTAAAAGGAAATATTAAACAAACCTTTCGGCTGGAAAACTATATAAAGTGAAAAAAAAATAAATTCCGAACAAGGACAAGCTCAACCAGAAGTTTACAAAAGAAAGCGACAAATGATGTGTTTGGACTTTTGAAAGGAGTCAAGTTTTGCAGTATTTTTTCTTTCTTTCTACTTGTTCTGAATATATTTTGTTTCAGTCTGATAAAGACAAAAACAGATGCTAGATTAAAGCAATGATTTTTCATTGATTCATTAATTTAAGCAAACTTAGAAAAACATTTAAAGTGGCTATTTAGAAGGTCCGATATTTCAGTGAATACGTGCGAGTCATAGCAATAAGGCCCCAGGTTATATTCCTTGACTGACCATCTCGCGTTTCCAAAGACACAATCTCTTTGTCACAAATGAGATTCTCGACTTTGAACTGCTGGTCGCCTCCACTTGAAAGACGACAATAGCAATTTAAAATGAGTATCTTTCAGGAGAATTTAGATCCAGTCACTTACGTGTTTTCATATCCTGTTTGTTTTTATGCAACACCACGTAGCTCGATGCAACAATTTCAGGAGAACCTCTAAAACTTTTAGATAGATGTAAATATTTTATTTCTTGCATCGTATAACAGTGTTTTAAAAATTATTAGCTTGCTCAGAGATATGGTTAACAACACAACTGAAAAAAACAGGCGTGTTTTGTGTAATCATTTCCAAATCAACGATTTAAATAGCATTTGGAGGAAAATTATGGAAAAAAATTCCATTTCATATGTTGAAAACTTTTAAGAGCAACAAATTGATTCAACAGCCAGCTGCTCAGAAAATTCAAAATCGGTGCTTTGCGTTCGAAAATGAATGATATTACATTTTGCCAAACAACTATTACTTGCGTAGTCTGCCTAGGCCTTGCAGCTGTTTCCTGCAGCAAGTAACTTAAAACCTTTCCTTATATAAAACGAACTGAGGCTGTTGCAAATGTTTGGTAACAGAACAAATTCTTTGGTTCATTGTCCTGGCACTGCTTAAAAGAGCTAGTTCAATAGGAATAGAAAAGTGCAAAGTGTCCTTTTTTTCAAATTAATTCCTTCCATTGGCAGTCAACAACAAGTGAATAAATAATCTGGAAAGTATTAAAGAAATCTCGCTCGTAGTTAAAGCACTTTCAAAAATTCGAAACTCTGCGCTTAATTTTAGACCTTTGTAACAGCATCATAGTTCTACGCAGAACTCGTTGCATCCCTTTTACATTGAGTCAAATTATGCTTTCAAACAATAATCCTAAAACAGTTTAAAATTTGTAAACAATGTCATTTAAAACAACACTGCAGCACTCCTCTCAAAAAGTACCAACCTAGAGCAAACAAAAAACGAAATACTTCTCTTTCGGAGCAGAAATTTACTCATAAACTACAAAGACAAAGAAAAAATGATAACTTCAGAAAATACTAGTGAACAGTGAAGCAGATTTAGAGTATAATAACATTTATCTTAAAGGAAATCGATTAGAAATGCTTTTACTCATACTTTATTTAAACATTTAAACAGTACTTATATCAAAAAATACAAAGCGTTGGCACTAACAAAAATATAAATAACAAAACGTATATGTATACTTTCAATGCGATTTTATAACATCAGCTAAAACATAATCAACAAATAAGAGAAAAAAAAAACAACAAAAAGAGTTTCGGCAGACGAAAATTTCATTTCTGGACAAATAAAAAATTTTACTTTGTGTTCGATTTTCTTATAATTTTCTATGCAACTACCCCCAACCATAAAACATTCCACAACAAACCACAATAGAGCAATAGCAACAAACTAAAATAATCAACTGAACTACTTTCCATTGGATTGAGTAAACATTGATTTACCAACATGCATGCAGAGTAACGAAAACAAAAAAAAAAAACAAAACAGAAGATATTAAACCAATTTTAATTAATATTTGTATAAAGGTGTAAAACAAAAGAAAATAACACAGAAATAAATGGCTCAGGGCAACTCAAATTCTTCCACAATTATACAATATACAGAACAATTAAAATAAACCAAAATGCAATAGAACCATATTTTATTACATTAAAACAAATTATAATACAATAAAATAAAAATGAGAGTATTTTTATTTTATTAATTCATCATGTTTTTTTTTAAATACATAAATAATTGATAAATAAAACAAACAAACAAAATAGAAAACAGAAAACAGAAACAAGAAATGCCTCAGAACTCAATAGTGAAATTTTTTAAAAACAAATTTTTTATTTTCCGTTGTTAATAATATTATGTAATACATATTTTAACAGAATGAAAACAAAAAAAAAACACAAAAATAAAGTAAAACAGAAATGTCAGCTTTTTTCGTTGGTTTCATATTTCCGTAGCAGATTTTTACAAAATAACGAAATAAAAATGAATTAAAACATAAAAACAACAAAAAAAAAACAGAAATGCACATAAACTGAAACAAACAAGAAAATAGATGAAAATATTTTTAAATTTAAAATACAAAGCAAACAAGTAATAGAATTGAAACTATAGTGAAAACAACAAAATAGTATTTTTTAAACAAAACAAAGCAACAAAATAAAGCAGAAACAATACATATATGAAATAAACAAAATATATTTATATTTACTCAACCACAGAACTGTTGATATAAACTATAAACAATCGTTCACCGAAACAAAATAGTGTGTTATTAAGAAAATAAATAATAATTTTTCGTTTCTCTTTACTTAACAACAACAAATAAACAACAAATATTACAATGTATATGTTCATTATTTTTGTACAATAACTAAATGAAAAACAAAAAAATAAATAAGACAAAACAAAGAAAATACAAATACAATTCGCTGCAAACTACATGTAACTGAAAACTGCAATAGTGTTTTTTGTTTATCAATCAAAAGACTATTATACATTATACAACTAAAGAAACAAACAGCAAAAAAATGTAACAAACAATAGAACTAACTTTGTCAACTATGTAATTTTTTTTATTTTCGTTTTTGTATTTTGTTTTGTTTTGTTTGACATTTTTCTATAATTTTCACATCCACAATAATATTTTTGAGTGCCAAGCTAAAGTTATATAACGATGAGAATTGAAAAAATCATATGAAAAAAAAAACAACAACAAAAACAACACTTAACGCATTATTGGGAAAAGAAAAAAAATAATTAAAAATTAAAATCCTTGCTGAAGCAGATTATTTTCAAAAAAAAAACATGAAGAAAACTTTAAGAGTCCTATGATTTTGAGAAAAAGTAAAAACAAACTGTTCATGAAAAGAGTACGAAATTACGACTACACAAGCTAAAGGAGACATCAATGAGACATGGGGTCGTATAGCATCTAATGCGTGTGGAAGCTTGTAAGTGACTTCTGAGGGAAAACCAGGAGCTTAGAAAAGTCAACAAGCAACTAACTATTTTTTCTTTAACGAACCAAAAGTAGAACTGTAAGACAACTTAAAATGTTTCAGAAGACTTTCTTAAAATTCTTCTCACAGGAGAGTTCTTTGCATAATTTCTTTCTTAGTTTGAGAAAGGAAAAACCACCAGTTTAGAGAAGACAGGTCAGAGCAGTTGATCATTTTTCTATAAATTGTCCAAAAATTTAGAGGAAGAAAAGAGAACCTCAGAAAATTTGGAAATTTTACTTAAATTACTTCTCAGGGGACAGTTCTTTACATATTTCCTCTTCTGGTTTCTAGAAAATCGATCCACATTATCTTTGAAGCGTGAGAGCAACTTGAAATTCAATATTTCGTGAAGGATAGGCTGCAAGCTGCATGGGTAGTAGCTGTTGCATACTTCAATAATGGATGCAGTAACAACACTAGAAAGAGTCTGCCTCTCAAGACAAGCATTTGTTGCCCAAGTGATGACACAGTTTCTACAAAGACCTAATGCTGAATGTCACAGATCTTAGTAATCGAAAAACTCAGAGTTTTTAGGGCACCAGTGCTTTTAAATTGATTTCACAGGTTGAAGGGTGAAAGATTAAAAGATTCCATTCAGCACAGAAATTCGGCCAGCTATTTGACCTGTTGCTTCAGTCCCTCAGCTTTGCGTGCGTCTTATATAGAGGCAGAAATATTGCACGAAATATTATTCAATGGTTTTCCCAACTTCACACGTCTCTTACTCATTCGTATTGCCTATTCAAAATCATCTTTGCAATCAAAAATTAGTCGTAGGCCTAACTTTCTTCTTCTTCTTCCTTTTCTTCTTCTTCTTCTTTTTCTTCTTCTTCTTCTTTTTTTTCTTCTTCTTCGTCTTCTTCTTTGGATGGTGCTACAGTCCGGGGTGGACCTGGGCCTCAACCAACATGCCTCTCCAGCTAGCACGATCTCTTTCCAGCTGCCTCCGATTGCGCACTGCAAGTTGGTTGAGGTCCTTTTCCACTTGTGTGCGCCATCTCAGTCTAGGTCCTCTGTTGCAATGTCCCTGTGGTTCGGATTCGAAAACATTGTCTGTCAATAATTGAAGAAGACCTTATTTCAGTTATTTGTTTTTTAAAATCTGTCATTTAAGGCTTCGTTGCCTGAAGCCAGGCCATTTACTCGCATCCTCAATAGTTTTGCTGATAGCCTTTGCTCTGTAAGAGGAAACCAATCAGCGCATCACTCAACTCGAGTACAGCATCCAAATAATACTATTCGTCACAGAATTTGCTGTGCCAACCCATTGAAGTCTCATTTAGCTTTTAACCAAAAAAACCAACTAGAAACAAAAAGAAATGCCAACCATATAATTCGAAAATCGAAATTAATAGCCAGAAACCATAAAAAGAAATTAAGAAATAAAATCCAATCTGCTGACTGCATACCAAAACAATTAAAACATTACTCAACTAAACACGAAACTGAATCTCGGTAAAACTAAACCAAAATTAATTGCGATATGTACATAAACTAAACGAAAAATTAACTAAACAAAACCTAAAATCATAAGTAACAAGTTAAAGACAAAAAATACCATGAAACATATAGAACCAATTTTGTAGTTAATTTTTGTATTATAAAAAAAGAGAAAAACAAATGAATTCAACATAAACCAAAAAAAAAAACAAAAAAAAATTATGTAATACAACACGGAAACATATTATTAGATTGTAAAGTAATTATTAAACAAACAAACAAAAATAACAAAACAGAAAACATATTGCAAGCATATTTTTATCCCGATTTCAAAAATTAAAACTACCATGAAGCATGAAGACAACAAAAACAAAAAACAAAAAAAAAACGAAAAAAAACTAATGCTAAACATAATTAAAGAAACAAGAAATATAATGAGTAGAACATGGCTTGAATCAACAACAATTATCCTTTCTTTAGAAGTATATTTTACATTTATGATGTAACGTACATGCTCAAAATAGATTATTAATCATTGAAAGAAAACAAAAAATCAATTAAATGCAGAAACAAGAAAAAAGTTAAATGAGAAAAACACATAAGTAAAAACGAATTCTAAGCAATTTCCTTTTCTTTCCTTTCAATACTCGTACATAAGTTTAATGTAATTGTTGTTTCTCCTCTAACAAATGTCGACAACAACTCATTTGATTCTTATTTCCTTTAGTTTCTTTCTTTCGTAGATATTAGCTTATACACCACATTATGTATTTAAAAGAAAATGAAAAAAAAATAAGTAAGAAAAATAATACACTGTAGTGCCTAATCCCTTTGAATATTAAAGATATAATTTAAAAGAAAACAAAAAGAAAACACAAAAGCGAAAAAGAAACCAGAAAACTGAAGGAAAGGAGACTGGAAAGACCCCAACAAAAAAACGACAGCAATTGTAATATATGTAGATCTATGTGGATCAGTTTGAAGAGAAAACGCAAGTGAATGAAAAAAAAGTAATAATATTTAATCTCAATTGAAATCAATTCAGAATAACAAATGAATGAAAAAAATAGATGAAAAATATAATGAACAAAAATTTTACCTTCCAGTAAGTAGTTATTAATTTTATTTTATTTTCCAATAGGTTATACGTAACTTTACATATTTTTTTTGTTTTATTATTTTTTCCTCTATTATTTGTAAGCATTCAACTTAGTTCAATTTTTAGTTTCACATTTTTTTTATTGAATTAGAATTCATAAGCGTACAGCATAAGAGTAATTAATTGTTCCTTTTAAATTATCGATTTATTGCCGTATAACACAACACAGTAGTATTCCATTGTTTTTATTTTTAATTTTTTAAGGTTTTTTTTTTATTAACTATCATTGATCAGTTTTTTTTTATTTCATAATAATGTTTAAGTTTTATAAATAATGATGTTACAGAAAATAGTACCTACGGTTGAAATTTTAAGTTTCCTATGAGGCTCTTTTTTATTACAAAACAAACAGACAGCATGAATAAAACATAAACACGAGTACACAGCATAAACTCAATGAGAGAACGAATCTTGCAAAAGTTAAGCACGCTTTACTTTTTTTATTGTTTTCATCAATTTTCGGAACAGATAAAATGGACAGCAAATGATATTCGCTTTGTGATTGATTTGACTGAGAAATTGGAGTTATTTTTGGGAAATATCAGAATTTCAATCGACAGAAGTAGTCGTTCTTAATTCCCTAGTAGAAGCTCCAAGTCGACCTTCCGACTCAAGTTCATGCTTACATCTCCACCGAGAGTCCAAATTGAGCGCGTAGTCGTTTAACGATTCATTTTCGGGCTTCAAATCTCTACCGGCTCCAATTGCGCGGGTGTGTTAAGGAAAGCAATCGATTTGAGGTTATAGTCGGACTAAAGACCATCTTCGCTGTTTAAGCCGCAGTCAAACTTGAGTTCGCAATTGGAAAAAATTGTAGCGTAGTCGGTAGAAACCGTGGTGTATCCAGCGGAAACCGTGTCGACGCTATACAGCTATACAGTCACCTAATGGCATACCTCCTCTTAAATGTCAAAGAAAATTTTAAGGTTTTGTTCCTTCGTCTTTAAAACACCAAATTTTTTTAAAGCTAAACTTTAACCTATGAGACTTTTAAACTTTTACATATTAAGCTCATCATCCGATACCCAAAATTGAAGAATTAATGTCTAAAACGATGTGTTCACTTTTCGTAAGGGTGTCTGTCTGCCTGAAGATTATAGTTGAAACCGCAGTCAAAATCGTAGCGTAGTCGGTAGAAACCGGTTTGAACGCAATACAGTCACCTAATGGCATATCTCCTCTGGAATGTCTAAGAAAATTTTAAGGCCTTGTTATTTCTGTTTTAAAAGACCCAATCCTTAAAGCCACACTTGAACCCATGAAACCTATAAACGTTTACATATTAAGCTAATTTTTAAAATACAAAATTCAAAATTTTATGTCTAAAACAAGGTGTCCACTTTTCGTAAGGAGTTATGTCTGACCATCTTCGCTGTTTAAACCGCAGTCAAAATCGTAGCGTAGTCAGTAGAAACCGTGGTGTAGCCAGCAGAAACCGTTTCAGTCAAGCAATGTAGTCACCTAATGGCATATCTCCTCTAGAATGTTTAAGAACATTTTAAGGCCCTGTTCTTTCTGTTTTAAAAGACCCAATTCTTTTAAGCCACACTTGAACAAATGAGACCTATAAACGTTTACATATTACACTAGTTTTTAAAATACAAAATTCAAAAGTTTATGTATAAAACAAGGTGTCCACTTTTCGTAAGGGTATATGTCTGTTTGAAGACCATCTTCACTAATTAAACTGCAGTCAAAATCGTAGCATAGTCGGTAGAAACCGTGGTGTAGCCAGCAGAAACCGGTTCGAACGCAATACAGTCACCTAATGGCATATCTCCTCTGGAATGTAAAATTGTAAGGCCTTGCTCTTTCTGTTTCAAAAGACCCAATTCCTTAAAGCAACATTTGAACCTATGAGACCTATGTACAAAAGTTTAAATATTATGCTAATTTTAAAAATCAAAAATTCAAAAGTTAACGTCTAAAACGAGTTGTCCACTTTTCGTGTGGGTGTCTGTTTTAGAAGCTTTACTTGTTTTTCGTTTTGAGAATGTTGCCTACAGTGAGCCGGCGGAGGATTTCTTCCTCTTTTCCGGATTTCAAGGTTTTCCCTTTTTAATGGCTACTTATGGATAATTAATTAATGATCAATACTTACTTTTGGATAAACTTCAGTTTAAATTAATCGGCACACGCCATAGGCAGGCAAGTGATCTTAGCTGACACTTCTAGTGTAATTTGATATGTTTCCTCTACATTTAATTCAAACGCTCACCGAACTGGTACAACTACACCATATATGTTAAGCTCTGCTTGATCTCACTGCTTAAGAATCTACTCGTTCTCATTTTCAACTTTCTATACGTTGGCGGTGTGACCTGAGCAAGTTTCTCACTGACCCCCAGGATTTTCAAAACCTTTTGAATGATTGTTATAATCATACTCAAATTCCTCAGTCAAATTAAATCAAATCGCGCTTTATCGCACCACAAAGAAACATTTTCCAAAATAACTTCATTACAGTTTACCAGAAAAGAAAAGTTTACACAAATTAACAGAGCAACAACAAAACAAACATAAGCAAAAAATAAACAAAACACAAAAACAATATTAAACCATAAATACCACAAAATAAATGAAGAAATAGCTGCAATACGTTATTGTCATATGTTCCTACAAAGTATATATTTATATTTATTATTACAAAACAGAAAATAAACAAAAAAAATACAATTACAGTTAAAATAGACAGATTAAGTCAAAACAAAAAAGGGAATAAACAAAATATTTGTATTTTATATAAATATATATTTAAACCGACGAGACAGATCGTAAGACCGGTAAAAAGATGATCGAGTTAAAACGTAATACAAATAACTCTTAGTTTACTACAGTAAATTTTAATTTATCTTAGATGATGATGTGTTTTATTTTCAATGGAAGAACAGAAAAACCACAAAGAAAACAAAATAAGGATTTTATGTATTGAGAATATTAATTGTAATTAAATACATTTTCTATATATACATTTAAAGCAGATGCAAACGGAAGGACAGCAGACAGGATTTTACATATTACATACAAAAATATATATATATAGATATATATTTAATTTATTAACATTATTAAACTATTATACAGATATGAAAAACACAAAAAAAACAAAATGTCTATATATATATTATTGAATACAAATATTTAAATGTATTTTTGTTAAATGAGAGAAAAAGCAAAACCACACAACAAACAACTATGTTATCGACTTCACGATGAAAAGTATTTCGTTCATATTTATAATTTTCCTTTATGATTTACTCCCGACAGTTTCAATAAAAAAAACCGAGTTTCCAAATAGGTTTCATTATGATTTCCTTATTTATGTTGTTTTTTGGATTCTCTTCAAATTCATATGTTTTTACAAGAAGAACAAAACTGAGACTAACAGCATTTTGCATTGAGATGTAACAGGCACGTGTAAAGCAAAATAAAAACAAATCAAATTTTGGTTAATACTTCTGGAAGTTAAAACTTAAAAAACAAAAACAAAAAACAAACAAAAATGAACACAAACCCTTACAGTGTAAGCAAAACTCATTTTCGAGTTTTTATTTGCTGATCTCAAAGAAAAGTTTAAAGAAACACAAAAGCTGACATTATTGCGTTTTTTCGAAACAAAAAATTAAATTCAAACAAATATAACTCACCAAAGATGAAGAAAAAAATTGTATAAGAAAAACAAAACCTAAAATATTATATTTCTAAAATATGCACACATTCAAGAAAAATGAACATGAAAGGAAAAAACAAAAGATGAAATTAAGAATATACAAAAACAAAATGTCAGTTTATTTTAAAATGCAAACATTAAATTATATAAATCGGAAATAAAAAAGCGAAAAAAAACAAATGAATGCATATCATAGTTGTAAAAAAAAAAAAAACAAAAAAAATCTGAAAAGAAAAGAATCATACAATTTTCAAGAAAAAAAATACAAGGAGAAATGGGAAATTTGACAAAAAAAAAAGGAAGAAAGAAGAAATGCTGTATAAAAATTTGAAAATATATTATAAAAAATATAAAATAAAAAAAAATACCAGGAGTTTCATTTTGAGCAAAAACATATTGTCTGTGTGTGGCTGAGTGTTGTGCTTGTGCATGCAATCGATGTATTTTCTTTCCTCTATGCTCTGTTTTCGTTCACTCTTTTTCTGTTCTCGTTATTGTGGAACAGTAAGATATGCGATTCAAACACTTGTTCTTTTCATTTTTCTCTCCTATAGTTCGACAGTAAATAATGTATTTTTCTTCTTATTTTTTCTTCGATTCTCCAGTCACAGATTGACACGGAGCATAATATACCAAATTTTGTTCGTTCGATTTCAACACATCCAACCAGCAGATGTCCAACCCCTTTCGCTTTTCCCTTTACGCCGCTTGGTCTTAGTCTCTTTGATACAGATCCGTCCAGAATACTAAGCATGCTACATCATCAGACGCTACTTGCGGAGGAAGCTTTAAGGTGAGTTTTTATATTTCTTTCTATGTATGTATAAATGTGCGATATAACTACTACTACTACCAGAAATCCAAAATCAGAGAACTAAACTAAAAATTCAGGCATTTTCGAAGTTCTACATTTTTGATGATAAAAGAAAGTTGAAAAGAACAACATTTTGAACATTACAAAATTAAACCCAAATTATTAAACCAAAATTATAACCCGCAACCTATGTTGCGAATTCCCAAAATCCTGTATTCAAAAAGCTCAAAATTATTACAATAACTGAAAAGGTCCGTTAATCTTCAGTTGGCCTCAATATTTAAGGAACATAATTCGAAGGCATATTCTGAAAAATTTCGAATTCAAAAATCCGAAAAATTAAAATCATAGAAGCATAAAAATAAGAACTTTTGACGATGAAAACATATAAAAGCAATAACATGCTGAAAAGACGACAGACATTAAATTGAAACAAATACTTAAAAATTACAGAACACCTTGAATTTAGAAAAATCCAAACTCACTGTAACAGACAAACTTGACATTCATCCTTCCGAAGTTTTTAATAGCAAGGTGAAGAAAAAACACAAAAAGTCTACAAAAGACTTCAAAGAACAGGCCAAATTTGCAAAAATTCAAAGCTCCAAAAAATCAAAAATTAACAAAGTCAACAATCGTTAGCTTTGTGGCATATTTTGAAAGTGCAAAGCCTTATACTACGAAAAAGACACAACGTCAAAGTTCCATCAAATAGGCAAATAAAACACACGCCCATTTCAAAGCCAAAATTGTGCTAAGAAAAATTTAAAGTAAAAAAATAACAGGTTCTCGATTCAGCTAAAGTATCAAGAAAGTATTCTAAAATTCGAGAATTCCATAAAGGCCCTATTGAACGGAATGGAATTTCCGAACTCAAAACAATATGGACACATTCAAAACTCCAAACCGAAGAAAATTTAAAGTCTTAAAACAGCCAAAATGGCGAAAGATAGACGTTACGGTTTTCGAATTTAATTTCAAAAATCAGCAACCCCCACAAATTCTCATTATTTCCATTCCTCCATCACATAGTTTTTCCTTTTTAGTGTGTAATTTTTTTTTTCACATATTCTCTCTTTCTCTTTCTCCTCTCTCTCTCTTACACACAGATATCGTGGTCTTCTCTTTGCGCCCAAAGATCATCCGCTCCGTTTCAACTCAATAAGTGATATACTCCCAAAAGACCACCAGGAACTAATGTCCAAACGTTCGTCAGCAACTATGTACAAACAAATGAATAATAATAATACTAATCACAATAATCGCTATCCGTCGGCTATTAGCATTTACCAGCATCACCAACATCACCACCACCACCATCAGCAGCACCACCACCAACAGCAGCAGCAGCAGTTCCATCAGCCGAAGCACCATCAACGCGACGCATCACCAATGGCAACGACCACAACGGCAACACCATCACCGCAGCACCAGTATACAAAGGACACACTGCTCGAGGAGCTGAAGCGAAAGTCCGAAGAAACCGTCCAAAGGGAAGAGGAAGAAATTGAAATGCTAGAAAATGGTGCCGGCAGCAGCAGCGGCTTGAGTGCAAGTTCCGCCCTTCTCAGCGGACTTGGTGGCAGTGGCGGTCTTACGTCCAAAGAAACTCTCGGTCAATATTTACGCCGTCGTTCAAGTTCATCGCTGGCCGATGGACTTCGCTACGGCGCCGGTCATTTGTCGAGTACCGAAACGTCCAGTTGCAAGGAGAAAAGTTCCTCATCATCTACCTCGTCGACACCGCCGCCCCTACTACAGCCACCGCCATCAACGTCCTCTTCGTCGTCTACGTCCCCTTCATCGTCGGCCGCTCACCTCAAGTCGCTGACCGATGCCGCACTCTTCTCTGAGCCAATTGAGGAAGAGACTCGCTGTGTGGTCTGCAATGCCAACTTCCCAAACGTCTGGCTATTGGAGCAGCACGCTGCACTGCAGCACGCCAACATGGGCCCAAATGACGAGAAACCTTTTATTTGCGAGCAATGTGGACAGTCCTACCGCTACCGTTCGGCCTACGCTAAGCACAAGGAACAGAACCACAGGGCCCGCCTGCCAGCGGACAAGTTGTTCACTTGCGACGTCTGCGGAATGCAGTTTCGCTACTTGAAGTCGTTCAAGAAGCATCGCTTAAATCACGCCCTGGAACGCCTGCACGGAAAGAAAGAGCGCAAAACTGTCGACAGCAGCCAGGACGTGGTAACCAGCTCCAACGAGAACGTCCCCGACGAGGGATGCGACCTCAGAATCAATATAAAGCGCGAGGCCGAGGAGGACGAGCAGGACAACACGATCGATTCAGCCGGTGGAATGTTCCACGACCCTGCTGGCAGCCACATGGTGGAGCAAAACATAACCAGCTCCGAAGGAATTCATAGTACAAATAAAAGGGTGAGTTTAAGTCTAATAAAGTTCTGCAAAGGCTCATTGTATTCACTCCCCCAGACTCGTCTTATTTCGCCCATGGAATCGGAGCCCTCCCACCCAACGACATCGATCAACAGTCTCATCAACGCCGAGCGCATTCCAAGCGAGCAGTTCCTTGGTTTGAATCCACAAGAGGCGTCCATTTTGAACTTCTTGCGCGTGGATGCCGCTGAGAGGCAGCGTGACAAGCGGTAAGTATACATCGACTAACGCACGATCTCAGACCCTCATGTCCACCTCTCTTTTTACAGTCCACAATCGTCTCGCTTCGCCTGTCCCTTCTGTGGCAAGTGCGTTCGCTCCAAGGAAAACCTCAAGCTGCACGTCCGCAAGCACACCGGTGAGCGGCCATTCGTTTGTCTGTTCTGCGGCCGCGCATTTGGCGGCAAGTCCGATCTGACTCGCCACCTCCGAATTCACACCGGCGAGCGCCCCTACCACTGCGAGTCGTGCGGCAAATGCTTCGCCCGGGCCGACTACCTCTCCAAGCACCTAACGACACACATCCACAACGCGCCACGCTGAGATGAGGCGCGAAGGAGACGGCTCCTTCGCAGATAATAAATTTAAAATACACAACAGAAAAAATCGCAAAATCAAAAAAACAAAAAAAATTCTAAAGAGAGATACGATTTGTGCGTCCCGACGCATTGGACTTGACCCTATACCCGCGGGGCGTCGGCAAATCGAAAATAAAACATTCAACTTTTCGACACAATTCATTTATATTTTTCGTAGACTAAGAATGCACACTCTACTCTAGGTCTAGGTTCGTAGACACGTTAAAATTCATTTTGATAGGATCTAAAATTGGTTTTTGATTTTCGAAAACTTCACATTTCGGATGTTCTGCCCGAAAAGGAAATTCAAAAAGTTAAAAATTGGCTAGATTAGGTTAAGATATACGATTGCTGGGAGTTCTGTTGTTAAAATGTTGGTGTCGTAAGTTGTCGCAGGCGGGAGATCGTTGATGGAACGTAGATTTTTGAAGGACTTTGTGGCACTAGTGGTGACAGGGTGCTTCGAAGGCGCATGAGGAATGTCAGAAATTAGGAGCACCGACAAAAAATTTTTACGGACTTTTGACAATTTTTGACAAATCGTCTTGAATTTGAGTGAATTGTTGACCCTCTGGTGGGGTGTTCCCAGTTCATTTGCGTTGACAATTATATCAAAAATTAAGCGTCTGCCCACTTGGAAATTTGGAGTTCTGTGAGGAGTTTAAATGGATTTAACGTTTTTCTAGATAACAAAAATGCTAAAATGAAATTTGTTTGCGTTTTTTACCGTTTTACCAGCCAAGCCAAAAATTTGAAGACTTCCCAATTGAGCTTTTGTAAAATATTCAATTCTGCAAAAAATAGGAATGAAACGTTTGCGAAAATTGAACAAATCAAATTGTGGCGGTTATGGAATAACTACATGCAGCTAATTTCTTGTGTTATAGAGTCTTAAATTAAATTTTCAGGGTACTGTTGGAATGTGTTTTTTTAAAAGTTTTTGAAACGAAATCCGTTGAAATGTCTTCTAAAATTTCTGTCAAAATAAATTTTTAACTATAAGCAAGAAAATGTGGGCGCCGCAGCGTAGTGGGTGGAGTTCGACACTCGCGCGCAGAAGGTCTAGGTTCAGACCCTGCTGAACACCTCGAATTTTTCACAGGACCACCTCTCTCGAGTTGCTCTCAACACTCAATGAGTGAAAATTGTCTAAGAAAAAGCTTATCAAACTTCGGCGTTCGGAGTCCGGAAAAGACTGTAAGTCCCTTCTACTCGTGGGAGAACAACACGAGTAGTTGATGAGCAAGCTAGGCCCTGGTCCCCAGTGGACTGTCGCGGAATACAATTATTATAACCAAGGAAATGCTATTTGCAAAGATAAAAAACATAAAATAGTCAGTTGTTTATTTTATATTCATAACTTTCTGTTTCCACAACAATCCTGCAGTTTACGCAAACTATGCGTCGCTTAGAACAGAATTAAGAGACGCAAATGGAACATCCACTCATCAAAACTTTTTCAAATCGCTAAAAAAGTTTCGTTTACGTGAAAAGGCTGATTAATTCTTCCCTCGCAAGAAATTGTGTTAAGAAACCGTGAAAACTTGTCAAAATCACGAAGACTTTAAAGGCTATTTGATAAACTTGACTTTTGGGCTAAAATTTTACTTCCATACTAGCGCTCATCTCTTTCGAGCTGCTGACAACACTCAAAGAGTAATAACTGTCTAAGAAAGCTTCTCAAACTTCGCCGTTCGGAGTCGACAAAAAACTGTAGGTCCCTTCTACTCGTGAGAGAACAGTAGCGCGCACAACACGAGTAGTTGATGAGCAAGCTAGGCCCTGGTCCCCCTTTGGACTGTAGCGCCAACAATTATTATTATTACTAGCGCTCATCTTTACGAGAAACTGGTATTTCTAAGTGTACTCGTATGCGAAAAAAAATATCATTTGCAAGAAAGACATCTTTTTTATCTTAATTTCTTAAACCCATAAAATATGCGACAGCATTTTGTTAAGCCTTCCAGATCCAGGAATTCGAAATTGTCCTTATGCTACTTCAATCAGTTAGGTTTCATGATCATATCAATTTGAGCTTAAATTTGTATGTTAAATTTGATAGAGGAATGGCGGAACGACTAAACGTGTCACTGCAATTGTCTGTGGAAAGAGACAACCAATCGCCAAAGAAAGAATAAATAACATTGAACACTTAAGAGGAGGCAACTTTTGTCTAGTGATTGATGCCGATCGAATTTGATTTATAATTAACCGTTCGAAGCAAGGAAAGGTGCAGTTGACTGATCTGTTTGTCTTTTGGACATCTCCTTAGTCACTCATTTCTGGTGTAAACGAATTGGAGATTGTCTGAAATAGTCAGAAACTCAACTTGTTTGTCAACTTTGGTTGGTAACTGCACGATATTACGTCCATTGGTGTAATGTTGCCTGTATAGATTGCATCGGAATACCAAAAAAAAAAAAACGAATTAAAGATCGAGTCAATACAACTTACACAAAGTAACGGTGGAGAATTGAAAACAAAAAGCTGAGTTTAAAAATCCAACAAAAACGAGGAGAAGGCAGTATTTTCTTCTTCTCTCTTAGAACTTACTCGCCTGCAAAAACAGCTGCGACAATTTTTGGATGGAAATAGAAAAAATTGAAAGCAAAAGTGTGAAAAAGGATACTCAAACTAACCTGCTATCTCATCGATTTGAGTTCAAATGCAAATAGGTTTCCTTTTTGAATCGTTTGTTTTGCTTCTTTTGCTTTATGTATCTTCCCCTAATATCATAAAAAAGCAAATAGTTTATTTTATGTTCAAATAGATTTCCTTTTTGGATCTCTTGTAGATTGGTCTCAACCGAAATTATTAAAATTTATTGACTTTCAGCGATGATATCATTTCGATTCAAGTTTATTTCTTCACAGAAATCGATTCTCAAATACATATTGTTGTCTTTTCCTTGAATTTTGTATGAAAACGACATCAAATAAAACGGCAAAATGGAACAAAAAGTACTTTGCGAAAGACTTAGATGCTGTTGTGAACTTGAAATCAAATGCCTCAAATTCTTTGACGCTCTTCAATGGAAGGTATCCTTTCTTTCAGAAGTTCTTCATTTCGTGAACGGAGACATAACAGATCACTCAATAAGTCCCGGGACATAAAAAGGGGCAATAACGAAAATTATGAATTCAATACTAGTTTCTTTTTTTTGTTAGTGGCGCCCCCTACATGTCCTGGGACTCATTGAGTGAGGGTGGAGTGTTACTTTTAAAAAAATGGCAGTTCATTTTGGCGCTTTCCAATAATTTCCTAGATTCAAGCATGTAAGAGTCGAAACTGATTTGGCAATTTGGCATGACATATTCAAATATTGTCATTGAAATCGGAAAATATGGGTATTTTAATTACTTTGAGATTGACAGTGTTTATTGAAGTGTATTCTATGTCTAAAATCATTTAGACTGATTACAAAACCATTTTTAGATTTTGGTACTTTCCAAATTCAGTGTATATATCAATGTTCATCATAATTACCCCTGTGCAATTTAAGACACTCAACAAAACCATCAACATCTCTTTCACAATCGATTCGTAATTAAGATTTTCAAAAATAATCAAAAATTAAAAGGTGTGGGTTCGAATTGAAATTTCTAAATTTAGTTTATCTCTCTTTTTTCTCTAAAACAAATTATATTTTAATTTTTAGTGAAAAGAAAAAGGGTAATCCTGTGTTAAGAATAAATGTGTTCCTCAAACATGAATACCAAGCAAACACAAATCAGTTAAAGCAGCTGAATACTTCAAAAACAGTTTGAAGTCCAACATCACGGTTGAGAGTTTGTTTTCAAAAAAAAAATAAAAATAAATCAAAAAAAAATAATCAAAAATAAAATGTCCAACAAAAACAAAACAAAAAACATTTAAACAGAACGTATCCAAAGCGAAAAATAGAAAGAAAATGAACAAGAAAAACTATAACAAAACAAGTCCAAACAATCTTTGGTTTCAAATGTATAATAATCACAACTTTTGTAGCAATAGTTAAAAATCAATGAAATGAAATGAAATTATTTTCTATTTTATATTTATTTACAATCAAAATAGAACCTATAGACAAACAAATAGCAACTAAACTTAAACAAATTAAAACAAAAAAAAGTGAAGAAAGGAGAAAAATAAAACAAAAGAAAATATATATTATATTACAACTTTTGTATTGTTATATTAAATGAAACTATTTACACAGATAAAAAACAAACAAGAAAACGCGCCAATAAAACAAATCACAATAGCTAAGCAATTTTTCTAACAACAAATACAAATCTTATACTATATTTATTACATACAAACGTACATACTATATTGAAAGCAATAGACCCAACGTTTTTTATTACATACAATAAGATACAATTTTTTCTATTGATTGTTACAGACTTTTTACGAAGCAACAAACTATAGATTATTATATTTATATGCACATGCAATAGAGTTAACGTTTTTTTTTTTTTTGTTAGCAAATCCTACTATGACAAATTGAATTTTAATTTTTTCCCTGACTAGCATACTTACACCGGTTTTCATTGTTTATTTGTAGGTTGAAAAGAGAATTGTTTTTTGTTTTTTTTTATTTTTTTTACTTTCTTACTGTAAACAAGAAAATTATATAAACTGTGATTTCTACACTGCAATAGAACTACAACTGTAAGAAAATAAGTTACTAATACTATTAACGTACGCATACTTAAAAACAATAAATTGCTAAGCATAACCCTCCTATGGAAGAGATAAGTTGTGAGGCTGCTGAGTTGTTCGGTGGTTGTGGTTGTACATCGGACGTAGATTTGATTGAATTTGCTGAGATGCACAAGATGGTTGGTTTTTGAATGCATAAGACTCTGATAACATTTGACAGAAGTAAACATGTCAGAAGAAACTTTGAAAAAAAATTGTTTTTTAGAAAGTCACTTTTAAAAACAAAGGAACCTGCCAAGCAAAACCTTGTTACCCAATTTAATGAATGTTTTTTTTTTTGCTTATAAAATTGTTTTATACTCGAACTGGCGATTGCTACAAGAGATACCTTGTGGCAATCGCTAGTTCAAGCCCTCGTGGGAATTACTAGTTTACCTTAAAAAGGACACTTACAGGCTTATGAGGTTGCAAAACGGGTTCCCAGACCTACTGTGAAAAACAATGGTCTTTGTGAAACTGAAAGATGCCTTCTTGTTAGTTAGTCTGACATCGTTTTGGCACAGACTCTGACTGCATTTGACAGAAGTTACATGTCAGAAGAAGTTTTAAAATAAAATTATTTTTATAAAGTCGCTCTAAAAATAAAGGAACCTGGCAAACAAAGCCTATTTCAGCATTCTAATGAATGTTTTTTTTTTTTGGTTATAAAATTGTTTTATACTCGAACTAGCGATTGCTACAAGAATCAAGACCTTATGGCAAACGGTAGTTCAAGACCTTGTGGCAATCGCTACCTTAAAAAGTAGGCGTATAAGGGTGCAAATCGTATTCCCAGACCAACTGTGGAAAACGATGGTCTTTGTGAAACTTAAATATGCTTTTGGCACCGATGCTAGACAACTTAGCGTTGACTGCTAAGATTTTTAATTTACTAAAAATTTAAGCAGTTTCAAGTTTTTAAAATGTCAACTTGAATTCTTATTTATTTGGCTCAGTTTCAATGGACTGGAACTACATATGCCTTTGGCACCGCTTCTGAACAAGTTAACGTTGACTGCTGAAATTTTTAATTTACGACAAATTTAAGCAGTTTCAAGTTCTTAAAATGTCAACTTGAAGTCTTATTTATTTGGTTCAGTTTCAATGGACACCTTCTTTCTTTTCTTATTCAAAAAAAAACACACAAAAGATGTTTCAACCACCCTCACCAACGCCAGACAACCACCAACCACAACTGAATCTTCGACTGCCTAAAGGAAACAAATAGCTAAATGATACTAGAAAAGAAATAGCATACAATAAAACTTAAATATCTTTTTTTTTACAAAGTATGTTCTTTCATTTAAATAGATAAAAAAAAATACTTAACATCCTTAAACTGAAGAAGAAACAAACCCGCAATGTAAAAAAAAAAACAAACAAAAATAAATGAAAACATAAAACAAAAACTTAAAATACCCTGAACCAAGAACATCGAATAATACCATGTAGTTTCAATATACAAAAAGTATAAATAAAACAATTGCCGTACCAATATGAACAATTTAAAAAAAAAATAACGTTCATAAAATAAAACTAAATATTAAAGATAAAGCAAAAACAAAAATAACGAGAAGGAGAAAAACAAAACTTTCACTGTGCCAAAATATGATGTACCTCATAAAAATAGTAATATAAACAAAAAAAAACTAAAAACAGCAACAAGTGTAATATGTTAATGTTAATGAGCAACAATAGTTAAAATGTAAATTTAAATAAAATAGAATTAATCAAAGATGAGTAAAACAAAACACACTCACACACAAGTACACACAAGCATACAGACCTACATACAGCGCAACAAGTGATTACTCAATAAATTCAGTAAACCTTAATTTAACTGAAACTTTAACTAATATTTTATTTTTGTACTTCTTAAATAAATTAGTTGTTTTTTTCTTCGAAAAGAATTAATATTGAATGGAATTGGAAATGAATAGATGCTTACATGCTTTTCTCTTTAATTTTTTTTTTTAGTCTTTTTTTGTCAGAAAAATTAAATACTCTCAATTTATGTTCTATTTCTTTTAAGAATTTCTGTTTGTTTAAATAATATACACTTATTTTTTTTTAATTATATATATAAACAGTTTTGTTAGTTTATTTTCTGTTAAGATGCTGTGAATTTTATTTTAAAGATTAAATATACATTAATATATATATATATATCTAGTTTCCTTCCCTGAATGCAGATTTTAAATGAAATTTTTATTTTAATTCTGATTTTGGAATGTTTTTATTTTATTTGTCATTTTTAAGGCTCCGTTTTCAAAACTCTGGAAGACATTCGCCAGCCTTTTTCCCTGAAGCGATTTTAATGCAAGTTGTTAATTTTTTAAAAACAAGAAATTGTTATTGGTCATAATGAAAAATACAAATGAAAAAATTTGTGTTGCTGTAATTGCAGCGTTTAAATGAAATCCGCACGCATACGTTACTCGCATGATCCAACTTGGATATTGTTAACTTTACGAGGATATAGTGATGGTATTGTGGTGGACAAGGATATTGATGTTTGCGTTAGAAATAGTTATATTATAAAGGTAATCAGAAACTCTGATGCAGTCACACGGTTTCATGTGTATTCCATTCAAAGGCATACCAATCGAAATATATATTCTGATTTCTTATGTTAAATGTGAAAACGAAACCCTCTGAACGTATATTTTGCACTTAATTTCTATAATATTTTCACCATGGGCAGGGCTATATCTGCCAAGCTTGAAATCAATTAATTTCGAGTTTCAAAGTCAAAGAGTTCGCTTACTTTTGCTTGTCCGAATATTTCTGATGCCGGTGCCCACAGAAATTGATTTCCTTGTATTAGCCCTTTTGATGCATATAGATAATGACTTATAATTCAAGCCAATTGTTGCTTACATTTGAATAACTAATTTTTTTTCTATAGAAGTACCCGATGTATAAGATCTTTATTAAAAAGTTCAATTTTAAAAGATGCAAGAAATGCGGGAAATTGTCCCCCAAAATTTAAGTTTAACCGCTAAGTTTCATTTCAACCTTAAGATCACCTCTTTCTTTTCCTTAAAGTTATTTAAATAAAATAGATAAATATTTTTAATAAAATATGGCCGCCGTGGAGTTGTGGGATGAGTGCGACACTCACACGCCGAAGGTACAAGTTCGATTCCCGGCTGAACACCTCAAATTTTTATCGGCACCACGATTATAAGCTGTCTTAGAAAAAAGCTTCTCAAGCTTCGCCGTTCGGTGTCGGTAGAAAACTCTAGGTCCCTTCTACTCGTGCGAGAACAGTTGCGCACACAACACGAGTAGTTGATGAGTAAGCTAGGCCCTGGTCCCCCTGTGAATCATCGCGCCATCCAAATATTGTTATTATTATTATAATTATTTTAAATAAACAGACTGAAATGTACCCGGTTTAAAAAATCTGAAACTGCCACTGATTTCAAAGGAAAATGAGAGTAAGATTCCTGAGTTCATCAAATATATGACTGTCAATCATTAACCCTATCATGAGGGAATATCAGGAACAGACGGCTAAAGAACTGAGAAGGAAACTTGCTTATGTTTCGTTTTCGTATTTGGTTCAACGTCCATATCTAACTGAATCCCAAATCCATCGTTCACAAATGTTTCCCGAAGTACGTACAACAATTATTTTCCTACACCAACAAATTGATGAAATCTTCAGTTCAGTTCAGTTCAATTTAGGTTCTGTATTAAATTTAATTTGCATTTCCCCGCTATAATAGTCAATTGACATATTTTTTTCAAAAGAAAGATTTTAGTAAAAAAAATATGCAACAAGTTGTACAAAGAAACAAAATTAAAAAAAGAAGAAGAAACACAATATAGACAATTAGGTAAAGTAATTAAAGTTTAAAAAAAAATTAAGCAATATATACATTTTGCATTAAATCGGTGTCCAATTTCTATAAAAAAAAATTATATATATATACATACATATATACATAAACATTTATAAATAAAATATTTGGTGTCTGGATTAAAGCAAGAATGCAGTCAAAAGAAAAACACAAGCATAAAAATGTATTGTAACCAACAGAAAAAAAAGAAACCAAACAGAATTACTTAATTATCTACAATTTTTGAATTTTAACAAATTAGTATATTAACCATTTTTGGAGGGGTCATAGACTTTGGTAGTTAAATAAAATTTTCGATGTTGTTTTTTCTTGTTTGAAAATCTGAAGATTTGAATTAAGAGAAACAAAATAATTTCATAGCGAAAACAAAACACACAGATATTACACAATTTCGATCAACGAACATTTTTTTGAAAAACAAAAAAAGGAAAAAAACATGTATAACATAATAATGTAGAGATACAAGTTAAAACTATATTTAAAAAAGAAAAAACCTATAAATGTATATTCAATGTATTTTGTGTCTAAATTTTATCCACAAAACCAGAGAAAAAAAGAAAATCTAATGTTATAGAGTTCATATGGTTTATATCCCTGCATAACAAATAAAAACAAAAAACAAAAATCTGTCATGCAAAAAAAGAAAAAAGAAAACAAAAAAAAAGGTTTCAGAAACGAAAATGAAAAGATTTCAAAATTTATCTCTCCCTCTACTTCTCTTTCCCCTTATTTACTTTTTAAAAAATAACTTTAATCAAAAATTTAAAGAAAAACAAAAATTATTATTCAAAACATTTTCAAAAATTTTAGAAAACTTTAAATCAAAATTTAGTGTAACAACAAAAAAAAATATTTTTCGGTGTTTAGACGTCTTTTTGGAATGAACAAAAAAAAACAAAAACAAATATTAAAAAATCTAAAAAATAAGCATAATGTATTTAAACAATTAATAAATATTCACGTTGATGTTGTGAGCAATATTTTTCTCTCCTTTTACTCATTTTACATAAGTGTCTACAATATACCACAAATTATGAGAAAGAAAAACAAAACAACAACATGCATATACTAAAACTTTAAACATTTGTATTTTTCCTCCCTTAGATGAGTAAGAGTATTTCAGAGAAAAAATAAAAACACATAAATCCACTTAAAAGAAATTTCTGTGTTAAAGATAAAAAAAAAACATTAAATTAATAAAACCAACTTAGCAATAATTCTAAAATGACCTCAATCAAATATTTGAAAAAAAAAACAAAAAAATATTTATATATTAAAAAAAACAAAACATTTATATGAAAGTAACGATATATTATATATTTTTCACAATTAACCATTTTTGTATATAAAACTAAAACGGAAAAGCAAAAAAACAAACCATCAAAAAAGACAAACAAACAAAAACCGATAAAGTTTATTTATACTCAAATATTCAATTCAATATTTGAATACCGTTTCGTTTGAGTCTTCAATTCCTTTCAACAGCATGAAATCATTCAAAAACAGAACAGTAACAGCAAAAAAAATTGCAATTAGTATTCAAAATAAACAAAACAAACCAAAAATGAATTATATAAATGTCTCTCGATCGAACGAAGAAAGTATGTGATATTTTTCTAGAGCACACAAAGCATTAAAAAAATTAAAATAAAAGAAACTATGATTAAACAAATAAGAAGATAAGAAAAAAAAACAAAAATTCCGGTAAATTGTCGAAGTGTCACTCAAATAAATCAACAACGCAAACCCCTTCCCCCCAAAAAGAAAACCAAAAGCAGAGTATAAGCAAACAATTAAAAACTAAATAAATGTGTTTTATACAATCTAATCCGAAAGCAAATAAAATAAATGTAAACGTTGAGCAACAACAAGAAATAAAATAAACAAAAATAATCAATAAGATAAAACACAGAAAATATGAGAAAAAAAAGAAAACTATATGAATACAGTTTTAAACAGCCAGACAATTTTTTATATGAATACAATTTTGCAATAGAGACTGATTTTTAATCTAACATAATAAACTAAACTACTGGTTTTTACAATAGCTTAATGAGGATTAACAAATAAACAAATTTAATAACTACGACTAATGAAATAGATGAGGAAAACCTAAACAAAGGAATCAGTTACTACAATAGTTAAACAAATTTTCTGTTCACATGTGAATTTGTAAAGGTAGATCTTTTAGAAAGTTTCAGTTACAGGCAAATATGAATCTATTCACACGTGTATGTTTAATTGAATCATAGTTTCAGTCCAGTTTCCCCTTTTGGGAAGCCAAAAATGCCATAGCTTTTACTGGGCACACCTTAGGTATTTGTGAAGTTTGATTTGAAGTTTTCTTGTCGGAGTTTCTTCTCAATTCTCAATCATTTCCTTTTTTAATTGTTTTTGACCAAAGTGAACAAAATTATATTTAATTGTCATAATTGGAACGAAAACAAGGAACTACCTTACCGTACCTACCATAGCCGTCGAATTCAGATCGGTTCGTTTTCACAAATTGATTTTTGTTCATCCATCGCTTTCCGTTTTTGTAAAATTCCCACCACTTCTCATCTTAAAACTTTTCAGACTGGCCAGGATACTACATGTCCTTGATCCTAAATTCACCATTTGTGAAACTTCGAAACCACTCTCTGCATGATTTTGTAGGGGTCTCAAGCGAAGGAGATAAGCGGATGAGCGAATAAGCGGAAAATAAAAAGGTCAACGCTCTGTTGGTGTTTCGACTTTATTAAGAGAGACGAACTGTACATTCTATGCTGTATTTATATGTTTAGGCTAAGAACTAAATTCATGCTGTTAGCTAATTTGGAGACATTCCGGATGAATTGTACGATCAAATGGCCAAAGAAGAGATAGATAGTGGGAGCAACTACATACCGTCTGGCTAACAAGTATAGTATTTAAAAAAAAGATTTTTTTTTCGACTACAATTTAAAGGTCGGAAAAAATTCATTCAAAATTCACCAGTCATCTGCACACTTCTTCCAATTAAACTAAAAAATCAAAACTTCCCTCACATGATGTTTGCTTAAGACAAATCCAGGCATTTTCGAAAAGACGAAAAACATTGTTGTTATCCAAAACAAACGTTGAAACACACTTTTTATTGCTGACAACTGTCACACCTTTCCAATGAAATTGCAAATCGCTTCCAAGGTCAGCCACAACTTGCAGGTGGCGTCATCTTTTGAAAACGAATCGAATTTTTGTACGCATAAGACTGTGGCACATAGAATACTTAGCATGCGTAGGGTCAAAGTATCCGTTCACGTTGAAGTACCTGAAGGAAGAGGATGACACAATGAATACATCAACGCACAGCTGATTTTATTTGACAGTAGCTTTAAATTCAATTTGTTTATTTGTTATACTGTAGAGCGGTCTGATATTTATTTTGCAAAAACGCAATTACAAACCTTTCGTTTCGACGAGAACCAATTCAGCTCTAACAAACATTAATTTTGAAACCGAAAAAAAATTCTTTTGACATTTCACAACGTGTCGCTTGTCAACGCTGAAGGAGCGAGAAAAGTTGAAAGCTAAGCAAATACATATGTCGCTTGAGCGGCAGCGTTAGCCTATGTGCCACCTCCCATAAGAACGCATGTATTTTATGTCTGTTTAAGAATTGCTTACGCTGACGCATGTAAAGTATTGTGTATATCGGAGCCTTAAGTGGCGATGTCGAGAAAAAATCGGAAGACACTTCAAATAAAATTTATTTTGTGGTTGAACTGTTTTTAAAGGCGCAGCGAGTTGGGTTTTGTCCCCTCTCACACCTTTCTACACCGGAAAGTGTGCCCCCTTTGTTTTAAATCTTTTATAGATATAGAGCTCTTTGAATATTGGGTCCACGTTCTTGCACTCTTGTACAATGCTTAGTAATTTCGTTAAAATGCTGGAGGTAGACACTGTCTGTCGAAAATAATTTTTCTTCATCTAGGCCATCTTTGTTATACACCCAGGATTTTGTGCAGACTGACCTACATACGTATTAGGCAGACGAACCATGAAGGACCTGAGCCTGAGCAATCGCTGCCTTCCATCGGCGTCGGTCCTGGGTACGCCGTTTCCAGTCGTCAATGCCAAGCTGTCTTACATCCGCGATGACTTGGTCTCTGTACCGGAGGTTCGGTCTTCCTCCCCTTCTCGAACTAGGAGGCTCGGATTCAAAGACCCTCTTTGCTGGAGCGTTATTGTTCATTCGCTCGATGTGGCCGAGCCAGTGTAGTCGGCGGATTCTCGCTTTCCGGACGACATCCACATCCTTGTATAGCTCGTAGAGTTCGCGGTTGTGTCTTCTCCTCAATTCGCCTTCCTCGCAGACGGGACCATATATCCGACGTAGAATTTTTCTTTGTGCAGACTGACCTATAAGAAAATACATAGTCTCAGTGGCAGAGGAGATTTGTATTATTTCTCAACATTGCAGTTCCCCAACTCTTTAAGTCCTTCCGAAAAATACGTTTTTACCGAAGACTCCTAAATGCCGACAACAAGCCCCTTATTGGACTCAATTTGACAAAACTAAAACAAACTCAGAGCGAAAATACGTGGCCACAGTTGATGTTCGTGGCCACAATGGAGCTGTCAGCTTGTCCACTCCCATTTCGAAAGGACATTTTTTTACGTAATTTGTCTGGGTGTCTAGTATCCATTAGTTGATCAAATTTTCGTCGATAGTCGAAATGCTGGATCTCCTTGGCCGTAAACAGAGCTAGACACTGCGCGCAGTTGGTCTCACGGTTGTGTTTGTCGTCTGATGTGACGAACAGGTTTTCCATTTCAAAAATTTTTTGTACATCGTGGCTTTTGCAATCTTTTGTAAAAAACGTCTGGCGGTTTTGATGGCGTGATTTTTTGTCATATTCCCACTTAAAAGCGATGTGTCCCTGACGTGAAACTCCATAAGTCAATTACAATTCGATAAGTTTATTTGTTGTCGCAGTTGGAGGAGTATGCAGCACTTATGAGCTGTTTGATTTCGCTTCACAGAGCTACGATATTGCGCTTTTTTCATTTTCTCGGTTTCTACCAGCTTTCACATGCTTTAAAAAACACAACGATTCTGAATCGGCAGAGGCCATCTTTGTTGTTCTTACGTTGGTGACGATAACGAGAGGTTAGGCCAAGTACTCGTATTTCAAATACACTGTGAACCGGTTTTTACAACTTAACAAACCACAAATATATTCAAAATGTCTCACTGTGCATTTAAGGTTTTTTTTTTTTTTTTTGGGACGAGTGGAGAGACGGTGTGTTAGTATTAGCACCAAACAACTGAATTTACGAAGCTTTTCATAAACTACCATATACCCCCTTTAGTTTCGTCAGTAACTCAAACCATAAGTAAATGCGAAACGAACTGTCAATGGAAAATCGAATTCTGGCTTGTGGGTCAATATACGCTAAAGGTTCATCACCATAACAGACTGTCAAATGTCTTAGAAATCCTTAAACCAAATTGTCTTTGCCGTAATAGGGCGCAGCGGGAGTCGATCAGTTTTTTAAAACCCTCAGAGGTCACAAAGTCAGCTTTCATTTCATTTCATTTTATTTATAAACAACTGTAAGATGATATTTTTTTCAGAGGTTCCAAAGTCCTTCAGAGCTTCGTCTTCTTCTCTAATATATTTTTTTTACGTGGTGAAGAGGTTACCCTCACGCACAATCCACAGATTAGTAGGCCAGGCCCATAATTTAAACACTCGGGCAGACAGGTTCGCTGCATACATTGGTTCACCACACAACGGGTGTATTGATGATTATCCGGGGAGCGCCGCGAGAAGGCTGTGTGTCAACTTGACCTGTTCACTAACGAGGATACTTTCGGTTCGCCTTGTTGATTGCGATCAACAGTGTTAACTCGCGTGAACAGGCCTATGCTCCCCTCCTTTACAGCTAATAATAATTCAAAGGGGATCAGGGCCTAACTTGCTCATCAACTGCTCGTGTTGTGCGCGCTACTGTTCTCTCACGAGTAGAAGGTACCTATAGTTTCTTGCCGACTCCGAACGGCGAAATTTGAGAAGCTTTCTTAGACAATTATTACTCTTTGAGTGTTGTCAGCAGCTCGAAAGAGATGGTGCCGTGAAAAATTCGAAAAATTGGTGTTGAGTTAGAATTCGAACCCTTCGGCGTGTGAGTGTCGCACTCTACCCACTACGCCACGGCGGCCGCCCCCTTTACAGCTTTGATTCAAAATTAACAAGTTTACATGAAGCATTAGGATTGATACATAAAACAATTCAAGGGAAAGCTACAGTTCTCAAAACTAGTATTGCAAAGTTTCCCAGCTTTTTGCGATGAATGTTATAAATAATAAATCGACAGATAATTCAGGTATTCAGGTATTATTCTGGTAATTAAATATGATATACAAGTATTGATGAAAGAATTAAAAGTTGTGGTTCAAACGGCTTTGATATTCAAGAAGCACACTCCGTTCCCCGTGAAATGAACACGAAGAACCGCAAAAAAATAAAACAAGAAGCTTTTTCACTTTCGTGTCTTTTATGCAAAAATTGTTCATTCTCTGTATCGCTTTACACAATGACTTAGGTCCATCTGACTGACTTCTATCGTCTTACAGATATTTAAAAGGCATTGTTAAAAGTATATTTTTAAACTATAATTCTGGCAAGCTAAAATAATTTCGTTGCAAAAATTATTGAATGTATTTATTCATCTTAAAAATGACTCATTACAACCATAGTTTGTTCTGTCTTTAACAAAAGATAGATCTGCCTTATGCCTACATCTTAAGGTTTGCAAGTGAATTGCTTTAGACAGTGAAATTCTTTTAAACAGGTTCGAGTCGGGGGTCTTAATTTTCGTAAGATAAGTCCTAGATTTTGGATGAATATTCCAAGTAAGAACCTAGGTCGTGCTCACAGTTTGAGCGTAGTTCAATATATAGTTAGTAAGCATGGTTCGCACGAACATTTTGAACATTGAAATGATCAAGTGCAAGTATTTGGTGTGAGGAAGATTTGAACAAGTGAACGCCGTGGCGTAGTGAGTAAACTGCAACAGTCACACGCCGAAGGTCCAGGTTCGTTTCCCTCTCCAACATCTCAAATTTATTTACGGCATCACCTCTTTTGAGCTGGTGTTGTCAGCAAAGAGTAATAACTGTCTGAGAAAAAGCTTCTCAAACTTCGTCGTTTGGAGTCGGCAAAAACTGTAGATCCCTTCTACTCGTGAGAGGACATTAGCGCGCACAACATGAGTAGTTGATGAGCCCTGGTCCCCCTATGAACTGTAGCGCCACCCAATTTTTAGGTCTGTTCCAGTTCATTTGTGTACAGAAATTCGTAGTTGAGAAATTTTGGTAAAAATCTCACTCACCGAAACTTGTGAAACGATGTTTCGTAAAAAGTCGGAAACAGCTATCAGATGTTTGAAATGTCAGAGGTTTTCTATTTTCGATTTCACATCCATTTGCTGCCCACAGATTTTTCTTCGGCAAATATTCGTTGGCAGAAATATTTTACTCCCTCATGAGCTCTCGCTTCTACGAAAAAATCAACAAATGAAACGCCTTTTGAAAGTTTCTCGGTGAAATTCGTAGGCATTGGTAGCAATTCAAAGCAATTGAAACAGACAGAATAATAATTATATTATTTAGATGTGAACGAAGGAGTCAAATTTATCATCACTGAGGTGGCATTGCACTTTCTTTAATTCTTTCCTAAATTTCTTTCAAGCAGAACTAGTCTCGTTGTCGAAGTAATCTTGCTTCATAACTTTCTTCTTCTTTGTGTCGCGCTACAGTCGGGGGTAGGTGGTCGCCGTGGCGTAGTGGGTAGAGTGCGACGCTCACACGCCGAAGGGTATAGGTTCAACTCCCAGCTCAACACCAATTTTTAGAGTTTTTCACGGCACCACCTCTTTCGAGCTGCTGACAACACTCAAAGTGTTATAACTGCCTGAGAAAAAGCTTCTCAAATTTCGCCGTTCGGAGTCGGCAAAAAACTGTAGGTCCCTTCTACTCGTGAGAGAACAGTAGCGCGCACAACACGAGTAGTTGATGAGCAAGCTAGGCCTTGATCCCCCTTTGGACTGTAGCGCCAACAATTATTATTATTACAGTCGGGGATGGACGTGGTTCTCAACCAACATGCATCTCCATCTCTCTCGATCTCTAGCCAACTGCTTCCAATAACGCACTCCAAGTTGATTGGGGTCCTTCTCTACTTGTGTGCCTCACCTCAGCCTAGCCCATCTGTTGCGTTGTCACAATAGCTCAGTCGAGTCGAAGACGTTTCGGGTCAGAACTCTGGTGTTCATACGCTCCACATGGCCTAGCCATTTTAAGCATTGTACCCGAAGACGCTTGACCAGGCGCATGTCGCTGTACAGCCCATAGAGTTCGTCGTTCAATCTTCTCCTTTAGATGGCATAAACGCAGTCGTGTAAATGTAGGGTTCTTCATCCGCTTTTAGTAGCGTCCAAGTTTTCGCACCATAAAGCAAGACCAGCATGATCTAGTTGTTATACAAAGCAAGCTTAGTTATTCGAAAAAGGGCTCTACTACTCATTTGCCTCTGGAGATCAGACTAAAAGCTATTGCCAAAAGTGGTTCTGCCTTTGATTTTGGCCCTGGTGTTGTTATCCCTATTAACCACAGAGCCGAGGATGGCGAAGTCCTTAACTACCTCGAAGTTTCTGCCGACTAGTTTAACGCTCTGTTCTGAACGTCGGTGTTGTATGTCTGTCCTTAGTTTTGCCCTCATTAACCGCCGAGCCCATTTTAGCCGATTTCGTTTCAATACCAGCAAACGTCTCACTGTGTTCGTCCAACCACGCCAATGTTGTTTGCGTAAGCGAGCAATTGAGCTGACTTTCAGAAGGTCGCACTTCTGCTGTTGACTTCTGAGTTACCTACGATTACTTCATGTCCCAGCTGTGTAAATTTGTGTTTCCCTTTAACTGCATCTGTTTATTGCCTTTTTGTGCATCTCTTCGCATCAAATTTTCACCTCCCAATACTTTGCATCAGTTGCAGTCATTTGCAATCATTTATGTTAAGACAAAACTCGGCAAGAAAACTTCATTTCGAGTGTTGTAAGGCTAGAGTGAGATAAGGGTAACGAAATGAATTGTCAAAAGATAAGAAAAGTATATATACATATATTTTTGAGATAGAGTAAGCAGCTAGTTGAAAGTAAGAAGCATTTTTTTTGTCGATGAACGATAGGCTAGGAATGAATGTATTGAATGAGGCAAGATAATGTTTTGCTATCGAATGAGCGAGTGTAATCAGCGAGGTGCTAAGAACAAATCGTAACATTGTGATAAATATTGTAAAGTATAAGGCAACACAGACACACGCACACACATCCACACACACAGACCCAATAGAAAATCAGAATAATTCTTTCGTTGTGTACACGCATGAATAACTTTAATATTTTGTTGCGTCTCCCCTTCCCCATGCACACGCGCCGGGGACGGCGAACGAGTACCATACATACTTCAGAATGCAGCCGATTTTTGGTTTGTTTCCCCCACGATTAAGTGACTTTTGCAAATTTATTTCTGAAAGTGAAGAGAACATGAATTGTCAGCGAAAGGAAACAAAGTTATATATACATATATAAATACATTAAAATTATGTAAATGAAAAATGAAAATGCAACAAAAAAAAACATTTAGAAACAAAATTAAATTTAAGCTTTTGGTGTTTAAAATTAAAAATGAAAATTAAACAAAAATGTTATAAAAAAAATAATGTTTCGATATGATAAATATGAAAAAAAAAACAAAAACCAAAATTCTCGGTGTTTTTAAAAATTATGTAGAAAGTAAAAAGTTTCGAAAATGAAAAAGAAACACAACCAAAAAAGGATAACGTGAAATGAACAAGAAGAACCGCAAAAAATAAAACAAGAAGCTCTTTCACTTTCGTGTCTTTTATGCAAAAATATAAATTTAATGAAAAGAAAAAAAGGTATTTCTAGCACAAACCGAAAATAAAAAAAAAACAAAAACAAAATATTTTTAAATTATGATCTCTATATATTGAAGATAAGAAAAACAAAATTTTTAAAATTTCAAAGAAATGCAGTAAATTTAAGATGAACAAAATTATAAATATATACAAAATATTGATGTGAATTATATGTGTTGTATCACTATCGAAATCTCTTTTATCTATAATCCTTTGAGAAGAAAACCAAAAAAAAAAAAAGAAAACGAATGAAAGATTAAAGAAAAACACAAACACAAACTCTATAAATAGAAATACCTTCCCATTTAATTGTGAGGTTAATTTAATTTTCTTTATCCGTCAAAACAAAACAAAAGAAACAAATATTAGTCGCATTGTAGTTTGTAGATTGAAATTGAAAGAAAATTTACAAATAAAATTGATTTTCTTTTCAAAAACAAGGACCGAAGTTATTTCATTTAAGTCCTCGGGGGCAGTGTTGCTCAAATTTAAGTTGAATAATGACTAATGACTGCCGTGGCGTAGTGGGTAGAGTGCGACGCTCACACGCCGAAAGATCTAGGTTTGATTCCCGGCTGAACACCTCGAATTTTTTTACGGCACCACCTCTTTCGAGCTGCTGACAACACTCAAAGAGTAATAACTGTCTAAGAAACCTTCTCAAATTTCGCCGTTCGGAGTCGGCAAAAAACTGTAGGTCCCTTCTACTCGTGAGAGAACAGTAGCGCGCACAACACGAGTAGTTGATGAGTAAGGTAGGCCCTGGTCCCCCTGTGGACTGTCGCGCTAACAATTATTGTTATTATTAATGACTTATGACTAAATTAGTCATTAGTTACCGGATTCAAGCGACTAATGACTAATTTATTCATTATTCATGAAAATAATGATTGACCAATAAATTATTCATTATTCGCAGAAATTACTTATGACTAAATCAATCATTATTCATGACTTATTCGAATAAGTTAATCATTAGTCATAAATCACTAAATAATAGCATTTATTCAAGGCATATTTCTGTTCATAAAAAAATAAGACAAACTATTGAGTTTCTTCATCTTCTTCTTCTTCGGGTGGCGCTACAGTCCGGGGTGGACCTTGGCCTCAACCAAAATGCCTCTCCAGCTAGCACGATCTCTTGCAAACTGTCTCCAATTGCGCACTCCAAATTGGTTGAGGTCCTTTTCCACTTGTGTGCGCTACCTCAGTCTAGGACGTCCTCTGTTGTGTTGTGCCTGTGGTTCGGATTCGAAAACTCTTCGGGCCGGAGCAGTGCTGTCCATGCGCTCTACATGGCCTAGCCACCTTAAGCGTTGTATCCGTAGACGCTTGACTAGGCTCATGCCGCCGTATAGCCCATACAGTTCGTGGTTGAATCTTCTCCTCCAGATGCCATCAACGCAAACAGGACCAAAAATCGCACGCAAAACTTTTCTCTCGAAGAGACCAATGGATTCCTCATCCGCTTTTAGTAGCGTCCAGGTTTCTGCGCCGTAAAGCAGGACTGGGATGATCAAGGTGTTGTACAAAGTCACTTTGGTCGTTCGGGAGAGGGCTTAATTACTCAATTGCCTCCTAAGCTCAAAGAAACAGCGATTGGCAAGAGTGATTTTGCGCTTGATTTCGGTACTGATGTTGTTGTCCCTATTCACCGCGGAGCCGAGATAGACGAAGTCCTTCACTACCTCGAAGTGTCTACTGCCCATAGTAACGCTCTGTCCCAGACGTCGATGTTCTGCGTCTTTCTTCGATGACAGCATATACTTCTTTTTGGCCTCGTTTACCACCAGTCCCACTTTAACCGCTTCCGCTTCAATTCTAGCAAACGCCTCATTGACGGCTCGATGAGTTCGGCCGATCACGTCAATGTCATCCGCTGGGCTGGTGGCTGGGTGATGTGGGAACAGGATAGGCACTGATTGGTATCAACCTGGAGATGCCCAGCTGCTGTAACTGTCTTCCACACACCAATTGTGCTTATTCTACCTCCACGTTGGTAGCCATCGGGTACTGGTTGTTGTTCACCCGAACTCAACCTGCTAAACCTATAAGTGCGACCTCCGCCCAAGAGGTATAAAAAAGGGCCTGGTCCTCCAGGTTGGGGGTGTGCGTCGGGGTAACTGCCCGGCCACATAAAAAACACGTACGTACCAACCGAATGCCTCGGATATGGACGGATACACTGAGTTTCTTCATATTCTACGCAAATATCATTCACACTATACACTTTGAATGCCTTAAGGAAGTTGCTGCCGTTGTCAGTTGTTGTAGCTCTTACCTTGAGAATATAAAGGCTGAACTCGCTATGAATTTCACTAATAAGTTCCGCAATTTTGTCGTAGCTGTGGGAGCTGCGAAATCGTCTGCAAGCTATATGGGCAGATCCCCTTTCCAAAGTATTGTCTTCAATCCTGTGAACTGTTATACCCAGAAAATTGCTCCGTCGCCCTGACCAAATATCAACTGTGGTACAGACGAAGCTTAAGCTTCTTAATTTTTCATTTAATAGCTCCATGTTGCTATAAAAAAGGCGTCCATTTTCCTGCTCAGTGAACAAAGATTACTCACGTTCACTCCAAAGTCAGAAATGTTGAGATCGTCAAAAATTTGTTTGAAATATGGATCATCAACAACACTTAGGGCGACCATAGAGTGGATAACGAACCTTAAAATATTATTGTCGAACTTTTCTTGAGTAAGTTGGTTTTTTGATGATTTCTAACCAATTTTTTCAGCTTGAACCAAATAACTCTTATATTCTCTCACCGCATTTCCACTATGAATTCTTCTCAAATGACTAATGTAATTGGACGATGAACTCGAATGTTCCTTTATTTCGACTCTTCCGGATAGGCATTTTATACACAATGCAACAATGTAATCAGTATCGCTCTTTTCTTTTAAGAGCTGGAATAATTTTCCATCAACAATAGAAGATATTTCAATGTTTATAGTAGGACCTGCTACATGACTACACATTAATCATAAATAACCGTCAATCATGTGTGTGAGTAGCGAAAATTCATGAATTAACGTTAGTCATGAATAAATCCGGCATATAAATTATTCATGACTTACGTTTAGTCGCGTTTTATTAGTCATTATGTTATTTTATGCCCAATATTCAATTGATATCAGCATTCGCATGCACAGGCGCCTTTCGACGTCAAAATGATAAGCAGGGATCTTTCTTAGACTTTGCATTATTGCAAATCCTTCATTTTTGGCAAGAACGCACAGAAGTTTTATTTTTAATGATTGGTTTATAGCTCCTTTTGTATATTTGATTGCCACTGTATCGGATTCATTTAACCCATTGACAATGCTTTCAAACGCCTCATAAATTTGTGCATAAAACTCAACAGCCCTCAACCAAGTTCCTCATTTTGTAACAAAAGATTAGGAAGAGGAGTCAAAAGATATTTTTTTCTAAAACTTTGACGCCTAATGGTGCCCTTAAACATATTTTCTTACCGTTTGAAATTAATTAGTCGATGTTTTGAAAAACATTCCTTATTTCTTCTGCAACTCGGTGCGTTGTATGCGCAAAGCAAGCGACATGCAGCAAGTTTGGATAAAACTGTAAGTCCGTTTCAAATCATAATAATAATAAAAATTTTTGGAGCGACAGTCCACAGGGGGACCTGGGCCTCGCTTGCTCATCAACTACTCGTTTTGTGCGCGCTACTGTTCTCTCACGAGTAGGAGGGACCTACAGTTTTTTTCCGACTTCGAACGGTGAAGTTTGAGAAGCTTACTTAGACAAATATTACTCTTTCAGTGTTGTCAGCAGCTCGAAAGAGGTGGTGCCGTGAAAAATTTGAACTGTTCAGCCGGGAATCGAACCTAGACCCTTCGGCGTGTGAGAGTCACACTCTACCTACTACGCCGCGGCGGCCGCTGTTTCAAATTATTTGTTTACAAAAATTCGTAGTTGAGTGGTCTGGATAAAAGCATCTCTTGGAGAGAGTGACTCTACCGAAACTTGTGAAACGTCTTTTCGTAGAAATTCGCAGATTTAACAAACCATCAAAAAAAACGTAAACAGCTATCAGATATGAGAATTGCCAGAGGTTTTTTTATCTTCTCTTTGACAGTCATCTGCTGCCCACAGATCTTTCTTGGGCAAAAATTCGTAGGGAGAAATACTTTACTCTCTCATGAGCTCTCTCTTCTACGAAAAAATCAGCAAATGGAACGCCTTTTGCTTGTTTTTCGGCGAATTTCGTAAGCATTCGTCACAGTTCAGAGCAATTGGAACAGACCTACAATAAGTTGAGATGCGTTCCCGTATTTTGTATGTTTCTGAGAGAGATCTACCCCCACTCCTTCTCAAACGACATACTTCAGAATATGTCGAATTCTTAAAAGAAGGAAATCCTTTCACTCCTCTTCCGCCTCAACCTATTGTTACAAGATGGGAAACTTGGTTGACTTTTATGCACAAGATTATGAAGCGTTTGAAAACACTGTCAATTGGTTCGATGACGCCGACACAGTGGCAATAAAACATGCAAGTGAAGAAGAGTTGCACAAAACAGTTACTTTTCCGGACCTAACATGGAACAGTTCCTATGTAAAAAGGAACTAGTTCCAGGAACTAGTTCCGAGGAACTAAGTCCAGGAACTAGTTCCGAGGAACTAAGTCCAGGAACTAGTTCCCAGGACCTATTTAGTTCCGAGGAGATGTTTATTCCCATCTCCATGTTGATATAGACGAGGGTTCATGTTTACAAAACTAAATAGTTCCATTCCAGACACATGTTTTAAAATTAAATCTTCATAAACTGAGCGTCAAAGGTGAGTAAACAAATATCTCATTACTGTATGAAGATGAAAATTGGGTCAAAACAACAACAAAACTCCAATTCCATTGATACACAAAAACAGCTTTATTCAATGTGATCAACTGTTCAAAACATTTTGTTTAGTGATGAAAGCAAATTCGAAAATTTTAAGAGCCATATGAATAAACAAATTTGGCGAGCAAAACATGAAGAATTTACTGAAAAAAATATAAGGCCGATCGTGAAACATGGGGCAGGTTCAGTTATGGTGTGAGGGTTTGTAGTAGCATCTGGGGTCGGTAATCTTGTCTTCATTGATAGAACGATGGGGAAGGAAGATTATCTAAATATTCTCAGGACCAACTTGCAACCGAGCGTAGACAAATTAGGTTTAGCTAGGAATTGGATCTTTCAGCAAGACAATGATCCTAAGCATACCTCACGTCTTGTTAAGGAATGGTTGCTTTATAGGACCCCAAAACAGCTTGATCATCCCTCGCAATTATTAACCCAATTGAACACTTATGGGAGCATTTGGATAGAAGAATTCGACAGAGTACTATTAACAACAAAGAAGACCTGAAAACAGCTATAACAGAAGAATGGTCACAAATTTCCCCCGATGTTACCAATAAACTGGTAATGTCTATGCCACGTAGACTCAAGGAAGTAATAAAGTCTAAAGGAGGACCAACAAAGTACTACATTTAATTTTTTAAGCAATAAATAAGTAGATGTGTTGATAGAAATGTGCACTGTTTACTCACTTTTGACTCGTAATCTATGAAGTAGTTATAATTTTCATTAAGAAAATGTATTTGTTTTTGTTTTTACCGTTCTTTATTTTTTGAATTATTGACCACATTACGTACAGTCGTGTGCATATAAATTGGGAAAATTGGTGTGTACGTTTTTTTTTCAATATAAGGTTGTTAGATATTTTCCGCCTTTTTGTCTTTTGAATTTTCCGGCTATCTACAAGGCGCTACAAAGCTCGTATCTGCCAATACATCATTTGAAATGTCTTGATATAACCTACAAAACGACGGTATGCATGATTAGATTGGTTATTGCGTACAACAGTTATAAACGTGTAAACATGGAGTTCACTAACGCCGAAATTCGCGCTATTTTAAAGTTTTCCTTCGTTAAAGGCAAATCTGAAGAAACGTTCCGTGGCATTAGTGGTGTTTTGGGGGATGGTACTCTATCACTTCGAACCGCGAAGGAATGGCTTCTGAGCCGGTGAAAACGACACCATGGATAAGCCAGCTGGCGGAAGACCTGTTACGACGAATACCGATCGAATCATGGAAATCATCGAGTTAGATCGGCATGTGGCACCTCGTGACATCGCCCAGGAGATGGGAGTTAGTCACCAAACCTTTTTAAACCATCTGTAGAAGGCTGGTCGCCGTGGCGGAGTGGGTAGAGTGCGACGCTCACACGCCGAAAGGTCTAGGTTCGACTCCCACCTCAACACCAATTTTTCCAAATTTTCACTGCACCACCCCTTTCGAAGAAGAAGGAAAGACCATCTGTGGCTGAGGGAACCTGACTGATAGTGACAGCTTAACCAGAGGCTATATTCTGGTGCCACGGGACCGAAGGGGCCCCTGGAACTTCGGTTCCAGCCTGACCATTGCGGTAGGCCCCCTTGTGGGAGTTTCGTGGTGGCTGTGGTTTACCACCTAACATCGCGGGTAGAGTCGAGGATAATGTACTGTGCTGACTTGTCTAGCCCATTGTTTAAGCAAAACTAGGCAAGTCGGTCAGGGGACTATCCCTTCTCAGTGTGGAGTTGCATTCTCAACCGGGCGCTGCGACCCAAAGAGCGGAAGAGGTTTTAGGAAGGCTTCGCATCAAACCAAGGTGGGGTGATTGCCCCTCAAGCATGATCCCAGTTTGGTACTTGGGTAAGTAAGGCGTTTAGTCTTGCGTTACTTACGACTCTTGGGAAAAAGGTTCCCCGTGATATAAGCCGTTAAGACAGGTGATCACGTAAAACCAAATCCCACCACCCCTTTCGAGCTGTTGACAACACTCAAAGAGTAATAACGGTCTAGGAAAACTTCTCAAATTTCGCCATTCGGAGTCGGCAAATAAACTGTAGGTCCCTTCTACTCGTGAGAGAACAGTAGCGCTCACAACACGAGTAGTTGATGAGCAAGCTAGGCCTTGGTCCTTCTTTGGACTGTAGCGCCAACAATTATTATTAGAAGGCTGGAAACAAAAACAAACCTTGATGTTTTGGTGCCGCATGATTTGACGCAAAAAGACCGTCTGGACCGAACCAACGCCTGCGATATACTGCTGAGACGGAACGAACTCGACCAATTTTTGAAGCGGATGGTGACTGGCGACGAAAAATGGATCACATACGACAATATCAAGCGAAAACGGTCGTATTTGAAGGCCGGTGAATCGTCCCAAACAGTGGCCAAGCCGGGATTGACGGCCAGGAAGGTTTTGCTGTGTGTTTGGCGGGATTGGAAGGGAATCATCCACTATGAGCTGCTCCCATATGGCCAGACTCTTAATTCTACCATCTACTGTGGACAACTGCAGCGCTTGAAGCAGGCGATCAACTAGAAGCGTCCAGAATTGGCCAACAGGAAGGGTGTAGTGTTCTACCAGGACAACGCCAGACCACACACTTCGTTGATGACTCGTCAGAAGCTACGGGAGCTCGGATGGAAAGTTTTATCGCATCCACCATATAGCCCGGACATAGCGCTAAGTGATTACCACCTGTTCCTGTCCATGGCGAACGCCCTTGGTGGTGTGAAGTTGATCTCAAAAGAGGCTTGTGAAAAGTGGCTGTCCGAGTTCTTCGGAAATAAGGTGGGGGCTTCCAGGAGGTGGGTACTATGAAGTTGCCGTCTAGATGGAAACAGATCATCGAACAAAACGGCGCATATTTGAACTAAATCTGAACACTGTAACACTTTTTATGAAGCATTGAATGAAGAGTAAAAAAGCGGAAGGGAGGTATTTGACAACCGTATATTTTGGTAAGTTTAAGTAGGTTTTGGATTATATGCTCTATTAAAATGAAGGTTACTGCCTGGTAATACAATGGACCAGTATTTGAGTCTGAGCGCTCCAGTGTAGTTTATCCCAACCTTCAAAAAAATGCTCTATTTTGAACGTTTTTGTTAGTTGTTAAAAATAATTTGGATGTTCTAAGAGGTAAGTTGCTGTTTTTTAAGGAAAAAAGAATGAAATCATACGATTTCAAACATTATTTGTTAAGACTTCATCATCGTTGATGCTCTAAAAGAGCGCACAAGTCATTGCGTTACATGCACACGTTGGGAAAACCATCCAGACGTTGCAGTTTCAAAATCTAGTCTCAAGGATAATTGCTCAACACAAGGTCACTGAATCAATTGAATCCAATCGGAAGGTCATTGCGGGCGGAAACGCAAAACAACAAAACATGACGATAATCTTTTGATATGAAATAATATAATCAATCCTGGCAAGACAAGTTTAGACCTGAAAAAGGGATGGAAAACAGCTGGCGTTCAGGTAGATGCGACAACAGTCCGCAGGCATCTTCTGGAAATTGATCGAAAGGCAACAAAGCCTTTGAAAAAGCAGCTGTTGACCGAAAAAATGAGGCGGAAGCGACTTAATTGGGCTTTGAAATAAGGAATAGACAGTGGACAATTAGAAGAAAGTTGTTTTCTCCGACGAGAGTCACTTTGAGGCCCAAGGATACCGGGCACATGTCGTAAAAGAAAGTCCGAAAGAAAAACTACAACCCGGCCATATCGTTCAAGCGTCAAAACACCTTCCCAAAGTCATGTTTTGGGGCTGTTGAAAGCCGTGGAAGTCTTAAGCCATAGGAAGGTATTATGAACAGCACAAGTTTTAACTTAAATGTTGCTTCCAACCATTCAGAGGAGACGTTCCGTAGCAAATTCAATTTCCCAATAGAATCTTGCTCCATGTCACAACAAATTAAAAATTTAACAGTATTGTGCAAACCACAAAATTGATGTTCTGGATTGGCCAGGCAACTACCCTGACCTCAATTCATTTGCGAATCTGCGGGCGATTACCAAAGGAAGGCTCAGGAACAAAGACTGTACCACAAAACTAAGCTGATTTCGTCTGTTATTGATATTTGGTTTCATGACGACGAAATTAAAAAATATATTCGAACGACTTGCTTCATCAATGCCAAAAATATTAAACGCACTTATAAAAGCCAAAAGAGGCCATGTAAAGTAATAAAATTGATCTGCGTGATGTGTTTTTAATTTAAATTGAAAATAAAGTAGAATATTGAAAATATTGTTCCTCCCAAGTAATTTTCACCAACTGTATGGCAACCATAAAAAAACAACAGTGATTATAATAAAATACTTAAAACATTTTATTCACTAATACAAATGAAATGTACACATTTAACGTTTGCGTTCATCTAATCTCTTCTGCGGAGAAAATAAATACTAAGGTTCAAGTTCATAAGAAGTTCTGTACAAATTTACACTCCTCACATACGCGTGCATCAGTGAACTGAACTCAGCGCGCCCTACCTGCTCTCTTTCACAGAAATACGTAGGAACCATCTAGCCTTGCTTGAAAACGAAGGGGGAGAACCTATTTCCCGTGGAGATGTGAGAGGATTGTGTCAATGTCGATGGGCAGTTCGTCGGTTGAGCTAGTTGCCGGCACGCCGGTGCTGGTCGTCGATGAAACTACAGTCGGAGCAGCTTGGTTAGCTGTGGTAGTGGCTTCGTGTTCCTGCGATCGATTCGCCACAGACGAAGACGGCGATGACTTCACCTCTCGGCTGTTGGATCGCGATGACGAAACGGAGTTTGTTTGATTTTGATGCACTCGGGATGAACTGCTTTTGCTGTTGCTGCTGCTGGACGCGGCCCTGTGGAGAGGGATTTATTGCAGTGGGACTTGTAGGGATTTGTGGGGGAGGTACTTACTCGGCCTTTTTGTGCTGTTTCGACTTGTTGTCCTCTCGGGCAGCGGCGGCCTTTTGCAGCTGCGACACCTTGAGTACGGGCACGACCGGAGTCGACGTCGTCTTGGGTGGGGTGAAGATTGAGTCTTTAGGCGGAGATACTAAACTGCAGCTCGGCTCCTCAGAAGCCGAAACCTCCGGACAGTTCGTGGTAGTTGTTACCGTCGGAGCGGGCTCCTTTTCCGAGACGGACAATTTAAGTTGTCTCTTCTTTGGAATATTGCGAATACCTTTCGGAGGCGATATGTCTTTGGGGTCGCTGGTGTAGAGCACGAACTCCTCAGACGCCCTCACGCAATGCCTCTCGTGTTGGTTCATGTAAATGTTCAACTCTACTGATTTTATTGGACTTGTCGGAACGGGCGGCGCTGTATCGGGTCCGGCGTAAGTGAGAGTCATGTAACGCACGGGGTCAGATTCGTCGATCACAACCCTCTCGCAGTGATTGAAGGGATCGTCCTCTTCCTCGTCGTCTTCCACCACAATAGCAGTTTCTTCCATTACAATGTTTTCTTTGACATCTGCCTTCTCCTCGTCGCTTTCATCGCTGGACGGCGGGAGCGGTTTTGATCTTCGACGTTGCTTTGGTTTTTGCTTCAGGGGTGAATCTTTCTCCTCCTTGACAGGAAGTTGTACGCTGGGCAGTGGTTTCAAAACCACCACTGGGTCCATTAGATTTTTACCCTTGCGCAACGGAGTGGCGGCCTTTTTTACCTTTTTCTTCGGTGTCGGAACTGGGGTAGCGGCCTTGAGCTTTGTCTTCCTATTCCCCACTACTGTGGAAAAGCCGTCAAACGCTTTCGGGGTCCGAATGGAACGTGCCGACTGGCGCAGGGTCGATCGCGCGGGAGATGTTTTTGCCGGTATCGACTTTGCTGACTTCAGAGGTACCCTCTTCTGGGTTCCTGGAGATTTAACTGAAGCCTTCTTGGTTGTCCTTAGCTTGGATTCGACTACTCGTGGTTTAGATTCTATCGTCTTTATCTTCTTTTCGAGTTTCTTCGTGCGCTCCAGAGTCTGTTCAGAGGCAGCTTCGGTAGTCTGCTTCTTTGCTGACAAATTTAGAGCAGTGAGCACGTCAATCTGATCCACATTCGTCGCCGGAAGAGTTGTCACTGATTTACTCGTCACGGTGGCCTGCATCACTTTCATGACCTTCTTTTCCTTTGTCGTCACTGTGGACATAACGTACTGCTTGCGAATGGAAACTGCTTTTGCTTTGGCAGCCTGTACCGTCGGTTTCGCCGGGACCCGTGCTTTGGGCTTTGGCGTGAGTTGATGAACATTTTTTGCGGTGTCTGAAGATAGCTTCGCCTTCATGCGCAGTTTCTTCTGCTCCAGATCGGACATCTGCTTTCTCCGAGAGGCTGCGCCATGATCGGGGTCAGGGACGCCCGGCGTGGTTCCTGCTTTTTTCGGTGTCAACCAGTTGCGCATTGGGTAGCGCACCTCTCCGTTGTTGACGATTGGTTCCACGGACAGTGCCTCCTCCTCAATCACTTCTTTTACAATTGAGTCCTTTTTCCAGTCGTCGTCCTCCGAGCTGCTTATGTTCGAGAGGTCTTTGAGGTTTAAGATCGACGTGTCCAGCTTGGTGGACTTTGTCGACGAGGCGGATGATGAGGATGACGATGATGATGAGGAAGACGAGGACGATGACGAGGATGAAGAACTGCTTGACGAGGAACTCGATACCGACAGCTTTGAGGAAGAGAGTTCTTCTTCCTCGTCGGTTAAGTCTGGCAGTCCAGCCGCGAGGGTGTAGTGTAGATCCACAGTCGGGGAAGGGCCGTTTTCCTCCTGGAAGGATTTCACTCGATCTAGCACCGTCGGCTCGCATGGGATCTTCTCTTCGACAATTCCAAAGTTTTTGGCTGGAGTAGCGGTAGCTGAAGCCTCCGATTTCCGCTTTTGCACCGAGTCCCGCAACTGCTTTTCAATGACCTTGTCGTCTGACTCATCGGGCCTATAGTACGAACCCCCGGAGGAGTACTCAGTCATTTGGGCACCACTTCGCGGTGTTTCTTTGGGCAACGGTGTAAGGTTGCTTCCGGGAGTGATCGCAAAACTGGGCGTTAGCCCAGTGCCGACCTTGTTGTCGGACATGCTCCGGAATGATTCGAACATTTTGAAACCAGGCGTCTCCAAGGTCGGTGCGAGAATGCCAGGTGTTGGGGGAACAAGGGCCTTTTCGTCTGGTTGCTTGAACGGGGTGTCCAGGAGGCAGGCGATATTTGCAGACCGCTTCTCGAGCTCCTTGTCCATTCTTGAAACACTCACCGGTTGAGCGAAGACTGGTTCCTTGTCCTCCACCGAGTCTTTCGGCTCTTGACTCGAGTTGCCTTTTGAAGCCCTTACCACTGTGGCGACGATAGTCTCCGACTTATGTGGAGTCGGTATCTTGATGTTAAAAATCGACTTAGAGGGCGTTTCTTTCTTCTTTCTCGCGGCTCGTGCACCACCTGGTTTTTGTTTGGCAGGTTTTTTGATAGCCTTCGCTCGTGTGCCTTTGGTAATCGTCGCTTTTCCGCCAGCGGTACCAATTTTTCGTTTTTTTTTCCGACGCGGATCCCTCCGAACAGTCTTCACCGGAATCTTTGCGTTTATCTCGCGCAGGTAGTAGTCGAAGTTTGTCTGTGTCGTCTCCCGCATTCGTTGCCACTCCCTCAGCTCATCTGGAGAAATCTCGATTTTTTTAGGGGCTTTAGTCTCAGCGGCTTTGTCATTTGTCTCGTCCTTTTTCTGTGAATCTCCTCCGTCATGTGGTGCTGGCTCATCATCTCGTTTATTGGCTGTGTCATCCTTCTTTGGCTCGATCTCCTCGGATTTCGAGAGCACTCTCTTGACTTTTCTTGGCTTTGACTTCCGCTTCGGAGTTTCCGAGTGCTGCTTCCTGATGACTGTCTGATTGCTAGTGTCAACGCTGTTTGAGTTTTCTGAATCTGCACCCACCTCGGAACTGATGTCTATTTTGGGCAGGATTTCCACGTGCTTTATGACAGGCTTCTCAGTGCAACCCTGCTCCGGCTTCTTTTGTGTCGTCTTTCGACCCTGCGGCTGAGGCAGAGGTGAGAAATTCAACGTTCTCACGTGAGATCGCTTCCGTGGCGTCGAAAGGCTCTTGAAACTTCGCGAGTGTGTGATGCCCGTCGCCGGAGTGTTTCCCTCCTGCGCTATTTTCGAATCTACTCCATTCAAAACTGGAATCTGTTTCTTCACTACAGATTTCTGACTCTCGTCGGTTTTTTCCACTTTCTGACTGCTGCCTAGGATCACAGCATTAGGCGGTAACTGGTCAGCGGAGAGAATTATTGGCTCCGGCAACGGGATCTCAATACGTGATGTGTCGAAATTGATGTCGCCCTGCAGTTGCTGAATTATGTCGCTGTTTATCAGAAATGGTAAGTTAAGAAGCCCTTCGCTGGTCAACAAAAGAGGGCACGTCAACTGACCAGTGCTTGCGTCGAAGTAGACCTGATTGTCCAGGGTAGCGTTCACTATCTGACTGCTGTCACCAGCCGAGGGGATGACCTGATCACTGGCAGCCTGCGATTGCGCCTTCTGTGCGCTTTCGCTTGAATTCAAGACAATGAGCTTGGAAATCGAGAAATTCGGATCGATCAGCGGTCCAAATGACGAGTTTGTGGTTGCTGGAGGCCCTGTACATCCATTGTTTCCTGCGCTGTTCAACGGAACATCGCGAGCAACGTAGGACTGTTGTGACGTAGAAGCTTGCGGTTGCTGCTGGACTGGCTGTTGGGTGGTTGGTCTAGGCTGCTGTGGTTCCTCGGGTTCAATGGACGAGATGTTGCTCACCGAATCTGGATTTACTTGTGCAGCTAAAAGTCGACGGAGAATAGAAAAGTTATAAATAAGGCAAGAGGCTGGGGACTCTGTCACTTACCTACGACGCCCTGCAGAAACTCATCAAATATGGGATCTATCTCCGTGGCCTGTGTAGCAGTCTTCACTATGTTTTCCAGCTCATCCATCAAGCTAAGCTCCATTTTTTCGTGCTTTTGAGGTGGATTCGAGAGCACTGTCGAGGTTTGGAGCGCTCTGTTGATGTTCTTTACGAGACGGTCTTGAAATTCTTGATTCTCCAGCAAAGCTTGCGATATGTCCTAGAAAGAAATGATAAGGATGTCTCTTTCACATAAAATTTAATGTCTTACCGGAATCGTCGGTATAGGTAACTCCTCGTCGGAATTGTCGCCCTGCAGGCGTGGGGTGGACGTTGTTCTCTTCTCTCGTATATCCACTTCGTCATCTGCAGAATCCAAATCGCAAACCTCGGACTGACTTAAAATTTCGAAATCTTTAGAATTTGACCCCCTGGACTCGTTGAGGAGGCCATAACTAAGACGCGATGTTTTCAAACGTTTGGTTCCGCTTTTTGGCGGACGCATTATGTCGTCATCTCGAGCGATGTTCACATCACAGTCAACGCTATCCGTTGAGATTCTGCAAATGCAATAATGGCGTGTAAAAATTTTGGCAAATTTAAAAAAAAACTAACGAACCTTTTCCGTTTGGTAGTATTTGTTGAGTTTTCCTTGTTTTCAGTTACCAGCGTTGAAGCACCATAACTTATAAGACTGCCCACCTTGGACGACAGACTCTTCTGCTGCAAGGCCTCGCGCTTTAAAGGCGGCATTGACTCAATTATTCTGTCGACTGAAATGAGCAGATGCAGTTTGATTAGTTCTGAGCAAATACATGAAGTGCACACTTCCGGAACACAGACAATGGAAGCCGCATGACACACTATGTCTTAAATAAAAAATAAAATTTGTATGTGCTTAGAGGCGTCTATTTCTGAATAAAGAAATTCCTTCAGTCCCGCACACGCATCGAACAAGTGCATAACATTACAAATACAACACAAAACAAGTTTTGTGCAAGACAACTCATCCATATTGCATTCTTATAAGAAGCGTATCCCAAGATGCATTTAATCGCAATAATTCATCGTAAAGTCCCTCCTTGGGCAACTGTACCTTTTGTTGTGATTTTGCAGTGCTCCCGAATGATATTCTCAAGCATATCCTCGTACTCCTTAAAGGTAAATAGACGATATCCCTGCTTTAGAACTTCGTACTCCTTTTGAAGGAACGGACTTGTCTTACAAAACATTTCAGCGGCTTTATCAAGACGCTGCTTTCGCAAATATCCTGCAAGGATAATAGAAAACACACCAGTCAAAATTGGACAAAAAGAAAAGATGAAATTACACACCAAGGACCATCCGAGCAATGTCGGAATTAAAAAATACTGTTTCCATTTTAAATGGAACTTCACAATTCACCGATAAAACTTATTTGGGATTTCCTTAATCGATACTTGTTTGAGTTATTTTGATGTAAATAGCATCACAGCAGCGGCATCGCGTTTATTTTTCTTCCCATTATCAATGAAAAAATTTGAAGCGTTTACTAATGTTTTTGGCAGATGCTGTGCGGTGAGTCCGATGTTATGGCGCAAAAAGAGAGGAGAATGCTTTTAGTTGTCAAAAGAATTATGTCGGTAGGGCAGTTTTCTATTCTACTTTTTTCATACAGCAGGGTGATAAAAAAAAGTTTCTTAAATTAATTGAACATATCATTTGATATAACAAGGGCTGAGAGTAGAGACATTTATTTTTTCGAGTAGAGACATTATATTTATTCGTGGATGGATGAGAAATGTTTTTTAACTTAGCGCGCTTGTTACTTCATTCGGTTCATTTATTACAGCCTTTTAACCAGATTTCAAGTTACCATTTTACTTCTGTAATACGCGACAATAATAACATATTATTATTTGCATATGTGATTGTCATCTATTAATATTATTTATCTTAATTAAAAGTCACAAATTTCCACAAACAGCTATTCTTCTGTTAAACAAATATAATTTTCTCAGGCCTTCTTTGAAAACCGTAATATCTGTAATATATTATTCCAGTCTCGCTCTTCTGTATATGTAGCACATTTAGTTTCGATCTTTGTCCGAAATTTTGTAAAATTTTTGTCTTGTATTCATCCGGTCTATGCTATCAGACAGTTGTCTGTTGATCTTCATCAACCCGACCAGTTGAAGCTGAATGAATGAATGTTTGAATATATTGAAAAATCAATCGATTTTTCTTTGTATGAATAAATTTAAAGAGGACCGATCTCCTTTGCTCTCTAAGAAGGAATGGAATCAAATTTACCCTGAAATCATCAATAACCTCAAAACATTTTACACGAACAACTTGTGTTAGCAAATTATGTGTTTTTCGTACAAAACAATCAAATTCACAGGCCCGACTGCACAGAGAGAAGCTCTACCTGCTCAAAATAACAATCAGAATTCAATGAGGTTTTTGCCAGAAACCAATATTGGTATCTAGTTTTTGCAACTCATGATTTCTGTTTGAAATAATTGAAACACATTTACACTCCTAGATGTGAAAAGTCGACCGAGTGACTTAGTTAATGTCTTTTGGCCCTTACACAGTCGGGCGTTTTGTTGATTGGAAAATATTTCTTTTTGTTGTTCGGATTTTGTAGACAGTAAAAATTGCCAATTGTAAACTGTTTGGCTTTAAGTGTAGATTAGATATCCCTTTTAAAGAATAATAATATAGTCTGTAAAATATTTATCAGGAGGTTTTGTATTGACGTACTTTTCCGTTATATTGCCAAATGTTTTAACCAGAGACCAATAGGTTTTCCTTATTGGTTTCTGGTTTTAACGTCTAGTCACAAAATGGAAACTAACACGACCTGAAGTATTTTTTTAATCCGCTTAGACATGCACGACTTTGACATTATCAGCAGTTGTGAGAAGGTGAAAAAACTATTTACAAATGGAATTTGAAAAAGTGAAGCTGAATCAATTTATGTGAGTAGGAATTCAATGCATACATCTGTTAAATGGCTTCCTAATTTGCAGACGAGTGGACATCTGCGCAAGGAAATTATTGGAGAAGATTTTGAACAGAAAGAATAAGCATTCTCTTTGTGGAGTCCCACGCCTACCTTACAGACACAATTTCACAGAGTTGCTAAAACGAACAATGCAAAGGAACGTCTTAAATGTGCATGTGCTGAAGATGGGAAAACCTTTCTATTTGAGCCGCATATACATTGCAACTTATGGCGGACACTTTGGATAAGTTCATTTGCTGATCAACAAAAGCAGAAAATCGAGCAAGTTTACCAAATGTTTTGTGGAATTCCCAAACATGTAAGGATGAACTTAATGCACAAAAGTGATTTGCGGCATTTTGGTTTGCAGACGACTGGACTTCGTTTTCTTCTGAAGAATATGACTCCGAATAGGAGGAATACTTCCAGTATGGAGTTCCAATTTTTAAAAGGGTCTTGGATACTTCAAGAGGACAAAGGAAAGAGGTAGAACCGTGCGCTGTATATGCAAAAAAAATCGCTATACGCTGTCCTTGATGTAAATCACACAACATAGACGACGACATCTTGTGGTCCATTGTTAGGGGCATAAATGTAAGACTTAACACTGCGGAAATGAATCAATTTCAAAGAGTATGATGTATGTTTATAACAATAAAAACGATTTAACTTATTTTTACTTTAGGATAATGTCACGTGCTATTATGATTATGCCTCGAGATATTGGGGATACATTTTACCGCAGAGAACATTACAGCTCAATTATTAGCACAGACTTGTGCTAGTTCAACTCGAAACATGTGGAACTCCAAACCCAACACTGGAACGTTAGGCTCAAATTTAGAAACCCAATCTAGTTTATTTTTATTTAAATTATTTATTTATCATATTCATTATTAGTCTAGTTCATAGATATCTTTTGACAAAATTTCGAACTCAAAAAAGTCTAAAGAGGTAGAAGCGTGCTTTGACCAGCTTTGTTCTTGTGAACATGCCAACTTGCGTTTGTATTTATGTTATGTTATATGTATGTAGAACAGACTGTTTTTAATAAATAATAAAATTTTGTAGAGGTGCACAAATTACGAATAATTTAGTAAAATGAAAACCTAGAGCCCCCAGACATGTAACAGTAATTTAATCAGACAATTCCCCCTTCCCAAGAGACACTTCATTGTTAATTGAAAATATTGGGTTTGGTTAACAATTGTATTTATTTAATTTACTTTGATTGCAATTTCAAATTTACCGTACAAATTTCTTCCTGCTTACGAACTGTCCAAAGGTGATATTAGCTCCAACCAAATCCGCCTTCGGTCAATCGGTTGTAAGCGATTGGAATGCTTGCTGCCGCATATCTAGAGGTTGGGGACTTGAATGGATTGAGGAATGAGGATATGTTGCACAGGCGCGATAGCAGCCGTTGTTTCCCAAAAGCGCTAAGTTTGGTTTAGAAGGACCTAGAAGAAGGTTCATCGGTGCAATTTCTTATCAATCATTATGAAAAATGCTCCGAGGGATCTGCGCCTATATTCATACAGCCCTAAATAATCCAAAAAACACATGCAACTCCAAAAACGGGCTTAGGAAAACAAAAAAATCCGATAGCAAAAAAATAAATAATAAAAAATTTCGAAAAATTAAGAGTTGCCGGAGGGGGCTCTCCGAGGGTATATAAGGACGCCTAGGCGCGGGAGCGAGTTTAGTCTGTCGCGGGTCGTCGTCGGGTGCGCGTCGTGGGTGTTTGTCGTCTACGCATTTTTTCTCCTGCTCCCGCGTACGTGTGTACCCAGAGGGCGAATGAGTGCAGCTTACGCCCTCTCCATTGATCTCTTGCAATGATATTGGTGTTGGGTGGTAGAAGCTGGGTGCTGGATGCTGCATGCTTTATGCTTAATGCTAGGTGCTGGGTGCTTGATGCTGGGTGTTAGAAGCTGCATGCTACATGCTGGGTACGTGTGTACTCAGAGGGCGAATGAGTGCAGCTTACGCCCTCTCCATTGATCTCTTGCAATGATATTGGTGCTGGGTGGTAGAAGCTGGGTGCTGGATGCTGCATGCTTCATGCTTCATGCTAGGTGCTGGGTGCTTGATGCTGGGTACTAGATGCTAGGTGTTAGAAGCTGCATGCTGGGTGCTGGGTGCTGGAAGCTGCATGCTTCATGCTAGGTTGTCGGTGATGGAATCTAGATGCTGGGTGCAGGGTGCCGGAAGCTAGGTGTTGGAGGCTGGATGATGGCAGCCGTTGCCTGTGTATATATTGACTATTCTTCATTTTAATGCTTCATCATGTTCGAACGTTATTGAATCATCCATTGCTTTTTTTTTTTTTTGAAATAGTTTTATTGCCCAAACCTATACCCTTCCATCGATTCGTCTGCTTTTTTGCGATTTGTCTGTGCGAATTATGTGGTTAATAATGGTCGACACTTCAGGACCTTACAAAGGTTATAAGCATGCGGGTCCTTCCATGTATACCTACGTGGACTTCCATCGAAGTCATGTCCCTCCCCCCTTGTAGCGAGAAGTCCTCGAACACCTCTTGGATTACGGGCGGGTTGGTTCGGTTCGATTCTCATATATGTATATGGAAATCTCAATTATTAGACCACTTCACACAACCGGCGGGCGAGTCCCCCCTATAGTAGGATTTTGTTCTGTCGCTTGAGTACTTCTAATGTAGTCTTGCGAAAGCTTACGTTTAGCTTGTTAAGTTACTGAATGGAACTGGGCACAGTGAAGGACACTTCTCTTCCTATTAGTTGTCAGAAGGTTTGTCAAGCCGGTAGTCGGCAGGTTTTCTTTTTCGATTTATGAAAGACAAACGACCTGTCCGTTTTTGAGAATTTTTGTTGAAGGGGTACTTTTGTATTTTTAGACAAGTGTACTGTTTTGGGTAGGTTTTGTAGTAGGACCCACATCCTCCTAAGTGAAATAGTCATTCGAAGTTATTGATTTGGTTGTTGCTAGTTCAAGACTAGTGGGCGCTTCTTGGAGATGTTGGGTCCCACTGTAGTGATTCGCGGCTTAAGTAGACTCCTAGTAGTTAGCAGTAGTTGGAAGACTTCTCCTTTGAGCTCGTCCGCTTTTAACTTAAAATTAGCAAGAGGAGCACGCGTAAGATTATCCTAGTTTTTCCTTAAGATTAGGTTGAAATAAAGAAAGATCAGACTAGACCTTTAACAAAAACGATCTCAAAAAGGACTATCTCGGTTTGAAAATTAATATTCAAGTGAAGTGAAGGTATGCATGCGATAGACTAATTTAAATTTTAATTCCGGGAATTTGTGCGAACAGTTTAGATAGAATTGTTAGGTTAGATAGGCCAGATAGGGAAGTTTTTGTACAGAAAGAGATTAGGTCTTTGGAAATCCAAAGATGTAGGGCCAAGTTGTTAAAGTTTCTTACGTAGGAGACAACAGAATAAGTTCCTTATTTAGATAGGTAGGGGAATTGCTAGGAATTACTTGCCGGCATAACAAATTTCTTTTAATATCTTTGCACATTTTCACACCGCGGTTAAAGTAGTCTAAAGCAGCTTAGGAAGGAGACAGCTAGGTAGATAGCTTTCAAAATACGATTTAAACACAAATACTCCAACTTTTATTGTGCAAAGAAATAGGGTTTAGAAATAACAGACTTAGCCTCGTAGAAAGCTTTTACTGTCGCCAGCGTCGGCCGGTTGAAGAATTATCCTCCGTTCAAAGTGTAGTGAAGTGCGGCTTTTTGGCAGGGGTAAAATGCTCTCTGGGTGGATAAGTCTGTACAGGTTTAGCTCGGGAATTTGTGTAGGACTTCGAGAGCCATACAGGTCTCTTTGAAGGTAGGTAGGGGACCGCTCGGGGGCCCAAACAGGTGCCCCTGAGGATAGGTAGGGTTCTAATAATTTTTTCCCTTTCAGGCCAGACAGTTGACGCAGAATATGCAGTAAGTCCAGAACGCAAGCAAAGCCCGAAAAAAGTCTTCAGATTCCAGCGTAAGGCACTTCGGTGCCTACGCAGAAAGACCTGTATGTAAGTTATTTTTCATTACTTGCTTTAGTTTATTTTCGTATACATACCCAAAAGATAGTCCTTCGCGGATATAGCTTCATGCATGCATACCACGCGAAATACACTTTCCAAAAGTTATACATAAAGTATTTACTTTTCACTAACCCCCTCGGGGCAGCAAACAGTTGTCTCTGGGGCTAGGTAGGGGACCCCTTAGAACCCAAACAGGAGTTCTGAGGCTAGGTAGGGGACCCCTCAGGACCCGAACAGACGTCCTGAGGTTAGGTAGGCTTCTTTTCTTCTCTTTTCAGGTTTTCTCCTTTCTTTCCAGGGCGGGCGAGTCGCGATCGGGGCACTTTTCACTTTCATCATTTTAGGAATCAATTGAGGAATCATATGGAACTCAGTTGAGGAATCATTTGTGCAAACATTTGTGGAATCATTTGAGAAATCGTATGAGGAATCAATTGGGGGATCAGTTGAGGAATCACCTCAATTAAATACTTTTTAAAAATACGCTCAAGGAATAAGCGGTTCGGTCTCGGTTGAGTTACTGAACGTGTTACTTTTGTAATCCCCCATCGAACCTTTCCTTTAAGGTCAAGTACTTGCCAGATGCTTCCCTAGAATCTCTTTAACGCCAAATATTAGCTTTCTTCTTAAGATTTTTGAAAGATGCCATTTGGGAATGGTGATTATTTTGTTCACGGTTTGTACTTTAACTCCTTAAATATCCTGCAGGCCAATTTTACCCACAATCGCAATCGTAATCCGTATCGAAATACCCGTCAGTATGCGAATCACCACAATACGAGCGCAATTGGCCGCGTCGGAGTATGTCCTTTTCAGGGCATGAACTGCAACTACAGCAGGACATTGATATTGCCATTCATAGCCTCTACCTATTCTTTCCTAGAATATGTAGACTAACGAATTGCAGACATATCCTACATATTTTCAGAAGAAATGCATGGCCATATTCCAAGTGGATGGTGTGGGCCCCTTGTTCTAGTACTACCTTGGAAGACGTGAAATAATAGGTCTTCCGGCTGTGTAGAAAGTACCCCTTCGGGCAGGGGTTAGAATATGCCCGAGGTAGGCATGCCTGTCGTAAGAGGCGACTAAAATCCACCCTCCGTTCCGTGGCTCGATTTTTGCAAATTGCGCAAATCTTCGTTGGTTTATAATCGCCGAAAAGTGCACATGGCCGATTGTGTCCTAGACATATTCGCGTCCACATGGAGACAACATGTCATTGGATGATGGGTGCAGGCTGTAGCCGAACATAAGCCACGTTCGATCGTTCATCGTTTGCCACCAATGGTGCACCTTAGCTACCACAAGCTGCTCACCGATGGCCACAAGCGGCCTACAGCCAATTTGCTGTGTGCTGGCAGCTGCTCAGATGGATGAACGTGAGTATATTCCTACATATTAATTTATCTCTTCGTTTTATGAGTCATGACTCTCGTGTCGAACACGTACATGCTAGCATGATTTCGGTCACTCGGGTGATAGGGACTTAAACTCTTAACCCCCTGAGGATGCCATCAGGTGTCCTGAGGCTAGGTAGGGCAACTACACTTCTCCTCTTCCAAGTCTTTTCCAGGTTTGTTCTTCTTTTTTCAGCTTTTCTCTTTCCTAGCCCGACGTTGCGAATAGTAGTGGCTGTAGTTGTAGTTGTAGTCGTAGTTGTAGTTGTAGTTGTAGTTGTAGTAGTAGTATTAAGCTTTTAGTATGCCGCGTTGTAGTTATGTAGTAGTTTCGTGGTAGATTGCTCCAAGCTCGTTTCCTTATTGAGTTCTTCGTGTGGGGTTACACCGAAGTTGCCAAACGTAAGAAAGCAAACTGGGTTTGAAGAGTGCTTCCTACGTAGATGTAGAATAGACAACGGACGGGTGGCACGCGTAACATTGTGACGAATATCATCTTGCTGGTTGTAATAGTCGGAAGGCCCTTCCTCCAAGCTTATCAGCGACAACAGCACTTCATCTGAAGTTGCTGAATGGAGCCAGACTAGCCGGACTCGACGGGCACTTCCCCCTAGAATAAGTTAAGGCAATGTACGGATGGAACGCATCACATTAAGATGTGGAACATCTCGTACGTTCGTAGTCGGAAGTCGTTTCCTCCGAGCCTGTCAGCGCCAACGGCACTTCATCTGAAGTTGCTGAATGGAGTCAGACTAGCCGGACTCGACGGGCACTTCCCCCTAGAATAAGTTCAGGCAACGTACGGATGGAACGCATCACATTAAGATGTGGAACATCCTGTCGTTCGTCCTCGGAAGTCCTTTCCTCCGAGCCTGTCAGCGCCAACAACACTTCATCTGAAGTTGCTGAATGGAGCCAGACTAGCCGGACTCGACGGGCACTTCCCCCCTAGAATAAGTTTAAGCAACGTACGGATGGAACGCATCACATTAAGATGTGGAACATCCTGTCGTTCGTCCTCGGAAGTCCTTTCCTCCGAGCCTGTCAGCGCCAACGGCACTTTATCTGAAGTTGCTGAATGGAGTCAGACTAGTCGGACTCGACGGGCACTTCCTCCTATAATAAGAGTAGACGACCAATGGATGATATGCGTCACAATGTTATAGATGACATCCTGTTCGCTTGTAGTAGGCAGAAGGTCCTTCATCAAGCCTGTCAAGCCGGGGTTGAAAGGTTTTCCTCTTAGAGGCGTGATTTCGCTTTTTGAAATAGAAAGGTCTGTCATCAAGTTTGTCAAGCCAGGGTTGAAGAGCTTTCCTCTTGGAAGATCTCTCATCAAGCTCGACAAGCCGGGGTTGAAAGGCTTTTCTTTTAGAAGCGCCTTGATCGCTTATGCATAGTAGTCGGAAGACCTTTCATCAAGCTTGATAAGCCGGGGTTGAAGGACTTTCCTTCTTGGGCGATTTCTTCGCTTACAGAAGTTGAAAGACCTCTCATCAAGCTTGTCAAGCCAGGGTTGAAGGGTTTTCCTCTTAGAGGCGTGATTTCGCTTTTTGAAATAGAAAGGTCTGTCATCAAGTTTGTCAAGCCAGGGTTGAAGAGCTTTCCTCTTGGAAGATCTCTCATCAAGCTCGACAAGCCGGGGTTGAAAGGCTTTTCTTTTAGAAGCGCCTTGATCGCTTATGCATAGTAGTCGGAAGACCTCTCATCAAGCTTGATAAGCCGGGGTTGAAGGACTTTTTTCTTAGAAGCGCTATCTCGCTTAATATACCTGGAATGTCTCTCATCAAGCTTCACAAGCCGGGGTTGATAGGCTTTCCTCTTAGAAGCGCCCTGATCGCTTATGCATACAGTAGTCGGAAGACCTTTCATCAAGCTTGATAAGCCGGGGTTGAAGGACTTTCCTTCTTGGGCGATTTCTTCGCTTACAGAAGTTGAAAGACCTCTCATCAAGCTTGTCAAGCCAGGGTTGAAGGGTTTCCTCTTTGGAGCATTTTCTTCGCTCATGTTAGTTGGAAGGCCTCTCATCAAGCATGTTTAGCTGGGATTGCAGAGCGGTTTCCTCTTAAAGTAGAGAAGACGACGGACGGATGATATGCGTCACGTTAAGATAGTATACATCCTGTCCGTTGATTTTAGTCGGAAGGCCTCCCATCAAGCTTGTCAAGCCGGGGTTGCAGAGAGCTCTCCTCTTAGTGTAGAGTAGAATACGGAAGGATGATATGCATCGCATTAAGATAGACAACATCCTGTCCGATGATTGTAGTCGGGGGGCCTCTCATCAAGCTTGGCAAGCCGGGGTTGCTTTCCTCTTAAAGTAGAGTAGACGACGGACGGATGATATGCATCAATTTAAGATAGACAACATCCTGTCCGCTCGTAGTAGTCAGAAGTCCTTTCCTCCAGTTTGCTCGCGTTTTCGGTACTTTGGTTGAAGTAACTCCCCCCAGAAGTTGCTCAAGATTGTGAACGAGCTGAAGCTTGCTTACACCTAAAGACAGTCGGCAGGTTTTCATTTTCGATTTATGAAAGACAAACGACCTGTCTGTTTTTGCGTATTTTTGGTGAAGGGGTACTTTTGTATTTTTAGACAAGTGTACTGTTTTGGGTAGGTTTTGTAGTAGGACCCACATCCTCCTAAGTGAAATAGTCATTCGAAGTTATTGATTTGGTTGTTGCTAGTTCAAGACTAGTGGGCGCTTCTTGGAGATGTTGGGTCCCACTGTAGTGATTCGCGGCTTAAGTAGACTCCTAGTAGTTAGCAGTAGTTGGCTTTGAGCTCGTCCGCTTTGAGCTCGTCCGCTTTTATTTTAAAATTAGCAAGAGGAGCATGCGTAAGATTCTCCTAGTTTTTCCATAAGATTAGGTTGAAATAGGGAAAGATCAGACTAGACCTTTAACAAAAACGATCTCAAAAAGGACTATCTCGGTTTGAAAATTAATATTCAAGTGAAGTGAAGGTATGCATGCGATTGACTGATTTGAATTTTAATTTCGGGAATTTTGTTGCTAAAACGAACAATGCAAAGGAACGTCTTAAATGTGCATGTGCTGAAGATGGGAAAACCTTTCTATTTGAGCCGCATATACATTGAAACTAATGGCGGACATTTTGGATAGGTTCATTTGCTGGTCAACAAAAGCAGAAAATCGAGCAAGTTTACCAAATGTTTTGTGGAATTCCCAAACATGTAAGGATGAATTTAATGTACAAAAGTGATTTGCGGCATTTTGGTTTGCAGACGAATTTTGCAAACGACTTGGATAGGATTGTTGGGTTAGTTAGGCTAGTTTTATACAGAAAAAGATTAAGTCTTTGGACAGCCAAAGATGTAGGGCCAAGTTGTTCAGACAGGTTAAAGTTTCTTACGTAGGAGACAACAGAATAGGTTCCTTATTTAGATAGGTAGGGGAATTGCTAGGAATTACTTGCCGGCATAACAAATTTCTTTTAATATCTTTGCACATTTTCACACCGCGCTTAAAGTAGTCTAAAGCAGCTTAGGAGGGAGACAGCTAGGTAGATAGCTTTCAAAATACGATTTGCGATACTCCAACTTTTATTGTGCAAAGAAATAGGGTTTAGAAATAACAGACTTAGCCTCGTAGAAAGCTTTTACTGTCGCCAGCGTCGGCCGGTTGAAGAATTATCCTCCGTTCAAAGTGTAGTGAAGTGCGGCTTTTTGGCAGGGGTAAAATGCTCTCTGGGTGGATAAGTCTGTACATGTTTAGCTCGGGACTTTGTGTAGGGCTTCGAGAGCCATACAGGTCTCTTTGAAGGTAGGTAGGGGACCGCTCGGGGGCCCAAACAGGTGCCCCTGAGGATAGGTAGGGTTCTAATAATTTTTTCCCTTTCAGGCCAGACAGTTGACGCAGAATATGCAGTTAGTCCAGAACGCAAGCAAAGCCCGAAAAAAGTCTTCAGATTCCAGCGTAAGGCACTTCGGCGCCTACGCAGAAAGACCTGTATGTAAGTTGTTTTTCATTACTTGCTTTAGTTTATTTTCGTATATATACCCAAAAGATAGTCCTTCGCGGATATAACTTTATGCATGCATACCACGCGAAATACACTTTCCAAAAGTTATACATAAAGTATTTACTTTTCACTAACCTCCTCGGGGCAGCAAACAGTTGCCTCTGGGGCTAGGTAGGGGACCCCTTAGAACCCAAACAGGAGTTCTGAGGCTAGGTAGGGGACCCCTCAGGACCCGAACAGACGTCCTGAGGTTAGGTAGGCTTCTTTTCTTCTCTTTTCAGGTTTTCTTCTTTCTTTCCAGGGCGGGCGCATCGCGATCGGGGCACGATCATTTTAGGAATCAATTGAGGAATCATATGGAACTCAGTTGTCGAATCATTTGTGCAAACATTTGTGGAATCATTTGAGAAATCAGGAATCATTTGAGAAATGAGGAATCAATTGGGGGATCAGTTGAGGAATCACCTCAATTAAATACTTTTTAAAAATACGCTCAAGGAATAAGCGGTTCGGTCTCGGTTGAGTTACTGAACGTGTTACTTTTGTAATCCCCCATCGAACCTTTCCTTTAAGGTCAAGTACTTGCCAGATGCTTCCCTAGAATCTCTTTAACGCCAAATATTAGCTTTCTTCTTAAGATTTTTGAAAGATGCCATTTGGGAATGGTGATTATTTTGTTCACGGTTTGTACTTTAACTCCTTAAATATCCTGCAGGCCAATTTTACCCACAATCGCAATCGTAATCCGTATCGAAATACCCGTCAGTATGCGAATCACCACAATACGAGCGCAATTGGCCGCGTCGGAGTATGTCCTTTTCAGGGCATGAACTGCAACTACAGCAGGACATTGATATTGCCATTCATAGCCTCTACCTATTCTTTCCTAGAATATGTAGACTAACGAATTGCAGACATATCCTACATATTTTCAGAAGAAATGCATGGCCATATTCCAAGTGGATGGTGTGGGCCCCTTGTTCTAGTACTACCTTGGAAGACGTGAAATAATAGGTCTTCCGGCTGTGTAGAAAGTACCCCTTCGGGCAGGGGTTAGAATATGCCCGAGGTAGGCATGCCTGTCGTAAGAGGCGACTAAAATCCACCCTCCGTTCCGTGGCTCGATTTTTGCAAATCTTCGTTGGTTTATAATCGCCGAAAAGTGCACATGGCCGATTGTGTCCTAGACATATTCGTGTCCACATGGAGACAACCTGTCATTGGATGATGGGTGCAGGCTGTAGCCGAACATAAGCCACGTTCGATCGTTCATCGTTTGCCACCAATGGTGCACCTTAGCTACCACAAGCTGCGTCCCGATAGCCAGAAGCTGCTCACCAACGGCCACAAGCGGCCTACAGCGAATTTGCTGTGTGCTGGCAGCTGCTCAGATGGATGAACGTGAGTATATTCCTACATATTAATTTATCTCTTCGTTTTATGAGTCATGACTCTCGTGTCGAACACGTACATGCTAGCATGATTTCGGTCACTCGGGTGATAGGGACTTAAACTCTTAACCCCCTGAGGATGCCATCAGGTGTCCTGAGGCTAGGTAGGGCAACTACACTTCTCCTCTCTTTCCAAGTCTTTTCCAGGTTTGTTCTTCTTTTTTCAGCTTTTCTCTTTCCTAGCCCGACGTTGCGAATAGTAGTGGCTGTAGTTGTAGTTGTAGTTGTAGTTGTAGTTGTAGTTGTAGTAGTAGTAGTAGTATTAAGCTTTTAGTATGCCGCGTTGTAGTTATGTAGTAGTTTCGTGATAGATTGCTCCAAGCTCGTTTCCTTATTGAGTTCTTCGTGTGGGGTTACACCGAAGTTGCCAAACGTAAGAAAGCAAACTGGGTTTGAAGAGTGCTTCCTACGTAGATGTAGAATAGACAACGGACGGGTGGCACGCGTAACATTGTGACGAATATCATCTTGCTGGTTGTAATAGTCGGAAGGCCCTTCCTCCAAGCTTATCAGCGACAACAGCACTTCATCTGAAGTTACTGAATGGAGTCAGACTAGCCGGACTCGACGGGCACTTCCAATAGAATTAGTTAAGGCAACGTACGGATGGAACGCATCACATTAAGATGTGGAACATCCTGTCGTTCGTCCTCGGAAGTCGTTTCCTCCGAGCCTGTCAGCGCCAACGGCACTTCATCTGAAGTTGCTGAATGGAGTCAGACTAGCCGGACTCGACGGGCACTTCCCCCTAGAATTAGTTAAGGCAACGTACGGATGGAACGCATCACATTAAGATGTGGAACATCCTGTCGTTTGTCCTCGGAAGTCCTTTCCTCCGAGCCTGTCAGCGCCAACGGCACTTCATCTGAAGTTGCTGAATGGAGTCAGACTAGCCGGACTCGACGGGCACTTCCCCCCTAGAATAAGTTTAAGCAACGTACGGATGGAACGCATCACATTAAGATGTGGAACATCTCGTACGTTCGTAGTCGGAAGTCCTTTCCTCCGAGCCTGTCAGCGCCAACGGCACTTCATCTGTAGTTGCTGAATGGAGCCAGACTAGCCGGACTCGACGGGCACTTCCCCCTAGAATAAGTTAAGGCAACGTATGGATGGAACGCATCACATTAAGATGTGGAACATCCTGTCGTTCGTCCTCGGAAGTCCTTTTCTCCGAGCCTGTCAGCGCCAACGGCACTTCATCTGAAGTTGCTGAATGGAGTCAGACTAGCCGGACTCGACGGGCACTTCCCCCAAGAATAAGTTTAAGCAACGTACGGATGGAACGCATCACATTAAGATGTGGAACATCTCGTACGTTCGTAGTCGGAAGTCCTTTCCTCCGAGCCTGTCAGCGCCAACGGCACTTCATCTGTAGTTGCTGAATGGAGCCAGACTAGCCGGACTCGACGGGCACTTCCTCCTAGAATAAGAGTAGACGACCAATGGATGATATGCGTCACAATGTTATAGATGACATCCTGTTCGCTTGTAGTAGGCAGAAGGTCCTTCATCAAGCCTGTCAAGCCGGGGTTGAAAGGTTTTCCTCTTAGAGGCGTGATTTCGCTTTTTGAAATAGGAAGGTCTGTCATCAAGCTTGTCAAGCCAGAGTTGAAGAGCTTTCCTCTTGAAAGATCTCTCATCAAGCTTGACAAGCCGGGGTTGAAAGGCTTTTCTTTCAGAAGCGCCTTGAACTTTTATACATAGTAGTCGGAAAGCCTTACATCAAGTTTGTCAAGCTAGGGTTGAAGAGCTTTCCTCTTGGAAGATCTCTCATCAAGCTTGATAAGCCGGGGTTGAAAGGCTTTTCTTTCAGAAGCGCCTTGATCTCTTATACATAGTAGTCGGAAAGCCTTACATCAAGTTTGTCAAGCCAGGGTTGAAGAGCTTTCCTCTTGGAAGATCGCTCATCAAGCTTGATAAGCCGGGGTTGAAAGGCTTTTCTTTCAGAAGCGCCTTGATCTCTTATACATAGTAGTCGGAAGACCTCTCATCAAGCTTGATAAGCCGGGGTTGAAGGACTTTTTTCTTAGAAGCGCTATCTCGCTTAATATACCTGGAATGTCTCTCATCAAGCTTCACAAGCCGGGGTTGATAGGCTTTCCTCTTAGAAGCGCATTGATCGCTTATGCATACAGTAGTCGGAAGACCTTTCATCAAGCTTGATAAGCCAGGGTTGAAGGACTTTCCTTCTTGGGCGATTTCTTCGCTTACAGAAGTTGAAAGACCTCTCATCAAGCTTGTCAAGCCAGGGTTGAAGGGTTTCCTCTTTGGAGCATTTTCTTCGCTCATGTTAGTTGGAAGGCCTCTCATCAAGCATGTTTAGCTGGGATTGCAGAGCGGTTTCCTCTTAAAGTAGAGAAGACGACGGACGGATGATATGCGTCACGTTAAGATAGTATACATCCTGTCCGTTGATTTTAGTCGGAAGGCCTCCCATCAAGCTTGTCAAGCCGGGGTTGCAGAGAGCTCTCCTCTTAGTGTAGAGTAGAATACGGAAGGATGATATGCATCGCATTAAGATAGACAACATCCTGTCCGATGATTGTAGTCGGGGGGCCTCTCATCAAGCTTGGCAAGCCGGGGTTGCTTTCCTCTTAAAGTAGAGTAGACGACGGACGGATGATATGCATCAATTTAAGATAGACAACATCCTGTCCGCTCGTAGTAGTCAGAAGTCCTTTCCTCCAGTTTGCTCGCGTTTTCGGTACTTTGGTTGAAGTAACTCCCCCCAGAAGTTGCTCAAGATTGTGAACGAGCTGAAGCTTGCTTACACCTAAAGACAGTCGGCAGGTTTTCATTTTCGATTTATGAAAGACAAACGACCTGTCTGTTTTTGCGTATTTTTGGTGAAGGGGTACTTTTGTATTTTTAGACAAGTGTACTGTTTTGGGTAGGTTTTGTAGTAGGACCCACATCCTCCTAAGTGAAATAGTCATTCGAAGTTATTGATTTGGTTGTTGCTAGTTCAAGACTAGTGGGCGCTTCTTGGAGATGTTGGGTCCCACTGTAGTGATTCGCGGCATTATGTAGACTCCTAGTAGTTAGCACTAGTTGGAAGACTTCTCCTTTGAGCTCGTCCGCTTTTAACTTGAAATTAGCAAGAGGAGCATGCGTAAGATTCTCCTAGTTTTTCCTTAAGATTAGGTTGAAATAGGGAAAGATCAGACTAGACCTTTAACAAAACGATCTCAAAAAGGACTATCTCGGTTTGAAAATTAATATTCAAGTGAAGTGAAGGTATGCATGCGATAGACTAATTTAAGTTTTAATTCCGGGAATTTGTGCGAACAGCTTAGATAGAATTGTTAGGTTAGATAGGCCAGATAGGGAAGTTTTTGTACAGAAAGAGATTAGGTCTTTGGAAATCCAAAGATGTAGGGCCAAGTTGTTCAGACAGGTTAAAGTTTCTTACGTAGGAGACAACAGAATAGGTTCCTTATTTAGATAGGTAGGGGAATTGCTAGGAATTACTTGCCGGCATAACAAATTTCTTTTAATATCTTTGCACATTTTCACACCGCGCTTAAAGTAGTCTAAAGCAGCTTAGGAGGGAGACAGCTAGGAAGATAGCTTTCAAAATACGATTTAAACACAAATACTCCAACTTTTATTGTGCAAAGAAATAGGGTTTAGAAATAACAGACTTAGCCTCGTAGAAAGCTTTTACTGTCGCCAGCGTCGGCCGGTTGAAGAATTATCCTCCGTTCAAAGTGTAGTGAAGTGCGGCTTTTTGGCAGGGGTAAAATGCTATCTGGGTGGATAAGTCTGTACAGGTTTAGCTCGGGACTTTGTGTAGGGCTTCGAGAGCCATACAGGTCTCTTTGAAGGTAGGTAGGGGACCGCTCGGGGGCCCAAACAGGTGCCCCTGAGGATAGGTAGGGTTCTAATAATTTTTTCCCTTTCAGGCCAGACAGTTGACGCAGAATATGCAGTAAGTCCAGAACGCAAGCGAAGCCCGAAAAAAGTCTTCAGATTCCAGCGTAAGGCACTTCGGCGCCTACGCAGAAAGACCTGTATGTAAGTTGTTTTTCATTACTTGCTTTAGTTTATTTTCGTATACATACCCAAAAGATAGTCCTTCGCGGATATAGCTTCATGCATGCATACCACGCGAAATACACTTTCCAAAAGTTATACATAAAGTATTTACTTTTCACTAACCCCCTCGGGGCAGCAAACAGTTGCCTCTGGGGCTAGGTAGGGGACCCCTTAGAACCCAAACAGGAGTTCTGAGGCTAGGTAGGGGACCCCTCAGGACCCGAACAGACGTCCTGAGGTTAGGTAGGCTTCTTTTCTTCTCTTTTCAGGTTTTCTTCTTTCTTTCCAGGGCGGGCGCGTCGCGATCGGGGCACGATCATTTTAGGAATCAATTGAGGAACCTTTTGAGGAATCATATGGAACTCAGTTGAGGTATCATTTGTGCAAGCATTTGTGGAATCATTTGAGAAATCATATGAGGACTCACTTGGGGAATCAGTTGAGGAGTGTTTGCACCTCGAAAGTTTCGGTCACAGCGAATACTGGAGGAGAGTTTGATTTCGATCGCAACATGATTAATTTGGTTGACGGTGAATTGATTAGGGAATCACCAGGTCCCTTTGTGGATGCTCAGGTGTGCTAACCGCGTGCTAGTCACAGAGAAGTTCCGCACCGAGCGAGTCCGTTTCCGGATGCGTTGTCGTGCAGGCTGTGTTTTCCGATGACTCCAGCAAAGATCTCCTCCTTTCCCAGCTAAGCGTCGAAGTTTCCTAGAACGATCTTGTTGTCGTAGCTGGGGCATCGATCGTATGTTCTTTCTAGGAGATCATAGAAGTTGTCCTTGGTGTTGTCATTCTTCCCCTCGGTCGGGGTGTAAGCGCATATTAGGCTGATGTTACCGAATTTAGAATTGATGCGGATTATCATGAGGCGTTCGCTGACAGGGTTGTAGTTCAAGACTTTTTGCCTATGTCTGCCTCGAACAGCAAACCCGCATCTGAATAAGCGCTGCCTCTCTCTCTCTCTCTCTCTCTCTCTCCCTCTCTCTCTCTCCCTCTCTGTCTCTCCCTCTCTGTCTCTCTCTCTGTCTCTCTCTTTCTCTTTCTCTCTCCACAATCCACTACAATCGACGTAGTATATGTCGCAGTTTTTCATCGTTTTCTTGCCGGGCCCATACTTCATGGATGGCGGTAGTGTCTGCTTTGTATCAGTCAAGGGCCTCCGCAAGTTGTTCGGTTGCACGTGGTTTGTTAAGGGACTTAAAATTCCACGTGCAAAACCGAAAATCATTTGCTAGGGTCAACAGTTGGTCCGTCCTTATCCGAGGCATATCGGTTTTCCTGAACTATTTCTTTTTACATGGTGAGGAAGTTACCCTCACTCACAACCCACAGGCTGGTAGGCCAGACACATTATTTAAACCCTCGCGCAGAGGGGTTCGTTGCTTACATTGGTTCACCACACAATGGGTGTTTTGTGGCTATCCAGGGGGCGCCTCGAGGAGGCTGTGTGTCAACTGTGTACTAACGAGAATAATTTTGGCAGCTCGCCTTGTTGAGCGCAATCAACAGTGTTACCTCGCGTGAACAGGTCCATGCCCCATGTGCTTTTACTCCTTAAATATCCTGTAGGCGAATTTTACCCACAATCGCAATCGTAAGCCGTATCGAAATACCCGTCAGTATGCGAATCACCACAATACGAGCGCAATTGGCCGCGTCGGAGTATGTCCTTTTCAGGGCATGAACTGCAACTACAGCAGGACATTGATATTGCCATTCATAGGTTCCACTTAATAGTCCTTATAATAAGTGGAAGAAAGAATTGCAGACAAATGCTTCTTCAGGTGGTGCTTCCAACTTGGCAAAGTTCGAAATCTGTTGGGTTTTAAGCATTGTTTTGGAGCAGGCATTTTGTAGGGTTGCGTGGTTGCTTTTCATTGTACATGTCGAATTTGAAAGTTGCGATACTATTCTATTTTCTCTGTAATAAAAGCATAATTTGAGACTAGCGGAAAGTCACAGAAAATTCATATCGAAAATGAAGATATTGTACGTATCAAAATATACTGTCGGTCTGGACAAGGCAGTTTTCACAGTTTCTTGCGTTCTTCTTGTCGCAGCAGTAAGGTTTTTTTTATGAAATCTATTGGAAAACTACTCTAATTTACTAGATTCGGAAAATTACAAACTTTGTACACAAAATTGAAACAGCATAAATGATTGACGACGTCGCTGGAAAATGCAATCATGTGTTGCTTAGTTTCATTGCCTGGTCAAGTTTAAACTGAGGTTTGGTACTGCGGTGGCACTGACAAATTATTTTTGACACAGCTCTGGAGGGTAAACGAACTTTGTTTGTACAATTACGGACAAAACCATAGGACCACTGAATATCATTTTAACTTTCACAGAAAAACTAAAAACATTTTTTTTAATTTTGTCAGATTTATTTTATAATATATATTATTTATTTTATTATTGTTTCTATAAGGGAAAAATAAGAATAAATCATAAAAAGTTGAAAAGTATTGAGATTATAACAAAAAAATTTTTTTTTTCTATAAAAAGCGTGAATTGAAAGGGGACAAAATAAGACCACCATAAAAAATGTAGTAATTTCATAGTTGTTGTACGATGTTATTTATGTTTTCTTGCATGCATTTAGTGAAATATCCTTTAATTTTTTATCACAGCACGCACTCTTCGGGGCACGGATTCAACCCGTCTGTGGCAAGTGCTTATCGGTATGGCGTACCAAACTGATTGAATTTTGCTCCAAAACTCTTCTTTATTTTTTGCTTTTTCAGCTTCAAGGGACTTTTTCACGATTCACATGGGATAAAGGTCTGGAAATTGGTGGCATCAGGCCATACGATCGACATTATGCTCTTTCAACCACCTCTTGACTTTGCCCACTGTATGCTTCGGGTAGTTCTTCTTTTTCTTCTTATGGCGCTACAGTCCGGGGTGGACCTGGGCCTCAACCAACAACGGGTAGTTATCGTGAACAAACTGCCACTTTAGCGGTATTTCCTACTCAGCATACGAGAGCATCACGTCTTCCAATATTTTGGTGTACAAATGCTGATCCATGGTATCCTATCCTATACACCAAACCAAGAGACATTTAATATTTTTGCTTATATGTTTAACTGTTTTGCTTGCATACAGAGGCCTATCCACCTCTGACTATCTGACCCACCAAATTGATCTTAATTTCATCCGACTGGCTTATCCATGAAAAATGTTCTTTGAAAAATTGGATTCTTCTGTTCCTATGTTTTTTTGGGGAAAGAATTGGTACCTCCATGGGGCTTCTTCCAAAGAGATTTTGTTCTTCTAAACTCCTTCGCACAGTTCTAGAACAAACAGGAAGGTCCAGTTCACGTTTGATGTCGGGTCTGATTTTGACCAGCCTTTTATGTGGATGTCTTCTTTTCGTGATGTCCTCGTGGACCAGATGTTTCGTGGACGACCTGTTGGCATTTGACATTTTTGCGGCTGTAGCGCATTAAAAGCAAATGCCTTTGATCTTTCTACTAGTCTGGAACCCTCCCGCTGTGACTTCTTCCTGTGTAAGTTTTCGGATTAAGTCCCTTTCGGTTGGAAAGCAGTGCATTTTTCCTGCTTTCATGAATAATTCGATGCATTCAAGACACAGATATTGTCATTTCTGTACTTACAGTGAATTGGTTTAAAAATAATATAAAACACAATTATTCACACTAAAAAAACAATTCAGCTGGGCTGTAATCACGTAACTTTTTGAGCGACAATCGTTCTGACGATCAACAAAACGATATCGTCGATAATTTGCATCACATAACCCAGGAACCAGAAACCAATAAGGAAGGAGATGGTCAACTGAACAGCTGATCAAACAGCTGATTTCCCCTTTGTCCATCGACCGTTTGACTGTTATTTACGTGTTTTAGTAGACATATCCTGGACATAACCTCATATTCTGAAAATTATTTACGTATCATCGAACATTGTCTCACTTTACTCACACATGTTTACGTTTTGATTTATATGCACTCTCCTTCTAACAGTGTGAAGAGTGAGGAGATCCACCGTAGAGACATTTCACACGTGTTCTCATTTGAAAACAAAAAAAATCATTTTTGTGAATTAGCTGTTCAGGAGGGGAAATGTTATAAAAAACGCTGTCAAAATGAATTCAAGAGCGGGAGACGAGGGAGTTGACTGTCTCCCTATTGGTCTCTGCCAGGAACTATCGTCTCGTCAACGGTCTATTTTATACACAGTTCGAGCACTATTGAACGCAACATATCTCTTGTCATAATTGTACACACACAACAAAACAATGAATAACGACGGCCTGATAGTTTTCAATAGGTCTGTTTCAATTGACTTGTGTACAAAAAATTCGTAGTTGAGTAGTTTGGGCAAAAATCTCTCTGGCAGAGAGTAACTCTCCCGAAAATTGTGAAACAACATTTCGTAGAAATTCGTAAACAGCTTTTTTTCGTTTCGATTTGACAGCCATCCGCTGTCGTGCTGCTGACCACAGTTCTTTCTCCGGCAGAAACTCGTAGGGAGGGAAAATAGTTTGCTCTCTCTTCTACGGAAAAATCAGCTAATGGAACGCTTTTTCGTTTTTTTTTTTTTCAGGCAAATTCGTAGACATTCGTAGCAATTCCGATCAATTGGAACGGATCTAATGTTTTGTTGTGCGCGAACACATGACGAATGAACGAATGACTGTGCGAGAGGTGCTCAAAATGTATGAAGTTTGATTTCAGGGAATATTTTTTTAAATAATTTTAGATGTACTTGTAATTATTGGTTACATTTTTTTCTTATTTTTCTTCGAATTTTCACCAACGCATGCCAGCCCAATGCAAAACGATAGTGAAACAGCTATCGTCAAAACCCGATCGTCAGGACGATAGCGATTGTCAATTTGAGAGTACATGAAGCAACCAAAATGATATCGTTTTGTCGATATCGTTTTTTTTTTTTTGCTTCCGCGATGCAACGATATCGTCGCACGACAGCCGTCATACGTGATTAGACCTCTTGGCTTATTATTTTGTCTAAATGTTGAGGCAGTTCCTTCACATTTAAAGACAAATTTTCTTCAAATATTCTTATTTCCTTGTATTTTTTGTTGTTGGGAAGGAAATACCTTTACGAACAAAGAGAAATATGCAAACAGACGTCATATAACTTTGTCAAATATCCGACTTTTTGTCTTTTGAATTTTCCGGCTATGTACAAAGCGCTACGGAGCTCGTATCTGGTAATACTATACATCATTTGAAAGGTCTTGACATAACCTACAAAGCTATGCTATGCATTATTACTTCGGATTTTGCGTTCAACAGTTATAGACGGGTTAGCATTGAGTTCACTAACGCAGAAATTCGCGCGTTATTATATTTTGTAGTTTCCCTTTGTTAAAGGTAAATCTGCTAGAGAAACGTTCCGTGGCATTAATGGTGTTTTGGGGGATGGTACTCTATCACTTCGAACCGCGAAGGAATGGTTTCGACGATTCAGAACTGGTGAAAACGACACCATGGATAAGCCAGCCGGCGGAAGTCCTGTGACGACGAATACCGATCGAATCATGATAATAATCCAGTTAGACCGGAATGTGGCATCACGTGACATCGCCCAGGAGATGGGAGTTAGTCACCAAACCATTTCAAACCATCTGTAGAAGGCTGTATCCAAAAAAAAAAGCTTGATGTTTGGGTGCCGCATGATTTGACGCAAATAAACCTTCTGGACCGAACCAACGACTGCGATATGCTGCTAAAACGGAACAAATTCAACCCATTTTTGAAGCGGATGGTGACTGGCGACGAAAAATGGATCACATACGACAATATGAAACGAAAACAGTCGGGGTTGAAGGCCGGTGAATCACCCCAAACAGTGGCCAAGCCGGGATTGACGGTCAGGAAGGTTTTGCTGTTTCTTTGGTGGGATTGGAAGGGAATCATCCACTATGAGCTGCTCCCATATGGCCAGACGCTTAATTCTAACATTATTGCGAACAACTGGACCGCTTGAAGCAGGCGATCGACCAGAAGCGTCCAGAATTGGCCAACAGGAAGGGTGTAGTGTTCTACCAGGACAACGCCAGACCACACACTTCATTGATGACTCGTCAGAAGCTACGGGAGCTCGGATGGGAAGTTTTATCGCATCCACCATATAGCCCGGACATAGCGCAAAGTGATTACAACCTTTTCCTGTCCATGGTGAAGGCCCATGGTGGTGTGAAGTTGAACTCAAAAGAGGCTTGTGAAAAGTGGCTGTCCGAGTTCTTCGCAAATAGGGAGGGGCTTTTACGGAAGGGGTATTATAAAGTTGCGTCTATATGGAAACAGATTATCGAACAAAACGGCGCATAATTGAACTAAATCCGATCACTGTAACACTTTTTATAAAGCATTGAATGATGAGCAAAAAAGTGGAAGGGAGATATTTGACAACCTAATATTAAATTTTATTTCAGTGAGAATAGGGTAAATGTTCGATGTTTTCCATACTGGTCTTATACTACTGTGTATCCTATCTAGTTGTTGCCAAACACGCAAACCATTGACCTTATTTGGATTATAGAAAAACATCTGTAATTTTGGGCTATTCAATTTAAGATTTTCACACAAGTAGCAAAATGAGACAGTGAAATCATTGCATTGTATCACAAAAGTAAACTTAAACTTACAGAGTGCGAACTTTGAATTTCGAAGTTAAAAAAACTTAGGCAAACTTGAAACAAATGAAAATCAAAAGTCAAACAAAAACTTCATTTAAGAGATTTCACATCTTTCCTTTTTTCAATTTTTATTTGGAGATTTTATGTTTTACTCATCTTTCATTTTCAATTACACAAGTCATTTGAATTTATCATTTAAAATTGTTTATTTAAATTAAAATTTTCCTAACACTCTTGTACTCGTTACTTATAATAATCAGTAATAATTATAAAATTCTTATGGTGATTCCATTAAAAACTATCTGCTCCAGTTTATACTCGTAAATTGTTTAAATATATGCAATATATATATATATATTCTTTTTTTAATTTTACCAAAGTTTTACAAAGTGTTGTTTTCTCTTTTGTGTTTTTCCCGCATCGCATTGTTTTTTTTTCTTGTATGACTTTGTGTTTTGTTTTTTTTTACATTCTATAATTATCATTACAATATGCTTCTGGTTTGTTTGTTTCATTAAATGGTCTCAATCAATTACATTTTAATTTAAAAGTGTATTAGAATTACAGTTATCATTAATTAACGTTATAATTACCTAAAAAACAAAACAATAAGTAATGTAGAACTAAACGATTTTTATTCATTTGTATTTATATAATATATACGTTTTATTTTTCATTTTCATTTTTCTTGTTTATAAATATTTACATATGAGTCTCAGTTTTTATTTTATTTACTAATTCCTTTTTTGTTTCCTGTTTACTTAACTTTTTATACAATTATGCAATTAATTAATTTAAAAAAAAAATATGAACAGCAATTGAGAACACGAGTGCTGGCAAATCGCCGCACATAAAATTGTTTTTCTCAGTTTTGTTTTATTTTTTCTTTTCCAACGTTGTTTTGTTTACTTCAAGTTGTTGCAACAAATAGAACGATAAACAACAATGACCATCACCTCAAATCGCGGTTTCTTGTGAAACGGTCATCATTGACTGGTGATGCAAAAATAATTTATTTATTTAATGGACCTATGTTTGTAAAAATTACAACTAATGGAGAATTGCCTTAAGGTGTATTCGACGAAGGCACCGACGATGAAGTTGCCGCCTGGCGGTAATATATGTTGGCGCCTTTAATGGGCAAAGGATGCGCCTCTGTGTTGAATACCCATTCGTCTAGCGGTAACAGTGAGTCATCCGAGAATAACAGGTACAAGTACTGCAATGAGAATTACACAAGAAATTAAATGACCAATTAAGTTTACACTTTTCGTGCTTTTATTTTTTTAACTTCACTCGGGGGCATGTGAAGAAGGGCAGTGAGATTGGAGAAATGAGTTCCGGAAGAGAAACGGGAGGAGAAAAGTCGCTCAATCAAAATAAGGAATGTGGCGTAAGGAAAATACTTTTCAAAATCTTGCCGCAAGGATATTGTGTGCGGGACTCAGTCATCCTTTCTGGACTCAGTCATCCTTTCTGGACTCAGTCATCCTTTCTGGACTCAGTCATCCTTCCTGGACTAAGTCATCCTTTCTGGACTCAGTCATCCTTTCTGGACTAAGTCATCCTTTCTGGACTTAGTCATCGTTTCTGGACTCAGTCATCCTTTCTGAATTCAGTCATCCTTTCTAGATCCAGTCATCCTTTCTGGACGGCTTAAGTTGAACCGACATCATTTCAATAGTTTTCACTTTCGGTTCGAAAATGTTTTTTTTTTTTCTTGGACACGGCTAGGGGACAATGCATTTGGCTGGTTTGAGGAGTCCTTTTGTGAACGTAGATGAAGTAAGGCTTGGCATTAAAGCACCAAACGCTTAAAGCAAAAGATGGAGTTGCGTTTGGGAACCTTTACAGGTTTCGATGAGAATTCCTTTTCTGATGAATTGAAAGCCAGAGCCAGAGGATGTTTAAGTCTCCGGTGTAAGAAACGAAACAGAATATAGATGAAAAGGAATATATAGAGAGTGTCCAAAAATTGAATACTCAAGTTGTTTCAAAAAGCGTTTCGCTCTCCTTTCATTACCCTCGAGCCTTTGTACTTGCAATCAGCAACAAAGACTTCTCATAGAAATAATAATGTTAATAATTTGGTGGCGCTACAGTTCACATGGGACGAGGGCTTAACTTGCTAATCAAGTACTCTTGTTGTGCGCGCTACAGTTCTCTCAAGATAAGAAGGGACGTATATTTTCTTGCCAACTCCGAACATCGAAGTTTGAAAAGCCCTTTCATAGACAATTATTTCGCTGTGAATATTGTCAGCAGCTCGAAAGAGGTGGTGCCGTGAGAAACACAAGGTGTTCAACCTTGAATCGAACTTGAACCTTCGGCGAGTGAATAGCGCACTCTACCCACTACGCCACGGCGGCCACAACAAAGACTTCTCCCTTCATAAAAAATCCAACTTACCTTCAGCGTTTCAGCAAGGAAGAAACTTTGCTGCACATCGTCCTTCTGCGGTACCTCTTGATACACGTTCTTCACCCCCGAGTAGCCGTGAGGAGTGCGACAGTGCTTCTCCAGGGCCTCTACCGCCTCCCAGCCCCAGTCACGATATTTTTGATCGTGTGTCAGCCGCCAAAGAATGAAGTAGCTTTCGAACGTTTCTGGTCGAAGAATGTAGTACTTCTCTTGAGATTTCAAAGCACGTGCCTCGGCAGCTTCTCCAAAACTATGCAGAAAGAAGAGATTTGAATTCAATTGAACTGCATGAGGTAGAATGTGACTTACCGAAAAGCTTCTGGTCCAAGTTTGGTGGGAGTTCTAATGTAACTCTCGTGGCATGTGTTTGTTAGGCCTTTGCCGACTTCCATGAACCTCTCGGTGTGTTCATTTTGTCTGGTATTCGCGCCAAGTGCGAAGAGTCCACCTATCAAACGAGAAGATTTGTTCTTAATTTGCCAATGGGATGAAGTGGGGAAGCTTACCTGCAAAGCAGGACAAGTGGTCCATTTTGTGTTCGGGGCGATCGAACTTCATGTCAGTGACATACGTCAACCCGCCAGGACTGGTCATGATCATCCGCTGGATGATGGCTGTCATTGCCTCGTCAAACATCTCCCGAGCCTCTTCATCGGTTTGCCCTGACTGCAGCCATGCCTTGAGGAGGTACTCGTAGAAGCTGTCACCCAGAGCGCCTAGCGACATGTGAACTGAAACAAGAAAATTAAATTTATTGCTTTTCCCTTGATTCTGAACAGTTTTGTGCCTTACGTTGTCCCCATTTTCCCGTCTTTGGATTCAAATAATTCGGGTACAGTCCCTTTGGCTTCTCGATCTCCTTCAGCACCTGCCTGATGGTCTGCACGCGCTCCCGGTAGAGTGGATTGCCAGTGATATCGCTCAGGTACGAGAATTCTAAGTGCAGCGTACCGAACTCGGATAGAATTGAGCTACCGCCCGACGCCCATCCGTAGTTCTTGCTCATGCCAGTCTTAACGTTCACCAGAGCGTAGGGGATTCCGGTTGGAGTTTGGAATGCGGGGAGAAGCTTATCGGCTATGTGCTGAGCCTTGTCCTTGAACATTGGGTCTCCAGTGAAAGCATACAATGTCAGGAGGCCGCCAACAAATCGAATGTTTGTCTCGAAGACAGAGAGGTCTGCAGAGACATTGTCCAGTGTAAGTTTTCGCTCGATCCAGTCGCGCCCCTCCCGGTATTCCTGATCTAGACCCATTAAGTACAGTGTGTCCAGTCCATCGACTATGGTCGCTCCCAAATCGTAGCTCCCGAAAATCCCGCCAGAATGCGCCCGCTGACTGAGGGGCCGCAATTCGTTCTTTCCCCACGCGTACAGCTTGTAGTTCTGCCATGCATGAATCATCATCTGTCAGAAGAAAACAAAAACCAATTAAAGGGAGATCTACGAATTTTGTTTTTTAGGGATTGTGCCTGCGGGCGGGCGTCGTTATGGGTGTGGTTGTCAACACGAAACCGATGGCGACCCCGCCTGCGAGAGGTGTAAATAAATAAGAATCACGAAAGAGGTGGCACTGGGAGTGTCCAGACAATGGGTCAATAATGGGGCAGTAAACAAAGGAATAGCTCGGCAATAGGATAAGTGGGATTTCCTTAGGAGGGAGATATTTGATTGAAATGTGTTTGGAACTTGAGGGAATTTTGGTCGGGAAAGGACACATGGTTCACTGATTGTAATTTGTCCTGGAAACGGGATTTTATGGGCTTAAAGTAAGACGATGTTTTGTTTGCAATTTTGGTGCGTTTGTCAACGTAAAAGCAGACAACCGAATTCTGAACTATATGCAATATAGGTTAAGGACATTTCCTAAGACACGATGCGAAATTGACCTAGTTTGGTTACATGGGCAAAGTAGGGAATGTTTAAAAAGTACTTCAACTACAAATTTAAAATAAGAATTGAACAAGAATGACAGACAGTGGTGGATGACCAGACTTAGTTCCTGTGATGGCATCTATCAGAAAGTCAAAACAAAGTCATTTTATAGGATACCTAATAGTAATTACAAATTCTTAGCGAACGTCGTGTTACAAGACTTTGGACAGGCTTAAAAGGTTATGAGGGATATAAAGTCTTTCGTTAAATATTTTAGGCACACCAATGAAGATCCGTCCTAAGACGAAATAAGATGTAATGGGGATTCTTTGTGAAGCTTTCAATCTAAACAGGTTCAAAATGTTATAAAGGGTGGTTTTTAAAAAGCTATAGGAAAGTTTTTCAAAAAACAAAAAACACATAAAATTCAGAAAAATGCATGAAATCTTTATTTGAATCAATAGTACGGTCCATTTAATTTCATGTTTGAAGATTTTTTATGTAAATGTTGACCTTGACTGCGCCTCAAATGGTCCATCCGCTTGGTCCAATTTTGGCATACTCTTTCCAACAATTCGGCCGGTATCTCAGGAATAAATGCTTCAATGTTTTCTTCCAATGCGTCAATTGAAGGCTTGTCTGTATAGACATGAGCTTTAACATAGCCCCACAAAAAATAGTCTAAAGGCGTTAAATCGCACGATATAGTTGACCAATTGACCGGTCCCGAACGTGAAATAAAATTTTCACCGCCTCTCAAAAAGTTCATTGTTGCGCGTGCTGTGTGGCATGTGGCAGCGTCTTGTTGAAGTCACATGTCATGTAAGTCAAGCTCTTACATTTTAAGCAAAAAAAAGTTGGATATCATCTCACGGTAGCGCTCACCATTTACATTTACGTTTAAAAAAGTACGGTCCAATGATGCCATCAGCCCATAAACCGCACCAAACTGTGATTTTTTCTGGATGCATTGGCAGCTCTTGCAATGCTTCTGGCTGATATTTACTCAAAAATCGACAATACTGCTTATTTACGTACCCATTAAGCCACTAATGAGCTTCGTCCATTTTGAACAATTAAATGGAAGAAGCGCGTGAACTTTCATAACAGAGCACGCATTTTGATAATAAAATTCAATAATTTGCAAGCGTTGTTCGCTTGTAAGAAGATTCATGATTAAATTATAGACCAAACTGAAGATGTTTGATAGTGAAACAAAACACGAAACGTGCGTCGGCTGTTTGAACAAACAGATAATAATAATAATAATAATAATAATTGTTGACGCTACAGTCCAGAGGGGGACCAGGGCCTAGCTTGCTCATCAACTACTCGTGTCGTGCGCGCTACTGCTCTCTCACGAGTAGAAGGAACCTACAGTTTTTTGCCGACTCCGAATGGCGAAATTTGAGAAGCTTTCTTAGGCAGTTATTACTCTTTGAGTGTTGTCAGCAGCTCGAAAGAGGTGGTGCTGTGAAATATTCGAAAAATTGGTGTTGAGCTGGGAATCGAACCTAGACCCTTCGGCGTGTGAGCGTCGCACTCTACCTACTACACCACGGCGGCCACTAAACAGATAGTAGCTAAAAAAATCACCCTTTACTTCGCCCTTAACGGTCTACATTTAACCCACTGGCACCTGAAGTCCCACACTTGGGATTCAAAAGTTTTACTCTTAAAATCCAAAGCATTTGTTTGAAGATTAACATTTTTTTTTGTGGAAGGTGTTCCTGACGTTTGAATTTCACATCAACAAGTTTAACACTAAAGCTGCCGACAATTCTTATAATATAAACCTATTTGGTTTATATATAAGTCTATAGGCTTATTTCTACCATACGCGATCATATGGACTGGTCATTAAAAAAAACTATCGATTTTATTATTTAATTATAATTGTTAATTTGTTGCTAAATGCTAAATGTATATAAAATAAAGAATTTTCATGAAGGTTGGTTGAAATTTATTTTTACATAATTGAGGTCCTTCTCCACTTTTGTGCGCCACTTTAGTCTAAGCCGTCCTCTGTTGCGTTGTCCCAATGGCACGGATTCAAAGACTTTTCGGGCCGAAGAAGTGGTGTCCATACGCTCTACATGGCCTAGACATCCTAAGCGTTGTATCCGTAGGCGCTTATCAAGGCTCATGTCGCTGTATAGCCCATTGGGTTCGTCGTTAAATCTTCTCCTCCAGATGCCATCAACACAAATAGAACAAAAAATCGCACGCAAAACAGAAAAACAGATGCCTTTTAGAAAATGTGGTAATTTCTGAGGCCAACGAAGTGTAGACCTAAGAACGTTTAAAACTGTGCTTTTTGAAATACTTTCGATGAAAATCGATTTTAAGCGCTGTTCGCTTCTTCTCCGTTTTTATCGTGAAACTGTATCTAGTAGGGGCCATCATACTTGTTCTTTTTGGCCGCCGTGCAACACATAAAGTTTGTCGTTGAATATTCTCCTCCAAATGCCATCACCGCAAACAAGGCCAAAAATCACGCGCAGATTGAAAAGACTCAGGGCTTCCTCATCCGCTTTAAGTGACGTCCGGGTTTCCACTCTTTAAAGCAGGACTGGGATGATCAAGCTTCTATATAAAGCAAGCTTAATCTTTCGAGACAGGATCTCTTGAGCCCAAAGAAATAGCGATTTGCAAGAGTGATTCTGCGTTTGACTTTGGGATTGATGTTGTTTTCCTTGTTTACCGCGGAGCCGAGGTAGACGAAGTCCTTGACTACCTCGAGATTTCTGCTGCCCAGTGTGACGCTCTGTCCGAAACGTCGATGTTGTGTGTCCTTCCTTGATGACGGCATGTACTTCGTTTTGCCCTCATTAACCGCCAGACTCATTTTAGCCGCTTCCGCATCAATGTCAGCAAATGCTTCATTGACGGCTCGCTGTGTTCGTCCAATCGCGCCAATGTCTCCAGTTCAAGCTAGCAATTGAACTGACCTTATATTTATGAAGGGACGTTTTGAATTCTCCTTTTTTTTAGCCAACTCCCATCGCACACGTACGTAAAAAATGCATAAAATAGTTGTCGGGGTCCAAAGTCCCCCCGAAATATTCTCTTGTATTTCCCACCTTAAAGTGTCTTGTAAGAGTGCCAACTCTTTTTCCAAGCTGTCCGGAATTGTTCAAGTTTTAACCATTTTGTCAACAGTTCAGGAAGACCCTCCCCAAATAGGCCCTACTGCAGCCGAAAGGGTAAACTTAATGAATATCACACAAATCTTCGCCCTTTTCCAGCAGCAAGGATTTCACACGAAACACAACAACTGCCGCTCATTACCAAACACGTGAGAGTTTGCGAATTCTTCAGTTATTAGAAAGCCCCCTGTAAACGCACACAAATGAAACTTGTAATTACACGTAAATTAGGACATTCATTTGTTGTGCAGTCAGCACTCCCTGCCAGTCATGTTTCTTCTTGCGCGCCACACAACCAATTGAAAACTTAAACAACCTAGTCTCACTGTCACACTCACTTGGCATACGCACACCCCTCCACTACTTGCACTCACTCACCTCAATGGCTGAGTGACTTCAAAGGATTCTCACGTTGCAGAGCTCCTTGCTGTACGCAAAGTACACAAGAAAAACATAAAAATCGTTAATAAAAGCGGATATACTTAAAAGTGAAGGAAAGTAAGCCCGAAACGAAGCGAAACAAGCAAAAAAACGAACGCCAGCGAGTGGTGCCCTTGAAATAGAGAAAATCCTTGTTTCTCATTCTGCTTGTTTCTTCTTTCATTTCGGTTCCCGTCGTGAATGAGGAACGCTGTGGATTGCAGAAAACGCGGTTGATTACTTTTCTAACAAGTCCGGGTTTTTCTTTTGGGAGGGAAAGCGATTTTTTCCCCTTACTTCGCAAAGGGTCCTTGTTTTCGGTTTATTAAGCCCGTGCTGTGTGAATTGGATGGGTTCCTGTTTTGTTTCACCATGAAAGGACACCGCTCTTCAGCTGTCATTTGAGAGTTTATAAGCCAAAGTCCTGCTGTGTTGTCAAATGGACGGGTGCTTAATGGACAGCTGCGATGAGTGAGATGAGATGAGAAGTCCGTTTGGAGGGGACAAGCTCCACGTGAAGATGGATTTGGAAACGTTATTATTTTAGAGTGACACTGGGGATGACCACTGGGAAGGCTTATGAACCAAAATGAGTTCTGAATGGAGCTTATCCAGTAGGTAATAATAATTGCTGGCGCGACTGTCCATAGGGGGACCAGGGCCTTGCTTGCTCATCAACTTCTCGTGTTGAGCGCGCTATTGTTCTGTCACGAGTAGAAGGGACCTACAGTTTTTTTGCCCACTCCGAGCGGCTAAGTTTGAGACGCTTTCTTAGACAGTTACTCCTCTTTGAGTGTTGTCAGCAGATCGAAAGAGGTTGTGGCGTGAAAAATTCGATATGTTCAACCGGAAATCGAACCTACCCCCTTCTGCGTGTGAGTGTCGCATTTTAACTACTACGCCACGGCGGCCACCTTTTGCAGTAGGTGGAACTTATTATATTGTGTACAAATGTGAAATAAAATAAAACTAACTTTGACATTAAAGGAACCGGAGAAGAAATGTGGAGTAGGCGAAATTACTTTGGAACACTTCACCAAAATGGTACAAAAGAGCGAGAAGAAAGCATCTTTTAATTAGGGAGAGAGAAGAACAGAGAGAAAGAGAAAAATTAAGAGCCTTAAAAAAGAAATAAAATGTTAACGGTTTCGTTAGAAACCTTATCAACTCATATGTGACAAACAGATTTGTAAGCTAAAGTTTGGTAACAATATTTCTGTACTTTCCTTCATATGTAAACGTCTCGTGAAACAAGAATAAGTTTAAGAAGTGAGTTTTCGTACAAACTACTGTTTTGCCAGATTCAATTCAATATAAGTTAAATGTCAGTTTTTGACCGTAATTTTCTTCGCTGTCAAAACTAGAGTTCTACCCTCAATGAAGAAGAACCGGTTTTAAGGATTAGAATGACATGTTCAGTCTACAAATCAAAACCTTCTACGTGCGGCACAGTATTGACCAAAAATAACGAAGAAAAGGGAGGGTTGAGATGTAATGGTCGGATAAACAGGCAGTGCTTTGATTTTCATTTTTCTGGCCTTAACCTTAATACGGAATCTATTCACTAAATGTATGAAAAGAATCGCAATGTCAGGTTCACAAAGATAAGATTTAAAACAATGGTATGGCTGTTTTTGATATTAGTTCAAAAGACGTGTGCTATACGTACTGTACGTACTACCTTACCAGCAGCCAACATTCTCTGAACGCCTCCAAAAGAAACAACTTCGCTTTAATCGAATACGACAACCAACTCTCCCGCTCTAGACCTTCGAAAGTTGGTGTTGACGTCTGGCGATTTAAAGGCACTAAGCGGCATACACATTTTTCAAGCCAAACAATAGACGTACTTGTTCCTTTGATAATACATTATAAAACGTGAGTTTCTCTGCACCACCAATAATCGTTTGAGATTCTGTATCATATACGGAACCACCGTAATGACATGCAAGAATCGCATTTTTTCACATAAACTTTTGCTACGGACTAAAAATGTTCGCATAGAACAGAATAAATTAAAAAGCGTTTAAGATGTAAATTTACAACCACACATCTATTCAAAGTTGTAAACAAACCCTAAAGTAGTTTCTGAATACCTTGAAAACACGTTTTCAAATCTACAGATTTTCAATGAATTCGATGCCTTCGTTTCAAAGGCAAACACAAAATACGTCCCTTGAGCCCCGGGGATATTTAATCTCCCTGTCTTCACAGAATCTGTCTTGTATTAAGCATAAAAAACAATCCCATGTAGATGTACCATCGCTCACTGTTGACATTCTCCACTTAGATGCCCAAATAGCAATCAAAATTGAACTCGCACAGCAAGAAGCCCCTGAGCACAATGTCATTATCCACTTCAGAGTAGTAAATTGTGCTGAGGAGCAGTAGAACCGACAGTGACAGCAGCAAGGATCGACAAAACAAGCAGCCCCTTCTCTCGGTCGGAACGTGTTACGACTCATGCATCATTGACCGTAAAATCGAAACACGTAACAGGAGTGCTGCTCACCCAACACCGCATCCATTGTTCATCGTAAAACATCATCAGATGTTGTTGCAAAAGATCCATTGTTTTGCTTTTTGAGTTTTCGGATAAGTTTTCAATGCCTTTCCCACCTCGCCCCCTCCAGCACAATGACGCCTTGACAAACATTCAAAAACAAAACACACAAAAAAAGCGGTTGCAAGCGTCGTATTTCAAAAGGAACACGAGTCCCAACGAGCCCGTTGTTTTGCAATTATTTTCAGAGCACTGCGGCGACAGCAGATGGTGGTTGCGCTGGTGATGGTCGTCGCTTTATCAATCCTCAAATAACAGCGAACGCTCCCAATTGTCTGCGACAGGCGACGACACCCACTGTCTAAAGATACTAATTCTGATGAAATTCATTGCCGCCGCGTTGGGTTACTGATTGCTGACTGGCGAGCAGACGTATTGAAGACGGGAAAACAGGACATCCGTGCTGATGGAAATGTTTTAATTACACAGACACTCTTCTGACATTGACTGTGATGAGTGCGCAAACGGACAGCGGCAGCAGCAGCAGCAGCAGCAACATGAGAAATGCCGCCAACGGCCCGTCATCAACACACAGCACCACACCAAGGGAAGTTCGGTTTTCACTTGATTGGGGGCAAGAGGGCAGCACATCTCTCATCCATCGGCGTTATTGATACTTTAAAACACACAATCGCTTGACGCCCGCACCACCCCCGTCGGCAATTAAAAACTGAAACTTAATGCGTCACAATAATTGAAAACGTTTTACAAATTGCCTGCCTGCGCGGCCAGCTGCGAAGGACGGCGATCTAACTGATTCAGCAGAATAGCGCCTAATTCAATTGCGATTCACTTGACGTTTTGGTTGGGGGAAGGTTAAGATGAGATCTCGGTCTAGTCCCCGATTGCATGACGCAGATGTCGGTTTTCTCCGACTTCAGTCGGTCAAGCAGTGCACTGTGGGTGTTGCTGTCACTCAGACTCACGGACTCCTTGTGCGCCGTCTGTGGGGCCGGCTGTTGATTGCACTTAATGTGATTTAATCGAGATATTTTTATGGTCGCACCCCCCAGCGAGGGGCGGCATTTGCCTTATGTCACGGAGATCAGAAGACGTTGTGGATTTATTTCTATTTTTATTCACGTTAGCGGCGCTGGATGAGATTTTATTGCTTTGCGACTTGATTCCTGTGGCCATCTGTTGTGGCTGCTGCGACTCTGGTTCGTAACAAAAATATGAGCTGGGATGGTGTCGTTCGTTGCCTTTTATTGTCTCGTTTTGTTGTCAGCGCATAGCGGGGTTCTTGTGATCTGCAATCATTCCGGTTCGTAAAACCGCTGGAGTGCGGCGGGTATTTTAAATGATCACTGAGCCAACTGCTGCTCATTTCCATTCATCTCCGAGGGCTGTTGCAACGACAAGTAAATTGTCTGCTTAAAGGTATAGGGTTTAAGAGAAGATGACAAGAAATGGGGACACGTCTGATGGTTTGGCTCGCGGTTAGTCGGGAAAGACAGAGGACTTGTGAAATCCGGAAATTTCATTCATAGTGCGGCATTTGTTTAACCTTTGCTCGCACCTTCTAGTAATTGAATTCTTTTCTCCCATTCCTGCGTAAATACTTCCGACTTAGCCCCGTCCTCACGCAAAACATTTCAAACTACGACTTCATGACATTGAAGAGAAGATTCAACGGCGATGGTGGCAAAGAAATCACCAGGAAGTTACGTTTATTTTCACCATCCACCCCTTCCCCCTCATATCCAAAACGTATTCGTAACCATTGCATCCGCAGCGCATCACCGGCAGTGTCGTCGTTGGTGCAGCAACCACAAGTCAAATCAACTAAGTGCTTTCAGTTCCTTCCTTCCGGCGGCACAGCACATCTGGTTGCCTGGCAACTGCCATCTTACATAATGCTTGACCCTGAATGCATTCCACACTGCCACCACTAGTCGTGACACAATCCAAGCGAACAGGCCTAATGAAGTGTGTAGACTGGTTTGCCCTCCGAACACCGCAGGGCCCACACAGTCCCGCATCTCTCGTAAATTGGCCAAGTCAGTCGTTCTGTATGCATATTATGCGTGGTCCTCGTCCCCTCTCTAATCCACGTTCACTTCACCCATCCCCAACTGTGTGTGAACGGGCATAAATAAAGAGATGGAGAGGGATCGTCTTCAATGACTTTTATTGCCGCACGCCATGCCATTGTCGTCAATGACGCCCCAATTTTGGAACACTCCCCCACACGTACACTAAAACTTCCATCGAAATGTTCTTCTTTTCTTAGGCAGGGGAGGAAAGACGGGATGGAGTGGATGTGCCTAAAGTAATAAAAAATTAAAAACAAAAGTCCACGACGAGGATACAGAGACAGTTCATAAAAAACTTCACAAGAGGTACGGAGGAGACAGAAATGGAAGCATTTATAATTACGACTATTGCGTATCCTCGGCAGGGGACGTTGCTAATGGAGCTTTTAAACAGCTTGGCCCGATCTCAACTGTATAGGTAAAACATGCACACTAATACGCCAAACTTATGCCACCTAAATGCGGAAGCGGTGACAACGACGACAATCGCTTCTACAATCGATTTCACCGCTGGGACTGTTTGAATTGATGTCCACCGATACACTATACACTCTGGAACTGAATTCGCGATGTGACGGCGGCATTGTAAGCCCGATGACTGGTGTCAGAGAAGTGTCAATTTTCATTTGTGATGCTGAATCGCGACCCAGTAGCATTGAATCCAATTGCTGAACTGTCATATTTCACGAAGAGTCCTCCCATCGCCCATCAAGTCCCCCAGTGCCAACCCAGGGTGGTACTTTCGGTGGCGCGCCGAGAGCTGGGTACTTGATTGAAGCTGCGTTGGATCTGAACACCAGCCGGGGTCGGAGGGTGTGGAAGGGCAACCACTTAATATGGTCTCCCAGCCGCAGACATTGGTTTGGGCGGTTGGTCGCATACCCGCGTACACCAACACAACTACTGCAGATTATGATGCGTTGCAGTGTGATTTATGATCTTATTTTCGGGTTAGGGGTGAGTGCAGCTGATTTAGGGCCGTGATCAATCAAGGTTAACCAAGACGCGGTTGAAGCGGTTATTTATTGAATAAAATTCGCGCGCGAGAAATTCGAACGACTGCAATGAAGAGAGTTGTGCAATGTTTCCAGCGATGACACAAAGCAGTTCAGACGACGGCGCGTTGCATTTCACTTTTATTGCTTTCAATTTATTTGACACTGACCGTACTTTCTTGTTAAACACTCTCAACTGCAACACAACATGGCGAGAGAGGGAGGATTGACGAGAAAAGGAGAGGAATTGCAATCTCTATTTGCTTTCAAGACGATGGATGCAGCTCTTGTGTGTCCTTAGGAAATGGGTTAATGAAAGTATGATTTCCGCTTCGAATGAAACGCGGTTTTCTTTGCGTGAGAACGACTCCCTTTGCATGGGGACTCTTTCAGATCTCGTGCAAGATGAGTTTAGCAAAGACAACATTAATCCATGGTAGAATTTCTTGAGGAATTCATGAATAGACGAAACCTTTGATGTAACGAAATAATTACGGTGGCATAAGAGGATGCAAGCTCTTCGCAATTACCTTGAACCCGAAGAAGGATTAAAAATGCGTGAAGCGAAACTGAGATGTCGATGTTTGATGATGAGCTCAGAGAGTTTGGCAATTACGATGGCAAAAGTGAGTATTGAAGGAACAAAGCAAACACTCATCTTTGAACACATCCTCGGTTTGTTTTAAGGATTTCCAGGAGTTCCTGTTTTTGTTCGGAATTTTCGACGTAATTAATCTAAAGACAACTTCTAAAGCATCCGCTCAATGAATGCATTACAACATTTGCATTACATTAACGATTTTCAAAGTGAGTCAAAGCAGATTGAAGGAAACAATTTTGATCTTAAGTGTCAATAATGAATTTGGAAGTGCTGTCAAGTTTAGTCGAGAAGACAGGAAGACAGCCAGGGTGGAAAAAATAAATATGAAAAAAGGAAACGGTCAAGTGAAACTTGCGCTCCAAGGGTTTCGTGTGTAAAACTTTTTGTCAATTATTACTAAAACATATTCTATACTGGATGTGTGGAAATTTTCAAGAGGAATGTTACGCCTACACAGGGTTGTAGCTGGTAATATAATGCAATGAATGACCGGAGGCACATTGAACATCATTTTGTTGTATAATGTTTCGCAGAAAGTCACCTCTGTCTTTAAAATCGAGTGGAAATTTAGAACATTAACGAAAAGAAACAGCGTTGAGTTTCGCGGTGTTTTAGGCAAATTTAATTGCTTCTGACTGTTCGCTTCATATGTAAAGATTAGCCAAATTAATGTTGGAAGAGGAGAAAGTGTGTGGCGGTGGGTAGAGTGCGACGCTCACACGCCGAAGGGTCTTGGTTCGATTCCCAGCTCAACACCAATTTTTCGAATATTTCACGGCACCACCTCTTTCGAGCTGCTGACAACACTCAAAGAGTAATAACTGTCTAAGAAAGCTTCTCAAATTTCGCCGTTCCGAGTCGGCAAAAAACTGTAGGTCCCTTCTACTCGTGAGAGAACAGTAGCGTGCAAAACACGAGTAGTTCATGAGCAAGCTAGGCCCTGGTCCCCCTCTGGACTTAGAAAGTACTTAAATGTCTGGCAATTTAGTATAGTGGGATCCACAGTCGAAAATACAAATACCACTTAAATTGCAGCCACATATGAGTGGAAAGGACATATAATTATCTGTCAACTTCCAAGGGTAAAGTTTGAGAAAAACTGAGTTTCATAGAAAAACACACTGCCCTATGGAGGTGCGAGGTGTTCAAACCTGAAATCGATTTAAAATCCATCAGCGGCAGAATTATCACATCTTGTAAAAATATATATAAGATGCCTTTACAATCAAGACTTTTACCCAAAATAGAAACAACTTGCGAGCCGTCTAATAAATATTAAAAATTTTTAGACTAAATTTTGGTATAAAGAATATAAGAACATTTAAGACATATTATTACCAGAAGGATTTGTCTTGGAAGATCGAAAACCGAAGCATATCTTTATTGTGTACAAGATCTGTTCAAAAATAAGGTGAGATTCGAATTTTGCGGGCTACGTACATTCGATTACCGAATTTTTTATTTTGTTATGTTGGCACACCTGTCTCGAACATACAGTTTCTGATATATAGCTATACCCGTATGAAGTAAGCGGCAAGATACAAATGTCTCGATAGGGACGATAGGGCAAATCATCACTTTCTGGTACAAAATTCGACATTTTTAACACGATTAAAAAATATGATGTTATCTGTTCAGTGACTTGATGTATACTAAATATTTTTCACAGATGTCATAGCAAACAAACAAAAAACAATAAGCACTTTCACAGCAAATGTTCCCTATCGAGACATTTGTATCTTGACGCTCACTTCATACGGGTATACCTAGTAGTTTTATTTGACACTCCTCGACACAGGACATTAGTTTGCAGGCGAAAAAAAGAACAGTTTCAACCGGAGTTCACTATCGACACTGAAAAGTAAAATTAAAATTAATGTATGAGGATACTTTTTCTATTATGGTACTTGTCCCATTTTTTATATAAGACCGATGAAGACTGCTGGGGTTTATATCGGCATAATGAGAAGAAACCATGCTACCTAACGAAGAGTGTAATATACCGCTTAGATTGATTCTACAGTAAGACGATGACCCCAAAAATACGACCAAACTGACCAAAGAATTTCTTCAAGTCATAAAGTGGCCGCCTCAGTCTCCGAATCTGAATCCCATTAAAAACCTTTGGACAGATGTAAAAAAAGCTGTACATGAAGCAAAACCAAGAAATACAAAACAGCTATGGGATGTTGTGCAGGTTGCGTGGGAGAATATCCAGGTTATGCGAACAAGTACTAGCTCAATAACAAAAATCAAAGCAAAAAACTTTGCCATTCCATTGACGTTTACGTAATATTTATGAATTTTTGCACTTAAGGCAATTATTTTGCAGACTCCGAAATTTGGTGTTATTCCGGATAACGGGCCTTTTCAGAGATCAAAATGCACTTTTTCCTTATCTTGTTTACAGGTTTTATTACTGACGGAATAAAGATGTTGTGCCATAAATATGATCTGTTTACATGACGTCAGGAAGAAGTTATTAGCAAAATAGAGACAAGGTTGTACATGGTGCTATTATTTTGCACAGTGCTGTAGATCGGAATGCACTCGCGTCACTATAAGAACGCTATAAGAAGGTCAATCATTCCTTTAAGGAACATTTTATCAGTAAACTGCGATTTTAAATATTAGTTAAGACATGTAATATTAACAATTGTTGGCGCTACAGTCCAAAGGGGGAACAGGACCTAGCTTGCTCATCAACTACTCGTGTTGTGCGCGCTACTGTTCTCTCACGAGTAGAAAGGGACCTACAGTTTTTTGCCGACTCCAAACGGCGAAATTTAAGAAGCTTTCTTCGACAGTTATTACTCTTTGAGTGTTGTCAGCAGCTCGAAAGAGGTGATGCCGTGAAAAATTGATGTTGGGCTGGGAATCGAACCTACACCCTTCGGCGTGTGAGCGTCGCACTCTACCCACTACGCCACGGCGACCACATGTGGCACCTTAATTTTAAGCTGCTATGTGTATCCAGTTTTGTTTTTATTCAGAAAATTTTAACAGCTATAAGAACAACATACAGCTCGGTGGAAAAAAATAGCACCACGTTGAGGTCTGCACTTTGGATGCTAATTACTCTTCTCCATGCTCATGTAAAGACACGATATTTATTGTAGGACATCTGTTGGGTATCAGTAATAAAATGCAAGCAAGATAAGCGAAGATGCATTTCAAGAAAAGAAAATTCCCGTTATACGAAATGAAACCCAAATGTTGGTGTGCAAAATAATAGCACCACAAGTAAAACGTCGTAAATAATAGCAAAATTTAGTGGAATTGTACGTTTTTTATTTTTTTTTCATTTATACTACTGTTCTAATACTTCGTCTTATAGCCCTTACTTTTGGGCACAGCACAACGTCGTGGCATAGAGTCGATTAGTGCCTGACATCGCCGAATTGGAATATCCTTCCACGCAGCGTATTTTTTGGTTTCGCTTTAAAAACATCTTTCTTAACATCTGTCCAAAGATTTTCAATGGGGTTTAGGTCTGGAAATTGGGGCGGCCATTCCATAACTCGAACCCCATTCCTCGCGAAAAATTCCTTGGCCAATTTGCTCGTATGTTTCGGGTCATTGTCTTGCTGCAGGACCCATCTGAGAGGCATATTCCACTCGGCGTAGGGCAACAAGGTTTCCCTCATTATGCCAACATAAACTTCGGCGGTCATCATTGGTTTTATCCAAAATATAGGACCAGTACCGTTGTAGGAGAAGCGTCCCCATATGTTAATTTTCGCGCCGCCGTGCTTAATGGTTTTTAAAGTACACTCCGGTTTAAACTCTTGCTTTTTTTGCCTGCGAACAAATGTCCTGGTCCCAGGAGTTCCAAATAAAACAATTTTAGACTCATCTGTCCATAATATATTACGCCATTTGGTTACTTCCCAGTTCAAATGTTCTTGCGCAAATTGTTTTCTTTTATGAAGATGGACCTTTGTCAGCAAGGCTACTTTTCTGGGACTTCTGCCAGGTAGTTCCTTCTCTATCAACTTCCTTCTTATGGTTGATGTTGATACGGGCAGATTTAGTTCCTCTTTTATTTTGTTTGATGTGATGAATGGGTTTTGTTTCACTAATCTTATCATTCTTCGCTCGTCGGTAGAGGTTAATTTCGATTTTCTACCTCTTGTTTCTTCTTTTTCAACGTGTTTTTTGCATTAGTAATCATTTTATTCGAACAACCAACGATTTCCCGAATAAATTTGTACATTGTTCCGTCAGAAATTAATTTTTTTATAAGTTCACGTTTTTTATGAGTACAATGCACACCGCGACCCATTTTAACTGTTTATAACGTTGTATTTTAGAAATACTAGTTTCAAAATACTTAAATATTATTACTTATCTTTTGATGCACAAAAATAAAACTAAACACCACCAAACACTTCGAAAACACTTTTTAGAATGACATGGTGCTATTATTTTGCGCACCAAAATTTCGGTTTCATTTCGTATAACGTGAATTTTCTTGTCATAAAATGCATCTTCGCTTATCTTGTTTTTTGCTTTTTATTACTGATACCCAACAGATGTTGTACAATAAATATCGTGTCTTTACATGAGCATGGAGAAAAGTAATTAGCATCCAAAGTGCAGACCTCAACGTGGTGCTATTTTTTTTGCACAGAGCTGTACATTGTAAGCAACAGATTCACTAATTATAACTCGTTGTGCCTCTTCTGATATAATAAGCCCTCTTCCTCTTACTATCGCGCTACAGTCCGGGATGAACCTGGGCCTCAACCAACGTGCTCTTCCAGCCAAAATGATCTGTCACCATCTGCCTTCAGTTGCGCACTCCAGGTTGGCCTACGTCCTGTTCACCACCTCAGCTAAGATCGTCCTCTGCTGCGTTGTTCCAAAGGCCCAGATTCGAGGACGTTTCGGGCCCGAGCAGTGGATTCCAAACGTTCTACATGACCTAGTCATCTTAAGCGTTGTATTCGAAGACGTTTGATCATTCGCATGTCGCTGTACAACCCATACAGTTCGTCGTTGAATTTTCTCTTCTAGATCCCATCAACGCAAACAGGACCAAAAATCGCACGCAAAACTTTTCTCCCCAAAAGACTGACAGCTTCAACCATTTACCGACAAATTTTGCCATTTACCGATAGTTTTTCGAATTAAACCTCTTCGTGACCGCAATAATTCGATTTCTCTAGCTCTATATGGCGAAGTAAAATATGATGTCCCCTACCTACCTAACGACGGATCTGTGGAGAAACAAATTGTCCTCAAATATATGCAGTTCGCAAATTTCTTTTCGTTATTAATTTTATCAAATAACAAATGATTGGAAGAACTACCACTGTCGTTGCACACAAACTTCGACGCAACTGATTTCAATAAAATAAAAAAACTATGTTTCTTTCTGATCGCTTTTCATTGTGCATTCAACAACAAATGTCGAGTGCATCTTGAGCACAAACACTTGATTTAATCCGCTGCAAGCAAATTCCCTCAACAACCCTGCTCAACAGTCCCCACCCTCCGTCCCACTAGTGCTCACATCCACGCCAAACGATAAACCAAAAAAGCAAACAGATGAAAAGCACAAAACAATGTTGAAACACGCTCGCATCCAGCGGCAAACATTCATTGTCAACATCAAGGCAAGGTAGCGGCATTGTTGCTGCTTGTGTTTCGCGGATTACGTGTGTGTGTGAATTTTACTTTGCCAAGAGCACTGCCGAACGTACTTAACCTATTTCTTATGCTTGACCGGCTATCCGATGGACAATTATCCACTCGACCGGCGACAGGCGCACATTGGTGTGTGCGACGGTCTCTGCGGCATAATCCGAAAATACGCTTCGTCATTGTGTGACTGGGTGGACAAGGAAATCCCCAGTCCTCCCTAATAGTGCACTCTGCGTCATGGTAATGCAGGGCGCTTGTCCATGGCGACGCCGTGGTGACCTTGAATGCAACAGCAGACATGTTGTGGATTTTCTCCTTCCCTGGCTTATGTTTTCGTTTTTCTTCCAATAACAACATCGTCGCCAATAAAAATTGGAAAAACAACAAAAACTGGCCTACGACAAGTTATGCACAACGGCTGGCTGGGCTTCCGAAATGGTCAAGAGTGTGTGCAGCAGCTCTGTGTGTTCGCTGTCCTTCCTTCCGTGCTGTGCACTTCCAAGCGGACAAACCAGAAACCGGAGAAAAGCTCCCTTAGGCCAAGTGCTGTGTGAATATTTCTTTTTGTCCAACAAAAAGAAAAAATGTTGATTTATTGCAGCGCTTCGCGAAACAACGGACACACCCGCAGCAGCACATGGCCGTGCGTCGGTAAAGGCGATAAGACATATGGAGCTAAATGGACCGATTTTCTTCCTTTTTTTTTGTGAATTTTGCACTGAAAGTGGATGGAATTCACTGACATCAGCATACGGAGCGGGTGGACTAGAGTCGCACACACTCTCGGACAGCCATTGGTTATGATTTATGATTTCTGACCAACAATGCGAACTCGGCAGCCTCGAGTGGACTTCGCCAGAGTCCGTTGGTTCGAATGCGAGTGTTTTTGAACGATTGTCAATAAAATGGATCAGCCCTGGAAGGGAATTCCTGACTCTGCGTCCCCGTTATTTATGCACCGGATTTGAATGAATTGATTTCTGACATGAAACTGAAGGCAACCTGGGCTCTTGTTACACCAGGGACATTAAAGTAATGAATATCTGGGCTCGGGGTTAGGTCGAGAGTGATGGATGTGATGGCTGTTGGGGTCAGTTGGTTGAATGAACTGTCTAGGGCGAATTTTGGGGGAACTCCAATGGATGAGGGATGGTGCATTGCAAATTTAGAGCTAACTCCACTTCAACAAATGAGCAGTGAAATAAATGAGACCTTCCCTTAATCCACACAATGCGCACAAACGCCGCCTAAGAACGACACAATGTAAGAGAAAACGGGTAATTAAGAGAATTTGGTTAGTCAAGTTGAAGAACAACAAAGACTGACAGAAACGCGTCACAGTTTGTTAAGTTAAATTGCTGGAATAAATCTCACAAATTAAGTAACCTTGGCACAAACAGCGTGCGAGTATGTGAACTCAGCTCGCTTCAGGGGTTTTCGGAAGCACACAAACTAAACGCGTTCATAAATCATTTCGGCGCCACAGAAAAGACGCGTAGGGCGCAAGCATACGGATGTTCAGACTTTTCATGCAAATACATTACTTTTCGCGTCTTTTTTTCTGCCGAAGTTTGTCAGTTAATCATGATGTGCATTTGGGGAATTAGGTTTGCTTAATGTCAAACGTGATAAAGAGTTATGACTGGCTGGCGGAGCGACTGAGTGGTTTAGGGGGTGTGGAGTTGAAAATTAAATAATCTCTTCCTGACTGATGGAGAAACTTTTGATTTTTTTTTTCAATTGAGACTTTTGACAAGAAGACTCGAAAGAAAAATCAACTGAATATAAGCTTTGAGACAGGAATATTCTTCATTTTGAGATTGACAATTAGAATGCTCCAAATTCATGGTTGAAAACTAAACAATTTAAACAGTGTAAAAAATCTCGTAAGCTTTTAAGCAACCGGAGAAGGTTTGGTCGAGTTGTTTTCAAAAGCATAACAAGGAGGATACTCATCGTAATGTGGCAACTTCTACTACGCAAACCAATTTGCCAAATAGGGGTATTGACGAACAAATGGAAAGGAGGTATTGGAGCACATTAGTTTTAACACTAACCAATTCAAACATTTTCTTGAAAAAGTTCGACTTTATTCATCAACGTAGTTTCCTTAAAGAGTGATACAATCAGGCCAATGCCGCTCTTACATTTCGATACATTTTTTATAGAACGATTAACTTTGGCCTCAAAATAGGGTTCAATTTCCGTGACAACCTTCTTATTCGAGCCATATTTTTTCCGGCGAGCATCCTTTTGATGTCTGAAAAGAAGTAGAAGTTGCTGGGGGAGATCTATGTTCGATATATGTTTTATCCAAAGATAGATTTTTTTTTTATCAAAAGTTACTCCAAAGTGCTTGTAGTTTTCAGACCATTCAATATCGATAGAGTTCAATTGCAGGTTTGATTGAGGTAGAAACTAATGTTTTCTGCGTCTAGTAAATCACATAGCCTTAGACTTGTCAGCATTAAGTTCTACTTTCCATTTACTACAGAAATTTTGAAAAACGTCCAGTGAATTTGTCGTGGAGAAACCACGTTACAAAACCGTCCGATTCAATGTAAAGTAAAACTGAAAATAATTAATCAAACAATTGTAGTTTGTTGAACGCGTTCGCTGTTTAACACGTGCTGAACACACTCATTTATCTCGAGTATTGATTTCGCTTTAAATTCGACACTCGAGCGTGTCCCAATGCACCACAAAATACCGTTTTAAAAATTGGCATAAAACCGCGCTGTTCTCGCGAATTGCCCCCTTATCTTTTTTTTTATCTTTGTGCTTTAAGCAACCATTGATATGACTCGTGCTGGCCGGCAAAAGCCCTTCTTTATTGTGTCAAAAATTGTATTAACTATAATGTGACAAACCTCTTTTTTTACAAATAAAAAAATGCAATTGAAATCAAATAAAAAAGTTGTTGTGTACAAATTACTTCCACAAATTCTGTAACGAAGTAATGGTGCCCTGTGCTAAGATGTCGGAAGAGAACAGGGCTGTATCATCAGCAGACAAAGCAAGAAAAGTGTTTCCAGTACGTATTGGTATATCGGAACAGATAATGAACAGGATAGGGACAAGAACGGAACCTTGAGGTACTCCAAATTAAGGTATATATAATATATAACCACAGCTTCACCCCGGTACCGAGATGATATTGAACGCCCTTCGTAGATGGAATTTAACAGCGAGTGATGAAACTTATTCGATCGCTAGAACATCAACAAAATATTGCGTCTTTTCCACTATTTTATCGCTGATGAGTTAGCCATCTGCATTCCTCGCATTTGAAAATGCTCGCTAGGAATGTCCACCGGTTCGCCCTTAAGCGCACCTTACTTTTGCGATTTTAAAAACAATAGAAAAAGCAGAATTTCGTGTGTTGATAAAAAACTGCTTCTTGATAGGAAAAAATACCGTACAAGCTCAGCAATGACTTCAAAAGTGTTACAGGCACTCTGCTTCACCAGAAACAACTATTTGTCGGTGCTGAACCCTCTGGAAAGCCAATTGAAGTGGTTACACCTGAAAACGTCAAAAAGCACACAAAATCGTTTTAGAAAACCACAAAGTGAAATTGCGTGAGATAACTGATGCCTTAGAGATATCAGAAGGTAGTGTATACACTATTTTGAATGAACATTTGTCCATGAGAAAGCTGTTTTCGAAATGGGTGCCGCGTTTGCTCACAATGGACCAAGAACAACAACGTATCGATGATTCTGAGAGCTGTGAGGAGCTGTTTCGCCACAATAAACAGGACTTTTGAATCGGTATGTCACGATGGATGAAACGTAGACCCACCACTGCACAATAGAGTCAAATCGGCAGTCAGCGGAGTGGACAGCAGCAGGTGAACCACGCCAAAAAACACAAAAGTAGACTGCCAAGGTTATGGCATACGTATTTTGGAATGCCCACGGAATTGTATTCATCGATTATCTTGAAAAAGGCAAAAGGATCAACAGCGAATACTTCATGGCATTATTGGTGCATTTGAAGGAAGGAAGGAAGGACGGAAGGAAGGAAGGGAGGAAGGAAGGAAGGACGGAAGGAAGGAGGGGAGGAAGGAAAGAAGAAATTGCAAAAAAAAACGGTCCCATATGAAGAAGAAAAAAATCCTCTTCCACCAAAACAGTGCTCCGTGTCAGAAGTCGTTGGCCACCATTACCAAATAATACCAATTGGGCTTTGAATTGCTTCCGCAACCTCCTTATTCACTAGATCTGGCCCCCAGCGACTTCTAGCTCTTTTCAGAACTTAAATAATGCTCGCCGGAAAAAAATATGGCTAATATGGAATCGCCGAAACTGAAGCCTGTTTTGAGGCCAAAGATAAATCGTTTTATAAACAAGGTATCAAAATGTTAGAGCAGCATTGGACTGATTGTCTGGCTTTTGAAGAAAACTATGTTGATAGATAAAGTCGAACTTTGTCAAGGAAATGTCTTTTCATTGTCTATTGGTTTAATTGTTATGTGTTATGTTTTCATGCCTTAAGGTAAGGCATCTCTTCGTCTTCTTCTTCTTCTTGTGGCGCTACAGTCCGGGGTGGACCTGGGCCTCAACCAACATGCCTCTCCAGCCAGCACGATCTTTCGCCAGCTGTCTCCAGTTGCGCACTCCGAGTTGGTTGAGGTCCTTCTCCACTTGTGTACGCCACTTCAGTCTAGGTCGTCCTCTGTTGCGTTGTCCCAATGGCTCGGATTCAAAGACTTTTCGGGCCGGAGCAGTGGTGTCCATACGCTCTACATGGCCTAGCCATCTTAAGCGTTGTATCCGTAGACGCTTAACCAGGCGCATGTCGCTGTACAGCCTATAGAGTTCGTCATTAAATCTTCTCCTCCAGATGCCATCAACGCAAACAGGACCAAAAATCGCACGCAAAACTTTTCTCTCGAAAAGACTAAGGGCTTCCTCATCCGCCTTTGCTAACGTCCAAGATTCTGCGCCATATAGTAGGACGGGGATGATCAAGCTGTTACATAAAGCGAGCTTAGTCCTTCGAGTGAGGGCTTTATTACTCAAGTAAGGTAAGGCATCTCATCAAACAAAATTAACAAAAGCTGGGGGATATAAGGACAATCAGAAAGCTGACTGCACCTGGTCTAGCTCTGCAACTGTCTTTAGTGAATACCTCTCAAGCTGTTCGTAGGTCATTCGAGACACATCCCTTCCTGTCGACATTCTGGCACTTACCATCAGTCCCACTCCATTGAACTGACAGCGCAATGATGCCAAATGCATTCATCAGCCACTTCAAACTACGTTAACCTGAATGATTGAATAGTCCAATGGTGAAAGATCTCATTGCATCAAAGTCAACCTCCGAAGCCATCAGTTGCCGGTTTCCAATGGCAACTGAATCCACCAATTACGAAACGAGCAATTAGTCTCCCGCTCAATCTCACATCAATGCTATTAACCAGACTACATACATCAAAAGTTCCCTCTCTCTAAAGACCAGTGTTAAGTTCCATGAATGTATTCATGACTAATGTTACACAAAGCTGCCCACAGCCTCTGCAAACGCGCAGTTGCCACTTGTGACTCCGAGCAACAGACTTACAAGCACAGCCTCGTATGTGGTTGTGGTGGGTTCCACCCACCATCGGGCGCAAACCAGTTCTGGTTTGCACTCCTCGTCCAAAATTCCATTCGATTTAACAAAGTCAATTCCGCAGCCATTGCGTACATGGACCTACCCACCGATTGCCGACGATAAGGGCTGACAAGAGTATAGGTCAGCCCTATGGAGTTGGCTTAAACAACATAATTGCTGCAATAAATATCGCCACCGACGACACACACTTCAGTGGCGTCACAACCAGGTTGCATCCACAAATGGCCGAGTAATTGTTCCTAATTATCCGCCGGGTGAGATATTAATTCTAAATTTATTTCGATTGGTCGTTTTTCGGAATCTGCAATCAGCCGCCGCCTGGAGCCGGGCGAAATTAGCAACGCCAGCTGTGCTGCAACTGCAGCGCAATGTTTGTGCAGCGGGGATGTGCTCCATGTGAGGTGTTGTGAGAAAATTTAATTACCTCCGGCACGGGACGATTAATGCAAATCGATTTTAATTGCAATTGGTGAGAGTGGTTGATTTGCCATTAAGTACATCAATTTAATAAATCAGAAGTACATCGCAGAAGTGCAGGGGGGCGTGTGGAAATGCGAGTCAGGTGTTTGGTGGGTCTTTGGTGGGGCAGAAGTCGGACAGTCGCGAGTACAAAAGGAGTGTAATTATTCATCGGCGCATAATTTTGTAGAACTTAATTTAATTTTGGCGGCATCAAGGTTAACTCCGGTGACGTGTGCATTTCAAATAGGATTTCAATAAATTGGAAAGAAGTGTGATGCAGGGTGGATCAATGTCTGATTTTCACTCAGCGGGCATTTGAAGTAGGTAGATAGGATAGGACAACAACCCTTTGAAAGCCGTGGTCGCACTGTAAGACATCCGCAGGTCCTTAAATAACACAAACGAACTATGACGGCTTCTTAAATATGTACATAATAGAAAAAGTAAGATCCCTAACAGCGATGACGGCACAAATTCCACTTTTAAGTAAAATGTTCCCCACAGTTTGGACAACGATAGACAAGAAAGAATTCTTGTCTTCGTCTCCCGACTTGGACGAATGAAGACAGCAATTTGAAGACTGAAGTTAAGCCAAGCTGCTAAAGCGTACGGACAGTCCGCAGTTGGAGATGATGTGGATGGTGTGCGCGTTGCACTGTTTTATCCGCAGGATATGGTCGAGGGAAACCATGCCTGGAATCTCAGTGTCATTTTGTCCAGTCCACGAGAAAGAAGACCCGTTAACTGCGCCAACTATCGAGATATCAGCCCTTCGAACAAAGAAGAAGAGACAAGTACCTGCTTTTCAGAAAGATAAAACCAGAAAACTAAAAGCCTGTGGTCCAAAAGATGGAAACGTGTTATGGCAGAAATTAAGTCCGAAAGTTGTGCTGAAAGCTAAAACAGCCGGGCGGAGAATACAAAGTTTGAATCGAAGATAGCCGGGACCAACTGATAGTCCAATTGCAATCTGCGCTGAGAATCTGGAAGAACAATTTCTGAAGACTCCTTAACGGCGTTAATGGCCCAAATCTTGCTTTAAGGCAAGAAGTTGCACTCAATTTGGAGGATGATAGAGAAGAATTCCGTCCCCCCGAATTAGACGAAGTGAATATAGCAATATTGAAGCTGAACAAAGCTGCTGGAGCGGACGGACTACCCGCAAAACTATTGAAAGCAGCTGGATCTGGATGGGGGCATGCACCAGCTCATTTGTAAGATGGTCGGAAGAAAGCCTGCCCGATGAGAAGAATCTCAGCGTCGTTGGTCCGGTTCACAGGAAAGTAGACCCCTCTGACTGTGAAAACTATCGGTATATCAGATTTCTTAACATCTCATACAACATCGTTTTTGCCGTATTATGTGAACGTCAGAAACCTTTTGTCAACAATAGGTCCCTACCAGTGTGGTTTTTTAGAGAAGCCCACGATAGATCAGATCTTCACTTTAAGGCAGACCCTGGAGAAGACTCAAGAAGTGAAAATCGACACTCACCACCCATTCGTGGATTTGAAGACCCCATATGGCAGTGTGCACAGGGACCAGCTACTTAGTGCTATGCCTAGTTTTGGCAATCCTCAGAACCTCATCAAATTGTGTAAAACGACTATGGGGAACTCACGCTGCTTCTTCAATGTCGGTTATGAACTCACCGAGACCCTCAATGCTAAAAAAGGCTTCAGGCAACAGGATGTTGTATCATATGACTTTTTTAACATCCTTTTTGAAAAGATAGCGCGTAACTCACAAGTCAACACAAGAGACACGATCTTCTAAAAGTCAGTTCAATGGCTAGCTCACGCTGGTGAAATTGGTGTGATTGAACGTACACAGCGAGCCGTCAATGAGGTGTTTGCTGGCATTGAAGCGGAAGTGGCCTAAATAGGAAAAGCAGTTAATGAGGGTAAAACAGAGTACATGCTGTCATCAAGGAAGGACACACAACATCGCCGTTTCGAACAGATCATAAGATTTGACTGCAGAAACTTTAAGGTAGTCAACGGCTTCTGTTTCGGTTCCGCGGTAAATAAGGAAAACGACATCAGGACCGAAATCAAACGCATAATCACTCATGCCAATCTCTGTTTCTTTGGGCTCAAGAGATACTGTCTTGAAAGATTAAGCTTGCTTTACATAACAGTTTGATCAGCCCAGTCCTGCTTTAAAGAGTGGAAACCCGGACGTCACTTAAAGCAGATGAGGAAGCCCTTAGTTTCTCAATCTGCGTGCGAGTTTTGGTCTGTTTGCGTTGATGGCATTTGGAGGAGAAGATTCAACGACAAACTTTATGTGTTGTACGGTGGCATGTGTCTGGCCAAGAAGAACAAGTATGATGGCCCCTATCAGATACAGTTTCACGATAAAAATGGAGAAGAAGAGAACAACGCTTAAAATCGATTTTCATCGAAAGCATTTCGAAAAGCACATTTTTAAACGTTCCTAGGTCTGCACTTCGTTGGCCTCAGAAATTACCTAATTTTCTGAAAGGCATCTGTTCTTCTGTTTTGCGTGCGAATTCTTGTCCTAATTGTGTTGATGGCATCTGGAAGAGAAGATTTAATGACGAACTCAATGGGCTATACAACGACATGAGCCTTGAAAAGCGCCTACGGATACAACGCTTAAGATGGCTAGGCCATGTAAACGTATGGACATCACTGCTCCGGCCCGAAAAGTCTTTGAATCCGAGCCATTGGAACAACGCAACAGAGGACGGCCTAGGCTAAGGTGGCGCACACAAGTGAAGAAGGACTTCAACCAATTTGGAGGGCGCAACTAGAGGCAGCTGGCGAACGATCGTGCTGGATGGAGAGGATTGTCTAGGTCCACCCCGGACTTTAGCGCCACAAAAAGAAGCAGAGGAATCCGTACTTTGAAGGTACGAAGCTCTCCAAATACAACAGCTTACACAAACAGCGGTTATTTAGTGCCTAAGGACGCCTGTTCAGTGATTCCTTGACTCTATTTTTTATATTGGTCCCAAAACGGAAAATGATTTATTATTCGGAGTGCTTGGTGGAAACTTCTCGAGACCTGCATGTACGTTTAAAAAAAAAACAGCGTCTTGTATAAGGTAAAATATCATTGACGGACATGTTCATCATTGCTTGAATAATCTCGTCTAGCTGGCGCCTATGTTCTTTTAACTTCTGGTCTCAAAGTTGTGGCTAAAAAACTTGAAATTGTGCCTCAGCTGGGTGGCAGATGTACCTGGACCTGAATTCAAATGCTCTCATTTAAAATAAAAATTTAAAAATGCTTTGAATTCAAATACTTCTAAGTAGCAGAGCGAATATGTAAAAGTTACTGCCAGACAGAAATTTTTTTTTTTTTAAACAACCGTTGAACTCAGTCAAAAGTCCGTTTGCGAATTTGTGTTTTGTGTTATTCTTTCCAAATCGCAAGTATACGTGTATATCTTGATATTTTTAAATTAAATTTAGAATGCCTGTGAAACAACCAGCAGGTTCTAACCATTGTTCGACCCAGAACTTTTAAATAATTTTTTTTAAGTCACACCTCCGCTTGAATTTAAGGACAATAACCGCATACTGTGACACTGAAGAAGACAAATAAGGAAAAACTGTTTTGCTCATGATTTACACTGACTCATGCGGCAGATTATTCCTATATGAACTTCTTTGGAGTATTTTTATAAATAAGAAATTTTCGGCATTTAGGAGTGGTGTGGATTTACGAATTTTTTGCTTTATCCAAGCCCAATGTGAAAATGAAGGTTACATCAGTCGGACGAAAGAAAAACGAACGATCATAAGTTTATGTTTATTTTGCGAGATCATTGCAACCGGAGATGCAAATTTGACACAAATTCCCATTAAGGCCAGTTAGCATGGACAGCCGTCGATAAGAATTGAACATTTTCTGAGGAGTGAATCAACCATCACCTTAGATTCTCAAAGTGAAATAAGAAACATGAACACCACATGAACACCACTGTTAAGAAGAATGTTATATTAAATGCACTTAGCCATGAGTATATCCGGTTGTGTTAAATAAAAGTCTAAGTTGTCCTCCTTAGAAATGACACACTTTAGAGCAAAATGATAGAAAAAAAAATGTCTATTACCTGCCGCATCTTTTGATTTCTATCAAAAGAGTCTCAATCTTTGAACGGTTGTTAAAATTCCTCAGCAAGTGGTTGAGTAATTATGTAACTATGTCCCCATTCCTTTAATAAAACCTTGACACGCTGAAAATAATTCATTCCGTGCGAAGCGACAATTTGTTTCTATTGCAAACTGCACGTGAATTCATCGTTCGTCGATAATGCAGTTCTTCGCTTTAAACTTTTGCACAGCAGAGTGGTGAACCGACCCTTTCTTCAAACCCTTGGAAAACAAACTGTTTTGTTATATTTTTCATACCACTCAACGTTCAGATGTAACCTTGAAACTTTTGACAAAGACTTTTTGTGCGCCCACTTCGGTAATGTTCAATGAGCCCCTGCAAGCCAACCCAAACCCTTCAACCACAATGCACTCATCCTCGTGATAGTTAACTGTGCCGTTTTATATGCCGAACTTCGTTCCGTACCTGCCAGGCGCATTCGCCTCAAATCAAGCCCAGAGACATAGTTTTCACTAGAAACTGCAAAGTTATTCTCCCTCATGCCTCCTTGGCATGGAAACATGAAAACAAGGAAAGTTGACAAAACTATACCCTATTTCGCCGCAGGACGTCAACCATCAATTTTATTGCTTCACTAACAAAAAAAAAAAAAAAAGAAAAAACAAAAACCGTGAACAGACTTCACTCCTTCTCTGCTTCCAAACTCTTGCTGGATTCTGGTCAGAAGATAAACTTTCTTTTTTCTCTCACATCCCAACCTGGGTTCGATGCTGACAGACTGATAAAAATGAAGGTTCCCCTTCTGACACACACAATACAAACAATGTCCTCTACTTTATCGTTGACAAGTGCACACTGGTGGAGAATTTAAATTTTGACAGGGATTTCGAATGCATATGGTGTGTCGTGGCTGGTTCACCGGAATCATCCCTTTAGGTTAGAGATGGATTGTTGCCAAAGTCACAAACGCACACGTGTGGTTATCGGGTTTCCTGGCGCTCGAGTGGCTTTGTGTTTATTTTTGACACTTGCCAATATCGTTTGGAAATAAACACACCGGGATTGACGTTTGGAGTTATCCTTTGAAGAGTGGCGGCCGTACGCCTGTTTCTCTCCCCAAAATGAAGAGGGGATATCAAATGGAATTTGCAATAGTGATTTTGTTGATGAATGGCGGCACAGTCTTTGCATGTGGAGGCATGTTGGCGGCGACAGGGACTGTCGCATTGACAAGTCTAACACGCAAGGATACGTGTACGTGGATGAGTGATGTCCTTGTGGGGATATACGAGTATGAAAAATTGGGAATCGTCATATTGGTGTATGTATTCCGCGTTTTTTTTAAGGTGTTGTCGTGACTGAAACGATGAGTGATTCATGCAACAAGTGCTGGATTTTTGTTGTGTGTAGCGTTGTCACGTTTTTTTCATAGTGCTGGTTAACCCCAATGTGGTACGGATATACGGATGTTTGCGGGTCTCATAAAATTCGCCGACAGTTTCCTGTGATGTTATGAAGGTTATGCTTTAATTTTTCGCCATCCGCTTTCACAATTTCGAGAGAGGTGGGAGGAACATTTTGTTTAGAGCGACATCGCTTTTAGGTGTTCTAGTTTTTTTTAGGATACTGTGGCGTATGCGTAACACAAAATGAGGACAAATTAAGTTTATCTGTCACAGAAGCAAATGACAAATTTTGGGGTTAAAAAATGTTTATTTGCGCCTCTTTAAAAATTGAGTATAAGTCAGTTTAGCGAAAAAATTATTTTTCAAACATTTTGTGTATAAGAAAAAGAACGAAAATGGAGACCTCTACAGCCACGATTGTAACGGAGACCCCTACAATCGCCGTACGCAGTCTACCTAAGTCCTCCTGAGTACTGATACTCCAGCGGGAAGAATGTCTTACTGGCAGGAAGTTCCCTGAAAAGTTTATCGTTCGTCGTTTTATGGAAGATGACAGCATAAAAACCAATGCTTTGCTGGAGAAATAATGTATAAGTACTCAAGAACGCGGAAGCCTTGGGGTGTGTTGCTAAATACGTCGATGGACGACCAGGATGGGTGGGACAGACTTGTAAAATGCTAGGATTGGACCTAATTGTTGTGCCGGTCATGATAATTTTTTGATAAGACGTTTTTCGGTTAAAATAAGGCCAAGAATGCAGAAAAAAGAGCAGGGCAGCATGCCTACAAAATCTTCAAAATGTGAAATTCTGAGGAGGAAACGTTTAACTAATATCAAATACCAGCTGCACATGCCAGAAAACGCCGTCATAGAGAAATATATCTGCTGGGCATCACGTTGAGGTTCCTGATAAGCACACAGTAAATCACTGATCAGTAGGGACAATAGACCAAGTGTACAACCCAAAGAAAGCTGTGGATTCGAAGGCCATCATTCATTTCAAATCCTCTTGAGACATCGAAGTTTTAGAGGGCATGAGCGAATTATGGAAATCATGCAGCTTAATTTGGTTCAAGTACCTGCTAAGTACTCAAATGTATGGTACACCGATTTTCAACAAAAAGAAGTGCTGGTCTTTAGTACAAGTCTTCTGCATGAACGCCAAATGACTGATACCTCATAAATGTGTATGTATTTTAGGAACATTTGCGCCACTTGTTAATAAAACGCAATTTCGGATAAAGAAGTTTAATCAAAGGCTGATAGAGTACTTCTGCCAAAATTAAAGAATGTACAAGAAGATGCAGCTAGGCAGTTTTTGGAGCGGTAGCTAGGTCGCCGTGGCGTAGTGTGTAGATTGTGTATTAACTGTACAAGAAAAAAGCTTCTCAAACATTACCGTTCAGAGTCGGCAAAAAACTGTAGGTCCCTTCTACTCATGAGAGAATAGTAGGACATACAACACAAGTAGTTGATGAGCAATCAAGGCTCTGGTCCACTTGTGAACCTTAGCGTCACCCAATTATTATTATTGTTAATCAGGCAGAAAGACATAAGTTGGTTTCAAGTCAGGAAAGTTCACCATTAGTCAACTCTTCACACTACTGCAAATCAGGAACACAGGCCAAAAGAAGCATATCTACACTCAACACTTAATCGTTGATTTTAAGGCCGCATGGCCTGGTCCCCCTGCGGATTGTCGCGCCAACAATTATTATTCATTTTTTAGCTTTAGTGTGTTTGTTCAGTTGAGTTACTTTAACTTTCCAAATATCGTCGAACATAATGGGCAAAAATAAAAGTTGTTCTCCAGAATTAAGAAAGCTTATAATTCAGAAAAACTATCAGGAGAAAGCTTCTATTGGTTCTATAACTAAAGAGCTAACGTGCTCTTAAGAGATGGTGTATGGCGCGATTAATGTCTATACGAACACAGGCGGCACGAAGAACTCGAAAAGAATTAAGCGTGCAAGAAAGAGAGGACATACTTATTTCTCGGCTAAGTAAGGTTAATCCTTTCTTTATCAGTAAGGATATTAACTCAGCCTTTTCGAGTCAATCGAGCTCTGAAGTTACGACAAGAACAATCAGGAACAGGTTGCTGGAAGGTGGTCTCCGGGATGTACTGCACGCAAAAAGCGGCACGTTTCGAAAAAAAATATAAAACGTCGATTGCAATTCGCAAAGGAGCATTTAAACAAACCCTTCTCATTTTGGAAGAAAACATACTCTGTAGCGACGAATCTAAGTTCGAAATGTTTGGATCTGATGGCACGCGGGACGTAAGGCAATTTATAAACAAAGAGATCGATCCTAAGTACACCAGCAAAACGATCAAACATGGTGATGGAACTGTTATGGTCTGGGCAGAATTTTCCTGGTACGGTGTTGGAGCTATTGTGGCCGAAAGGATCAATACAAAAGGATTCTAATGAACGTCATGGAGCCATTTGCTTTTGAAAATATACCAGTATCTTTCATTTTCCAACAGGATAGCGATCCAAAACACACTTCACGGTTAGTGAAAAATTCATTTTTAGCTGACCAAGTCAAAGTCCCGACCTCAACCCCATTGAAAATTTGTGGGCTAATGTTAAAAGGTGTTTAGGATCAAGAACCTCCAAAATTCAGAGGAATTGTTTGAGAATATTCAACAAGCTTGGAGAAATATTCCAGTGAAACGATGTCAGGACTTGGTAGCTAGTGTAGTGTGTAGTGTAGTGGTAGCTAGCGGCCGTTGCTGTTAACAAGGGGTTCCCGACAAAGAAATGGTTTTTATAGATTTAACAAATGTTTGGAGTATAAAACTTTTCTTTTTACTACTTTATTTTAATTTTTAAAATATTTTAATTTATGTTTCTAATTATATTCGAACTGAAAAATGGACTACACTTCCTTGTTTTTTGTATGGCTCTGATTATGACAAAACATTGTCCTCTGTGTCTCTCTATTTTTATAATGAATAGATTTTTATTATCGATGTTAGATTACAAAGTTTATTTTTGTTATTTATTTTAAGTGCGTTACGCTATTTGTTTGTCACTAATTAGGTTTCCACCACTGTATATAAATTATTTTTATTTTATTTAGTTTTGCAGATGCCACGTCCATGGCCGTCGTGGCGTAGTGGTTAGAGTGCGATGCTCACATGCCGAAGGGTCTAGGTGCGATTCCCGGCTGAACACCTTGAATTTTTTCACGGCACCACCTCTTTCCGAGCTGCTGACAACACTCAAAGAGTATTAACTGTCTAAGAAAGCTTCTCAAATTTCGCCGTTCGGAGTCGGCAAAAAACTGTAGATCCCTTCTACTCGTAAGTGAACAGTAGCACGTACAACACGAGTAGTTGATGAGCAAGCTAGGCCCTGGTCCTCCTGTGGACTGTAGCGCCAACAATTATTATTATTTATTTTAAGTGCGTTACGCTACTTGTTTGTCTCTCATTAGTTTTCCACCACTGTATATAAATTATTCTTATTTTATTTAGTTTTGCAGATACCACGACGTAGGACCTAAATGGAGTTTATATTTGTCTGCAAACCTCTTCTTCATTTCAAAATATCTGTTAATAAATGAACTGAGACACGAAGAATTGGAGAAAATAACTTATATTCAATAATTTGCATGTTAGTCCTCTAATCGCTCCCTTGTCTTATAATGAACAATATATGGTTTGGGGAGCAATGAAAGACTAAGCAGGTTACTGACCGGAATAAACTGAAACGCGGAAAGAAATAATTGAACAGCCATTGTAAGACAAATACTCCATTCCACAGCGAGAGGCTACAAAAAGTTGTCTAAAACAGACAGTGAAAAACAAGTTGCATTCCAGCAATTCATTTAACAACACACTACTTAGAACACCACATAAAATGCAATGCTTACGATTCATGTGGACAACGTCTCAAGAGATAAGATCAAAAAGCCATAAATTCATCTCGGCTCCCGAAGCAACGCTGCAATGCGGGGCATTCTTGTTTCTGGCAAAATACGTGTCTAAGTCTCTACTTCCGTCTCGTAGGCGGAAATCATGACAATTGATAGCAGACGAACAAGCTAGGCATCTATTACCGAGACAGACAATTTTATCAGAATGACGAAAGCAAAAAAAAAAAAACCCACATGGAGCTGGAAAAATTGTGACCAACCAATCCGATTTAAGGTGGATTTCCAACTAACAGATGTTCATTTAATTTGAGTTGTCGGAATGCTAGAGAGTAGAGATAGAGTGAATAAGGAGAGATCGTAAATTTCTTGCTTGTGCTGGTGCACTTTACAAAGATGACTGACATCAAACTTTGGTGTTTGAGGGATAGTTGCTGAAAATTTGTAAACAGTCAGAAGCTGTGCCTCTTTGTTGTGTCGAGGCTAGCTCTAAATAAAAGTGTTCAAAAAGTGGGCCCACATTTTCATTATCCTCAAAGTCCAGCAACAAGTAGTCATTTAAATCTGAAATATGTCAGTTCCCCATCGTTGCACTCAATCCCACTTAGAGCATCAGCAATTTCCCGTGCTAATTTGTTTTCTCTTCACTCCACTCGCTTGTCGCGATTTCATCTGGAAGCTGTGAGATGTCAATTCGCGATCCACCCCTACACTCGTCTATTTTCGTATTCGCAGCTTAAATTAATTGGCAAACATTCTTTCCGCTTAAATCTGAGAATTTCATTCGCGTTTGATTTCCTCTCGAGGTGCTGAGGAATCTGTGTCACCCCAAGAGCACAGACTCAAACGATTTCTTTTGCTCGCATGTCTGCTGTGTTTCTGCGCTTTTGTTTGCGGCAAGAAAATCACTCAGCCCCCGGGCGTGCTGTGAGGAGATGCAACAATAGATTGCGTGCCTGTTGCTGTAGCACCTCATGGACAAGGAGTGTCTGCGGATTTATGGAGACACACACACGCGCCAGAACCGAACATCGGAGAAACTGAAATGAAAAGATTATTCAAATTAATTCCATTCTGGCAATCTGCGCCTGGTACTGGGGCAGTTACTGCCAGACGAAGTCTCGGGGAAATTATTTTCTATTCCATTTATCTCTGCTGGCAAATGGTGAATGCGGCCAGGATTTCCTTGATTTGGAATGTGTGGAGGGGCGCGTTCTGATTTATCAATCATAACCGGTCCTAGACGCCACGTGGCGGGAAGGGTTGATTGTCATTGTTTGTCGACTAGTTGATGTAACCTCGACAGAGTGGGAGGAAAATCGTTTAGAAAAAAATGCTTGGTGAAGTGGAAGGGAGAAGCGGGGGATGCAGAACACATCCTCATCATCGGAGAGGCGCATTTCTCTTCTGTTTCTCGTCTTGCTGAGAAAAAAAAAAAACTTTATTTCAATCAACTGGCAGTCCATTGTTGTCGCCATTGTTAACGCGGATGGCACGGGTTGGATTTGGGTACGATTGGGGCGCTACGGTTGGACGTCTAAATGGCAGAATCTATTCTCCTAACCCACTTCCTGACGCAGAATTAAATGCTTAATTTTCGAGAGGCAAAAAAAAAAAAAAACGCGTCCTTTGTGTGGAAACAATAATTATTAAGGGCGGTAAGGGGAAATTTGCTCCCCGCGGAGGGTCTGATATGGAGTCCGCCGAGTTTTTCCACCCTTTCAAATGAACCGTTGCTGATTGCAAATGGCGGAGAGGATTGCTTGCGATTCGAATGGAAAGGGTGCGTAGATTAAAAGTAAATGAATGCTTACGAACCGGACACCGTTGGGAGTGTTGTGTAAGCGTACCTGGAAAGAAAGAAGAAAAATTGGTTAGCACCGTGATGAGATTGTGAAATCTTTTAAATGTAAATTCAGTTTTAGAGCCCCGTTAAAATGCATGACCACAGAACGGTTCGACCATTAAAAGCTACAAATCCTTAAGAGCGTACTCAAGTTTAATCTAAATCCATCGAATAAAACCTTAGCCTCTTCAACAACCGGGGTGACGAAGAAAACAACAAAATTGAAGAAGCCACATGGAGCCCATCAACTGATGGTGTGCTGACGTCAGTGGCCGCCCCCCATCAATCCTCGGATTTTGAATTTAAATAAAATTTCGCTTCCATTCCGGGAACATTCACACTTTTCACGCACCACTATGCTTTATCGTCACACACAACACAGCAGGCGTCTACGGCGGCAGTGGAGGCCATCCATGCACAGCCCAATGGAAACTGTAAAGCAATGAATTTTCTAGTCCGATTCACACGAGTGCTGTCAGGTTTGTTCACATCCTCCGGGTCCGTCGACGCTGTCGTCTCTGTTCTGCGTGTTCAACTGTCAATAGGAGGCTATCCCTTCGTGCACGTGAGCACCACTCCTTTCCCAATGGTTGTACACATGTTCTCAATGATACTACTAACATCGAGAAACCGAGCACAAATCGGCCAGACTTGTGTGCGCCTCTGTGAGGCGTTCAAGGTGAACCTCTTCTTCCTTGTTGGCTGGTTGCATGCTTGAAAGTCATTAAATTCAGCTTTGATGACCCTTCTTACAGCAAGAACTGAGCAAGTGCTGCACGTCTGCTCGCCACAAAGTTCACCGAGATCAACCAAACTGCGAACTGAATTACGCGCAAATTTGCATATTTGACAATGAATAAGCATCTGCCGGCGAAATGTTTTTGTTTCGCTCTGTTTTGGAGCACCAGAGGCCAGAGGAGGAAATAAATTATCCTGCGTTCAAGTGATGCTCCCTCTGTGGGGCTGAATGCAAACACAAAGTCACAGGAAACATCTCACCACAATATTTATGCGATCAGCATAAATTTAATCGCCATAACACGGGTAGGCAGGGGATGGCTTCCGCGTGTCATAAATTTTGTGCTGAGTTTCGTGAAGTTCACAAGAAGCACCTGGAGTGGGCACGGAAATTAGACGAATCCTTAAGCCTGAATGACAATGAGATTTTCCTTGGGGTGGGTGCCGGGAGCCTCCTTGATTTGGGAATTAAGTGCATTGGACAGAGGCAAGCAATATCCTTAAGATGGGAGGATAGGAACTTGGTAGCAGGGCAAGCATTCAGTTAACGCAGGGAATTTTCGTTATTCGGGGATGGTTGATGAGTGCCGGATTTCCCTTGATCAACAAGATGTTTCTCAATTTGAAAGAGGACTGAAAAGAAGAAGAGCGCACCACAACATGAAGTTTCAAAGTGTTTACATTCTTGATGGGCTTCGTATTCTAATTCTAAGAATTTCTCTTTTGAGGCTTGAGACGATTGTACAAAAAATAAGGTGAATTTTAATTTTTCGCAAAAAATATTTATTATTCCATCAATTTCTATTTTGTTCTCATCAACGTTGTCTCCTTCAAATAAAATACACTTGTGCCAGCATTTTTTCCAAGCCACGAAGGAGTTCGTGCACTTTTTGGTGTGCCCTTGAGATCTCTCTGTCAGTCGCAAAGCGCCGTTCTTTCATGAGTCTGTACAATCTTAATAATAATTATAATAATAATTGTTTGGCGAAGTTTGACAAGCTATCTTAGACAGTTTATAATCCTTGAGTGTTGTCAGTAGCTCGAAAGAGGTGGTGCCGTAAAAAATTCGAGGTGTTCAACTGGGAATCGAACCAAGGCCCTTCGGCGTGTGAGTGTCACACTCTACCCACTACGCCACGGCGGCCTCCTCTACAATCTTGGGAAAGGAAAGAAGTCGCAGGGGCCAAATTTGGTGAATATGATGGTTGAGGTATGACTGTTTCTGACCAAAAAACTACGAACAAGGAGTGACAAGTGAGAAGGTGCATTGTCGTGATGCGAAAGCCTTGAATTATTTTTTCACATCTCCAGACATTTTCTTAGTGTTGCGTTTCGCAACCGGCGCTTAACTTCAAGACAATACTCCTTATTGACCGTACGACCATTTCGTAAGAAACTCTGATGCACTACGTCACAGTAATCGAAAACGACAGTCAGACTGTCAACAAAACCTTCACTCCTCCTCCTCTCCCTCTCTTCGTCTATACCTTCGGCCCGTGCTGTGACTTGATCCGGTCACTTAAGGGTACTCGCAACCCCTTTTGCACGCGTCAATTATAAAAATAAAACATAGAATTTCGATTGATGTTTTTTTGGTCATGTCGAAAAACGTTGACCTCTCATTTTATTTTGTACGTAGGGGAATAAAAAGAAGTCATTCGGTGTCAATTCAGGACTATACGGCGGATGACTCATCAAATCGATGTTTTGAGTGCTCACAAATGCAGTTGTTTTAGCCGATGTGTGAGACCTCGCATTGTCGTGGTGAAGAGTGATCCGTCTTCGGCGGTTGGTTTTCCTGATTTTTTGGAAGACAACTGGCAAACAGGTGGTTGTGTACCACTCAGTATTGACTGTTCTGCGTTGTTCTAGTGGTACGGTTGCGACATCTCCAGTTTTTCCGAAAAAACAGTCGACCATTTGCTTGGAAGTGCTTCGTGCGCGAGCAACTTTTGCTGGATTTGGCTCAGTTTGAAACACTCCTACAGTCGACTGCTGTTTACTTTCGGGCTCATACGTGTAAATCCACGATTCCTCACCTGTCACGATGTAATAGACGTGTTTCGAAGCACCGCGATCGTATTTTTGGAGCTTTTCTTTCCAGCAACCGACAGGAGCCTTTTTTTGAGCGATTGACAAATTGTGTGGGATCCAACGCGAACAAATTTTTTTGACGGTCAAATGTTCATGCAAAATTGAATGTATGCTGGTCCCAATAAAGCCTAAGGCTGTCTCAATCTCACGATAGGTCACATGACGATCTTGCAATATCAGTTGGCTCACAGCATCAATGGTTTCCGGAACAACAACTGATTTTGGACGACCTTCACGAAATTCTTCTTGGAGTGAACTACGACCTCGGTTGAATTCACCATACCATCGATAAACACTGGTCCTTGATAGAGCTCCATCGTTAAAAATTGAATTAAGTTCATAGAGTTAGTCCACGTCGAAATTGTAAAAAATAATCGAAAGAAAATTTTCACGATTTAATTCCATTTTTAGGGCGAGATGAATCTTTTAAGTTACTGGAAACAACACAAATGTGGCCGCCGTGGCGTAGTGGGTAAAGTGCGATGCTCACACGCCGAACGATCTAGGTTCGATTCCCGGCTGAACACTTAGAATTTTTCACGGCACCTCCTTTCGAGCTGCTGACAACACTCAAAGAGTATTAACTGTCTAAGAAAGCTTCTCAAACTTCGCCGTTCGGAGTCGGTACAAAACTGTAGGTCCCTTCTACTCATGAGAGAACAATAGCGCGCACAATATGAATATTTGATGAGCAAGCTAGGCTGTGGTTCCACTGCGGACTGTCGCGCCAACAATTATTATTATTAAACAACACAAATAGCGCTCGTACGTCAAAACGTTCTGAGTACATATAGCATCAAAAATGTCAAACTTTACGAAAGAGTTGCCAGTTGCCAGATTGCAACACTAGGGTTGCCCAATACCGAAATATAAAAGGCAACCTTCCTAATGTAATATGTTTTGGATGTCATAAAGTACTCCACTTTCTATATAAAATAACCAAAATGTCCTTCAAATTGGAACATTGTATGGCATTTTTTCGGCAACTCAATTCCAGGCATGAAATAACCAAAATTTCCTTCATTTTTTGGGCTTTTTTGTTCCAGCATTATCTGTTTAGGAATACTTTTGTCCATCAGTCGCACATTTTCAACTGAATGTTTCACCATTCAAATGAAGTGCAGTTCCATGCATTGAAACACTTTCACAAGTTCTCAAAATAAAGTGAAAATTAATTTTTCGAATTTCCCTCCGCTCCAAGGAACCATTTCATTGGATAACGACATCTTACCCTGTTTAATCGAACTTTCAAAACTCGTTCATGGTAATTCTAAGAATTCATTTCGATCAAAATATTGGCTTCAAACATGTTCAACATGTGTCTCAAAGTCCCACCAATAATCAATCATACAACTTTTTCGCGCCCTCGACGCACGTGGCTCAGCTCACCGCACACACAATTTATTTATGAAAACCGAAACCGACCACAAATCGTTAGGGATTCGCATTGTCCCAAATTAAATACAAAACACCGAAGAATTACATTCGTCCGGCACACTCATCATTGCGCCACCAATAAATATACATTTATTTTTTCAATTTTGTTTAAGAATATCCATGTGCCCCGAACAGATGCGAAGATGAATACCTCCTGAGCCGCACACAGCGCACTCCATCTCTCTAGGTAATATCAATAAAAATGCACAATACCCGAACACAAATGATTTAGCAATGCAAATATTGATACTGAATTATTCATATTAAATTTCATCGATTTCATCCTTCGGTCGGTTGGTGCTATTTGGCAGCATTCCGACGTGCAATCTGTCATTGCTGGATGCCTAAATAAATGTCAGAGCGGGTAAAATATTTGTAAAAAAAAAAAATTCCACCTTAGCACCAAAGGACCTCCGGGGGTTCTATTGAATATGTTTGTTTGTTTTTTTTCTCAGTTTTCTGTTCTGTTGTGTTCCTGTTTCCATTTTTCATTTTCTCGCTTATCCTGTCGTTTTTTTTATTTTTAGCAATTTTTATAGCCTTTGTGAGCGCGAGGAGGGAGCCGATTGGATTTAGGTTTCTTTTCATTCAACCAAAAATTATTTTCCGGGCTTATAGGGAGAGAGCAAGAGGAGAGGAGATGAAGTTTCGCCAATTGCCACGGTGCATAGCGAAACAGGGAAAAGAGCATTTCGCTGCCGTCGCAAAGAAGGACGACACTGATTTCTCTTCCCCCATTTTTTTTTTTTTTTTGTTTTTTTTGCTGTGTCCTCCTTTTTGTGTCTTGTTTTGGCGGACAGTGATGGTGGTAGTTGAGATTTCAGTTCATCCTTGTACTTTGCGGATTGAAAAGTTTTCCGGCACTGCTTTGTGGGGACGAAATGAGAAACTGTTTGCGGGGCGTTGTTGAGCTCGGTTTTCAAGTGCAAGTGCAGAGCAGTAATGAGGGTGCTGCTTTCAGAGTGATGTACATAATGAGGTGTGCGCAGCCATGGTGTGGGAGAGTGGGAAGAAGAGTGAACTGAGAACTTGTAATTGAAGCAAGTCTCGGCGGGAAAATGTCAGCAAGAGGTGGTTTATAAAAAGAAGTGACACTCAATGGTTGGAATTTAGCTTCAGTGTGTCGTGAACATAAGAATCTGAGGGGAATTCAATTTAAGTTGTCTTTTTTAAGTGTGAAATTTTGCTAAGGACATTAAAAAGAACTCGGGTTAGGTTTAAGGATCGGTCATGGGTTGAAAAGATTACCTCACCTGCTTTTGTGACTTAAATGGCGCTTGAAAATCAATTTTTTCCCCACAAGAAACTGGAATAACGGTACACAATATAATTATTATCCCTTCACGTTCAACAGATTACCGTCAACAATGCCACTCCAAGGAAATAACTTTGGGCCCGGAGATGCTTCGCACAAAGTATCCTGCGACAAAGGACTGAATAATTCAATTTCTAGAAATAAACTCTAAGTCAATTATGTCCTAAAGGCGGGGAGACTCTCGGATGCCCATTCAGTTTGTGGAAACGAACCAAGTCTTCCTTTTCATTCCTGTGGAGAAGGTAGAAAACCGTCCACCTAACCCGAAAAAAGGGAAACGTTTTTTTAAAGCCTCTAATTAGCGGTGACTTTCTAAATTTTTAACCAATGGACTTTCCTTCCATCAGACACACGATTCTGAGCACGGAACACACTCATTCAATGGTGAAATGTCAAAAGGCTGTGTTCACGAATGCATTTACGAGCATTTTTTTTTTGTTTTTGTTTTGACTGCCCTCCAGGCACATAGAATTTTATATCAACCTTCTTAAAGTCTCAGAAGAACTACGCTGCTGCTTTACAGCTTAACTCGCCAACCGTACAGGCACGGATGGGAGGCATAGGAGAAAGAAAAAACACACACACACACACTCACCCGGCCACCCGCAAATGAGTCGCTTTAATATTTCACAAATTATGAGTAATAATTGCAAGGAAAAAGGCAGCACTTTGCAGGCCAATGGGGCTTTGAGGGTAAATTGGATGCAATTAAAACTCAGATCACATCCTTGTGCGACCGGTGGGGGGTCCCCAAAGCCCGCGCACACCCGTTAATTCTGTCCCCAATTTAGTTAGTGCGACCCATACGTACACTTGACCCACAGGAATGAATGTGTTATCAGTGGAGGGACACACACACCAATCTGCGATGGCAGTAGGAAATTAAATTCGAAAAGGACATATATTAATGTCTCCATCTGGGATAATAGACCGGCCATCCGTACCGACATTGACTGGTCTGTGGATTAAATGCCGCTCAGACGATTGTAGATAATTGATTTCGTTGTTGTTCTTTCCTTTTCACCCCGTACAGGAGTGAGGGATATGAAAAACGTTTTACGACGGTAGGCTATGATAATTTCCTCTTGGCAATCTGGGGAAAATGTTTTATCGACTCGCACAGCAGGGACGGACGAGTGTTCACTAGACAATGATTGCGGTGCGATGTGATGGGAGGTTCTATTTGATTTCAAGGGCTCTTGTGATTTTTCTTCTACGACTTTCGCGGGGGAATTAAAGTGGATGTGACACAGACGTTTATGATAAACTTGGGAGGCGCTGACATTTATTGGTCTCCAGAGTCATAGGAGTGTTCCCAATTTGTATTTTGTTCTTTTTTGTGTCCGCGAAAACTGATTGCAAGGCGAAATGAAGTGTCCGTTTTTGCATGAAGATGTGCCTTGCAGAGTCCCAATGGAGCAGTTTTTTTCTACGTGACGGCGACATCTCTCAAGGAGGCCCAAATGAATTGAACTCTGGAGAACAGTAGGAAGGCGTTACCAAGTTGAAATCATTATCAAATGCAAATTTTGTAGGAAAGATTTCGACAAACTTTAGACCTTAGCTCGTGTTTGGAGTTTTTGCTGCGATTTGGCAAATAAGGGTCCAGTTATGTAATTCACTAGGAAGTCTTTTAAAAAAAATATACCTTTTTCTCTAGGCGGCACTATTTTAGGTCTACCGAATGTCAGTTTTATTCGCGTGCAGAGGGTTTCGTATGTACAACACATTGAGTTCAACACAACAGTAAATGGCATCTGCATTATTAAAGGAAAAGCGTGTTGAACACGGTTTGTAAAGCGAATAAGGAGCATGGAATAAAGCTAAAGAATATATAGGTTTACCGAAAAAGGAGACAACACTGCTCCAGTTTCTCTTGCGCTTGCATTATAGGATAAACATCCTACAGGCAACTGTAGTGCGTGAAATGACGTCTAATCAAACGGACAGCGCAATAGGAATGTAAATCAAAAAGTGTCATCAGGTTTGCGGAGGCAGATTGTGACCAGTATGTAATGTCTGGAGTAAACCGGGGTTACCCGCAAGGTGGCGTCCGGTGTATTTGGGTTGAATCTTTTTTTTCCGCCTTTAATAGATCTAACACCTACGTCCAGGCTTACGTATGATGTAGCCGCAGTGGCCACTGGACCTGGATGTAGCAGCACTGGTTACCGGACCATGTCTTGCAGCTCTATGTACAAGTGGGCAGGCGGCTCTAGACGTGATCGATGACTGGTATACTAGGAATCGGCTTTCAGTTAATCCCCTTAAAAATGAAACTGTTCTCTTTATGGGTAGGGGAAATCTGACTGGTCTCACTCATTTAGTACGTAAATGTGTCATCATCAGGCGGGACAATCCACAGGGGGACCAGAGCCTAGCTTGCTCATCAACTACTCATGTTGTGCGCGCTACTGTTCTCTCATAAGTAGAAGGGACCTAAAGTTTTTTGCCGATTCCGGACGGCGAATTTTGAGAAGTTTTCTTCTTAGACAGAAATTACACCTTATGTAATAAATGCGTTCAAAAATTTTATAAAGGCTTGTCTTCAGAAGCTATTACTCGTTGAGTATTAAACAACCGGTCGAAAGAGGTGGTGGAGTGAAAAATTCGAGATGTTCAGCCGGGAATCGAACCCAGACCTTCGGCATGTGAGCGTGGCACTTTTGTATTTTATTTTTTATAATTGACGCGTGCAAAAGCGGTTGCGGGTACTCTTAAGTGACTGGATCAAGTCACACAGTTAGCACTGTACCCACTACGCCACGGCGGCCATCATTCCATTTTCCAAAAAAGCTAAATAAATAGTTGTTTTGGAAAATGGAATGACGGCTGCCGTGGCGTAGTGGGTACAGTGCCATGCTCACACGCCGAAAGTCTGGGAACGATTCCCGGCTGAACATCTCGAATTTTTCACGGCACCACCTCTTTGGACCTATCCTTTATAAAAAAAGAATTTCTGTGGAAAAAACACATTGAGACGAAAACCTCCAAGGCACTGTCAGTCTTGTGGCAGTGCAAGGGAGGTTTTGACAAAACATGTTGCCTATCGCCAAAATGATCTGTGGATATACACGGCAATGATAAAACCTCTCCTCTCCTATACATCAGTCGTTGGGTGGAACAAGCTTTCGCGTAAATACGTGACTACTACTTTCACCAAGTTTTGAAGAACGGTCTATTTCTGTTGAACAGAGGCTGTTCTTGGCACGGGTGGCTCCGCTCCTGATGCACTGTTTAAACTCCCTTCCCTTGACATCCACATCATGGGATGTGAAATCAAGACCATTTCCAAACTAGAAAGGAATGGTCTTTGGTTCAACTCGCACTGGAGCTTCGATGACCTCGCGCACCGCATCTCCTATGACACTGGTCTTATCGACATGCCGTAAGATGCGGTGTCACCAACAATCCAGCTGTGTCGTTCATACAAAGACGGCCTTCTCCATCTCCAGGACTGGATGTGGCCAGAAAGTGAACCGGGAAGGGAATATTGTTGAATTTTCACGGACGACTGGAGCTGAGGTCTTCGTGAAAAACGACAACCTTAGACTTCATAGCTCTTTAGGTAATTTCGAGTCCGTCTTCCAGACGGAAGCGTATGAGATCCTTATGGCCACGAACTATATTATGAAGAACAAGTGGAACGGGTTTGCGAGTATCTGCGTCTCTAGCGGCAATCAAGCTGGGCTTAAAGCCTACATCAACCCGAGCTGTCTTTTAATTTCAGTTAGTTAAGGATATAAACAATCGCTTTCATGGGCGCCAATTATAAAAAAAAACCTAAACCACTTCCAAGACACTCAAGGAATGCAAGTTTTCCCTTAATTTGGTCAGAAGACTAAATTCGCTAAGACTTGTCTGAGTCCCGGGACGCCAAGGATTCATGAGAAACAAGATCTTCGATGAACTTACTGGGCAAGGTTCAAAAGAAGCATCCGTAGAACTCGAACCCACATTGCGACTACCCGCGTCCTTGTTTGAGGCTTCCGTGGACGTTTAGGTCTTACAACTGCACAACCAGAGATGCCATGACTTTCCACGATGCAGGCTGCCCAAGTGAATGCTCTTGAACGTCAGTAAAGTATGCTTACAACGTCAGTAAAGAAAGCTTTTCTGTTATCTCTAGACAGAAAGGAATGCAGACGACTTTGCGGCGTACAAAGGAGACACTTCACCTTCGCAAGGCAGCTCAGTCTGCTTGGGCTTAGTGATGGCACTCTGTGCGAAGCCTGTGAAGAGGTGAAGACATTTCGCTGACTCGGTCTAAAGATCACTCAATTAGTCATGGGGCACATAGGGGGCGCCACTAACAAAAAAAAAAAATTTTTTTTGGTTAAATTAGACGAAGGTTACTGTCTGGTAGTACAATGGACTAGTTGTTAAATTTGAGGGCTCCAGTGCATTGTATCCCAACCTCAAAAAAAAATCGTCAGGTTGCTTCAAATATCTGTTGAATGGCTGTAACAATTGGCCACCATAACATTGCGACACTCGCACGCCGAAGGTCCCAGCTGTGAATCTTGGACTGAAAGCGTCGTTGTTGAAACTTTTCTCCACTTTTTGAAAACACTCAAAGATTACTTTTGTTGGCTGTTCGGAGACAAGAAAGAACTGAAGAACCTCTTATTCGTGAGAGAACAGTTGCGTCTGAAGAAGCTTGGCCCTTTTCCCTTTCCTGACACTCGTGCCATCCGCAAAATGTTGTTTGCCTTCAGCCTAATCAACACTAGGTAATAAAAATAGCATGAAAGACAAATCATCAAGAAACCTAACAGTGGTCTCACTCACAAATTACCACTACAAGCCAAGTTATCTTCAATTGAAATTCCTCGACAATCAATTCGATGCCTGCCCCCTCCAAAAATTTTCAAATTCATCAGAATCGTCAGGATTTTGGCACAACCAAAATACCTCTAATAACGGCCCTCACCTTTCATCTGCCTCGCGCGACGTCAATCAAAACATCAGACATCACTACGGGCACACCGAAAGCAATTATCCTGTGCGAATACCGGCCCCCGAAGGAATGCTAAATAATTCGTTCGACCGCTTCTAAGAACCTCTTAATAATTAATAAAAACAATAATTATGTTTCCCCGCTCGTAGCCAAGGGTGGTGCACATCTGCCGATTGGAAAAGCCTAAATTTCGCGTGCATGTCACGGTGAGCAAGCGAACCGATTCAACTGCCAAAAACCCGCCGGCTGGTCAGTGGAGTGGAATAAATGGCACGAAAACAGAAATCATAAGTGGCTCGTCGTCCTCCATTCACCCCACGCCAGAAGACGTGAGATAATTTGTCATCACGACGGCACACACACGCGCTTGCCAGAGTTTGACAGGAGAGCACACCACCCAGTGCTCCATAATACCGACGTTTTTGTGGGCGAGTTGCCTTTCTTGGCAGCCGAATTCCAATCCTTTTTTGGTCCACAGAACACTCACGGGAGCGCAGACAAATTCTCCGACGGAACGGGGTGGAGGAATGCGCTGTGCCAACTGGGCAGAATAACTTCTTGCCACATTTTGATTGCGAAAAAGTTTTCGATTTCATTTAGCATTCGATTGCCGTCTGCCGCAGAAGTTCACGGAGGCGGAAAGGCAGGCGGGTTGGACGAGTTTAAATGACACACTGCCCTGTCATCGTGTTCGCCCATCATTCTTGTGCCATTAGACTCTTAATTTAATTAACAAGTGCTCGGATTCTGAAACTGACAGGATTTATCTGCGACATCGAGGCACCACTGCTCAATCAATTAAATTCATTGCATCCGCCTGCCAGGAGAAGGCCAATCTGCACACACCCCCACATGCATTTCCAATACCACTCGTCCGCAGAAGAAAGCCGGACAAGCTCCGGGATGAAGTGCGATATTTTCAATTTGACAAGTGATGTACGACTCTCTGCACGGAGAACTTAATTAAATCGAGAAAAAAAAATCACCGCGAAGGAGCCCTCGCCCCTATGTCAAACACATGGCTCATGAAAGACTAATTGCAGTTGAAGGAGCACTCAAGTTCGTCAAGCACCGGCTATGTGACACCGAGCGGCATCCGCTCGCACACACTATCAGCTGTTCGTTGCTGTGAGAAGCTGATGACGTCAGCCTTCGTCTGTCTTCCATACGAAGAAGTGATGGAAAATTGAGAAATTAGGACATGCGGGGAGTAAATTAAGACCGACTGCGAAGGAGATGTAGATTTTTGGGTCGCTTCCTGAACCACACTCGCACACAGCTGGGGGGCTGGCGCAATAAAATTGTGTACCCAGGGCTAAGGGGAGAGCCCGACCGAAACACACGGATGACGAGGATTAGAAGTGTAGGGCGTTAGTGCTTTTATGGGGGAAATTAATTTCGCTGCTAATGAATTTAATCTTGTTCGCTTTTTATTGTTCTTTCGAATCGAGTTTTATTGAGACAAAGTCGGCGGGGAATCATAAACGAGCTACATGGATTAAATGTAGCGGACGAATTTCAAAATATTTTCATTTTCCATTTTGTTTGCTCTGTTTCTCGATTTTCGGCTGGCATGAGAGTCCACCTGACACGCTGACGACGGCCCCCAGGGATTCACGTGGAGTTTTATTGATCGTGAAAATCGCTTTAGTGCCCGATGCTACATGATTTGCGATGGCAAATTTGCATAGATGCGACGTCGGCCGGAACCGAAATGGAATTTAGATAATTTTAAGTGGTGAGACGGTGCTGCAAAAGGGGGGCGAGGTGTAGAAGGTCGTATGCCAGAAGTGTCAATAAATTTGAAAATTGATTGCCGGGCTTAATGGCGTTTGATTTATTTTGAGTAATGTTTACGAGAAATTTAATTAGGCGTAGCGCCGGACGACTGAAATGTCAATGTTGACAACACATATCAAATTGAAGCTTTTAAGAAGTGGTGAGGGTGGAGGGAAATTGAAGAATTTTTTTAAAATTGCCTTCGCTTGCAGAAAGGTACATCGGCATAGTGAGCGTCAAGATACAAATGTCTCGATAGGGAACATTTGTTGTGAGATTGTTTTTTTGTTTGCTTGCTATGACATCTGTGAAAAATTAAAAGTCATTGAACAGACAGCATCTTTTTGCATCGTGTTAAAAATGTCGAATTTTGTACCAGAAAGCGATGATTTGCGGAAAGCATTCATTTTTTGTTTTCATTTGAAGAAAAGAAAAGCTGCAGAGTCGCATCGAATGCTTGTCGAGGGATATGGTGATCATGCTCTATCAGAAGCAACATGCAAAAGATGGTTTCAACGGTTCAGAAATAATGATTTTGATGTGAGAAATGAAGAACGTGGGAGACCACCAAAAAAGTTTGAAGACGCCGTATTGCAAACGATATTGGCTGGAGATGACACTTTGAGTCAAAAGCAAATGGCAGCAATGTTAAATGTTGCACAACAAACAATTTCTGACCGTTTCGAAGCTATGGGAAAGATCCAAAAGTGTGGAAAATGGGTGCCACATGAAGTGAATGAAAGACAGATGGAAAACCGAAAAAACACGTGTGAAAGTTTGCTTCAAAGACACGAAAGAAAATTGGTTTTGCATCGGATTGTTTCTGGCGATGAAAAAAGGGATTTATTTTAAGAATCCTAAACGGAACAAATCATGGGTTAATCTGGGACAACCATCAAAATCGACTGCAAAACCAGATCGATTCGGCAAGAAGACAATGCTGTGTGTTTGGTGGGACCAGAAAGGTGTGCTGTACCACGAGCTCCTAAGCCTGGTGAAACTGATCGCTACCGACAACAAATGATCAATTTGAACCATGCATTGATCGAGAAACGACCAGAATGGACCAGAAGACACGGCAAGGTAATTTTGCTCCATGACAATGCACCTGCACCCAAAGCAAAACCGGTTCAGGATACAATCAAAACACTTGGGTGGGAGCAGCTACCCCACCCGCCGTATTCACCAGACTTGGCTCCTTCCGACTACCATTTGTTTTCATCGATGGGACAAGCATTGGCTGAGCAGCACTTTGATTCCTACGAGGAGGTCGAAAATTGGGTGTCTGATTGGTTTGCTTTAAAAGACGAACAATTTTACTGGCGTGTTATTCAGAAATTGCGAGAAAGGTTGTCAAAATGTGTACAAAACAATGGCAAATACTTTGAATAAAATGTTATTCATTGGAACTAAGGGATCCAATGGAGGAAACCAGTTGCGCGATATACCGACAGTCTCCAACTGCGTATTGTACACTGGTGTCGGTACGGCAGGGGGATCGTGTCTCGGCTAGAGATATATTCCCTGAAACCTTTTCTACATACAAAAATACGGATAATGTCTTTCCAGACTTCTGTTTCATTTTCAAGCAATTTTCCAAATTCGCGTCACACATTGTCTTAGGATTTGTTTTTCTTTCTTTCTACATCGTTGTGCAAGCATATAGCGTTAGCGTATCACTTACTGCAGAACAAGAGGTAGTTAAGCTTCTTTTGACTTGACGTTTTACCACGCAGTCGGATATCCTTTCTGGCTTTGTGGAAGGGAGTAACGAGGCGATGGAAATATTGGGTTGCTAAGCAGATTCCACTCATAGCGGGCTTTAGTTAATTAATAAACGTAATCGAAATCTCAAACACATTTTGTTATTTGATAGTTGGTACTTTAACAGTTAATCATTACATTTTTTTTATCGGTTTAGTTAAGTTTATGTTTGGCGTCTGTTGAAACATAGAAAGTCAAAACGAAAATTTTCGTAATAATAATAATTGTTGGCGCGACAGTTCACAGGGGGACCAGGGCCTAGCTTGCTCATCAACTACTCGTGTTGTGCGCGCTACTGTTCTCTCACGAGTAGAAGGAACCTACAGTTATTTGCCGACTCCGAACGGCGAAGTTTGAGAAGTTTGTTTTTTAGACTGAAATTACACCTTATCCAACAAATGCGTCCATAAATTTTATGAAGGCTTGCCTTTATAAGCTATTACTCGTTGAGTGTTAACAACCGGTCCAAAGAGGCGGTGGAGTGAAAAATTCGAGATGTTGATGGGAATCGAACCTAGACCCTTCGACGTGTGAGCGTCGCACTCTACCCACTACGCCAAGGCTGCCACAAATTTTCGTAATATTTTGCTTTTTTATATCGACAAAGAAAAAAGCGTACCGCAAGCTCACAAAAAGTTGTTTGCCTTAAAGAGTGGCAGTGTCAAAATTGGTTTGCCAAATTTCGCTCAAGTGATTTTTCATTCAAAGTTGAAAAGCGCTTTGGTCGTCCAGATGAAGTTTATGACGACCAAGTTAAAGCAATAATAGATTCGGGTCGCCACAGTACAGCATATAAGATTGTAGAGAAGCTTCACGTTTAACATACATGCATTGAAAATCGCTTTAAACAACTTTGCTATGTACCAAAACTCGATATATAGGTTCCTCATGAACTGAGACAAAATCATTTAACACAACGCATTAGCATCCGCGATTTGTTAAAGAATCGTAATGAAAACGTTAAATAACTGGTGATGAAAAATGGGATTCTTACAACAATGACAATTGGAAAAGATTGTGGAGCAAGCCAATTGAACCGTCTCAAACAGCATCAAAATCAGATATTCATCAAAAGAAAGTTTTTATCAAATTGGTGGGATTACAAAGGCACTTTTACTACCCAACCGAACGATCAATTCAGATGTCTACATTGAACAATTAACAAAATTGAACAACTGCATTGTTGGAAGAAAAGCGACATGAATTGAGAAATACAAAAGGTGTTTGATTCCAATCCATCATGCAAGCAAGTTCACACGCATCTTTGGTCACTTGGTTGGGATGTTTTGTCACATTTACCATATAGCCCTGACCTTGCACCATCTGATTACTTTTTACTTCGATCTTTGCAAAACTCCATGAACAGTAAAAATTTAAAAAATGATGACGATATCGAATCGTACCTGTTTCAGCTTTTTGCAGAAGTTTTATGAACGTAGAATTATGATGCTGGCAAAAAGTCATTGCTCAAAATGGGTAATACATTACAGAATAAAAGTGTTTTAGTTCCAGGAAAAAATGTTGTTGCTCATCTAGTCTCTTGCGCGAATATCGATCCGTAGGAAAATAGGACTAAATGTTACGATATTGAACCAAATTATAACATAGATAGGTATTGTAGAAAGCTTCTTAACCAGAAACGAGTGCTTCAGTATTGACATCAAGACAGACGTCCTTGCTTTCATCGTCCCAATACCTCGGAATTCAAGACGCTTTTGCAGCTTCGTTGTCTAAAAGCTCTGCGTCGACTCTTGACTAGGTGTGCTTGTACGGGCAAGGGTTTTTCAATTTAAAAGTTTAAGAGACAGTCCACAATAGGACCAGGTCCTTTTTTTCTCATCAACTACTCGTGTTGTGCGCGCAGCTTGTCTTTCGCGAGTAGAAGGGACCTACAGTTTATTGCGGTCTCCAAACAGGGAAGTTTGGGAAGCTCTTCCATGGACAACAGTTACCGTTGGAGTGTTGTCAGCAGCTCGAAAGAGGTGGTGCCGTAAAACGTTGTTTACGAACGGCGTTTACACAAAATGGCAGAGGGATTCTTGCACTCTATGTTAAGGCGAGCAATACCGCGAATCGGAAAATACACTCTACAGATCAAGATGGAGCTGGATTGGAAGAGTGTCACTAGTGAGCGGACTCGTTGTTCAAAAACAGGTGAGGTCAAACACCTCTTCCAGCGGCTACTTAAAGCTGAAGAGTTCGTCCAGTTCAAATGCCGTGAGGTCTGGAAGAAGTCTTCAAATTTTCCGATATTTTTCAACACATGTTTTATTTCGTCAAAATGATAGCCCTGATTGAATAGAGTCCGTAAACAAACATTTATACACCATCAATCGCCAATTTCGATCACAAAAATTCCATTACTTGCACATGTTGTTCAACACTCTATCAACAACCAAAAACATCTGTGAATCTCCTCTTCTAAACAGCAGCTATCGACTGGAAATTTTCATCCGCCTGGCCTACTTTTCCATGACTGCCTTCACATTCCCCCTCCACTCCGCATTCAAATCTCTTTCCACATTACCTTCCCAAAGATCTCTTACCCATTTTACAATTTCCCTCGCCGCAATCTTCCATTCATTCGGTGACTCAATGCATAAAAATTCATTCGCTCTCAGTCGCCGAAGCCTAAAAATAGTTCGCAACAGAACTTGCTCCAAAGCGAAAATGCGAAAACTGTCCTTGAGAAATCGCGAAAGAAGTCGGAAACCTAATGACTAATCTGCCATCGCATCGGAACACACATAAGTTATCTTTCATTTGATGTGGCGAGAGAGCGGCTGGCACAGCCCCCACCAAACCACACACGCCCGCACGAAGGCCAGCGCACATCTCCGAAATGTGCTCTTTGCCAAAAACGTGACGAGCTAGTTTTCAGATGGTTTCTGTTTCCATTAAAAACAAAGCGAAATAAAGCAACAAAAGTAATGACTTTCCGTTTTTATGGAATGCGGGTGGATGTCAAAACAGAGATGGGCGTACAAACGCGCTCGCATAACTTCTTCTCGACGCGGAAACAACGCACACCGCCTCAACGAGGTGATGCGTGTTTTATGACAGATTTCTACACACATACACACCCTCATTTGTCACCGCGCGCTGAGAGCTTTATAATGATTTGTTAAGTTTGACAGCAAACTTTGATTTGCCGCCATAAATCGTCTGCAGGGAGCAACGCAGACTGAAACTTTGACAGGACGACTATGCAGAGCAAGACGACCAATAAAAGCAGTTATGGCACTTAACCGACTCTAAGTGAAGCCTTGTGCTGCCATCCACCCTCCGTTGAACGGCATGCGGAAGACACCAAAAGATGAAACCTAACAGGTCATGTATCACATGCCGTGCCGGTGGAGCAGCTTCGTGCAGACAGATTATTAAAACGGTGAAATATGAAGGCCGACGATTTGAATCATATGAGTCTGCGGCAAAGCAAACTGTCATCGTAAAACTTTCAGAGACAATTACAATGGCTGGCTGTCAGCCCAGTGCAAGAGAAAAAAACCGGAATGAATAAAGACCCAAACTAATAATGTACAGCACTTAATTTGTTCAATAATTTATGGGTTCACATAATTCCGAGTGGGCGGACTGCGTCGGTTTGTTTAATTCTTTTCATTTTTTTCGCCGTCCGTCCTCCGCTCATTCACTCACTCGGCGCCATGAACATGAAGCCAACGGATAGTGGTGGGCGAGAGGGTTCATGCCTTCAACCCATCACATGACTGGAGGGGTTGAAAGTCAATTCTATGATCGTAAAGTGGATGGAGCGATTTCTTGAGAATCTTTTGACCTTTTGCATCTGGCTGAGGCGGTTTTGATGAGGAAGTGCTGAATGACAGGGCGAGGAAAATTGAATGTAGGGGAAGTGCGACTTGCTTGAATAATTGAGAAGCGTTAGGTGATTGAAGTGAACTGGGAGAAAGCCTTCCAACAGTCGTCTTTAGCACTAGTGCGAATTGTATGCTCTGACGGCGTTTGGAATCTAAGAAGTCACCTTAAGGTGCTCCCCTGACTACATTCTATTTGAGAAATCACTGTTAATGTAAGAGGGTCGCCTTTTGTATTTCGGGATAAGAGAACAAAAACAAATATTAATCATCGAATATAGCTTTATTGTTTTTCAAAATATTCCATATTAAGATCTATACACTTCTGGATGCGTTTGAACCAATTGTCGAAGCACTTTTGCCACTCTGATTGAGGTATCTCCAAAACATGCATTCTTAACGCATCAACAGCTTCTTCAGGTATCGTCAAACGAAAGATGTGCTGTACCACGAGCCCCTAAAACCTGGTGAAACCGTTAATACTGATCGCTACCGACAACAAATGATCAATTTGAACCATGCACTGATCGAGAAACGACCAGAACGGGCCAGAAGACACGGCAAGGTGTTCTTTCTGCTCCATGGCAATGCACATGCACACAAAGCAAAACCGGTTTAGAAGACAATGAAAACACTTGGCTGGGAGCAGCTACCGCCGTATTCACCAGACTTGGCTCCTCCCGCCTACCATTTGTTTTCATCGATGGGACACGCATTGGCTGAGCAGCACTTTGATTCCTACGAGGAGGTCGAAATTGGGTGTCTGATTGGTTTTTGGATTATTGGCGTGGTATTCACAAATTGTCAGAAAGGTGGTCAAAATGTGTAGAAAACAATGGCCAATACGTTGAATATAATGTTTTTACTTTCCCATTACTAATTAGAGTGTTATTTATAAAAGAAGACGCTCGTTTCATTCTCGTATATCTGATAAGTTCGACCGTTTAATTGTTGGTCGTCGATTTGAGAGGAAAAGGATTTCACAGACAAGGCACAGGTATTAAAAAAAAGTGTTCTCAAGCGTCACTGCAGCGTAGAGTGGAAAAGAACAAGTTTAAAACCACGTGCAGAGACTGTGCAAAAGTGAGGAAATCATGCAAATAATTGGGACATTCATGGTGTACAATTTTGAATCGAATCTTAAAAGTCATCGAAGTTCAAAACCATAACTTTCGTTTTTAAGTAGGAAACGCAACAATGTCTTGGGACATCCAAAGTGAAGCGAACGCAGTCATTAAAGGCGACATTCAGTGTTGTTTTACATTCATAGTCAAGGCATGGGTACACAGAACTGTTATAAAAAACGCAGCAATACGGTTTGAATCTTGAGTAATATTCACTTGGTAAGCAAGATGACAAGTTTTAGACAAGGCGACGCACTGTCATGTGACTTCTTTAACATCATCCTCGAGAAGATCGTGCGTAACTCACAAGTCAACACCAGAGGCACGATCTTCCAGAAGTCAGTTCAATTGTTAGCTTACGCTGATGACATTGACGTGATTGGACGAACACAGCGAGCCGTCAATGAGGCGTTTGCTGGCATTGAAGCGGAAGCGGCTAAAATGGGTCTAGTGGTAAATGAGGGCAAAACTAAGTACATGCTGTCATCAAAGAAGGACACACAACATCGACGTCTCGGACGGAGCGTCACACTAGGCAGCAGAAACTTCGAGGTAGTTAAGGACTTCGTCTACCTCGGCTCCGCGGTAAACAGGGACAACAACATCAGTACCGAAATCAAACGCAGAATCACTCTTGCCAACCGCTGTTTTTTTGGGCTCAAGAGGCAAATGAGTAATAAAGCCCTCTGTCGAAGGACTAAACTAGCTTTACATAACAGCTTGATCATCCCCGTCCTACTATATGGCGGAGAATCTTGGACGTTAGCAAAGGCGGATGAGGAAGCCCTTAGTCTTTTCGAGAGAAAAGTTTTGCGTGCGATTTTTGGTCCTGTTTGCGTTGATGGCATCTGGAGGAGAAGATTTAATGACGAACTCTATAGGCTGTACAGCGACATGCGCCTGGTTAAGCGTCTACGGATACAACGCTTAAGATGGCTAGGCCATGTAGAGCGTATGGACACAACTGCTCCGGCCCGAAAAGTCTTTGAATCCGAGCCATTGGGACAACGCAACAGAGGACGGCCTAGACTGAAGTGGCACACACAAGTGGAGAAGGACCTCAACCAACTTGTAGTGCGCAACTGGAGACAGCTGGCGAAAGATCGTGCTGGCTGGAGAGGCATGTTGGTTGAGGCTCAGGTCCACCCCGGACTGTAGCACCACAAGAAGAAGAAGAAGAAGAAGAAGAAGAAGAAGAAGAAGAAGAAGAAGAAGAAGAAGAAGAAGAAGAAGAAGAAGAAGAAGAAGAAGAAGAAGAAGAAGCAAGATGACTTTTTTAAGCATCGCACACAAACATAAATTTTGAATTGCGAAAGGAAGAGGAGTTTGGTATGAAATCCGAAATATTTTACCTTATTTTCGATACGGATTACATTGCCATTTATAGCTATCGGGCAAAGGACATAGGCATCAATGACATTTCCGTTGAAAATAAATTGAAAAGGAACCGGTGACGTCGAACAAGCATCGAAACTGGGGCCACGAGTCGGCACAGCACAACTTACATACAACTGTGTAAGGCTCATAATACACATATTCAAAGCCTCCATGTCCCATTTTTTTTTGTCTCTGGAATTAATGTTTTAAACAGCATCCAGGTTCGACCTCCCATTTCAGTCATTCGCAACGTTAGAAGGGAGTTAACAAGCACCTCACTGATTTCAAGTGAGAATGTGAGAGACTTAATTGGAACAAGATTGGGTGTTGCGAGTGAAGGTAAAAGGTAGCACAAGCAGCTGTCCAGCCCCAAAGCCATCAGAATCATGTCAAGGTTATGAAAAATTCATAAAACAAGGTTTCCACCGATGAACATTTTTGCAACCACAGTCTACCAAGATTCTCTAGCAACTGGAATTATTTGTAACAGTAATGTTCCAGACTTTGTAACCATTGTCCTACAAATGGAATTATTTGCATTCATATTATATGAAAATCTCGGTGGCTCAGCTGCTACTTAAGATCGACATCTCGTATTAGAAGCTGAAAAAAATTTCCAAATTGTTGTTAAATGAAAGTACTGAAACTCACTAATTTGTAAGTAAACTCCGCGAAATACGAACCGACGTTGACAGCGAATGACAAACAAATCGTCCATTCATACACCGGAGCAACTACTAATGAAGCCATTCCAATGCGGCCGTGTAACAAAACCCAAGAACGTGACTCTGATGCTTTATGGCCTTAGCAAACAGCAAACAACAAACAAACCCATTTCCAACTTTGTTTTCGTACCAAATTAGCCTGCCTTACTTTAAAAAGAGAGCGCAACAGAAAAACACGCTCCACAACGTGTCGAAAACAGGAGATCAAGCAAAAAATCGTCAATGTTTATACGATGCTTTCCAGAAGGTCATTCCCACCCAAAAGCCGTCCGTCCGACACGTTATGTTACATTCCATGCAAATGCACTCTTAATCGGCTTCAAAAGCATGCATTAACCCTTGCGCAGGACACTCTGTCTGGACACAGCCGACGGGCACAAGAGGGAAAGAGGGAATATACTACTGGTAAAAATGTACCTGTTTCACAGTATTCCGCTTCACGTGATCAATCATACTCGGATCCTTGTCGCTGAACTTTATGGCACCGGGCTGCATGGCTTCCGCGATGTCATTTGTTGTATCGTGCCAGAGGACAGCAGCTGTCCGCTCGGTCAGATCCTCAACGCCGTCCTCATCAGATCCTGACGCCGACGGCGATACTGTTGTCCCTTCCTCATCCTGTCGCATTGTCATGTTGTTGTACTTGTACACATTCCTCGGATGATTGCTTCCGTAGTTCAGCTGACTGTCATGCCCGCCCACCGAGTCACTGGCGACCTTCTCGTTCAGACGAATGATGTTCGACAGGTTGATATTATTTATGAGTGTAATCGCGGTAATCAATACCAGCACGATGACGAAACACACTCCGCCGACGAGCAGCAGGGGCACTTTTTGCGTTTTTTGACACATTTCCGCTCGCTTCCGTTCGCGGGTGTTGCTTGTGCGAAATTAAAAGTCACACTGAGACGTCGCCGTATGCACTGTCGCTGTATATTGCTCTCGCTGTCGCGTTGTTGTCGGCGGCGTTGTCGTGGTGCTGTCAAAAAATATGCGCCACACAGCAGGAGCACTTGAACTGTAGCACAATCAGCAGCCCCGCAAATTAGACAAACCACGGCACAGAAAGCGAAAAAGAATATTCTTAGCACAGAAACCAAAGACAATGGAAAGCGCGCGCGATGTGTAGCTGGATGCTGAACAGCAAGAATGGATGCTCAGACTCCCCCACCCTCGTTGTCCTCGTTTTTCTTTCATGCTCTTCCCGGTAAGGCACCCCCGGCACTTAATTCTGCGATTTAAAACGTTTCGTGGGAAAAGAGGAGACACCACATGCACTCGGCACAATAATGGAGTCGCGTTTACTGCGGTGAGGTTAATTAAAATGCACACTCTCTCTCCGCACGCTGCACCGCTGTTCGCTTCCGGGTGTCGAGTGCCGCAGCGTGGAGCGGAAGTGCCGCACCAACTCCTGCCACATGATGCCCGTTGATTGGCGAAAATCTGCATATTCCGCAGAATTAAATTTTTGGCGTGAGAGGTGCTTTTGGCCAACACGCGCATCAAGAGGCTCTCAATTAACAGCTGGACGCTTGGCATCGTTGATCGGGTGGCGCATGATTGGCACTCAATTAAGTGCGGCACGAACCGCGGGTGCTTACCGAACACCAAAAGACTGGAGAATTCGATGAGCTGTCGCTTCTTTGTTTCTGTTGTTGTTTACGACTAATGCCGATCGTTATTTTACGAATCACTTGGTGACGATGTAATTCATCGCTGGCACGCTCAATTGACGTAGTCGCTGATGTACGTCTAATGGCCAAGGCGGAGTGAATGCGTGATGACAATGAGATGTCAGTGATAATGACATCTGTCTTGAAATTGGCCAATAATTCAGGGAAACCGACGTCAGTTAGTGTGCGCCGGTGATGAATCAGGTTTTGCGAAGTATTTCGACAGAAACCGATTGAATTTGTAATCGGAGACAGTGACGTGAATGTCAATTGTCAGCTGACAAACAGTCTGCGCAAATCACTTGCCAAGCCATAGTTCATTTTCTTTTGAACATTTGTGCGAATCAGAGGAACACGAGGATCAAACCGGATTCTAAATGGGTCGTCGATTAAAGGAACTGCCATAAGGCCGAGTGAGCTTGCAACTACTGCACTAAATCTGGATCGTCGGGTGTCGGTGACTTAATAAAACAAAAAAAAAAAAAAGAAACAAAAAAAAAGTGAAACCGAAAAGTTGCTCGGCTGAGGTTCATGGAGCTCCATTTTGGAAAGAAATTATCATAAATTTTGGAAATTCATTGCAAACTTTGCATCTTAGTGGATTGAGTTCAATTAAAAGCAAAAGTATAAAACCGGTTAAGAGCGAATGTCACTTGCGCACTGAGGGTTCTGTGTGCATTTTAATCTGTCAAAGGGGTGTTTATTTATGCGTAATAGGGAATTCACTTGGGACGTGTTTATCATTGCAGCTGAGTACCTAAGTTATTTTTTAGCGTTCAGCGGCATTCATACCTGTCATGAGCTCACGACCTTTTTAAAAAATAATAATTGTATGGCGCGACAGTCCACAGGGGATCAGGGCCTACCTCGCTCATCAACTACTCGTATTGTGCGCGCTACTATCCTCTCACGAGCAGAAGGGACCTACAGTTTTTGCCGACTCCGAACAGCAAAGTTCGAATAGCTTTTTTTAAGACAGGCTTTACTCTCTGAGTGTTGTCAGCAGCTCGGGAGAGGTGGTGCCGTAAAAAAATTCGAGACGTTCAGCCGGAAATTGAACCTGGACCTTCGGCGTGTAAGCGACGCACTCTACTACTATACCACGGCGGCTTTTAAGAGCAGCTGGATACATTGGAAAGCAAGGAAATCGGGTTCTACATGAACTCAAGCCGAGGGACACCGAAAGGCGGTTTTTCATGTACGAAACGCAGCTGAAACGCTACAAAAGGAAGTAGGGACCTGGCGATCTCCTGAGCAATCCACCGTCAACCAGATTGATCACATTGCGATAGACGTCAGACACTCCTCCAGTATTCTCGATGTCCGAACCTTCCGAGGTGCAAACATCGACTCGGATCATCACCTTGTTGTAGCCAAGATGAGAGCCCAGATATCGAAAGATCAACGGAGTCGAGACAGGCCAAAACGGTTTGACGTCGGAAAGCTACAATCGGAACAGATCGCAAGGAACTTCGCCGACCAAGTCTCCCTGAAACTTGCTCAGAGTTCGACGGTGACAGCACTGACCATAGAAGAAGACTGAAAACGTTGTCAACAATGAATCCCAGTCACTGGGACAATGTAACAAGAAATGACCCAGAATGAGATAGACACACTAGGGCCTTAATTATTTTCGAGTGCCAAGGCAGCTCAAAAACAGAATAGGGCGCTTGGAGAAGTTTGTTGGTTGAGTCACTGGTTTGACCAGATGCCCAGATTTAGGAACCAAGGACGACATAAGCTACGAACTATGAATTGTGGACAAGTGCTGACGAACTTATCAAATAGGTCTTGGCGAGTGCAAAGGGAACACATCTCAAGCACAGAGATTGTCCAAATCCAAAATTTTTTTTAAATGTAGTAGATGTGTCTAAATGTAGTAGGCCGCGGTAGCGTAGTGGGTAGAGTGCGACGCTCACACGCCGAAGGGTCTAGGTTCGATTCCCGGCTGACCACCTCGAATTTTTCACTCTACCATTTTTTCGAGCTGCAGACGACACTCAAAGAGTAATAACTGTCTCAGAAAGCTTCTCAAACATCGCCGTTCGGAGTCGGCAATAAACTATAGGTCCCTTCTACTCGTGAGAGAACAGTAGCGCGCACAAAACGAGTAGTTCATGAGTAAGCTAGGCTTTGGTCCACTGTGGATCGTCGCGCCATAAAATTATTATTATTAGTAGATGACATGCATCTTAAAGGCAGCGCTCACAAGTGAAAAAAAAACCTTAAGCAACTTGTTCTAGTGGCGGTACAGTCCTGGGCCCCAACCAACATGCCTCTTCAGCCAGCACTTAAGCAACTTGCTGTTCGAAAGCAGATGCAGTTGATCAAAGAACAATCTAGCTGCGCACAGACAGACTCAGGACAAGGAACACTTGAAAGGTATGGTTTGGTACTCAACGTATTCTGGTTTGGTTTCTGTCAAAAACTGATCAAGCATGTGAATCCATTTTTTAGCGGTCAATAGATGCACAAAGTGACCTTTTCTTTTCGACATAAGGACTTCGCCTTTGACTCAAAGACATCTAAATGCAAATGAAACTCAAAACGAAATGCAAAACGCCTCAAAAGTTTCCTTCAAAGAACGACTCTTCTCCAATGAGCACATCAGTCACACATCCCAAAGCCCGGCAGCAGTCCGGAGTCCTTCCAATTAGAGACCCCAGAAGGACGAAAAATCCCAAACACTGACAAGCGTGTAACTTTCGAAGCCCATGAATAATATATTTCTTCTCCTTGAAAGCTTCAGCTGATTTTTTGAATTTTCCCTTGCTTTGCCGAACGAAACTTAAGATTCGTTTAACACAGCACGCCCCGAGCTAAGTGAGAGAATCCCCCAACCAAGTCAGTCGCGAAACTGCCCTTTTAAACTCTCCGGCAACTGTGCATTTAATCCTATCTCGCCCGAGGCGCTTCGTACACTGCAATCAGCAATAACAAGTCCTTCTGCTGTCATGGACAACTTTATCTCCCCCATCAGGAGTCAACAGTGGAAAGCACTTTCCATATCCTCTAACTTCAGCATTTATGGGCAGGACCAAGGCATAAAATTGCATTCCCGTGCAATACGCCGAAAGTTCGTGCGATATCCTAGGCATGTCCTTCCGCATTTATTCATCACCGACCGAGTGGTGGATGTGTGGTGCAACACCTCTCCCCTCTGTCTCTAGTAGTCAAGCAAATCAAGAGATGAATCTTACGAGGGCGCAATTTAAAGAAAGGAAGAACAACCCCTGTGGACGAGGAAGACTGCACAAACGACAAACACCAACAACGCAACAACACATGTACGCCCATAAGCCAGTCGGCCTAAGGGATCCAAATGAAATGTTGATTCGCATGCACAACTAACTACTCAACGTTCGTGTGCATACGTTCAGGTAAAGTGCAACCCCTAAGCGAGCACTTTGCCTAGTCTGACGTAGGTGCACACAGCCTGCCGGGGCCTCAAGTAGGCTTCCGCATGCCCTAATTTTTGCACAGCCTTCTCTCGCTCTTGGCACTGAGCTCTGCACGGAGCCGCAGTGAAAGAGAACACAGCACAAGGCAATTTCCACCCCACCATGGCCACTTAGGGAAAATACAGCCGCATTTGCCGTTTGTTGTGCTAAGATACACCTGGGGGTGGGGGAACAAAATTTGCAACACACCATGGATAAGGGCTCGGAAAATGAGCTGAACAAAGCGCGGTTGGCGCACAATCAAAAAAATAAAGCATGCAGGAGTGTCCCCTTTTAGGCTTATTCCGTGAGCACTGATGAACGAACGCCTGTGCCAATCCGCCCGAGAGGATGTGTGCTCTGTGTATTTTTCGGGGCTCCGCATGCAAACAAACACGAAACGTGCATAACGGAGCGCGCTTCGGGTGCAGAGTTTATTCCGGACGTGTGCGCCCTGCCTGCGTTTGCTCACAGTTCGTCAAGTATTGTTTAAACAACGTCGCCGATGACAATTGAACCACGACCCTTGGCGGTTGTTCTATGCAAATTATCCGAATTCATTCTTTCCTGCAATTTATCAGCCCGATCGAAGTGGATGACTGAAAATAATCATGTTCCGTGAATGAATGGCAATTACGACAGTAGCGTGACAAAGCGGTGTGTCAAGGATTTGACGAGGGATTCCAGAGTTCTGCTTTTTGATGCGGTAAGGTGGGGTTTGGTTGGACACCATGTGGTGCAGGTCAAATCTCAAGAAACATGTTTTTGCTTGACCTCCTTCTACAGAGAGCACAAATTCTGCGGAACTTTTTCCATAATTCAGTGCACCCTACCTCTGAGGATCTGTTTTGAACAGCTTTGCGTCATAAGTGTTTGCGCCAGAATGAGGATATTAATTTAAAGGACGACAGAGAGTGTCTACCTAACCGTAGAATGTTGCAATCAACTCAAAACTTCAACTGAATGTCAACTTTGCTAACAAATCTGGACGTCAACAGCGATCAATTAGTCAACTAGTTGACAACTGTCCGAATTCAAATCTCTTACCGGGAATGTCACAAAAGTTCAAAAACTTCTCCACTTCTTACGCTTCGACGAGGATGCTACTCACCACATCGTTGCGTCAATTTTCACGGCAATAGTACAGAACCCAGCGCAAGGGAACGCAGAAAAAGGCAACGAAAGAAAAAAAAACAAACAAATCAAGATGACTCAAGAAAACTACGCCACTTCCCCCGACCTCAGCACAACAAAGAGTTCGATAGAATTTGGAAACTCTCCAGACAGTGTGGGCGACCGAATCGCATGCACATCGTAGTCGCAAGGTTGCTTTGATTTGGCATTTTATTGTAAACGCTTTAATGTCTGAATGTTTGTCGACTGTCGCGTAAAATTTGTGCTCTCAACAACTCAACACTCGCTTCACAAAGTGGCGTGTCGGTGTCAGAAACGTTGGCAAACGTTCAGTGAGCAGGGCGGGAATACATCCGAACCCTCAATGTACTCGTGCACGTGCTGGGAAATGATTAAGTTGATCACAATCAATCGGCGAATAAACCTAATCACCCATGCGCAGTACTTAAGGTGATACATCCACATTGCACGACAATTTATTCCAAGCATGTCCACCATGGAGAAAGCTTGACAAGGCCTGACACCCCGACACCTTGTTCGTTACTTGCCCGCCCGGATTTGGAATACGAAACGGATGACATAAGTTACAACAGAACCTTAAGTGGCTGTGGCGTAGGTATTCAGTTGCTTTTTGCATTCTGAATGTCGTTCGTTTGGCCGATTTTTTAGACGAACACCAAATTTTGCGGACTCAATCAAATAGACTCCGTTTTCAACCTGTGCGTCGAGTTGCAACAGAATGCTAAGTTCCTGACACAAGCTGTTTAAGTGACAACGAACCTAGAATACCCCTGATCTAACTGACTCACTCACAGAAATCATGCAAAATGCCGTCTCAAAGCTAAGCTTTATGAGTCATTTGAGCGCGACCGAAGGAAACCGGAATTCAAAAGCAATCAACAGCTTCTAGGTAAAGTCTGCGCTTTAGTCGGAACTGGGGGAGACGAACACAAAGTGAAGGTGATGACTTAGAATAATGAGTAATTGCAAGAAGATAATTTCTGTTGAATCACATTAGGAATGAGAATGAGAAAAGAATCTTGTCTTGTGTAAGTTGCAGCGGTTGATAAATTTGACCGTCACAATGAGTAACGAGGGAAAACTAAAATCACTGTCCTTTGTTGCTAGACTATCGAATTTAAATTCAACTTGTTAACTTGACATTTTCGTGGCTATGGGATGTTTTGGACTAACCACTATCAAGTTCTGTGGGGAAAATGTGACCCTACTGCTGTACCCTGAGTCAGTTTTTTATGGTGAGGCTTGAGAAAGCAAATTTCCTGTAGAGTCCTTATAATTCAATGCAACCAGAGCCTTACTTCTTCAGCAACTATTCGGTTTTTGCGTGTTATTGTTTTCTCAAGTGTAAAGAAAACCCACAGTAGTTTGAGAAGCTCTTTCATACACAGTGTTTCATAGACACGGTGCGGCAAAAAATGCATTCAGTCCGTGAACCAAACCTGGGACACTTTACGCACTACCTTATCCTCACTCCCACTGAATCGGAATAAGTTTCAACTGGTTGCTTGCCTTTATAAATTATCGAACAACAATTTGAGGGGATCAACGCACGCAGTGCTTAGCAATAATTAATTATCGAACAACAATTTGAAGGAATTAACACACGCAATGCTTCGCAATAATTAATTAAAACATTCTTGATTTTTTTAACTAAACAAATTTTTCTGTAAAAATGTCTGATTTGGCTTTTGAAACAAACATAAAAGAGGTTTTGCAAACAAGCGTGCCTACAACCCAAAAATCTTCGGGTAAAATCTTCGGTAAGATGTAAACAATACTAATAATTGTTGGCGCGACAGTCCACAGGGGGACCAGGGCCTTGCTTACTCATCAACTTCTCGTGTTGAGCGCGCTATTGTTCTGTCACGAGTAGAAGGGACCTACAGTTTTTTGCCGACTCGGAACGGAGAAGTTGGAGAAGCTTTCATAAACAGTTATTACTCTTTGAGTGTTATCAGCAGCTTGAAAGAGGTGGTGGCGTGAATAATTCGAGGTATTCAGTTGGGAGATGTATATGTTGATATTTTATTTTCGCCAATTTGCAATTTCACAGGATAGACCTGAGAGATGCTTTAAATAAGACTCTCAAACTTTGATGCGGTAGGAAAATTATTGTTTGTCAAGAAGGGGCAGCATTCTACACATGCTTTACAAGGTAGCAACAAATCACAGTTTGGTGTAAATTACACGGCGGAAGTGTAATTGTACCATTTCTGTTTCTGTTAATGACGCTCTTATCGCCACGAAACGCTGTGTAATACCATGAAACGCCACTTAATGCTATGTAACATCATGTAACGCTAAGGAACACCACGTAAGGCCAAGGAACACCATTTAACGCCACGTAACGCCAAGGAACACCACGTAACACCAAGAAATACCACATAACGCCAAGGAATACCATGTAACGCCACGTAACCCCAAGGAACACCATGTAACGCCACGTAACGCCAAGGAACACCACCTAACGCCAAGGAACACCACGTAACGCCAAAGAACAACACGTAACACCAAGATACACCACACAACGTCAAGGAACAGCAAGTGACGTTAACGAACACCATGCAACACCACATAACGTAAAGGAACAGCAAGTAACGCCAAGGAACACCATGCAACGCTACGTAAGGCCAAGGAACAACCCCTAACGCTAAGGCAAACCACGTAACGCCAAGGAACACCACCTAACGCTAAGGAACACCACGTAACGCCAAGGAACACCACGTAAAGCCAAGGAACACCACGCAACGCCACGTAAGGCCAAGGAACAACACCTAACGCCAAGGCAAACCACGTAACACCAAGGAATACCACGTAACGCCAAGGAACACCATGTAACGTCAAGAAACACTACATAACGTCAAGGAACAGCAAGTAACGCCAACGAACACCATGCAACACCATAACGCCAAAAAACACCGTGCAACGCCACGTGAGGCCAAGGAACACCACCTAGCGCCAAGGCAAACCACGTAACGCCAAGGAACACCACGTAACGCCATGTAAGGCCACATAAATGGTCGCTTTAAATTTTGAAAATATTCGACAATGGGGAGAAATCAGTATTTTATTCAAAATACGACTTTCTCGAGGTTTTCTCTATAAATTACTATTTTTGTGGAAATCCTTACCTAATTCTGATATTTGTCAACTCGGCATAAAAGATTGTACCTCCAGCTCTCAGTTCTTACTCTTTTTCGAGGCATTTCACAACTGTGACAATACACAACAAAAACGAAAAAACTGACCGCTCCGTCAACAGAACGCACAGAGAAACCCCATGAACAGCTTTCAAAAATTCATTAGCCATAGCTTACAGATTCAACAATTTCATCAACGCCATCTTGAGAGAACAAGACAACATCCCGTCCTAATGGAATGCCTACGACAACGTTTGACATCTGCGTTCCTATTGTAAATTGGCCAGCACTCCATCAAAAGGCGATTACCGCTGAAGCTGTCAAACTTCACCCAAACAATCGATAAAATGTCCCAGAAGATAAGCACAAACAAGGGTTGACTGACAATAAGCACTCATCCTTTCAGCACAGTTACGCTTTGCTTTTATGAAAGCGCAAAAACCCGCGTCCGTACTCCTTTCTTGTCGTCTCCACCGGCAGACAAGCAAGTACTCCTGAGAGTAGAGTATTATGTTCCTTCAATCAAAAACACTTGTCCGATTACTTATTTATGAATTCTCGTAGAGGCGAATACATAAGGATGTGCTCCTGCGATGAGGCGCAACGTACAGCAACCCCCATGACGAGCACACACGCACACAGCAATCTCTGGGATGAAAGTGTACCTCTCGTTCTCGCTCAAATAAATGTCAAATATAGACATGTTTTAATGAAAACAAAAAAAATGCGAAGAACCAAAGAGCCCTTCACTATAGTGGGGGAAGGGGAACGAGCATGAAAATGTAAACAAAGGACAATGCCGCTTTCCCCGGTTTCTGTGCTGATCCATTACAGCCACTTGCTGTTGCGAATTTTTGACATATTTCATTTTTACCAAAACACTGAACACACACACTCCCGGAAACGGTTTTGGAAAATTCAAGCAGAACGTTTAACTTAGGCGAACAAAAAAAAACTAAACAAAATGGAGAACGTATGTGACTTTAAGTACTTTCTTTAGCAAGACTGCTGCGCTTGGAGGAGACTGCTGCAGCTACTAGGCAGAAGACAACACCAGACTTGAACGCGTATGTACACCACCAACCTGTTCATGGTTGCTGCGCGATGTCGACTGTCGTCGCTGTCGCGCTGTTGCAAGTGGAACGAAATGGAATCGCTCGCTCGGGTTCCTCTGTCTTTGCGTGTACACATACTTTGCGCTATTTTTTTTCGCATCATATCACTGCTTCCGTTTGTGTTTTTGAGATTTTTCTGCCCTGCGCTGCTTCTCCCCCAGATGGAAGCCACGATGGAACCACTTGCACACCATCCATCGCGGCTGCGGTATCAGCCCCCTCCCCTTGGTCGCTCGCGCTTGTTTCGAAACAAGCGCCCCACGCCCATGGAGATTGGAGAAATACTAGCGGCGATGATGATCATTGGGTATGGCGGCTTCGTAAGCTTCGCGCCGCTCACACTCTCCGGCGTGGGGCTCTCATGGCGCCAGCGCACTAGAGGGTTGCGATTTCGAGGGACAAAAGCTCGCCGCTGCTCGCCGGAGCTTTTGTGGGGAGATGTCTCTGGGGAATTGAGTGGTGTGGAAAAACGTGTCGTCGGCAAAAAGACGCCAAATCTCGGAGTAACCGAAGAAACTCACGTGTCTGTGCGTTGCTTGTCTGAGAATAGCTCCGTAGTCCAACAACGCTGAGTCAGTAAAATCTCAGTTCGTTCCAATGTAGCGTGCAACGAGCATCAGGTTGCAAGCAACACATGTCCTGCCAACGCGACTCCTGTCAAAGCTCCGCAAGTCGCTAAATTAATGAAGTCACACACAGACCTATGTCTCTGGATCTGTGGGAAGAGGCCGGCGGTACGGCTAACAATATCCCGAGCACTTGAGCTAGTTTTTTGTGCCCAAGCAACACGCCGGAGGCAGACGTGCACATGAATACAACTTAGCCACTTTCCGCAGTCGAGGACGGCGCTTGTTGACCTGCAAAGCATAAGCAAACAACAACAAGGCACAAGTGCAAAGGAAGAGCCCTGCATCGCACTTCCCCTTGTGACTGTGCTGCATGTCATGCTCGCGCGTCGCCTGCCTGGCGTTACGCAACGTACTGCACAGCCCTTTGTTTCCGCATGAGTTAATTGGCGGCCTGATGGGGCTGTGTGACGACGGTCACAAGGTTTTCCTCGGCCGCGTTGCCATTGCGAACTGGAAGGATATTTTTGGATAATTCTCTTATGTTCGAGGGTTGACTCGAGGACAGCTGAGGGGAAAATGTGTCACAGCAGATCTTTGCGCAACGATGTAGAAAGAAAGAAAAACAAATCCTAAGACAATGTGTGACGTGAATTTGAAAAATTGCTTGAAAATGAAACTGAAGTCTGGAAAGACATTATCCGTCCTCTTCAATGGTCCACATTGAGTGTAGGCCATCGTTTTGAGGACTGATTTAGGAGGCGAACCGAGACCAACTTGACACAGACCTTAAAAATCTGTATTTCTGATTGAAAAATAAACAAGGGGCGACTCTCCTGATAAAGCGACTGCGAATGTGTCGAATTCAAAACCCCATCTCCTGGAGTTGCAGACAAAACTTGGGATGTTGAATCTGTAGACAGCTGAAGATTTCCTTCTTGTAAAACGGATATGACACGCACTAGTAGCTGTCCGTCGCGTAGTTCTCAATTAAAAGAATACATTTGTGCCACAAGCTAGCCGCTGCAGACAGCCTAAATGTTCCACTGCAAAATTACAGGCTCCTACGAGCAAAAGGACATGAACTGATTGGCACAGAGGACAGATGTGAATTCTTTAGGTCTTGCAATCAATATTGTATTGAAAGCGGTCGAACTTGGACATGTCTGAATTGTTTTGCGAGCAATTCTGGAGGAAAAGAGTTTCACAACCCACCTTGAGCAGTGTGCAACACGTTTTTGTTGCCACTGAGCTTTCCTGTCTGGTGGAGTCAGCGGCCAGAACGTTACGGTCTATTGAGAGTGCTACAGATCAATGATCACTGACTCGTTTATTTTGTTTGCTTTTTGAATTTCATAACTGTATTTTTAATTCTTACACCTGAGCACGTGGTCATATGTACGCTCTTCTTTGCAGCGTTGTCTTCATGAATGCTTCGAGCTGCGCAACGATACGGGTGAGACACACAAAATCTAATGGAGCAGTATAAAATTAGAGGACATGTAAAAATGCACATTATAATAACAATAATAATTGGATGACGCGACAGTCCACACTAGGACCAGGGCCTAGCTTGCTCATCAAATACTTGTGTTGTGCGCGCTACTATTCTCTTACAAGTAGAAGGGACCTACAGTGAACCAAAAAAAAACTGGGACACTTATTACCTTCAAATTCAGCTTGAAATGTGTCAGCCATTTTTTAATATATTAAAATGAAATAAATTTCATTTGAAACTACAGTTTAATACGGTTGCAGTAATCCAAACACGTTTATTGTTAATTTTTTATTTAGCAACTAAAGGTTTTAATCAAAAATAGCGCAAATTCATCGGCCAAAAAAAAAAAATTGGAGCAATTACAAAAAAATGATAAAAATGATAAATGAAAGATAATTATTTTTTTCTAATATTTTGTGTGTTGCCCTTTTGCTCTGGTACAAATGGTTCTTTTTCGAACTTCCTTTTCTAAAACAGCCCAAAGGTTCACTATGGAATTAAGATGCGGACTTTGGGGGGATGCGGCAACATCTTTTTTATGTGCCAAATACATCAATCTTTTGTTATACCGGCTGTGTGCTTTGGATCATTATGATGCAACACAGTCCAATGATGCCACCAGCCCATAAATCGCACCAGACTGTAACTTTTGCTGGATGCATTGGTAGCTCTTGCAATGCTTCTGGCTGATAAATAATAATAATTGTTGGCGCTACAGTCCAAAGGGGAACCAGGGCCTAGCTTGCTCATCAACTACTCGTTTTGTGCGCGCTACTGTTCTCTCACGAGTAGAAGGGACCTACAGTTTTTTGCCGACTCCGAACGGCGAAATTTGAGAAGCTTGTGTTGTCAGCAGCTCGAAAGAGGTGGTGCCGTGAAATATTAGAAAAATTGGTGTTGAACTGGGAGTCGAACCTAGACCCTTCGGCGTGTGAGCGTCGCACTCAACCCACTACGCCACGGCGACCACTACGCTTCTGGCTGATATTCACTTCAAAATCGAAAATTCTGCTTATTTACGTACCCATTGAGCCAAAAATGATCTTCGTCCATTTTTAACCATAAAATGGAAGAAGCGCGCGATGAAATTTCTTAACAAAGCACGCATCTTGATAATAGAATTCCATAATTTGTAAGCGTTGTTCGTTTTTAAGACGATTCTTGGTTAAATTATAGACCAAACGGAAGATGTTTGACAGTGAAACAAGACACGAAACGTGCGTAAACTGTTTAAACCAGTGTATAATACTAATAGCTAAAAAATCACCCTTTACCTTCATTTGTTGCCACAAGCGATGATACATACAGTGATGGAAGAAATAATAGAAACAAAGATTTTTTTAATGTGCAACATTAATGCTATAAAAAAGGTTTTTTTTGCAATAACCTTTTGGTAAGCAAATGCTACCTAACAATACTTAAAGATTATGCAGCAGTTTGATCTTATATGTCTTTTAATTTAATCTCGAATAATAAAAGCTGGAAGTAGTGTAGTTGGTTAACCTGAAAAAAGTTATGAAAGCAAAGTTAATTCTGTTTGTTTTTCAATAGTTTTCGAGTGCAGTTCAGTTTTGTTTCATCTGTTTTTTAATGTTCTGCGAACTGCCAATTTGTGCACTGCCAATTTTTTTTAAATACTTTAAAGTAATTTAGTGAACATTTTACGAAAATGTGTCGCAGAGTGCATTGTGCCAATTACGAGCGGGAGTTAATTAAAAGTCTAAGAAATGATGGAAGAATAAGGGATGGAATATCCAAAACGATTAAGTGTTCACAGCAATTCATTTAAGCCCCATTTTAGAGATTTAGTTCTGCGACCGCGCACCTTCATCGTGAAAACTGAAACAACGGACTATGTTCAGATAAAACCAAGATTGAATTGTTTGATTCCAACGGGAAATCGTAGATGTGAGACATCAAATAAACACGGAATTCAAGCACGCCAAAAAAACAATCAAGCATGGTGGTGGTGCACCATGATCTGTCAATGCTATTCGACTTCGGTCCAATTTTTTGGATGACAAACTAAATGTGTGCAATTGAAAACGTAGACATCTTAAATTAAGTGATGCTGCCATTCGAAGGGGACATACCGATGACGACATGCCGAAGAGAGCATGCCACTGCAGTAAGAGTTTATGCAGAGCAATGACTCTAAACACTCTTCAAAACTAATGAAGAAGTGGTTTAAACGTCATAAAGTTATGGAGTGGCCATCACAATCCTCCAATTTGAATCCCGTAGAACACCTATGGGAAATTTTAAAACGCAAGATCGGGGATTTAATAGCCACCGACAAGGAACAACTGTAGTCCAAAATTAAAACTGATAAGTTCTCCATTTCTACTGAAACTTGTAGCAAGCTGGTTCATTCCATGACGCGAAGATGTGCCCCAGTGATAAAAAGCAAAGGCTCAACAATCAAATATTAAAGAGTGATAATTTAAGTGTAATAATGATAAATGTTGGCGCTACAGTCCAAAGGGAGACCAGGGCCTAGCTTGCTCATAAACTGCTCGTGTTGTGCGCGCTACTGTTCTCTCACGAGTAGAAGAGACTTACAGTTTTTTGCCGACTCCGAACGGCAAAGTTTGAGAAGTTATTACTCCTTGAGTGTTGCCAGCAGCTCGAAAGCCGGGAATCGAATCTGAACCTTCGGCGTGTGAGTGTCGCACTCTAAAAAGTACGCCACGGCGACCAAAAAAAATTCACTCTCTAGCCGCTTGCAAATCAAATGTGAAATTTGGCACCACAAACATCAGTTTCAATAGTGCCAACTTAGATATACAATACAGTCTGGATTGTATGAAGCCCTGATTCCTTTAAACCTTGGCTGGCGTGAACACCCATTTCTTTTATAAAGAATAATTTAAAAGTAAATAAAAAGATAACGTGAACCAAAACACACGTTTGAACATGTTCGTTCGTTCTTTCGTTGGTTTGCAAATTTGTGCGTACAACAGTGCAGTGTAGGTGACTGTTTACTTGCAAAGATGTCTCTTAAAAAGCCGAAGTTTTTACCCTTAAAAGAAAAAAATGGAATTATTGAGAAATTGGAAGAAAGCGAATTTGTTTAGCCACTCCAGTGCATCCAAATCCATAAAAAGGAAGAAAATCTGTAAACCAATGACCATTAGCCAAATCAGTTCGTTGAATAGAAAAATCTTAAAGCAAGTAGGGTATTCTCGTATGGAACGAGCATTATATACAGTTATGGACAAAATAAAAAACGAAAAACATCGAACGTTTTCCCTATTCACACTGAAATAAAATTTGATGTGACGTCTGTTTGCACAGTTCTCTTTGTTGGTAACGATACTTCCTTCTTAACAAAAAAAAAAAAAAAAAAAATTACAAGAAAAGAAGAACATTTGAAGAAAATTTGTCTTTAAATGTGAAGGTCACATGACAGTGTGGCGCCTTGTCTAAAACCTTTTTTGACATTGAAGGTCTCGGTGAGTTCGTTACCGACCTTGACGGAGCAGCGAGAGTTCTCCATCGTCATCCTACACAATCTGACGAGTTTGGTAGAAATGCCAAAACTAGACATAGCACTGTATAGCTCGTCCCTATGCTCACTGTCATATGCGGCCTTGAAATCGAGGAATAGATGGTGAGTGTCAATTTGCACTTCTTGAGTCTTTTCCAGGATCTGCCGTATTGTGAAGATTTGGTCTATTGTGGACTTCCCTGGCCTGAAACCACACTGATAGGGACCTATCAGGTCATGGACAAACGGTTTCAGACGCTCACACAATACGGCAGAGAGGATCTTGTATGCGATGTTCAAGACACTTGTCCCTCGGTAGTTGGCGCAGTCAACTCCTTTCTTGTGGACCGGGCAAACGACGCTGAGATTCCACTCATCGGGCATGCTTTCCTCCGACCATATCTTACAGATGAGCTGGTGCATGCGCCCAACCAGGTCATCTCCAGCTGCTTTAAATAGTTCTGCGGACAGTCCGTCCGCTCCAGCAGCTTTGTTCGACTTCAGCTTGGATATTGACATCTTCACCTCGTCTATGTCAGGGGGCGTTCTTGTCTATCATCGTCCAAATTGAGTAGAACATTCTGCCTAACAGCGGAATTGAGGCCATCCTCACCGTTAAGGGGTCTGCAGAAATGATCGTTCCAGATTCTCAGCACAGACTGCGACTCTACTACGAGTTATGCATTTCGGTTCCGGCAGGCTTCGGTCCGATCCTTGTATCCTCGGGATAGCTTTTCTACCTTTCGGTAAAACTTTCGGACTTCATTCCTGCCAAAGCACCTTTCTATTTCCTCGACTGCGCGCTTCTCATGCTCTTCGTTTTACCTTCTGAGAAGCCGGTGCTCGTCCCTTCTTCTCTGTTCGTAGAGCTCAGAACAGCCCTCAGAGCTAGAACAGCCCTCGTTGTTCGATGCAGCGTCGCCTTTTAGGCGTCATGTTTAGCAGCATGCGATTGCCTGCACTAGTCATCAAACATGGATTCCTTCTAGGTGGTGACGTGAAACTCAGCACATCAGTGCTGAAGCGTCGAACTCTGAATAAGTTTCAGAGAGACTCGGTCGGCAATGTTTTCAGCGATCGGCTGCGATTGTAGCTTTCCGACGTCAAACCGTTTCGGTCTATCTTGACTCCGTTGCTCTCTCGATACCCGGGTTCTCACCTTGGCTACAGCAAGGTGATAATCCGAGTCGATGTTTGCACCTCGGAAAGTTCGGACATCGAGAATACTGGAGAAGTGTCTGACATCAATCGCAAAGTGATCAATCTGGATGACGGTTGATTGATCAGGAGATCACCAGGTCCCTTTGTGAATGTCCAGGTGTGGGAAGCCACAGAGAGGTTCCGATACGAGGCGAAGTCTAAAAGCCTGAGTCCGTTTCCGGATGTCCTCCTTTCCCAGCTGAGCGTTGAAATCTCCTAGAACGATCTTGGTGTCGCAGCTGGGGCATCGATCGTATGTTCTTTCTAGAAGATCATAGAAGTTATCTTTTGTGTTGTCATCCTTTACTCTGTCAAGGCGTCAACGCAAATTTGGCTGATGTTCCCGAATTTAGCCTTGATGAGGATTGTCATGAGGCTTTCGCTGACGGGGTCGTAGCTCAAGACTTTTTGCCTAAGTCTGTCTCGAACAACAAATCCGCATCCGAATAAGCGTTGTCTTCTCTCGATACAGCAATTGCTGTAGTAGATATCGCAGTTCTTCATCGTTTTTATGCCAGGCCCATCCCATCGCACTTCCTGGATGGCGGTAATGCCTGCTGTGTAGCAGTCAAGGGCCTCCGCAAGTTGTTCGGCTGCAAGTAGTCTGTTAAGGGACTTCACACTCCACGTGCGAAACCGAAAATCGTTGTCATCAAAACGTTTGCTGGTGTCGTCAACAGTTCGTCCTACATTATCTAAGGCATTTCGGCGTTTCTGAACTATATTATTTTTACGTGGTGAGGAAGTTACACATCCCACAGACTGGTAGGTCAGGCCAATTATTTAAACCTTCGGACAGAGTGGCTCGCTGCATACATTGGTTTACCATACAACGGGCGTTGTGATGGCTATCCAGGGGGCGCCGCGTGGAGTCGGTATGTCAGCTTGACTTGTGCACTAATGAGGATAGTCTTGGCAGCTCGCCTTGTTGAGCCCAATCAACGTTGCCTCGCGTGAACAGGCCCATGCTTCCTCTTATGTTCGCTCTCACACTGAAAGAAGACTTTTTGTGTTAGAAATCCTATCAACTGCCCACAATGGTCTTCACTACATACATGGATAACTGTTAGGCAGCAAGCCCATATTCAGACCGGGTCAGATTCTACATTAGTGTTTATTGTGCGTCAATCAACACGGTTAACCCCTGAAAAGTAATGCGAATGATGCGAAGACTGATAATCTCCACAACGAAGTACTCCTGACCTCAAAACCTCGGTTAATTAATAATTATTCCCAGCTTCACTTTTATCCCGCAAAAATGACGCCTTTAACAACGCGCCGCTCATATTCTGTCGTAACGCGCCGAACAATGGCTCCATTCATCTAGCCGTTGATGGTCAGAGGAAATTGAAACCAGATTGCATCTGGCCTAAATATCCATGTTAGATAGATCCCAAAACCATCTCCCCTCAATACAGCGTGAACAAATAATCAATTAGCACAGGCACTGTTGCATGACAGAATAATGAAATTGTTTTCGTCGATCTCCCGCCGATCTAAGGAGCAGTCTCGGTTCGGTTCTCAGTTGCGCGCAGCTATAAATCTCAATAATCGCTGCAATCCGCAACTAAAGTCAATTGCACGAAGCTAATAATCTCGCTGAAAGATAACACCACCACCACCATCGTGCCGGCACACCGCGACACCAAGCATCTCGGCGAGAACCTTGCCGCACAATAGAACAACTTCTCGAGGCGTGCGGATAATCTTTCCGAATGAAATGTATACAACGTCGTTGCAGGCTGTGCGTGTGGAGACGCCTTCCAGATTGCTTTGTTTTTCCCTTAATTCCTCCGTGTAATTTGTTGCAGTGGAAATTATAATTTCCCTTCAATTACACTGCAAATGTCGTGGGAAACGGCGACGCACGGGGGAATGCAATCTGTCTGAGCAGACAATTTAATAGAGTGGATAACATGAAATGGAGTTTGTTCCAAGACATAACAGCTGGTCGGCTTGGGGACGGAAGGAAGCTGTCATGACTTGTCTGTCATGTGAGTTGAAAGTTTCGCAACCGCCGAGTGTGTCGGGGATTTGCTGTTTGAATTGAGTTTCTTGCGTGCAATGCGATGAGTTGCAATTTGGTGTTTTGATATGACAGACTCGTTTTTTTGGGAAAGCGAAGTGGTAAGAATATGAGAATGTCTCTGACTTAAATGGATATGGGAGTTGCTGATCATACTTGGCGGTGTATTGGCGAAAGTGTTTCTTTTCGTTTGATGCATAGCTTTTTATGTGATGTGACATTTTTTGATTACATGTGGTTCCTTGAACATTTTGTGAAATGGATTTGCATTCAAATTTCTGGCAGCGCACAGGCGATAGCAGAAACTGCTGCTTAATGCAGCCCGGAGGTAAATTTCAGAATCAAGAAGCGGCAGAGATTCAAATGGAAACCATCGTTTCAATTCCAAGCCTTAGTCAAGACTTCTAGTCAATCTGAAGACGCACAATTCAGACATTTTAAATTTCTACATTTTTTGAACCTTTTTCTTTTCAAAATATTGAAGTTTCAAAATTAAGGCCTTTTGAGAATTCCGAGTTTTTTGGATTCAGGCACTCCCCGATTTGTAAGTTTCTAAATTTTTAGGTTCCTTTCGGTTTTTGCCTTTTCCGAATTAATTTCCAAAATTTCCAATTTTCCAAAAAAATAATAGATTGTTTGGATGGATATTATGGATGTCAAAATATTTTGTGGTGTTCTAAAAACTTTTACGAATTTTTGGAATATCTGAAAATGTTACAGATTTTTAAATTTTCGTTTTTTTTTGTAAAATTTGGACTTTATGTTATTTTTAACCGTTGGGTTTGGGACAGTCTACAACATTAATGTTGAATATGTTCCAGATTGTCATATTGCTCAAAAGATGGCACCACATGCAAGTTATGTCTAATTTTGGAAGCAATTTTAAAAGCCTGATCTTGAAAGTAATTTTAAAAAATGGCTTTATCTTCAGGTTGTAGCCGATTTTGCAAACGATTACCTACTTCATTGGAAATAGTTAGTTGGCAATAATCAGTGTCTGTTTTAGACAGTAACCTTGTTCGTTGCTATTGGCGATGTTGTCCGATGTTGTCTTAGAAAAAACAGCATTTGCAGCAAAACGAGAAGATCTGATTCTCTTGCAGTTGAATATCAATAGGGCTCTTCTTGATTTAAGTGCAAAACAGCATTTGTCCAGCACGCACCTACCTCCTACCGCCACTCTGATTGAGGTATCTCCAAAACATGCATTCTGAACGCATCAACAGCTTCTCAAGGTATCGACAAACGTTGACCTCTCATTTTATTTTGTACGTACGGAAATAAAAAGAAGTCATTCGGTGTCAAGTCGGGACTATACGGCGGATGACTCATCAAATCGATGTTTTGAGTGCTCAAAAATGCAATTGTTTGAGCCGATGTGTGAGAGCTTGCATTGTCGTGGTGAAGAGTGGTCCGTCTTCGGCGGTTTTGCGTTGTTCTAGTGGTACGGGTGCGATATGTTCAGTTTTTCCAAGAAAACAGGCGACCATTTGCTTGGAAGTGCTTCATGCGCGAGCAACTTTTGTTGGATTTGGCTCGATTTGAAACACCCATGCAGTCGACTGCTGTTCATATGTGTAAGTCCACGATGTCACAGACGTGTTTCGAAGCACCGCGATCGTATTTTTGGAGCATTGCTCTCGACGAATCGACAAGAGCCTTTTTTGAGCGATTGATAAATTGTGTGGGATCCAAAGTGAACAAATTTTTTTGACGGTCAAATGTTCATGCAAAGTTGAATGTATGCTGGTCTCACTAATGCCTAAGGTTGTCTCAATGTCGCGATAGGTCACATGACGATCTTGCAATATCAGTTGGCGCACAGCATCAATGGTTTCCGGAAGAACAACTGATTTTTGACAACCTACACCAAATTCGTCTTGGAGTGAACAACGATCTCGGTTGAATTCACCATACCATCGATAAAGACTGGTCCTTGATGGAGCTTCATCGCCAAATATTGAATTAAATTCATCGATGCACTGTTGTTGAGTTAATCCACGTTGAAAGTTATAAAAAATATGATTTGATTTAATCCATATTTTGGTCGAGATGAATCTTTTAAGTTACTGTAAACAACAAAAATAGCGCTCGTGTGTCAAAACGTTCTGAGTACGTGGAACCTAAAAAATGTAACCTTCGTATCTCACCAAAAAATGCAACCTATCTTTGCACAATGTATAGTAAATCCAGATCGTTCCACTTGATATTTCAAAAGTATTTGGCAAAGTCCATCATCAGGTTCTTTTGTCGAAAATGCGTGTTTTTGGTGTCGATGAACCCCTTCTTCAAGGGAGTAGAAATTACTTTTCAAACCGTTCAATACAAGTTGTATCGGATGGGTTCCAGTCTGACATTCACCATATTAGTGATGGTGTTCCCCAGGGCTCCGTCTTGCCTCTGACAGTTTTTCTCGTTTTTATAAATGATCTTCTATCCAATTCACTGCTTCGCTGCTGATTAACTTTTCGTATTCGTTCTTCTAGGTCTAAGTTCGACTCCCAACCTACCTCTTTCGAGCTACTGACAACACTCACAGAGTAAAATCTGAAAGAAAGCTTCTCAAAAGACTGTAGGTCCCTTCTACTCGTGAGAGAACAGTAGCGCGCACAACTCGAGTAGTTGGTGAGCAAGCTAGGCCCTGGTCCCCCTTTGGACTGTAGCGCCAACAAATATTATTATTCCTTCCTCGACGTTTGCCTTTCCGCTTCAACTATAGGCTTGGAACGTATGCGTATGTTAAGATCATTCAATTTCTGTCTTTACAACATTATTTATTGGGGCAAAAGGAATAGAGTGAAATTTAATGCTTCTAAAACGCGTGCTGTCTACTGTCACTCAAGTGTTCTCAAAATCACCAGCCATTATCTATGAACGGCTCCTGCGTTGTTATAACTGAGCGATTTTCCATCCTCGGTGTGTGTATTAACTCAACACTGAGTTGGAACGATCCCATATTGGAGATCGTCAAAAATGCAGCAAACTGTCTAAGTTTCTTAAGCGATACAAGAAATATTTCCCCCCTTCTGATCTAGCAACAATATAGAATACTAACATCCGCTTGAAGCTTGAGTAAGCAAGAAATATTTCACTCCTTCTGATCTGGTAGCAATATAGAAGACAAACATCCGCCCAAAGCTTGAGTATAACGCTCCTATCTGGACTCCTAAGACATCTCTGCATCTACTTGATAGAATCCAACAGCGAGCGATAAAACTTATTGGTAACAATAATGCTGTGAAGGCTAGGACATCGACCAAATGTTGCGCCTTAAACACTATTTCATCGCTATTTGATCAAAGAATGCTCTAATGAGTTAGTCAGCTGCATTCCTCTCTTACAAGAAATCATCCGCAACACTTTCCTCGCTAGGAATGCCAACCTATTCGCCCTTAAGCTCATCTTAGGATGTACAGTCAAGTTAAGAGACACGTTCTTTAGCCGGACCACACGAATACGAAATGCTCTTTCCAGCCCAACTTTCCATTACAAGTTACAGGCATTTAAAACCAAGTCGCATCAGTACTTCATCTCTTCCTTTATCCCTTCGGCCTAGTGCTAAGACTTAATTCCGGTCATTAATACTAAAACGATCAAAATATACCATTAAAGCACGCCAAAAAAAAATTGAATGCATGCGAATCTAGAAATCTGCTCCTGCCGATAATTCGTACAGAGACTGGTTTCGACGCTTCAAAAGTTGTGATTTTAGCGTAGAAGACAAACACCGTCTTGTCCAGCCCACAAAATTTGAAGATAAGGAATTGAGGGCTTGACTGGATCAATATCCGTGGCAACCACAAAACTGAACTTCCAGAAACGTTGGAAGTGACTCCGCAAGCAATTTCCGTTTGGTTAGAGAATTTTGGATTTACTCAAAAGCAAGGAAATTAGGTGCGGCACGAGTTGAAACTGAAAGACGTCGAAAGACGGTTTTTGTTTTTGTATGGAATGGGTTTTCGAAAGACAATCCAAGGAAAGGATTTTTAACTGGATCGTGACTGGAGATGAAAAGGTGATATTCCAGGATAACCCTAAAATGAAAAAATACCTTACAAAGCCTGGTGCACCCTCTCCATTATTGTCCACATAGAAGCCAAAGAAGGTTCAAAGAGCATTCTCCGTATATGGTGGCATCAGCGGAGCGAGCCGCTTAAGCTATTCGACACTCTTGATGGGAAACTTGATCGCCTGCAACAAATGCACTTGAAACACGCATTGCGTGAAAAATGGCCACAAATGACAGAAAAGCATGATAATGTGGCTTTGAAAGATGATGAGGCTCAGCCTTAAGTGGCTGAAGCGCTCAAAAACACATGGGAAAGCTGACATAGGAGGCCTTATCCCCCACACCGTACTGTACATACATTGCTTCTGCTGTTTTCCGGCTTTTTCGAAGGACTCAAAACAATCTGGTGGTTTTTCGGGTCTTTTGAAGGAATCGACGAATGCCTCAAAGACTGAATCGATGCCTGAAGGAACGCATTCTTTAGAGATGGTATTGGAATATGACCAGAGACATAGGAAAAAGGAGTCGGAGTCGGAGTTTTACGATCTTTCAATAAAAAATGTAAGTCATTAAGGCTCTTCGATATTGTGTTTACTGAAGAAAGCACCAAGCACGTTGAGAGCTTAAAATTTTAAAAGCAATAGACTGCGAATCGGTGCCCCGCCGCAAGAATCTAGGTCAAGTGCATGCACGCGTGAAATAAAAAAACGTACGTCCAGACACCCAAAGTCTGGTCAATTTATTTACGAGCATCGCCAAAAATCTCTTAGCTCCGCAACAACGCTTTAACGCATCTTTCACTTGCCATTGTTTAGCCATAACCCCAAGCCGACATAAAAGTCCTTCAAGAACTTTGGGGCGAGTCTCCTCCTCCTCATGAATTCGGGCATAAATTTAAGTGAATTTCATCGTTTCCCTCGACCTCGAAACTCAGTCAAGCATTCTGCCACTTTTTGGCCAATAATTTATGGCACGTACCAGCGCCATCCGCCCTCCAATCTGTATGCGGCTTCCTCGCTTTAATTGCTCCCTCCTTCGTTTCCAATTGCGAAATTATCACGGGACACTGAGAGACTGCGGTCACATAACCACAACACAACCGAAACCAATCCACCAATGGACAGACTTCGGTCCACGTCTCACGGACCAAATTATCCCTTATGACAAATTGCAATAAATTGCTTCCAATATCCTCCACGAGCCTGGGGAGCATGGGCATTAACCCAAGTTTACACTTTTCCAACATCTTTTATTTACCACCCCGTAAAAATTAATGATTTACGAAGGGAGCCCTAGGAAAATGGAAGAACCTAGTAAATGAGTCCATAACAGGGTGTTCAACTCTCACTCGGGGGAGGATGGTGTTTAGCAGATGAACCCCATCTTCAACTGGGCGCTACATCATCTAATTTAGCTCCTAAAGGGATATGTTCACCGTCTCTTGCTCTCCCTCTCTCCCCCGCAGCTGCGATAATTCGAGTGGCAACTTGTGCCAAGTGCCAAATGGCCAAAAAAGGGGTGTGCGGCAAAACAAAATACTTGTGTATGGTATATGCTGCGAGTTCATGGGTGGGTGGTCGTGTGACGCCCCCCAAAAGAGGCACAACGAGAAAACGTGTGAATTTCAATTTGTGCTTTATGTGCGAAGGAGTTTCCAAGGCAAGGTCTCTGCGGGAGCTCGCAACTAAGTGAAAATTTCAGTTAACTGATGTTGCTGCTCTTGTGCTGTTAATGTTGCCGCTGGCAACGATGTTGCTTCAGCTAACGGTTATGTGAGGAAGGCGACAGGGAAGACAAGCACACAGATGTAGCGTTAATGTGCATTCATCTGTCAGTCAAGTTGTGTTTTTGTTTATCCAACTCGCTCAGTTTTTGTGCGACTTTAATTTTTAAAATGCTACTGCCTGCCGGAGGCAGCGTGCGCCATGATGGTGAGAAACTTTTAATTTCGGTGAAAACAACGGGCAGGTCCGCGCTGCCGGTGGCGACGCAATCTTCGCGTCATGATTAACGATTCGTTGCCTGGCCGCGTTCCTGCGAATAGTCCTATCACAGGCGAAGGACATAAATAATCAGCAACAAGGAATCGTACATCATTTCAAAGTGGTTCTGTTTGTGTTTCTCACTGTGTCTAATGTCACACAAGTGTGTCTTCTCAAGCAGAAAACCGACCGAATGAAAAGAAGGGAACGCCTCTACATTTGGGAAAGGTTCAGGACGCTTAACAGGAGCTCATCGAGACGGGAAATGGGATTAACCACAACAAGGCCGGCTAATTTCTGAAATCAATGTGATAAATGTGTGTGCGATTGTGTTGCGGGGGTGGGTGGAAAAAAGGACACCTCCCAAAGTCACTGTGGCCGGATGGTATAGATAACTCATCACAATGTGTTGCTGCCACCACCGAAGTTTGTGGATGGCGTTGTCGTATCAGCCTTGAGAATTGAAATCCTTGTGGTTCCTGAGCGGTGGTGCGTTTCTGTGTGAAATGTCAAGGATATGAAAATATACAGCGCTCCTGGGGAGGACGCACTCCCAGGATCGGCTTTAGTTAAAAATAAACAGCCTAAGACTCGGCCTCAGAATCAGAGAGGCAGCCAGTGACTTAACTTTTGCGGCCGTATGATGTATGATTAATGATATCCTTCGGTGCGTTGTTTGTGAAACCTTGGCAGGTAGTTGTAATAAACCACCAAATCGGGGGCTAACAACAAATGGAGAAACCTTCAATTCCGCCCGCCGGGCTGTAATTTGAAGTGGGAAACTTTTGGAACTTGTGTGTGGGCCAACCAATGGGTTGGCATTGTCAACGTCTTCTTGACAAATTGATTTCGGGGGGGTTGAGTGTTAATTGAGAACGGGAGTTTGTAGTTATTTTGTGTTTCTGCGTGAAATCGGAACCATCTCTGACTCACAAAATATCCCATTATGCGAACTGGTGATGAAAGTGAAAGTTTTGTCTATGTTTTGAGACATTTATCTGTCACCGGATAGAGTCTCCACAAAAGCAATGCCTTAGAAGCTGTCGAAACTATCAATGACGTCGGGTTGTGAAGGTGATCTTTAGGTTAAGTCACTCCAAGATACAGCCAAAAAGAAAAAAAGGGACGACAATAAACAAAGCCAACCTAGCGGCTTGAAAGACAAGATATATAACTCCACAGATGCTGCACATTCTTTCCTGCTTCCTTTATATGAAGAAACCCCTCATCTAGTGCACATTTCTTTAACGATCTGCGTGACAGTCCAATTGAAATGGAATGGAAATGTTGTTAAGTAGTCATCAAAGAAGTTGCTTGGTCCTAGGTTCCCCGAAACCATCCAAAAGGAACGCATGGTTCGACGACTAGTTCCGGTAAGCACATGCCGCCAAACAAGACGCTTATATGGTAATGCTGCATCGAACGACCAAAGCTGTTTGTGAGCTCTACAAACAAAGAAGACGGGAGGAGAGCTTGATTCTCAGAAGAATTAAAAGGTATTTTGCCAGAAATGAAGTTCGAAAGTTGTGCTGAAAGGTATAGCAGCCATGCGGAGAATACAAAGTTCGAACCGAAGATTGCCGGAACTAAGTGGTAGTACAGTCGCAAACTGCGCTCAGAATCGGGAAGAAATGATCTGAAGACTTCTTAAAGGCGATGACGGGCCAAGTCCCGCTGTTTGGGAAAATGCTTCACTCAAGATGGAATGGTAGACAAGAATTTCGCCCCCAGACGTGGGGGGAGTCAAGATAGCAAAATCGAGTCTGATGTCAAACAAAGCTGCTTCAGCGGACGGACTGTCCGCAGTTGGACATGAGCTGGTTGGGCGCGTGCACCAGCTCATCTGTAAGATACGGCCGAAGGAAAGCATGCCCCAGGAGTGGAATCTCAGCATCGTTTGCCCGGTCCACAAGAGTGGAGACCCCTTTGACTGCGCAATCTCAGCATCGTTTGCCCGGTCCACAAGAAAGGAGACCACTTTGACTGCGCAATCTCAGCATCGTTTGTCCGGTCCACAAAAAAGGAGACCGCTTTGACTGCGCAATCTCAGCATCGTTTGTCCGGTCCACAAAAGAGGAGACCGCTTTGACTGCGCAATCTCAGCATCGTTTGTCCGGTCCACAAGAAAGGAGACCCCTTGCGCTGCGCAATCTCAGCATCGTTTGTGCGGGCCACAATAAAGGAGACCGCTTTGACTGTGTTAACTTTCGAGGGAACAGCCCTTTGATCATCATCTACAAGATCTACTCTGCTGTATTGTGTGAGCTTCCAAAACTGTTGTCTACAAGCTGGTAGGTGCGGTTTCAGTTCAGGGAAGTCCACAAAAAAACAGATTTTGACTTTACGGCCGATCCTGCAGAAGACTCAAGAAATATAGATCGACACTCTTCACCTAATCGATGATTCTTAGGCCGCACATGACAGTGTTCATAGGGACGAGCCATAATGTGTCATGTCTAGTTTTGGCATTCCAACCAAGCCCGTCAAATGGTGTAGGATGACGATCGAAAATTCTGGAGCTAAACCTTCAATGTCAAAAAAGGTTTTAAATAAGGCGACGACTAGGTGACTTCTTTCAAATCATTCTTGAGGAAATCGTGTGTAACTCACGACTCAACATCAGAGGCGCGGTTTGATAAAAGTCAGCTCAGCTGCTTCAGACAAGATGATGCACCATCATGTGACTTCTTCAACATTCTTGAGAAGATAGTGCGTAACTCGTGCACCAATACCAGAGGCGCGGTCTGCCAAAAGTCGATCCAACTGCTAGTTTATGCCGACGGCATTGACGTGATTGGGAGCATAGCGAGCCATCAATGGAGCGTTTGCTACCATTGAAGCGAAAGCAGATGGAATGGATTTGGTAGTAAGTGAAGGCAAAACAAAGTCCACGCTGTCGTCACGGAAGGACACACAACGCCGACGTTTAGAACAGAACTTCACGCTTGTAATTTGCACAGACGGCACGGCTTGCACAGCACGGATCAATCTTAAAAGTCAAACTCAATGGGTTTCACGATTTTACTGAGATAGTTCGTGTTTCGGACACGGAACGGCGTCAGAACCCTGAGTTCTCAAAAGCGTCTCTGCAACCACTTGACAATGACAAATTAAACTTGTTACAAGTCCGCACGGCGCGCATCTTCATTCGCACTTCACTACAAACGAAACAGTTTCCCTTATCCCTCAGACAGAAGTCAGTTTAGATTAATTAAATTCGCATTGACAGCATTCATTACGCCACCACAACTTTGTCACTTCTCCAGAAACTCATCGCAATAACGCCGCAGTTCGTTCGAGTTATTGTAACCGTCATTACGTCAACAATTCATAATCCCAACACAGACATGACAACCGCCACGAGGTCAGTTGCCGCTTCGCAGACTTCTCAGCTCGTCCGTCAAAAATTGACGAAAAGTGCTTCTAAAGCATCGTCAGAATTTCCACGAAAATCCTTTCATCGTGTCAACTTAAACAACTCACCGTCAAAATGATGGAAAAGACCCTCCGCAAGCGAGCATTATCTTACCTGAAAGAGAGAGAGAGAGTGAATGGGAAAATTAATGCCAAAAACAGGATTCACACGATAATTAAATGAATAAAAATGAAATTACAGAGGTAAATACAACTTAAATTTACAAATGAACCCATCCATGATCAGACCCGATTTTTAATTCAATTAGGGCACCGGAAACAACTGTTGGTCGAGATGCAATCCCACATTGTCCCCGACTGGCCATGAATACGTCTGGTGTGCCAACATATCAGAAGGTGGAATGAATTTTACCGTGCTGCCGCCTTAATCCTTTATTTTTGTAAGGTACACGGTGCAGGCTGCAGGACTGTGACGCAAGGAAAGTCCTTTGGCAATTTAATCACAAATGCATGCAAGTGCACATGTTGTTAAAATACACAAACAGCCAGGCCTGGTGATGGTCTGCTGCAGCACCGGCTCCAAGAACACGTGAGCGAAATGTCAGCGCGACTGCTGTGGACACGGCCGTGTACAGAGACTCGGAGAAATTTTCATGAAAAAGGGAATATTTTAATGGAGAGCATGAAGCGCAGTTCCCCCACGTCCGCTGACTGTCCGCCTTTATGGTCGCGTGGTAATGCGTAAGTAAACTGTCCGTGTTAACTGCAGCAGGGGTTTCTGCTTGAGCTGAATCCTTGGAGTTAACCTGCGTGATTAATGAATGATGTGTACAATGCGCACTTGTCATTAATTTACGCAGCTGACATTTACGGTGGGTTGAAATAAATTTTAAGTGAAATTGGATTTATCTGCAATTGAAAGTGATTTTTCCCGGTGGATACTTTTAGGGTTTTTGTGTTGTATTTGTTTTTATTCATCGGCCGTTGAATGTTGAAGCTAGGGTTGACGTGGTGGAGTGGGTAAATGGCGACAGTCACCCACCGAAGGTTCCTTGGATCTTTTTTCCCAGCTTTGAGTTTTTGGCTGCACTCTTGTGGTATAGCTTGTCAATGCTCGCCTTTGGAAGACGAAAAAAACTGTGGGTCCCTTCAACAGCACGCACAAAGCAAGTATTTGCTGGAAAAGTAAGGCCTATCATTTGTCGCATCGCCCAATATTATAAAAGGTGATTTTTTAAAAACTATAGGAAAGTTTTTAAAAAAACAAAAATCACATAAAATTCAGAAAAATGCATGAAATCTTTATTTGAATCGATAGTACGGTCCATACAATTTAATGTTTGAAGGTTATTTCATGCAAATGTTGACCTTGACTGCGTGTTATGCCGAATTAAAACGACCGAAACGCTTGAGTACTTGTATAAAACTAATTTTATTTCTCCGATATGTTTGAAGACGTGCTCGCATCCCACAGTCAAAATAGCAAGATCAGCACTTCCCGCGTAACATTCAATCTGATATTCAAAACGAAGATAAGGATGAGGATGTTTGCATTATATGCTTCTGTAAACAAGCTGAAGTGTCTCAACTGAAGCGACCGTCAGTGCTATATGCCATGTATATGTATAACATGCGCCTCAAATGGTCCACCCGCTTAGTTCAATTTTGGCATACTCTTTCCAATATTTCGGTCGGTGTCTCAGGAATAAATGCTTCAATGTTGTCTTCCAACGCGTCAATTGAAGCGGGTTGTCTGTATAGACATGAGCTTTAACATAGCCCCATAAAAAATAGTCTAAAGGCGTAAAATCGCACGATCTAGGCGGCGAATTGACCGGTCCCGAACGTGAAATAAAATGTTCACCGAATTTGCCTCCCAATAACTCCATTATTGCGCGTGCTGTGTGACATGTGGCACCGTCTTGTTGAAACCACATGTCATACAAGTCAAGCTCTTGCATTTTGCGCAAAAAAAAATTGGAAATCATCTCACGGTAACGCTTACCATTCACAGTTACGTTACGATTCGCATCATCTTTGAAGAAGTACGGTCCAGTGATGCCACCAGCTCATAAACCGCACCAAACTGTGACTTTTTTTGGATGCATTGGCACCTCTTGCAATCAGACAGAAACTGATATTCACTCCAAAATCGACAATTATGCTTATTTACGCACCCATTGAGCCAAAAATGACATTTGTCCATTTTTGACAATAAAATGGAATGGAAGCGCACGATTAACTTTCCTAACAGAGCACGCATCTTAACAATACAATTCAATAATTTTCAAGCGTTGTTCGTTTGTAAGACGATTCATGGTTAAATTAAAGACCAAACTGAAGATGTTTGACAGTGAAACAAAACACGAAACGTGCGTCAGCTGTTTAAACCAGTGTTGCCAAAAAGATAATGGCTAACAAATCACCCTTTATATACTCTCTGACTAATCATCAAACTATCACTGTCAGTTCATGAAGTAGACTCAACACTTGCTACGAGATAAAGTAGACGAACGAGAAGCATCTGAAAAATATAAAAATTTACAACAATTTGAAGCGTGCATTGCGTGTTAATCGACCAGAAACGATCGAAAGGCATAACAAGGTGATTTGGCAACATGAAAAGGCTCGGCCCCACATAGCTGTGGCTGTCAGAAACCACCTGAAAATGGGAAGGAAAGATCTTAACTCACACGCCATATTTTCCCAGACCTTGCTTCTTTCGGCAACTGGCTTTTTCGACGGATGCAAAACTATTTGGGAGGTCAGCGGCTCCTTTGAAGAAATCAAAGAATGGCTCAATAATTAAATTGATGCTAAAAAGGACTAATTTTTTAGAAATGACTTTCGAAAATTACTAGGGACAAGAAAAAAGCTGCTTTCGGCGGACAATAATTTGCAGGATGTTTTTTAATAAAAAAAAAAAAAAAAACGAATAGCCCGAAAACAGACCGAATTAACCTACACTTCGATGTAATCAAGTTCCCGTTGGGAATGTCTTTAAGACATACAGCTCTGTGCAAAAAAATAGCACCACGTTGAGGTCTGCACAGTGGATGCTAATTACTTTTCTCCATGTTCATGTAAAGACACGATATTTATTGTAGGACATCTGTTGGGTATCAGTAATAAAATGCAAAAAACAAGAAGATGCATTTTAATTTTTTTTTTTTATTTTAAGACAAGAGAATTCCCGTTATACGAAATGAAACCGAAATTTTGGTGTGCAAAATAATAGCACCACAAGTAAAACGTCGTAAATAAAATGCAAAATTTAGTGGAATAGTGCGGTTTTTATTTTTTTATTTATACTACTGTTCTAGTACTTCGTCTTATAACCCTTCTTTTTGAGCACAGCGGCACAACGTCGTGGCATAGAGTCGATTAGTGCCTGACATCGCCGAATTGGAATATCCTTCCACGCAGCGTATTTTTTGGTTTCGCTTTAAGAACAGCTTTCTTAACATCTGTCCAAAGATTTTCAATGGGGTTTATGTCTGGAGATTGCCTCGGCCATTCCATAACTTGAACCCCATTCCTAGCAAAAAATTCCTTGGCCAATTTTCTCGTATGTTTCGGGTCATTGTCTTGCTGCAGGACCCATCTGAGAGGCATATTCCACTCGCCGTAGGGCAACAAGGTTTCCCTCATTATGCCAACATAAACTTCGGCGGTCATCATTGATTTTATCCAAAATATAGGACCAGTACCCTTGTAGGAGAAGCATCCGCATATGTTAATTTTCGCGCCGCCGTGCTTAATGGTTTTTAAAGTACACTCCGGTTTAAACTCTTGGTTTTTCTGCCTGCGAACAAATTTCCTGGTCCCAGGAGTGCCAAAAAAAAACAATTTTAGACTCATCTGTCCATAATATATTACGCCATTTGGTTACTTCCCAGTTCAAATGTTTTTGCGCAAATTGTTTTCTTTTATGAAGATGGACCTTTGTCAGCAAGGGTACTTTTCTGGGACTTCTAGCAGGTAGTTCCTTCTCTATCAACTTCCTTCTTATGGTTGATGTTGATGCGGGCAGATTTATTTCCTCTTTTATTTTGTTTGATGTGATGAATGGGTTTTGTTTCACTAATCTTATCATTCTTCGCTCGCCGGTAGAGGTTAATTTCCATTTTCTACCTCTTGTTTCTTCTTTTTCGACGTGTTTTTTTGCATTAGTAATCATTTTATTCGCCGTGGCGTAGTGGGTAGAGTGCGACGCTCACACGCCGAAGGGTGTCGGTTCGATTCCCAGCTCAACACCAATCTTACGAATTTTTCACGGCACCACCTCTTTCGAGCTGCTGACAACACTCAAAGAGTAATAACTGTCTAAGAAAGCTTCTCAAATATCGCCGTTCGGAGTCGGCAAGAAACTGTAGGTCTCTTCTACTCGTGAGAGAACAGTAGCGCGTACAACACGAGTAGTTGATGAGCAAGCTAGGCTCTGGTCCCCCTTTGGACTGTAGCGCCAACAATTATTATTAATCATTTTATTCGAACAACCAACGATTTCCCGAATAAATTTGTACGTTTTTCCGTCAGAAATTGATTTTTTTATAAGTTCACGTTTCTTAGGAGTACAATGCACACCGCGAACCATTTTAAATGTTTATAACGTTGTATTTTAAAAATACTAGTTTCAAAATACTTAAATATTTTTACTTAAATCTTTTGACGCACAAAAAACAAATAAGCACCACTAAACACTTCGAAAACACTTGTTAGAATGACATGGCGCTATTATTTTGCACACCAAAATTTCGGTTTCATTTCGTATAACGGGAATTTTCTTGTCTTAAAATGCCTCTGCGCTTATCTTGTTTTTTGCATTTTTGCATTTTATAACTGATACTCAACAGATGTTCTACAATAAATGGAGAACATGGAGAAAAGTAATTAGCATCCAAAGTGCAGACCTCAACGTGATGCTATTTTTTTGCACAGAGCTGTAAGAACTTGTAATAATAATAATTATAATTGTTGGCGCTACAGTCCAAAGGGGGACCAGGGCCTAGCTTGCTCATCTACTACTCGTGTTGTGCGCGCTACTGTTCTCTCACGAGTAGAAGGGACCTACAGTTTTTTGCCGACTTCGAAGGGCCAAATTTGAGAAGACAGTTATTACTCTTTGAGTGTTGTCACTAGCTCGAAAAAGGTGGTGCCGTGAAAAATTCGAAAAATTGGTGTTGAACTGGAAATCGAACCTAGACCCTTCGGCGTGTGAGCGTCGCACTCTACTCACTACGCCACAGCGGCTACATAAGAACTTGTTGAAATTAGAAATGCTGGTTTTGCAAATATCTCCGATGCACACAAGGATGGAACTTGAAAAACTAGAATCTACCTCAAAATAAAGGCGTTATGTTATAGAATTAAGTAGTATTCAATATCGGTTGACAGTAAAATTAATTTCCAAATGTCTGATTGAAAAATGCTGGAAGCATCCTTTCCATCCACCGGCGCCCTCCCACCACATCACTATCACAGTCATATGTTCCGGTCAAAACAGGACTGAATTCTTTTTGTGGATGTGAATGTGCATGTGGAAGCAGACATAATCACGAATTCTAGAGACACTTAAAAGGAGCAACATATTTTGGAAATGTTACACCGAAAACATGGAAAATGTGCCCTACTCATGGCCATGGTCAATCAATTGAATAAGTTGCGAACATGTTAGAATATCGTCGATCGATCAGTCACATGTTGGTTCTTTGTACTTTAGAGGCTCATGTTACAAAAATGCTTGAGCTCTTATTGACGAAGGAGTCTCTACGTCCTTTCTTGAATGTCGAGAAAACATGAACGATTCGTACACGTCAGTCAAAACGTCTTGTGTCCGAACAGTGAGTCAAAGAAGATAAAGGGCGTTCCATTGCGAATGCGAATTGACGGCGGGACGAGGATAGGGAGGCCGTGGAGTATATTTCTCTAGCAGAGACATTTAATATGGAATACAATTGAGAATTGCTTGAGTACACATCGACACCACGACAGAACAATAATAGCCAACGCTTCTGAAATTTTCAACACTGGATCGACATCTACTACCTGATTTTGTGTAGCAGGCTTGGGACTCTACGAGGTCAAATTTTTGGGTGAATTCAGCGCCAAATTGCAGTGAAACCAGTTGTATTTTGAATATTCACAATTGGGCGAATTCTTCTTCTTCTTATGGCGCTACAGTCCGGGATGGACCTGGGCCTCAACCAACACGCCTCTCCAGCCAGCACGAACTTTCGCTAGCTGCCTCCAGTTGCACACCACAAGTTGGTTGAGGTCCTTCTTCACTTGGGTTCCCCATCTCAGCCTAAGGACCCTGACGAATAAGTAAAACATAATTTTTGAAGCAGAACTCTCGCTTTTTATTCAAGTTCAGTTAGTGAATGTCAAACTCACCACTGCTGTGTACAAGTATAAGTTGTGGTTGCAGAATGAACATCTGCTTGTTTGCCGGAAAGTTGGCCAACGAAAAACTTCCATTTACTGTTTTCAGTTTTCATTCAAATTTCTTCAAAACCAACGGAATGACGAAAAAGAAGTAGACTTCCATTTGCTTAACCAGTTCAGCCTTTAATCTCACAGTTTTCCCAGAATCTCTTCCATCAATTGACTGGTTATATTCCTAATCAAATGTCCAAATATTCGTTTACCCGCATTAGCCGAGCCAATTTGGGACACCTTACGTATTGACAGTCCAATTAGACCAAATTCAGACCTCCCCACTTTCGTCTCCACGAACTCAATTGAATCACTGTATGCCAAACGTTCACTCGAATCTGGAGCATCCTTCAGCTATACATTACACTTAAAAGCTTGTCGGACAATATGGAAATTTAATAATACCACACACGAGGCAGCCATAAATTATACAAAAAAACTTTCCGAACAGTGTGCGTGTGGTGTGGCGTCTTTCATTTGCACCCGGCCACAGCCATATGCGGCAACGAAAAGCGCTCCCTGCCTCCCCACTCCAACCAGCGAACATTCAACGCATTTGTGTGTATCTGTTTGACAAAGTTTGTGTCCTTGCCACAGACAAATACGAGAACACGGAGAAGAGTGGAAACGGAAATCACAGCCTTCAACAAAGAAACTACCGAAACGATGTGGGAAATGAAAAAAAAATGAGGAAACGACAAGCAACAGAGTGAATTTGTGCCATGTGACAACCTCTGACATCCTCGAGTGAGCACCGCCAGTCCTCCGCCAAGTGCAACAGGTTCAACACCACCACCACCACGAGAAAGTTTCCCCCGACTATTCATTTAATAGATTCAGCCCCTGGCGGTCGTCCCTCGACGCAGACGCTTGACGGGCTATAACCCACATTACCGTCAGGTTTTGTTGTGTAATTAGTTTTAATGAACGACAAACGACGCGAACTGTGCGAACTCTGAACTGTCAGAGAGTCGAGAAATCCCGGATTGCAAGTTCGATTTGATTGTGCGGAGAAGTTTCATGACACGATTTATTGGCTCGGGAGGAGACCTCGCAGCGGCCGCCGATACGCAAACGACGCCGCCAATGACAACGCCAGCGAAAGCGGCGGCAGGGACTCCGACATGGTGCAGACGTGACGCGCACAGCGGTAATTAAAATTGAAATTCGCGGTACAGAGGTGAATTTAATTTACCACTTGGCTTTAGATATCAATTGAGTGGAAATCAAAGCACGCGGCAATGAGTTGACTTCGGGAGGCGCTGAGCTGAGAACACGAGCAGAGGACCCTGCCCTCCATCCCGACCGGGTGGCGGCTGCCTCTTGCTGAACGGAGACGCACAACTTGTGACACCACTGTGCGAGACGTAATTGAGAAGAAAGAATATCAAATCTATGAATGCGAATTGACGGCGGCGACGGGGAGGCCGTGGGGTATATTTCTGCGGCAAGGACTTTTGAAATGGAATACAATTGGGAATTGCTTGAGTTCACATCTCGTGATGGGAGATACACACAATGCTTTTGCAGATAGAGCTCGGGGGTGCGTGGAGGCAGCCACTGAAAGGAGGTAGGCTTAACAGATTCCTAAATATAATTTCCGAAAGTCACACTTGTGATTTGATAGCGGCAACGCATGCAGTGAATGACAGGGACCGCGGTGCGAGGCAGGCTGAAGGCGTGTCATATGACATTGAATGGGTTTTTGAAGTGGCAGAAAAAGAAATACCCCTCACCGCTTTGCTCGAGGATCGATTTCGTAATTTAGATAAAAGATATTTACACGCATAGGGTGGAGGAGTTTTGGGCAGAGTGGTCGGTTAGACTTTGCTCAAGGAAAGAATGAATGCCAGGCAGCTGATGGAATGAGGAATCGGAATAATGGAAAGGAACTTGGAAAGATTGTACGTTCAAGACATATGCTGAGACCGTGTTGACTGTGAAAGCTCTTGAGCAGGCATGGTCAAGATATGGTGGAAAAGAAGAAACAATAGCAGGCAAGTGCGGAGTTCACTCGCACATTTATGGTTTCGTTTAATTTATTTTTTAACAAAATTGCTCTAAAATGTTTGAAATGGTAAACATAACAGTTTCATTGGTTCAAAGTAACACGAAAATAAAACCAACCAACCAATTGATTGACAGCATTTTGTATATGGGAAAAATCCATTAGGTCATCCATACAGCTTAAAAAAAAAACTTTCCTATCGGATGTAGGATCTGCTGAGGTTCACCCCACACAACAGATTATCTATTGCATATTGTGTCTTATACGAGCGTTGCCTTTTATATTTCGGGGTTAGAGAACAAACACAAATATTAATCATCGAAAATTGCCTTATTGTTTTTCAAAATATTCCCCATTAAGACTTATACACTTTTGCATGCGTTTGAACCAATTGTCGAAGCACTTTTGCCACTCTGATTGAGGTATTTCCAAAGCATGCATTCTGAACGCATTAACCGCTTTTTTAGGTGTCGTACGGGAACAAAACGAAGTCATTCGGTGCCAAGTCAGAACTATACGGCGGGTGACTCATCAAATCGATGTTTTGAGTGCTCGAAAATGCAGTTGTTTGAGCCGATGTTTGAGAGCTCGCATTGGCGTTTTGAAGACTGTTCCGTCTTCGGCGGTTGGTTTTCCTGATTTCTTGGCAGACCACTGGCAAACAAATGGTTGTGTACCACTCAGAATTGCCTGTTCTGCCTTGTTCTAGCGGTACGGTTGCAACATGTCCAGTTTTTCCGAGAAAACAGGCGACCATTTGCTTGGAAGTGCTTCGTGCGCGAGCAACTTTTGTTGGATTTGGCTCAATTTGAAACATCCATACAGTCGACTGCTGTTTACTTTCGGGCTCATACGCGTAAATCCACGATTCATCACCTGTCACGATGTCATAGACGCGTTTCGAAGCACCGCGATCGTATTTTTGGATCATTTCTTTCGACCAATCGACGCGAGCCTTTTTTTTTTGAGCGACTGACAAATTATGTGGGATCCAACGCGAACAAATTTTTTTGACGGTCAAATGTTCATGAAAAATTGAATGTATGCTGGTCCCACTTATGCCTAAGGTTGTCTCAATCTCACGATAGCTCACATGACGATCTTGCAATATCAGTTGGTGCACAGCATCAATGGTTTCCGGAACAACAACTGATTTTGAAGACCTTTACGAAATTCATCTTGGAGTAAACTACGAACTCGGTTGAATTCACCATACCATCGATAAACACTGGTCCCTGATGGGGCTTCACCGCCAAAAATTGAATTAAGTTCATCGATGCACTGTTGTTGAGAATTCACGTCGAAAGTTGTATAAAATAATCGCACGAAAATTTTCACGACTTAATTCCAGCTTTTGGGCGAGATGAATCTTTTAGTTTTCTGTAAACAACACAAATAGCGCTCGTATGTCAAAACGTTCTGAGTACCTATAACCTCAAAAATGTCAAACTTTACGATAGAGCTGCCAGTAACCAGATTACAACACTATGGTTGCCCATTCCCAAAGTATAAAAGGCAAGCTTCATAGTGTTCATCAAAATAAAAAGGATTAACCTCCACATGCCTGCAACAATGCTGGTGTTCCCCAGGGCTCTGTTTTGTCTCCGACACTCTTTCTCATTTTTATAAATGATCTCTTGTCTGCTACTTCTAATCCTATTCATTCCTTCGCTGATGACAGTACCCTCAGCTTTTCATATTCGTTCCTTGGCTCACGTCCCTCCACTTCGGCCTTAGACTCGAACGGCAGCGTATGTTAAGCACATTAAATTCCGACCTTCACAGCATAATCGATTGGGGAAATAAGAATAGAGTGGAATTTAATGCTTCCAAAACACAGTGCTGTCTACTGTCGTTAAAGCGATCACAAAATAATCAGCCGTTATCCATGAACGGCATTTGCGTTGTTGAAACCGAAAGACTTTCCATCCTCGGTATGTGTATCAACCCAGCAATTAGTTGGAACGATGACATATTTGAGGTCGCCAAAAATGCTGCGAAATGTCTAGGTTTCCTTAAACGATGCAAGAAGTACTTCACCCCCTCTGATCTGGCTACAATATACAAGGCATACATACGCCCAAAACTTGAGTATAACGCTCCTATCTGGTCAGGTGCTTCTAAGACCTCCCTGCACCTGCTGGATAGAATTCAAAAGCGAGCGATAAAACTTATAGGTGACAGTAATATTGCAAAGTCGATTGACTCGTTAGAACACCGACGTAATGTCGCGTCGTTGTCACTTTTTTACCGCTATTTCAACAAGAAATGCTCAGACGAATCAGCCAGTTGCATTCCTCCCCTCCAAGAATTCATCCGCAATACACGCCTCGCTAGGAATGCCCATCAATTCACCCTCAAGCCCTCTTTCGGACGTACAGTCAAATTCAGAGACTCGTTCTTTAGCCGCACTACACGAATCTGGAATGCTCTTCCCAGCTCGATTTTTTTTCCTCATTACAATCCACAGGCATTTAAAACCAATGTGCATCGGTACCTCCTCTCCCTCTCTTCCTCTATACCTTCGGCCCGTGCCGTGACTTGATCCGGTCACTTAAGGGTACTCGCAACCCCTTTTGCACGCGTCAATTATAAAAAAGAAAACGGATAAGCACAGCATTTCCTCGAGCCCAATGGCTGAGGGCAGACTTCACATACGAACTGCCTTTCCAGAGAAAATAGCCTGCCATTATCCATCAGCTTCTTCACTGCCCACAAGTCAAGGATGTGTACTGCAAGCTTTTGACTAATCAGTTGATTTCGTGGAGCCGTCTTCACAGGCAGTGAACTTTGGTTCCTTTCTGTTAGCCTTCACTTTTATGTTGAATAGTGAATTTCCAGCAAAAGATACTGTTTCAAGAAACGCAAACGTTCAAAGCCTTCCCGGCATACATATCAATGCTATTTTAACCTGTCTCTGACAACAGCACTGGCAGTTGAACTACAAAGCTTCCTATCTCTACAAAGCACTACACATCCATAAAAAGTAAATTCATCGAATTTTTACCCCACATTGATTCCGGATTATTCTTTGCCGTTGTCACAATGCAGTGACCTTTCACAGTCTCTCTGTGATATTTACAGTTGATGAGGAAAACCACCTTTGTCAGCACACAATATGTAACCCCCTCAATTGACTCATACCGCAGTTAACAAACACAGCGCCACTTACCCACGAACCTGAGCGCGTACGCTCACAGCACTTAATCCTTTAACCACCACTCCACCCCCAACCGTCATATATGCTGCAGGTTAATTACTCTAAGTGTTCCGGCCCCTTTTAATCACTTAAAATCCCAATTAAACAAATTAATCTTCAAAAATCGATTAAGTCCTCCACCGCTTGGCAGCAAGTTGTAAAACAATATTATCGCCGTCAATTCCGAGCATGCCTGCCGAGAAGAAGAAGCAGCACCAGTTCCCATACGCAACTCGAATAAATTAGAAGCAAACACATTTCGACATTCTCTTGCAAAAGCCTTCTGCCTTCAGCCGTCAGTCTTTACAGCCTTTACAGCCTCGTCTATTCAAAGCGGGCAACACTAACAACAGCCGCAGAGAGGCAGGGCAAGAAAAGTTGTAACCCATTATTTATAGCAACGAAGCTCTCTCCCACCATGCGGTACAGCAGGGCTTACGTCCTATCGCACATCTTGCGTTGATCCTCTCTCCGTTTTCACTCGCTGCCAGGGAGACGACCTTTCTACGCACACAGGCGCGCACATACAAACCATAAACAAAGCACCTAATAAACTTTACAACTTTATTAAGGACATCATATCTGCAGGCACACATCGGTGTCGTATCGTCATCGTGCAGAGTCAGTCGGTCTTGTATCGGGCGACGGCGGGGGCGGCTCAGCGTAAGAGAGACGAGAAACCCAATTAATTTCTTGCGTCCCTAAAAATAACTTCATCGCAGGCAATACCCGCGCTCCGCAATCCGAACACCACATTTGAAGAGACAATAATAAATGAAGTGTAAAACGTGTGACGGATAGGTGGATGCGTGTGCGTGTGTCAGTCAACTACAGAGGGGTTAGGTTTTAAGGGACCGCTCTCGAAGGACGGAGAAATCGTTTGTTTTACGCCGAGGATTAAAAATTTGCCTCTTTTTTTCATAAAAAGTACGCATATGCCTTTGGAGAACAAAGGAGGGATGCTGACTTCAAGAACAAGTGTGAGGAGGAATGTAAAATGTGTTTAAAGCCTTTGACAAAAGGCACTATGTGGCCATTCATTTAATTCTTTCTGTTCGATTTGGCAGCACTTTTCTCAAATAAGAAGTGAAAAGTTCTATTTGATTAAACACAAATTTGAAAGATTAGCTTCATTCCGTTACTAAAGTTACTTCCCACTCACTAGAATGATGAAAGAATATCGAAAGGAAACCTCAATTTTGTCAAAGTTGGCAGCATTGATCCGATTAAAACAACGAATAGCTGGTGTAACTGATGAAAGGTTTGACCTATACTTTCGAATAGAATCTCCATTTCAGCAAGTAGGAGCATTATTAAGGAGTCAAAAGAGGACAGCAACAGCAACGGTCGCGTTTGACAGCTATCACAGTTATGAAAGACTGTCAGAGATGGGTAGAAGATCAACGTGGCTGCCTTACAATTTTATTTCTTTCACTCCAGGTGAACGATTCTGGCACATTTGTATTGCATTTCTTCTTCTTCTTGTGGCGCTATACTTCAGACTTGACTTAAACCTCAACCAACACGTCCCTCTAGCCAGCACAATCTCAACGTTGGCAGCATTGATCCGATTAAAACAACGAATGGCTGGTGTAACTGATGAAAGGTTTGACCTATAATTTCGAATAGCACCTCCATTTCAGCAAGTAGGAAAATTATTAAAGAATCAAAAGGGGAAAGAAAGCAACGGTCGCATTTAACGGCTGTAACATTTATGAAAGATTGTCAGAGATGGGTAAAAGATCAACGTGGCTGCCTTAAAATATTTATCAGACTCTTATTTCTATCTCCCATGTAAACGATTCGGACACATTTTTAGTGCTTTTCTTCTTCATCTTCTTCTTCTTGTGGTGCTTCACTTCAGACTTGACTTAAACCTCAACCAACACGTCCCTCTAGCCAGCACAATCTCTCGCCAGCTGCCTTCAGTTGTGCTATCCAAGTTTGTTGAGGCCCTTTTCTACTTGTGTGCGCCACCTTAGCTGTCCTTAGCCGTCCTCTGTTAGTTGTCTTAACGGCTCAGATTCGAAAACTTTTCACGCCAAGTCGTAGTGTCCATACAATCTACATGGTGTGGCCATTTTAAGCTTTGTGTCCGAAGACGCTTGACGAGGCACATCCTGCCGTACAGCACATAAAGTTCGTCGTTGAATTTTCTCCTCCATCCATCAAAGCAAACAGGACCAAAAATCGGAAATTGAACTTAGGCCTTTCTCATCCACTTTTAGTGACGTCAAGGTTTTCGCGATATAGGGAGGACTGGGATGATCTTTTAAGCAAGCTTAGTCTTTTAAAGGAAGTCTTTGTTACACAATTGCAACTTGAGCCCGAAGAAACACCGATTGGTAAGACTGAGTCTGCGTTTGATTTCGGTACTGATAGGGACTTTAACCCTATACACCGCAAGGCCGAGGTAGACGAACCACATGACTTTCTCGAAGTTTCAGCTCCCTAATGTGATACTTAGAGACGTCGGCTTTCTGTACCCTTCATTGATGGCAGCATAAAATTTGTGGTGGCCTTATTTACTGCCGGACCCATATTAGCCGCTTTCGTTTCAATGCGAGTAGAAGCCTTGTTGGCCGCTCCCTGTATTTATCTAATCACGTCAATGTCATTCACGTAAGCTAGTGGTTGAGCTCACTTTTAAAAGATTGTGCCTCTGGTGTTGACTTGCGTGTCAATTTCGTCGACATAAACTAGCAAGCTGATCTTTAAGAAGTCCTGCCTCTAGTGTTGACTTGTGTTACGCACCATCTTCTCAAAAATGATGTAAAAGAAGTTACACGCCGGTTCGTCAACTTGTCTAAAACCTTTCTTGACTTTGAAGTTCTCGAAGAGTTCAGTAACGACCTTGAGTTCGCCATCGCAATCCTCCACAAAGTGAAGATCTGGCCCAACGTGGACTTCTCTGGTCTGAAACCACGCTGATAAGGAGCTATCTATGGACAAACGGTTTCAGACGCTCACAGACGACAGAGAGGATCTCGAAGGCGATGTTGAAAGGATTAATCCCTCGATAGTTGGCGCAGTCAAGGGGGTCTCCTTTCTTGTGAACCGGACAAAGGAGACAGAGATTCCACTCATCAGGCACGCTTTCCTCCGACCATATCGTACAGATGATCGAGTGCATGCGCCCAGCCAGATCATCTCCAGCTGCGGGCGGTCCGGCCGCTCAAGCAGCTTTGTTTGAGTTCAGTCTCAATTTTACTATCTTGACTTCGTCCAAGTCGGGGGACGAAATTCTGTGGTGGATCAGTTTACTTCCTTTCATTTTTGACTGGTTCATGGGTGTGCAAGCATCTCGATACGGCTTTCTTGTTAAAATTAAATTTTGTTTACACAGGACATGAGTAAAGTCGCAGTTGAGATATTATCTACGAGGCCTCCTGATTTAAGGACTGACTTTTTGAAAATTCTGATTTAGCCGTCCTGCACCGCACTAGTCGGCACGTACCAGTGCGGCTTCCGAAGCGACAAATCGACTATAGACCAAATCTTCACACTAAGGCAGATCCTGGAGAAGATTAGCGAGTTTCAAATCGATACTCACCATCTTTTCATTGATCTTAAAGCCGCATTCGACAGCATTCATCGCAAGGAGCAATTCGAAGCGATGGCCGAATTCGTGATCCAGGGAAAATTATACGGTTGGGTCGCACCACGCTAATTCATACGCGACACGCCATCTAGTTCGGTTCAATAACCTCTGAACCGTTCTAGAGCTGCACCGAATATCGGCAAGGAGATACGCTGTCGTGTGATATCTTCAATGTGGTAATTGAGAAGATAGTGCGGTGGGCAAAAGTCAACACGGAAGGCATTATCTTCTGCAAGTTAGTCTAGCTGTTGGGATACGCGCTGTCCTAACGCGCCGTAGTAGAAACTTTCATGGCAATTGAGGAACAGGTGAGAACAAAACCAAATTTATGATGTCGAGCAAAACACGATCCGCCGCATACCACCTAGGCCAAAGCGTTACAATCGACAGCTACAATTTCGAAGTAGTAAAGGAATTTGTATGTGGCCACCGCAGCGTAGTGGGTAGAGTGCGACGCTCACACGCTAAGGGGTCTAGGTTCGATTCCAGGCTGAACACCTCAAATTTTTAACGCCGCCACCTCTTTCGAGCTGCTCTCAACACTAAATGAGTGAAAATTGTCTAAGAAAGCTTCTCAAACTTCGCCGTTCGGAACTTTGCCCTTGGCAACCGACGCTACTTCGGTCTGTCAAAACAACTTGGTTTGAAACTCCTGACTCGAAGGACCAAAGTCATGCTCTATAAAACTCTTATTCTGCCAGCCCTTCTTTATGGTGCCGAAAGCTGGACATTCAGTAAGACTGTAGATCTGATTCTTTGGTGCCTTCGAAAGAAAAATTCAACGTCGGATATATGGTCCCATCTGCGAGGAATTCGAATGGAGGAAAAGACACAAGCACGAACTCTACGAGCTGTACAAGATGTGGATATAGTAATCCGGAAGGTAACTACACTGCCTCGTCTACATCGATCGAAAGGACAACAACGCTCCAGAAAAGAGTCTCTGGGAATCCGAGCCTCCTGGTTTGAGAAGGAGAGGAAAACTACCGAACAAAATTTTAAGAAAATGTTCTCAGTTCCAACTGTCAACATTGCCAGCTTGATACTGTTCAAAGGCGTTAAGCCCAAAATTGATACTGAGAAGAAAATGTTGACCCATTGATTTATGTCAAAACTCATATAAAGCTCAGTGCTGCCAAACACCCCTGAATGTTTTTAAGGAAAAGTTTTAGTTGATAACAAGTTCTAAGCAAAAAATTGTGAAAAGGATATATTTTAATTTATTATCACTTTGCCAAGGTCCTAGTTTTGTGTTTCCTTCGCAGAATCCCACTCCCACGACCCCTACAACATATCCTGCATCAAAATTTATTACAATGGCAAATGAATAGTTTCCAAAAAGTCGAACAAACGCCGTGAAGGAAGCATCATTCTGAGGGAATGTTTTTCATTAGTCACTCGCTTTGTTTGCACTCATCTTGTTTTTCACTAAAATTCCCAATCAAATTGCGCCCATTTATCTGCAACCCTCGCACCGCACACACAACCATCCAATCACAATACATCATCTCTCTGAACTCTGCCATTCTGATTTGGAAAGCGATTCGGGGCGAAATGTGCGTTGTGTGTCCTTCGATGCAACGATTACAGCTTTTATGTGCGCATCAATAGAGGCATGAGCCGGGAAAATCAACTGATGTTATATATGGATCACCAGATAAATGCCAAAGTGCACCAAGGATTACACGCCCAGAACACCCGAAACACACACAAACATTCGCGAACATGGTGCCACAGAGCAACAAGGCCAACTGCCCCCCAATGTGTCAAGCACTAATTCCCCTCGCACAGTGACGATTGCAGTCACAGCCAACACAAAATTGTCTGAAGACAGTTTGTTGGTCCTAAAGTGTATGGCGGGCAATAAAGCTAAAAAATAATCCTTTCCCTAAGCTTCCCATGCCCCTTGGGCACAAGCTAAAAGTAAATGTCCCCATAATTGAGATGACATCCACGCGTCGCCATTTCTCTGCGGTTTTGTCGACCTCCCGTCATTGACTGACTGCCTGGAGACGCTGGAAATGAAGGCCAGAATGTCTTCATAAATACCAGGCTTTAGATCTGCGAAAGGAAATGACGAGACGAACTACACAGGCACACACATGCACACAGATGTAAAAAGATATCCTTTTGGGCCTTAAAATGTATAAACAAGCAGTTGTAAGATAACAGGCACACCAACAGAAACAGCAACAGCACCCATAAACGGTCACACACTGTTCAGAGGACCCACCCATCAATAATAGTGCACTTAAGGGTATGAATTAAGGACTCCTCTAGCTGCCGAAAGGATACACAGCAAATGGTCGGCACACACATCCGAACCACTTTAACAAATATTCATTGTGTATGGCATACATGCCTAGGGCAAGTCGAACGTTTATTGCCTCAGCATAAAAGTCAGACATTTAGCCCGCCGGCTGTTGGGTGGTGGCAGCACACACCAAAGTGTCTCCTTAAATGCTGCCACCGCCCCCACTGTGTCGCCCTGTTCCGGCAATCCGGCCTATCAATCTCTTTAAGAGCCTATCATTTTCTGTTGTGCTCTCTTTCTTTCTCTCTCTCTCCCTGTGTAATTTAATACAACCAACAATGACTGAAAAAAGAACCCTCTCTCACTGACTACCCCTTTTTTTGGGGAGGTCAGACGTGCGCCTTGCCGAGATTCCTCTATTCAAATTCTTGTTCTGGAACACGAACCAAGGATCGTGGGCTCAATAAAAGGATACCAAGAGGATGCACATTAAGGCAAAGTAGATCCTTGTGAAAGTTTTCTTCGTTTCCGTACTTTTTTTCCCCGCACTTAAGAAGGACTTTCATTTCTATTGTCAATGGAATTTGTTTCAAAAGTTCGCCAAATGAACTTGTTCCAACTGCTTTCCAGGCGAGCTCTCCGAAAGTCGGAGAGCGAGAAGCCGAGTTCGGCACTGTGGTTCTGTGGGCAAGAATTTCCGGCACGATAAGATGCACGGCAGCTGCGATGTGCCGGGGTGGGAACGCTTTTCCTGGTGATAACCGAGGAAGGACAACAAAGGCGAATGGCACACGGAATGAGTCTGCAAGGATGTTCAATGCTGGAATTTGTTGTTTTCATCACGGCAGCCCACCTCTGCTGGGAGGCTTTACGATATTTTATTAGTAAATTGAAACCAAATCCGATTCGGCGATTGAAGGACTTCTGTGCCCACCCCCATTGGACTGAATTAATTTTCGCAATAATGAGAACCAGGCAGAGCGATGGGCCGCAAGGCAAAGGAATCGAGAGTTGCTCAAGGAGATTTGTTCGAGATTTCATAAGGATTCCGTCAATGCACACGCAATCAAAACTTTCGTGCGACACCCACACACACAAGGACGACCGCTGACCCCATTTTAAATGCAAACTTTCGAACTCATAATGCAGAGGGATTTGAAAGTATTTGCGCGCCCAGATGGAGGATACCACCCGTCTCAGGTGGCAAAGCACCGATAGGCGAGGAAACTTCCTTCACGACCGGATAAGTGCCGAACGACGGCAAGGATCTAAATGCACTGTGTGTGTGTGTGCGTTAGTTTGTTGTGTAATCGAAGCTGTCACTGCACACCCAGTCCTGTTCAGCGAACTGGTTAATTGCTTAATTGGATTCGTGAAGTAATCACCTTCAATTTTAGTAAGTGGATCGGTGGTTCTTGTTTCTTGCGGTTGCTTGCCGAAGGGGAGGAGCTCAATTTCACCGCAGCTTACGTCACAGAGTGTGACAAATCCACTGCCGGCACGTGAACACGATGAGAGTTTAACACTTGGAATGAAAGCATGTGACTGGATTCAGGGGCGGCTCTGGCAGTCAAAGAGATAACATTTTGTTTGCATTGCCACTGGCGTCGAGGCAGCGTCAAGTTGTTTGCTGATGTGTGGGGGGAGACCTTGTGCACTTTTCAGCTGTGATGCGATTGTGAGAAATTAGCACTTTGCGACGTAGTTTGCACTCGGTCGTCACATGGCGATCGGTGTTGTTGTTGAACCAGGTAGATTTGTGTTTTCGTTGTTTTCGTTTCGTTTCGCCGCTTGTTTTTCCACTCATGAAGTCAATCTACCTCTAGAGGCTGTAAGTCAGGCTAGAAATTTATTTAAGTTGGCTGAGCAAGGAGTAAAGCTGGACCCAGAACACACCCCGGGCCTGCCTGTGTCCTTGGTCAAGACTTCCGTCGACAGTTGGGTCTCTCGACAGCACAACCAGAGATGGTATAACTTAACAAGCGCTTGTTCACAAACGTTTAAAAGCAATCCGCGGCATTTCTGCTTTCTCTATATAGGGAAGACTGTAGACGGCTTATTGGCGAACTAACGAGACACTTAACATTGGCTGAGCACTTAAGTGCGTTTGAACTAAGTGATGAAAACCTCTGGCACGCCTACAAAGAAGGTTAAGACACTGCAGATCATTTACTTTATCACTGGCCCGCCTTTGCTCGGAGAATGCGGCGGTTGTTTGGTGCTGATGTGGAACTAAAAACTGAGGCCCTTTATTATTCCTCCGGAAGTCCAAGAAAATTGAATGCTGTAATTGGAGGTACTTGTTAGCGTGCATCAGCCTCTGTTTAAGACAACAAAATTTTCTTTGCCTTAAATAAACAGAATTTGCGGGAAGTTTTGATTCTCATTTATAATTGTAAGAACAGCTGAAGCTGGTGAAAGGTTGCAATAGTTTCGGTGCCCCTTTCATGATTTCAGTGACGAAACAAAGAGCGTCTTGATCAGTCCAAAAAGTATGGTATGAAGATGAAGATGAGAGATTGGAGGCTCTACTGGATCACGATTCATGTCAAACGCACGTGATGATAGCGGACTCACTCAATGTTCCTTTACTATCGGAAAAATCAGTAAACGACGTCCACTATGCGGCTACAGTTAAACACCAAATCGAAAAGTTGAGGATGTGTGCCACAGTGCTACCCACCGTTTGGGGGCGCTTGAATATTTTATCGAAATTAACACCCGCTTCGTCGCCTTTTAATTGCTTCATTACGGATGAAGACACATCACAACCCTCGTAAGCATCCGTCAGACCACTTAAATTTCCGACATTCTCCTGTGAACTAGACATGATGCAGTAATTAAGAATTTTTCATCAGTTTACCGTCAGTTTGAGCACGATGTACTCGTACTGAATTGATTCGAAAAGAAAAACCTGCCAGGTTCACCATCTGGATCGTTAAAATCTCTAGGCTTTGTCGCTTGCACAATCGGAGCTTCTCTATCGGATCTAGTAGACCGTGATGCATTCAATTTTCACTTTCCTCAATGTGGCAAAGTGTTTTTACAGCAAAGGATATCCAGTAGTTGACCGAGTCCTTGTACATGGCGTTAACGCAGATTGCTCCCATAGCTAAGGTTATAAACATGTTGAACCTCAACAAGAAAGCTGTGCACTTCTTCGTGCTTGTCGAGGGCGCTGCAGTAGGCGTCGGAAAATGTTCGAATGGGAAGAGAATATTTCGAAAAGCTCATCTCGCCTTCGATGCGGTTGGCAAAGTTCATATCCTCAGTATAGGTTCCGTCAGGTTTTCTGAGTGTGTCCAGCCTGACTGCTTTGTCTTTTTTAAGGACTTTTACCAATCAACTAGCTTCACCGAGTGTTTCGTTCTTTTTTCTCTACAGGAGACACTTTTCGAAGCCCGAATTAGTCTCTTATATTCTTATTGTTTTAATCAACAGAAGTTGTAGTCCTCCTCCAGATTGATCTTGAGTGAACCATTTTAGAAGTTTTATGGTTTCCTTGCCAGTTCTCTGCAGTTCCGCATTTCATTTGTGGGTGTTTTTGACTCCGCAAGAAACATTTGGTAAGAGTGTCATTAAGACCTTAAACTGCTTCCTCGTTCGGGTGCACGACTTAGTTTACAATGTTTGTCACCAAATGGCTGTAGAACTGGTCGCTATGAACTCAACTTACCAGGTATACCGGTATGAAATGAATGTTTTTTTTTTCGAAAATAAAACACTCACTATTAATGGGAACGTAAAAGCATTTTATTCAAAGTATTGGCCATTGTTTTCTACACATTTTGACCATCTTTCTGGCAAATTTTTGAATACCACGCCAATAAAAGTGTTCGTCTTTTAAAGCAAACAAAGCAAGCACAAAGCAATTTTCAAACTCCTCGTAGGAATCAAAGTGCTGCTCAGCCAATGCTTGTCCCATCGATGAAAACAAATGGTAGTCGGAAGGAGCCAAGTCTGGTGAATACGGCGGGTGGGGTAGCGGCTCCCAGCCAAGTGTTTTTTTATTGTACCCTGAACCGGATTTGCTTTGTGTGCATGTGCATTGCCATGGAGCAGAAAGAACACCTTGCCGTGTCTTCTGGCCCATTCTGGTCGTTTCTCGATCAGTGCATGGTTCAAATTGATCATTTGTTGTCGGTAGCGATCAGTATTAACGGTTTCACCAGGTTTTAGGAGCTCATGGTACAGCACACCTTTCTGGTCCCACCAAACACACAGCATTGTCTTCTTGCCGAATCGATCTGGTTTTGCAGTCGATGTTGATGGTTGTCCCAGATTAAGCCATGATTTGTTCCGTTTATGATTCTTTAAATAAATTCATTTTGCATCGCCAGTAACAATCCGATGCAAACCCTATTTTCTTTCGTGTCTTTGAAGCAAAATTTCACAAGTGTTTTTTCGGTTTTCCGTCTGTCTTTCATTCACTTCATGTGGCACCCATTTTCCACACTTTTGGATCTTTCCCATAGATTTTAAACGGTCAAAAATTGTTTGTTGTGCAATGTATCTAACATTGCTGCCATTTGCTTTTGACTCAAAGTTTCATCTCCATCCAATATCGTTTGCAATACGGCGTCTTCAAACTTGTTTGATGGTCTCCCACGTTCTTCATTTCTCACATCAAAGTCATTATTTCTGAACCGCTGAAACCATCTTTTGCATGTTGCTTCTGATAGAGCATGATCACCATATGCAAAACAAAAAAAAAAAAAATAAGGGCTCGTTGACAACAAATTTTCTCTATCGAGACATTTCTATATTGCCGTTCACTTTGTACCGGTATACCTGGTACGTTTATGAATTCATCTTGGCAGCATGCATTTTTGACTGTCGGTTAACGTGACAACCACTGGCGGGTTGCCTCTTTTTTTTATTGAGAACGGCATCTAAGGCCCATCACGCGCCTTCGCTTCAAAGATGTTGATTGTGACAGTGATGAGAGTTCGCGCAGAGGGATGTTAAAATTCTTCGAAGAGACGAAAATGAGGGCGTTGCTTGATGAGGATTCATAGCGAATGCTCAAACGTCTACTGAATGATCGAATTCCTTGTTTTTGAACCAATCCAATTGCGTGAAGTTGTTCCTAACCGCTTTCATGCATTGTGTATTGTTCAAAAATAAGGAATTTGGTTACTCAGTAGGCGCTATCTGGGTCTCGCATTATAATAATAATTGGCTGGCGCTATAGTTCATAGGGGGACCAGGGCCTTGCGTGCTCATTAACTTCTCTTGTTGTTGTGCGCGGTACTGTTTTCTCACGAGTAGAAGAGACCTACAGTTTTTTACCGACTCCGAATGGCGAAATTTTCACTCCTACCATTGAATCCGACGGATTCAGTGGTAGGAGTCAAAATTTCCGCGATTTGCTATAATTGAAAACGCAAATGAACAAAAGTCGGTAAGGAAGTGCAAAAACTAGCTATTATTGAATCCGCGGTTCATACAAATGCGACATTTCTCATCCGCAACACATTTGATGCGTATCCGCCAGTAAAATGATGAAAACTAAGAAGAAAGTAAAATAATCACAAATTTGCATATATTAAGTGAGATTTAGATAAAATAGGCAAACAAATCGTCAGCAATTTCGAATGATGTTCGACTAAATGAAGGAAAATCAGGATATAGCAAAATATTTAACAAAGAAAGATCCAGAGACCGTCCAAAAGTTCTGGTTAAATCTGAAGCAAGAGCTTAATAGTTTGGGGCCTCTTACAGAAGAAATATCTGAGTGGAAAAGGCTAAATTTAAGCAAATAGATTCTGTTTTCCTATGGATGATCATTTTGAATACTTTTACTTTATGTTTGGTCGGACCACAAGTCTGCCCTCCGTTTCTACTGTGCCAAAACAAGGGAGAATTGAAGCCAACAGGTGGAGGAGAAAAAGTGTGCCGTCAATATACATAACTACTCCCTGTATTCTCGACTTTTCGTAAAAAACCCGCTTAGCCAAACGCTTTTCTTCTTCGGACATCGCTATCGTAATTCACTTTGGGCACAGAGTTATTAAAGACTCTGTGTTAGAGAGTCCAGAATATTAAAGACTTCCGAGAGGACACCAGAAATAGTTGATTGAGCCATTCCCACATTAAAATCCTGTCCAGTGCCATTTTTGTATCCACCGTCTGCTAAAAATCTTAGGCACGCTGCTAGTTTTAACTCAGGGGTCAGTGATGATGATCTGACAACAGTTGGTAATTTTGCCTTCAACACGTCCAGTATGTATTGAAAACTAACTTTATTCAGTTTGAACTATTTGATAAACCTGTAATTAAGAATATTTACTTGAAGTTGAGTAAGAAAATTTTTCTTAACTTACTGAGCATTGGGTAGCGAAAAGATATTACTTGCCACATCCCAAATTTTTTGGCGGATATGTCAACAATCACTTTGGTCCTCCTCCAAATCCAAAAAAAAAATGTTATTATGTCCATAACTTTTGATTTATTTGGCTTTCTTTTGAATTAAAAACAATTTTTCTTTCACAAAAATTGTACACTGACAGAACTCAGCTGTTATTAAAGAAAGTCGGTAACGAAGTTCAACAGACCGATAATGTTGTGCATACTCCGGATTCAATGATAGGGTTTGGTTGCGGAAGTGAAGCGATGCGGATTGGACAAAGTCCCGCCGCGGTCGATCCGCCGGATTCAATGATAGGCATGTTTGGGTATCTTTTTCTAAGATATTTATTACTCTTTGAATGATGCCAGCAGCTCGAAAGGGGTGGTGAAATATTCTTGGTGTTCAGCCGGGAAACGAATCATTAAACCTGCACCTTCGGCGTGTGAGTGTCGCATTTTACCCACTACGCCACGGCGGGAATTGCATAGAAGAGTCTGAGTACACAGTTCTGAGTACGTTTGTCGGAGCCATATAGAATTGTCAAAAAGGAGGATTTTTTTGTACTTCAAGCCATCGAAGGTTAAATTTCATTCAAAGTTTATCTTTATCCTACAAGCATCAGACACGAGTTTGACTCGAAAAGCATCTTAAGGGTTCAAACTGGTCACACTTCCTTCACCTCAACCTAACAAGTTGACACCCGAGGCGTACTTTTTCCCCCCTTCCACTCGAAACTCCATTAAATTATGCAAATCTGAACGATTTAAAAAATGTTCCTTTGGCAAAATTTTTTTTAAAGAAAAGGTTCCTTTCAAAGCCCTTCCCATCTGATGGCAATATCCACAAATCACAAGACGCCCTCGAGCAAGTACCAGTCTGTTCATCCCACGCACATATGCAAACCCGATGTCATCCCAAAATTTTCCGTGGCAAAAGAAATAAAGAAAAATGTTGACAATAAAATTGTCCACAATTTGCACGAGACCGACAAAATTAATTACCGTTGCTGACACCAAACAGATCTGATCGGGACATGAGTCATTTAATTTTCCGTAGATTGGTCTCCAATTAAAACGCAAAATTAACAATCCAGTGGGGAGCATGACAAATTACACACTCTGCAGGAACCACTCTTTCCCTCAGCTGTTCAATTCGAAAGCACAAAGAATTTGGAAAAAAGCGGCACACAAATATTTTGACAATTGCTTGCTTCGTGTTTGGTAAAGTTTTGTTTACTTTCGCAGTGCAAACAGACGTCGTTCGAATTTCGATCTAACGCAGGCAGCAAAAACCGAAGTGATGACAAGACCGACAAGCAAGCACTGACACGACCACTTCACACCTTCCTGCTTTCAGACACCACTGCTAATGAGAAAAGCAAACAGAGACGAGAGCAAGAAATAATGAAAACGTACCTTTTTCACGTATTCCCTCTTTTCGAAGTCAATCATCGCGGGATTTCGATCCAGTATATCCAACTGCTGATCCTCGCTGCCAATGAGATTGAGGTGTCGCTTTGGATCCGCCACCACAGCTGCTGCCGCTACGTCGGCCATCATCTCCACACTGCCATCGGTCGCCGGCTGGGGGCTGCTGTCATTTCTACTGCTGCCATATCCGGAAGTCACAGTCAATGGAGGGACGGCAGCAACAGCACCACCACTGCCCCCGCCGCCACCGCCGCCCCCACTGCCTCCGCCCAATATCACACCATTCGAGCTGAACACAATTGAGTCGACGTTCCCGTCGACGATTGCCGCGGCGTTTATCGGACCGTCACCCGATTCGCTGTAATTCCGTAAACCGATTTCGATTACGATTTTATTGCGATTTAAATTTTTCGGATGATTTGCGGCCAACAAATTGTAATCCCGTCCCTGGTGGTGGTGGGCGCTCGCGCTCACCGAGTCGCTGGCGACCTTCTCGCGAAGCTTGATTATGTTGGATATGTTTAGGCTGTTTGTCAGTGTGATGCCAGTAATAAAGACAAGGACTATTGTGATCGTGATGCCAATGACAAGCAGTGTTGGCATACGAAAGCATTTCCAACTGCACATCGTTAACGTTTTACTCCGGTGCTGTGGTGCGGCAGGCTGGGCAGGGGGTAGGTAGCACAACAATTTATTGTAGCCGGTCGTTGTGCGCGCCCCGCGTATCCTTTCAGAAGATCCAACTAAATGGAAGGCACTTTTTTTTCCACACAAATCTTAAGCACTGTTCGGAGGTGGGCACACACGCCCGCTGCTGCAGCGCGCAAAAGTAAATTGTAGCGCTCGTCTGACACAGATGAAACCGAGACGATATGAATGTCAGTTGATTGCGGAGATTTTGTGTTCCTTTTACCTGCGGTTCGGAGAATTATGTGTTTTTGTTGTCTTTACTTTTGCCCCTTTCAGCGGGACACACTAGGGTGGTGGTGGGTTTCGGGGGCGGGTTGTCGTCTTGTGAATTGATTGCATATGCGGCGGCACTGAATGAGTAATTTTAAAACGAGCCACGGATGAAGTGCCACGTATGTTGCTACGGCAAGGGATTCTTTAGAGAATGAGGTAGAGAGGGAAAGCGAATTCAAATCTGCGGTTGTGTGAAGAGTAACGAAAGCCAGAGCTTGCCTAGGATCCCTTTTTCGGAGGAGGACGTGTGTGTACGTGGAAATTGGGTCACGATGGGACTGTGTGCGAGTGTGCTGCCGCAAATAAAGGATTAAGTCTTTGAAGTTTACTGTCAGCTAAATGACAATTTAACTCTTTACACTGTCGGCTGTGTATTTTTGTGCAGTTTTGGGTCCTTCAAGGGTGCCGCGGAAGAAACGGAATGTGTAACGAGCAATTAAGTGTTCGGAGCGACAGCAGCTGCAAGTGGATTTGTGCTTTAAATGCGTCGATTGAGAAAAAGCTGATTTAAATCTGTTGACTGATTTTTTGAAGCCATGCAGGCCATTGTCGAGTTTATGTTTTGACGCAGAAATATTTTTTAAAAGGACATTTTGTTAAGTTCGACGGTCTGAGAGCTGTCTTCGATACGGGAATTGTGAATCCAAGGAAACTTAAGAGAAGCGATAGTTGCTTGTCTTGTGGTTACGTTGAAGGTTAACAGTTAAGTAGGACAAATACATTTTTCAACAGGAACTGCAAGGAGAATGTTCTGCTACATTGACCCAGGAACAGACTGTGGACTCACTTAAGAATTAAAAACTTTGAGACTCTCTCAGTGTTTGCTTTGTTTTGACGGCAGTTGCGACGCGTCACAAGTGCCCAGGATGCACATACTTCATCAAAAACTCGTTTTGTGGGTTGTATTGTATATATCCTTGAAGTCGAAGAGACGCAAAATTTTGCTAAAACCGGACAGTGACATTTAAAAATTGTTTCAAGGACAACCTGTGTAAACTTGGAGGAATGCAAGCTCAAGAAAAAACACACGGGCAACCATGTTCTTCAAAAGATGTCACCAAAAACCGACAGTGAGGCAGATAGTATGCAGCATTCGAGAAACATACTTTCACTTTGCTCACAAAGCCAAACTTTGCATCGACTCCTGGTCACTAAACCATGTGACGACCAACAGAAGGCTTACACTAATTAGGTGGAAAAAATTGCGCGAAAGAAGAAGAATTTAATGTGAATTTATCACATTGTTGGACTTGGCATATTGTAAGAAGGAGCGTCTATCGAAAGACTAACATTGGATACCGCAACCGCTACTCGTGTTGTGCGCGCTTCAGTTCTCTCAGGATTAAAAGGGACCTACAGATTCTTGCCGACTCCGAACGGCGAAGTTTCAGAAGCATTCTTAGACAGTTATTACTCTTTGAGTGTAGTCAGCAGCTCGAAAGAGGTGGTGCGGTGAAATACTCCAGGTGTTCAGTCCGGGAATCGAACCTTCCGCGCGTGGGAGTCGCGCTCAACTCACTATACCACGGTAGCCACATCGAGAGCAGCTTGATCATCCCAGTTCTGCTTTATGACACAGAAACTTGAACGAACCTTAAAGCGAATGAGGAAGCCTTAAGTCCTTACGAGAGGAAAGTTCTACTTGCGATTATTGATCCTGTTTGCGTTGATGGCATTTTGAGGAGAAGATTCAACGTCAACTTTATGAACTGCAGTATTCGTACACGGGCATGAGCCTGGTTTTTTCCTTTTTTGAAGGTTGGTTGGTCAGACTCAAATACTGTTCTATTGTACTACCAGGCAATGGGCCTGGTTAAGCCTCTTCGAATACAATGTTTAAGATGGCTACGGCACGTAGAGCGAATGGACTCCATAGCTCCGGTCAGAAAAGCCTTCAAGCCACCGGGACAACGCAATAGAGGACGGCCTAGAGTCAGCTAGCGCACACAAGCGGAGTGGGACATCCACCAACGTGAACGCAGCAACCGAGAGATTGTACTGACTGGGTTGGGGGGAGGCATGCTGGTAAGGGACCAGGTCCAAACCGGATTGTAAGGTCACGCAGGGAAATAAAAGAAAAAATGTCTCAAGAAGCTGAAATGAAGGTTTGGCAACAGAGGGTAGATAAGGGTAAATCCGATCGCTCATAAATCCAATCCCATACACAATGTTCTAAGGTAACTGAAGAACGACATTCTGTCTTTGTAAAGAGCCTAATTTACGTCTGGGGTCTTCATAATTTTTTGACTTTGCATACCTCGGCTAACACAAATGGGCTATGTGGTGTGGATTGAGTGCAAGGCTCCGACTTAGAAAGTCGAAGTGGGGAAGAGGGACCCGGCTCCGAAAGTTCCTCTGGAGAAGGGACCTGAAACATGCACTCGTTCAACATTTTTCTGAATTGAGAGCCCTCCTAACTCAGGTCTAGTTCCAGAAGGACCCGACTCCGAAGGTTCCTCTAGAGAAGGGACCCGAAACGTGCACTCGTTCAACATCGTTCTGAATTGAGAGCCGTACTAACTCAAGTCTAGTTACACCCCAGATACGTTGAACCTGAACTTTTAGCTAGCATCCTTCGTCTTGGCTTAAAGTAAATCAAGTACCGTCAAAAGCGGTATAACTGCTCTCCTTCTTCCGTAGGTAAGCGATCAAACAGCGATCAATCAGAATGAATGTCCCTAATTCACGTGTTCACGGACTATGGACTACTGACACATTGTCATTGAATTCAGCAGAAAAATAAAATTTTCCCGCGATCACTCAAGTGAACAAAATGAAGCCCCGGGATATGATGATGATAAAATAATTCTTTGTGACAAATCGCAATTTTTTAGCAGAGCAAAGTTTTTGTACGTAAGAACGTCGAAAAGTGGGAGACAAAACCACATGCACTTGAAAACGCATGGAGGTGAGCAGCCTACCAAAGTGTACAAAAACTCTGCAAGACAAAAATGCGAGAATGTGCCAAAAACCAAACGGTAACAGGGATTGTACCAATTTCTTGCAGAAATAAAAGTAGGTTCTTAGCCTGCCTGAAACAGAAAACAAATTTACCCCTTTTAGGATTCCGTACACTTTGCATAAAAAGTCTGAAAAATAGTTATTTACCCACTCAGCCGTGCATTCCAAAAGATAAAAAAAAGTACACATACACGTACACCCAACTGAAATGAGGGCACAAAAAAGTCAACGTTTAGCAGAACTAATAGGCAATATAAGCCATCGGTCGATAAGTGATAGCTGGCATAAAAAACCAGAAAAAACGTGCCCGACTCCACAGTTGACGTGGAATAAAAACTCAATTACGCGCCGCGCTGCTGTTTGTACAATTTGCTTCATAACTCCTCTAAATACGATCTATTCTCCGTGTGACAACAATAAACTGTGCTTGTGGGAAGAAGCGAGTCACAGAAGGTTAAAGTTATTTGATCTTGAAATTCAAGCGCGATTGAAGGTAATTTGGGAAAGCCTTTGAAAATTAGATAAGTTTGGTTTGGTGGTTTATGTCATGTGAACAATGCTTTATTTAAATAACTTCGAATTCGACAATAGCGGGACTAAATGATGAGATGATGTATTCGACCCCCTTTTGTTGTGTGTCGCTGCAAAGGATGTTACTGTGCAATTTTTGATGAAGACATTAGGACAAAATGTTTAACAGGATATTGTCCCTTGATGTGACTTTGGAGAGCAATCTGTGAAAAGACCACGTTTATGGAAGGTATGTGGAGTGTAGGGACAGATGTGGGGTTTGATTTTACGTGATCACCTGCCTTAACGGCTTATATCACGGGGAACCTTTTTTCCAAGAGTCGTAAGTAACGTAAGACTAAACGCCTTAGTTACCCAAATACCAAACTGAGATCATGCTTGAGGGGCAATCACCCCACCTTGGTTTGATGCGAAGCCTTTCTAAAACCTCTTCCGCTCTTTGGGTCGCAGCGCCCGGTTGAGAATGCAACTCCACACTGAGAGGGGATAGTCTTCTAACCGACTTGATTAGTTCTGCTTAAACAATGGACTAGACAAGTCAGCACAGTACACTATCCTCGACTCTACCCGCGATGTTAGGTGGTAAACCACAGCCGCCACGAAACTCCCACAAGGGGGCCTACCGTACGGTCAGGCTGGAACCGAAGTTCCAGGGGCCTCTGACCCCCGTGGCACCAGAATATAGCCTCTGGTTAAGCTGTCACTACCAGTCAGGTACCTTCAAAGCCTGGGTCTGTTAGCCGCCATCCCACCACAGACGGTCTTTCCTCCATCAGTGTTTCCGTTGTCACTATAAATAGTGATACGGATGTGATTTTGAATCATGTGATTCATAAATCCAGTCACATCATCTGAAGTGTAGGGACAAGGGCTAAGAAAGCCTTCTTGATTTAAGAGACACCCACTGATAGGAAAGAACTTAAGCAAACATTTAACACATCACTCAATAAGTCCCGGGGCGTCAAAAAAAAACATAAATTCCATACATAACAAAAACAAAAAAAAATTATACCATACATACTAAATTAATAATTTTTGTTAGTGGCGCCCCCTGTATATCCCCGGACTTATTGAGTGATCTGTTAATGCAAAACCAGAAACTGGAAACTGGAATCTGGTATGCAGTGAACGGATAAAAATATTCCCATAACTTCGTAGTTATTGTGGAAGACTTACACTACCTAGGCTCCGAGGATTACCCGAGCAAGGAAACCACCGATAAGATAAGGAAACACGAGTATCAATCGCTCTGTTCTTAAGCCCGATCGACTAATAATAAATAATAGAAAGATAGGCAGACGAGAATATTCTTAGACGCTTCGGGAGGGAAATCCTTCGAACTATCTTTTGTTCCGTTTGTACTGGTCGTTTTTTAAGGAGTAAACTGAATGGTGAACTGTGCAGACTGCACAGACTGTAAAAACTGTACAGCGACATCGATTTTCAGGTCAAGCGACTAGGACTCCTTTGGGGTAAGTGTTGTATTAATTGTCCCGCCCCGAAAACATTTAACTCTAACCCCGAAGGGCAGCGTGGTTAAGGACGATCAAACCTTCGTTGGTATCCAAAAAAGTATCTTAATCACTTGAGTGTACATAGCTGGAAGCATCTCCAATAGAACAAGACAGGGATGGATGAAAAATAATGTTGGCTAAGCCCCAGATGGACCCAGGAAAGAGAGTTAGGAAACATATTCCCAAAAAATATTGCGCGAGTTGGGACTATCTGGTCACACAGGACAAAGCTGTGAATATGCAGCAATAATTCAAAATGTTACTTTGTTAGTTTGTCGAGCGCTGCATAAATCTACTCTTTGAGTTTTTTTCTAAGCAACGACGAGCATAGGTCTCGATTGGGGTAGTTCAAACTTGAACGACCGTCTTTGAGGTATCACTATTGTCCTCTGTGTATATAACTCATTTAAAGTTGCTCCTAAATTTGAGAATTTCTTATCAAGGCAACAGCAAGGTACACACTTATATTGTGAGTCACAAAATCTTGAACTTCTTTCCTTCACTGTCAACCTTCAATTAAGCACAACTGTCCTTAAGAGGATTACAGTCCAAACACAAATGAGATAGTGTCAGGTTGTAAAAGTTTTGTTTCTGAAAACCCACAGTTTAAACCAGCTTCGACGGACGACAATCATTTACTTTTCTAGATTGAAAATTTATTTAAAGTACCTCTACGGGAAGGGAAAAGGAATGCTTTTTTTGCCCGTGAAAAACTAAACGGGGTGGCCACCGTGGCGTAGTGGGTAGAGAACGACACTCACACACTAAAGGTCCAGGTTCGATTTCCGGCTGAACACCTCGAATTTTTCACGGCACCACCTCTTTCGAGCTGCTGATAACACTGAAAGAGTATTAACTGTCTAAGAAAGCTTCTCAAACTTCGCCGTTCGGAGTCGGCAAAAAACTGTAGGTCCCTTCTACTCGTGAGAGAACAGTAACGCGCACAACACGAGTAGTTGATGAGCAAGCTAGGCCCTGGTCCCATGTGGACTGTCGCACCATCCAATTATTAATTAAAATTAAAAGGGGCTCGGGAGGTTTTTCTGAATAGAGTGGAGCTGTCTTCAATCGGTCCATAAATCACCGTCCGAAGTCTTTATCGATGGTATGGTGAATTCAACCGAGGTCGTAGTTCACTCCCAGACGAATTTCGTGAAGGTCGTACAAAATCAGCTGTTGTTCCGGAAACCATTGATGCTGTGCGCCAACTGATATTGCAAGATCGTCATGTGATTTACCGTGAGATTGAGACAACCTTAGGCATACGTGGGACCAGCATACATTCAATATTACATGAACATTTGACCGTCAATAAAATTTGTTCGCGTTGGACCCCACACAATTTGTTAATCGCTCAAACAAAGGCTGGTGTCGATAGGTCGAAAGAAATGCTCCAAAAATACAATCGCGGTGTTTCGAAACATGTCTATGACATCGTGAAAGGTTATGAATGGTGGGTTTATGCGTATGAGCCCGAAAGGAAACAGCAGTCGACTGTATGGGTGTTTCAAATTGAGCCAAAACCAACAAAAGTTGCGCACGAAGCACTTCCAAGCAAATGGTTGCCTGTTTTTTCGGAAAAACTGGACATGTCGCAACCGTACGACTAGAACAACGCAGAACAGTCAATTCTGAGTGGTACACAACCATTTGTTTGCCAGTTGTCTTCTAAGAAATCAGGAAAACCAACAGCCGAAGACGGATCACTCTTCACCACGACAATGCGAGCTCTCACACATTGGTTCAAACAACTGCCTTTTTGAGCACTCAAAGCATCGATTTAATGAGTCATCCGGCGTATAGTCCTGACTTGACACCGAATGACTTCTTTTTATTCCAGTACATAAGAAATAACATGAGAGGTCAACGTTTTTCGGCACCTAAAGCGGTTGATACGTTCAGAATGCATGTTTTGGAGATACCTCAATCAGAGTGGCAAAAGTGTTTTGACAATTGGTTCAAACGCATGCAAAATTGTACAGGTCTTAATGGGGAATATTTTGAAAAACAATAAAGCTATTTTCGATGATTAATATTTGTTTTTGTTCTATAATTCCGATAAAATGAGAGGCAACTCTCGTAAACAATTACAACCACTATGCCGTTCATTACTTTACACTCACAGCAATCCTACAATAATTCAATTCCTTCTTGTAAACGCCAAAAACGACTGAATGAGCCTAAATTTGATAAACGAGCCAAACTTTCCATAATTCAACACAACTAACCATAATTGGCATACAATTTGCTTCCCAAAAAGCAGTTGATTTGGCCACCTGCACATTCAGTAACAACCCTCCTCCTGAACAGCGACACCCTGCCATCTGACGGTTCCGACGTTTCTCATGCGTTATGTACAAATTCGCCCAAATAAAAAAAATAACCACTTTTTTCAGAATAAAGTTCTCGATTATTTTTAATCATCAATGAGACATCATAGCTATTCTGTCCCCGCTGACATGACAAATCGTCAAACTACGGAAAAAGGTTTCGGAATAAAACACACACTTCACATGCATGAACACATATGTCACATTGTAGGTGACATTCAAAGTCATCATTTTATCCGCAATTTGTATGCGACTGTCAATTTGAAGGCGAAACAAAAAATAAATTTCGCAGTCGAAACCGAAATAAATAAGTAATTACGGGGGAGTTAATGGGGAAATAATTCAACAAAATTGAATTATTTGTGTGGACGACGATGTAGACAATGTGGATCGGGTGTTCGCCAAAGTGGAAGGTAAGTTAAATTTCATGGAGTTTCAAAAAGTGAAACACTTTGCATGAGCGGCTCTGTGCAAGGGAAAAACAATTTTTTCGAAGTAGGATGATAGAGGATTGGAGGAGAAGGTTCAACGACGAACTCTATGGGCCGTACACCGGCACACAGTGGTGCACCTGTTTAGGGAAAGCGGAAATAAATCTTTGAGCCCATTGACCGATCTCAATGAAATTTGAAATATGTGGGCGTAAAATTCTAATGCTGTCAAAAAATGGTCTTTATACAGTTGTGATCATAAAAATTGCAGTAGTTGTACGACTAAGGTAATTAGCAACATATTTCTATGAAGATCCTTTTTTTAAAATGTATATCCGTTTTTATGGTTTTTTTCCGGTAACTAAGATACCAAACCAGAAATAAAAAATAAAGGCTTACTTTCTCCTTTTTTCACTCATTCATTGAAACCTGTTGATTTAAGCCTGTACATAAAAATAGCAGTATTTTTTGGTTTTCCCATACGGCGTCTCAGAAATTGTTGTTTAGAGTTTAAAAAATATTTGTGTATTCTTGTTTGGTAAGTGAATGTTTTTGTATATGTTGTCTTTTATTAACATACTTTAAAATAAGAAATATGGGTCGATCAAAACATTGTACCGAAGATATGCGGAATTTGATCAAAAAATTGCGTTCGGAGGGAAAAACATATGCTTAAATCCAGGAAATCGTAGGATGTTCAGCGAAAATGGTCAGCAATGCGCTAAGCTGGAAAGCTAGGCCCAAAACAGGGTAGGTCCAAAAAGAGTGACGGCTAAGCAAACTGACCGAAAAATTATCAACATGGCAAAGGAGAACCCTTCAATAAGCTTCAGACAGATAAGGGATGAACTCCAACTTCCGGTGAGTGCTGTGACGGTTAGAAGACGCCTTCTAGAGGCCAAACTTCCAGCTCGAAGCACGCGAAAAGTACCACTTTTGACAAAAAAGCATATGCAAAAAAGATTTGCATTCTCAAAGTTTCACAAAGCTTGGCCTAAGGAGAAATGGAGGAATATTCTGTGGAGCGATGAAAGCAAAATAGTTTTATTTGGATAGAAGGGTCGTCGGAAATATGTAAGACCACAGAAGGAAGAAAATAATCCCCGTTATACAGTTAAAACTATTAGACACGGAGGAGTAAAACTTATGATTTGTGAGTGTTTCTCATATAATGGGGTTGGGCCTATATATCCTATCAAGGGTATAATGGACGGTGCTGAGTGCGTTAAAATTTTAAAATATGTTATGCCGCCATATGCCGAGGAGGAAATGCCACTAGTTTGGGTATATCAACAAGATAATGACCCAAAACATACGTCAAAACGGGCAAAATCTTGGTTTGAGGAAAAAATAATAACTGTTATGAAGTGGCCAGCACAATCCAGTGACCTAAACCCCATTGAGAACTTGTGGGGCGATGTTTAAAATCCTGTCCATGAGGCCAAATCAAAAAAAACGCCAAGGAATTGTGGGAGGTAGTTCGAGACTCATGGGAAACTATACCGGTTGAGAGATGTCGGAGTCTGGTGGATTCAATGCCACGAAAATGCAGCGCAGTGATAAAAAGCAAAGACTTTGCCACAAAGTAATAATGGTAAGTTGTAAATAATAATGATTTCATATTGTTTCATTGATTTCTGTTGTCTAGGCGCAGCATAATTCTAAGCACTGCTATTTTTCGTGAACAAATGTGAAATATTACTGCGACCAAAAAAAATAGTTAAAAGTTATAAACAACGTTTACTTTGTGATATCCCTGTTAAGACTGAAATACTTTACTTTTGTATAGGTTTTTTGAAAAAATATTTAAAAAAAAAAAAAATTATTTGTCTTTTTTGAGGAGCACTGCTATTTTTATGAACACAGCCGCAGCATGAAGGATAGCAGCGTAATCCTAAGTTAAAAATTGAAAAATGCATTTTTTGCTTTGTTTAAGTGCATAAAAAAGTGTATTTAAAAACAATTTATGACAATCAATTCAGGCTCAAAACAAAGCTGGAATTCATACCTATATAGAACAATTACATTAAATACCACCTACTAACACACTTTCGTTGTAAAAATTTTATTTCCACTTGTTTGTGATTGCGCATCACTACTACTCGTACTCGTAAATGGTTCATGTCCATGGTATTTGCGCAATACAAGCATTAGAAGGGATATCGTAGAACAATTAAAGAAAATGCCGAAAAATGTCGGACATTGCTCCATTTAAACAACTCGTTTTCCCAATGTGCAAAAAAGTAACATTTTTATTTTTGCAAAAACAACAGAGAATAGTTCGAGCATTTAGAAAAATGATCTTTCTCGCTGGAGCATCTTGCAGCACTTTTGTTATGCTCCAACAAACATAGTAAACCATCCCCCAAAAGGTGACCTCAACAAAAAGCCTGGTCTAGGAAATTGGCGGTAAAAATGGAAAAACTGTTGATGCAGTATGGAGGATGAATGTACACTCTTTTAACTAGTTTCAACATTATGAATCAGGGTTGGTTACTTTAGCAAATATAATAATAATAATTGTTGGCCCTACAGTCCAAAGGGGGACCAAGGCCTAGCTTGCTCATCAACTATTCATATTGTGCGCACTACTGTTCTCTCATGAGTAGAAGGGTCCTACAGTTTTTTGCCGACTCCGAAGGGCGAAGTTTGAGAACCTTTCTTAGACAGTTAATACTCTTTCAGTGTTGTCAGCAGCTCGAAAGAGGTGGTGCCGTGAAAAAATTCGAAAAATTGGTGTTGAGCTAGGAGTCGAATCTTGACCCTTCGGCGTGTGAGTGTCGCAAAATTTTGCTAAAACCGGACAGTGACATTTAAAAATTGTTTCAAGGACAATTAGTATAAGCTTGAAGGAATGCAAGCTCAAGAAAAAACACACGGGCAGCCATGTTCTTTAAAACATGTCACCAAAAACCGACAGTGAGGCAGATAGTACGCAGTATTCGAGAAACATACTTTCACTTTGCTCACAAAAACAAACTTTGCATCGACTCCTGGTCACTAAACCATGTGACGACCAACAGAAGGCTTACTAAAGGCTAAATAAAAAGAATTTAATGTGAATTTATCACATTGTTGGACTTGGCATCTTGTAAGAAGGAACGTCTATCGAAAAACTAACATTGGATACCGCGACCACTACTCTTTGTTGTGCGCGCTACTGTTCTCTCAGGATTAAAAGGGACCTACAGTTTTTTGCCGACTCCGAACGGCGAGATGTGAGATGCTTTCTTAGACAGTTATTACTCTTTGAGTGTTGTCAGCAGCTCGAAAGAGGTGGTGCCGTGAAAAATTCGAAAAATTGGTGTTAAGCTGGGAGTCGAACCTAGATCCTTCGGCGTGTTAGCGTCGCACTCTACCCACTACGCCACGGCCACCGATCTTTAGAAAATATGTCACATAAAATTTCCTCAAAAAACAAGTCGAATTTTTAAAATGTCAAAGTCCCAACATTGAGATAGTCGTACACCGAAAGCTCTCATAAGAAGCCAACAAAATTTTGGCTTTCTAAATTCTCAAATATGTATAAACAAATCAAATCGAATTAACAATAACACTAATCTGTGCAAATTATTTCATTTTACATATTTTTTTTTTTCACTCGGGCAGCACTGTGGGCATTCGCCTTGTCAAGCGTATTAGAATACAACACCTAGGATGGCTTAATCATGTACAGAATGTGGGCATCACTACTTCGAAAAATTTTTTTTTTTCAATTTATAATCGAAAAGAAAAACGTGTTTTGTGTTTTGACAGACTTTTGGACCTTTCTCATGACATGAAACTACGGCTACGAACATTTGAATTATTCCATACATCCGAACAGGGCCGCAAAAGTGAGGAAACAACTTAGTGCACACTGCCATTCGAAAACAACGCAAAACATCCACATCTCGGACGGAGTGTCATAATGAGAAGAAACAACTTTAAAGATCGTCAAGGACTAATTTTTAATCATCCCAGTCCCCATAGACGGCCAATAACTTGGAAAAAGCTGATCTTTCTGAAAGCAAACTTTTGTAAGATTTCATTCGGCTTGTTTGTGTTGCGTTGAAGAACTTTTAGAACGAGCTGTACAGCGGCATTCAAGTGACTTCTAGCTTCACTGCGGTGTGTGGTGAATTGAAAAAAGTTTAACAGACAATAGTTTGAATTATTTTGTTGCCACTTTGTTGATATTTCACAAGTTAACTGCCACTACAACAACGAATCCAGGAGAACAATTTCTTAAACCTTAAATCACTCTTCACGGCTCTCCCTACACCATTCATCGTTCGCCCAAAAAAACGACAAAGAATTTCAACACGAAACATCTCCTTGAAGAAACACTGAATGTTCTTTCTGAGTTTATAACGAACACTTCAGTGTGTCACCATTTTGCGTCGCTGCCCTCGCTTAGAAGGCAACTCGTTGCAGCATGCTGGAGCCATAAACTCACCATGTTAACCCATTAAAATGTCCCTAGCGGAGGCATTTATTAATTAAATTACCCGCGATAACGTAATTCATGGCAGCCAGGAATCCCAAGAATGCTTCTCTCAAGCCGTTCAGCCATCGTATGAATGAGGTTGGCTCGTTGCGTTCCATTTAACGGCTCCTCAAATCCTCCACGCGACAAGGAGTGAATGGAACGAGTACTCCGGAGGTCCTGTACACACTCTCGTTTCATAAAGTCAGCAATTAGAACAAAGTCTCATTCTGTGCGTCTTCCAATTTGATTACAAACCAAAGTGAGTCGTTTCACCTTCACACTTTTGAGGGAGACGTTCACGGACTAATGTCCAGCTTATAGCGCGTTCATTAAAATGTCCTTAAAATGTTGTGATTCCTTTTCTTTAATTTTTTGTCTTCCCCTCAACCATTATTTTACCCTTCCCTTGATGATGATGAATACACATAATGTTTCTATTCAGTGCTCTCGCAGTACACACCGGAACATACCCAACGCCCGGGCGACGAACACAGTTCCCTCATTAACCCCGGCTACGACATGGATTTTGAGTTGTAAATCCTAACAAAAGCATCATTTACGCAGGTACCAGCACGAACGGCGGAGGAGGCATACGGCGGCGGCAGCCGTATCTAGCACCGGCAGCCTATTCTTCCTTAATTACGATGAACACATAGAATGCGGCTCACCAGGAGGGCTGCCGCTAAAGCTGCCCCCACGCTGCCCTTGCTGACTTCGCCGTGACTGTTGTGCAAAAAAAAGGGTTTTCTTATTAAGATTTAATTATGGAAACCAAGATATCCTTGTTGGGCGGATCTACATCCAAAGTCCTTGGACCACCGATACCACTTGACATTTTTTATGCTTTGTCTTCGCTGCTGGCGCCATTCACCACCGGAACGAAAATCAACGCAGCCCTTGCCGCCCGTCGTCACCCTACTTTTTAACGACCTTCCATGGTGTTGTTGGAGAGAATCTCAACTAATCTGATAGTCTTGACACGTTCGATGGCTTCAAGTCCGTTCGTGCGGCATTCGTGGAAGACAACGACCACACAGCGCAACACAATGACTTCGGCAGTCGCAGCTGCAATTGCATGATTCACATGATTATCGCGTATGAATTTGACAAATTGCAAATTGCTGCAAACAGTTGCTGTGTACAACCGTGTGCGACTGGACCGCTTCGAGGGTGACATGGAGACCACATGATGACTGCGACAACGGCATCGACAACGAGAACGACGACGTTGAACGTGATTTGAAAGCCGGAAATAAAAATTTAGTCTCAACGGAGAATTGTCGGTTTTAGGGCGGCGCATCCCCCCGTTAGCCACCCAGTTGTTGATTGTGGGCTCGACTGCGGGATCAGAAAAAGGAAATCACTTTAACTGTGTACGTCGAGAAATGATGTCATAAAGGGATGCCGATTCGAAGTGTATCATTGACAGATGTGGCGCACAGAGGTACCGTACTGTGTGCCGCAGTTCATAAATAATTCTTGTGCATATCAAGTTCTACGTTCGTCATCGTTTGCTGTAGTCCGACTTTTGACGAAACTTCTCACTTTCTTGATATGATGTGACATTTACTGGTATTTTTGTGTTTTGGGGAGGTTGTGACAATTTATTGGCAACAACAGTGGTTTGTTTATAAGTGCGTCTGATCCATTACTCATATTTCAAGTAGACAGATTGAGGATTTTCATTCATTTGATAAGTTGGCCAGGAAATGCTCGTATCTGCCAAAGGTGTCAAAATTAATTCTTGCAATGGCCGATGGAAACTTCAATTGTCAAATGTTTTTCAAATTCTAAAAGATTTAAACAAGTACTGAAAGGTTTACACTCGGTTTAGGGCAACGATCATTATGAGAGGTCTGTAAAATTGACATTGTTTACATTTTCAGGTGTAAAGCTAAAAGGATGTTGACAGTTTAATAATGTCTAAAATATCAGCCCGGGAAAACTAATGCCCAAGACAGTATACAGCGTACCCATACTGAAATATTGTTCCATCAATTAACGAGGTGCAGTTGAGAGCTTCACGAAACGAATGACATTTGGAGAAATGTCAAATGTGAGCTGCAAGCCTAAACGTAAACATCAATACGAAGGTTGCCTTTTATACTTCGGGATTGGGCAAACCTAGTGTTGCAATGTGGCAACTGCCAGCTCTATCGTAAAGTTTGACACTTTTGAGGTTATACGTACTGAGAACGTTTTGACGTACGAGCGCTATTTGTGTTGATTAATAATAATAATTGTTGCTGCGACAGTCCACAGGGGGACCAGGGCCTAGCTTGCTCTTCAACTACTTATGTTGTGCGCGCTACTGTTCTCTCACGAGTAGAAGGGACCTACAGTTTTGTACCGACTCCGAACGGCGAAGTTTGAGAAGCTTTCTTAGACAGTTAATACTCTTTGAGTGTTATCAGCACCTCGAAAGAGGTGGTGCCGTGAAATATTAGAAAAATTGGTGTTGAACTGGGAGTCGAACCTAGACCCTTCGGCGTGTGAGCGTCGCACTCTACCCACTACGCCACGGCGACTGTATGGGTGTTTCAAATTGAGCCAAATCCAACAAAAGTTGCTCGCGCACGAAGCACTTCCAAGCAAATGATCGCCTGTTTTTTCGGAAAAACTGGACATTTCGCAACTGTGCCACTAGACCAACGCAGAACAGTCAATTCTGAGTGGTACACAGCCATTTGTTTGCACGTTGTCTTCCAAGAAATCAGGAAAACCAACAGCCGAAGACGGGTCACTCTACACCACGACAATGCGAGCACACATCAGGTCAAACAACTGCATTTTTGAGCACTCAAACCATCGATTTGATGAGTCATCCGGCGTATAGTCCTGACTTGACACCGAATGACTTCTTTTTATTCCCGAACGTAAAAAATAAAATGAGAGGTCAACGTTTATCGACACCTGAAGAAGCGGTTGATGCGTTCAGAATGCATGTTTCGGAGATACCTCTATCAGAGTGGCAAAAGTGTTTCGACAATTGGTCAAACGCATGCAAAAGTGTATAGGTCTTAATGGGGAATATTTTAAAAAAGAATAAAGCTATTTTCGATGATTAATATTTGTTTTTGGTCTATAATCCCGAAAAATAAAGGCAACCCTCGTAGTATGAAACATCAACAACTCTGTAGCTGTTGTGTTGTAGATTCTTCATACCATTGATGTTTTAGTTTGTCAGTTGTGACAAAATATTAAAAAAAAATGAATTTTACTCATTCCTGAATAGGTGCGTTCCCGTACTCAAACAAACAACACAAAACAGTACAAAACAACACACAACAGTACAAAACAACACAAAATAATACAAAGTCCGTTCGCGTATTCCGAAAAAATGAGTATTGCGTTAAATGAGCACTCTGTCGAGAGGGTAAAATATTTTCCCACCTTGCCCATTTTAACACAAGACATTTTTGTGTGTAGGTTGTTGGTTTTCTGTCAAATTAATTGCAGAAATATATAGAAAATGAAAAAAATAGTTCAATATAGAAATAAGTGAGCACAGACCGATTATCTTTGGGTATGTGTCTCAAATTTTTGTTGTTGTTTTTGGTTTTTGTAGCTAAAAAGTGATTTTGACATTTCTTAATGACATCCTTTACAAATTTGGTTTAGATGCGTTCCCGTACTTTGCCTCTTTCTGCGAGATTTATCCTCACTCCTTAACAAATGACAGATTTCAAAATTTGGTACAGAAAGTACTGGAACACACCTAATGTGTGCACTGTACACAACAGTGTACACATTAGGTGTGTGTCTGTAAGACAAACACTGTACACAACAGTGTACACATTAGGTGTGTGTCTGTAGAACAAACGTGTTACAGATGTGATGACTGTACTTAACAGTTTGACTTAATAAAGATAAATGACGAGTAGTACTCCATTAAGTCAAAGTGACAGAAGATAAATAGTGCTGTCATATTCTCGCATCGTAAAGTAAACAGCTCTCAAACAGATTTATAATTACTTGAAGAACAGTTTGTCAAACTGTCGAACATGACAACTAAATTTTACTGACAATAAAAGACGGCACTTAGTCACGCACTATTCCGCCACCAGCAGGATTAAGGAATAGTATACATCATCGAAGGATGTTCTCAAGAAACCTCAACGCAATGAAATAATCATTAACGGTCCCTTTTAAGATACTCAAGCTGTATTAACATGTTATTTACGTGAAAAATCAACACACACAATGGACACAAATGCGTGGGAGTGTGCAAAAAGGAAGAACAGTCTGCTCTATTTTTTTCTCGATAGACACTAAAGCAATTTTTCCGGTAATAGGGAATTAGCGAAAATTGTCAGACACTATTAATCGCAACAGGAATTGCCTTAGTCGACGTATGAAGCTTGTGAGACTCTACAGGTTTCTCGAGAAAAACTCTTGAACTTCAGGAAAAATTATTTGTTTTGAGTTGAAGGCAGTGAACAGAGGAAAAATTAATGGTCGCCAGTGTAACAAATACTGAAGGCGAGACAGAACACGGCGGCATTCTCGAGCAGATCATTTTTGTTGCCACATAAACGCCAAAGCAAATGCAATCGAATGTCAGAACAAAAGTTGTTTGCCACCAAATTGATTCCCAGCAAAGAACGGCCTGAAAGCGCTATAGTTTAAAATGTGGTACTCCTAAGTTACTTGTTGGGCGCCAGAATACAGACGGTTGTGCACCAAAAAGAAACTCTTGTGGAACTAAAGTACGCCTGTTAAGCGCCAAACGCAACGGCAACGCATATTTCGCAGATGATTGCTCATCAACAGCCCAACAGAAAAAGATTGTAGGGTGAGCACTGTAGGGGTTTCTTGGAAAAACAAATATTGCTAAAAGACAATTGATATGTGGCAAGGTGCCAACGCAGGTTGTTATACAAGGTAAACAACACGTTGCAAGGAAACAATACCAAACTCTTTGCATTGTATACATTCTTCTAAAGTGCTTGCACATACAAAACATAAATTAGAACATCTGCTTTTATGTCTAGCTCCTTGATCGAAGAACACTAATCACACAGTTGAGTGCCAAACATTTTGCCCCTTTTGTTCTGTCATGTCCTCATCTAAAAAGGAGATTAGTGGCTTGCTGTTTTTCGTCCCCTTTGCACAAGCCATTAGAAACCGACTTTGCCAATGCATTGTTGTTGCATTTAATTGTTCCTTCGCTCGCATCGAGATATGCCAACGTATCGCCATCAAACCGAACCTCCTTTGCCATGTCTGCTTCAGGGTTGCCAGCAACACCAACGTCAACATAATCTTTATGCGGTAAACGATGACAAAAAGAAAAAAGTAAGCGACCCAATAATGGAAATTCCTTCGGTCTTCATTGCTCATGAGCTTCATTGAGCTGTCATTGCCGGGAAGACGTTTACATTTCCCAGCACCCCCGTATCCAACAAAAGGTCAATACACCTCCCACCAACAGCATCTACCAAACCCATGACGACCCAACTTGAATGCTTTGATTTCCCCACTCCCTCCCATCAGTCGTTATAGGAGCGGGGACGGGTGCAAAAAAAGATTCAGAGATAAATCAGACAACAGGACACGTGTATCAGGGGCCCATTGTTGCGATGGGTTGTGTTTTGAGTATCGGTTTCGTGGAACGGCCAATAGCCCACATTGGATAAAAGGCAAGCCGTAAACAAGATACATCCTCAATCGTACCTTACTAACGACTCATTGGTTGGTTTCAATTTCTCGAAATTGGTTCGTTTGGCGGAGTAGACATCACCTCACTGACAAGCGCACCAAAACGGACGCCAGGAAAAAATCGCAAAAAGAAGGAAGGAAAAACTGCATCTCCTGACCTAACTTAACTCCGCTCGAAGAACTCGACTTTCAATTCGAATTCGCCTCCAACAAGCCACAGAACTCGGCGTAGGTCTCTGCCTGACATAGCAATAACAAAGGACTACACAACCGCCATCATCTGACATCTGTGTGACGCAGAGAAAAAAAAACCAAATAAAAAGGCGCACACAAACTATCATCGGCCTTGACACATGTAGATGAAAGTAGCTCTGATTACCTCGCAAAAATAGGGGCAGGGCACCGAGACGGAGGCTGAGAAGGAGCAGATTGACTTTTTCGGTCACATTGATTGATGGCAATTTTCATGGACAACTTTAGACGTCATGAATAATCAGTCATTAACGACGGTCTAAGTTGACAGGGAAAGTTTTTGATTAACAATCAGACCTCAGCATCGACTGCAATGACATTGGCCGGAGGCAGTGGGCAACACAACTGCGAGATACGTGTGCGTCGAGTTGAATACTTTGAAAAAAATCAATTTGCAAACGTGCGCCTGTCCTGCTTGTGCAAATGAATTGGTTTCTCAGTGAGATATCTATCTATTGGTGAATTTATGTGTTTCTGCTTGACAAGCGGTTTTTAATTTACAACGAGTTGACAATGTTGATGGACGCTGACCGATGACGAATTTAACACTTAAAAGGGTTTCCTTAAAAGAACAGTAGAGGCCTGTGGTTTTGAAGGAGAGAAGGAAGCATGGTGGGAACTGCTGTGAAATAAACGTGATTCTGTACTGCCCTGAGGTGAAACTTCTTGAATTTAACACTCTCACAACACGCATTAATCCTTAATCCAATCTTCGGACGCACAGATAAGTTTAGAGACTCGTTCTTTAGTCGCACCACACGAATATAAAATCTTTCTGGTTTAACTTCTCCCACTCATTGTAACCCACAGGAATTTCAGACCAATGTACACTGGTACCTCTTTTCCCACTCTTCCTCTATACCTTTGGGCCGTGCTGTTATATAATTCTGGTCAATCAAGGGTACCAAACAATCCATTAGCGGGCGCCAATTTTATTAAAAAAAAAACCAAGATGCTCATCAACAGCAGGAGAGCAGTTTTTTTTTTCAGTTTTCCAGCATCTTCTGTTAGCATCCTTTTTGTGTCACCCTTTCTGAATTCAAAACTTCTTAAACGAGAAATTTGGAAATACTCAAGTAACCATAGAAGAACGCCTCCAAACGGAGATAACGACCTCCAGCTGTTAAAAGGCACTGATTAAAACAGGAAAGCGTTGGGGAATTCAAACTCTTGTTGTTAAGAGGCGCTGATTGAAACAGAAAAGAGTTGGGGAGTCGAAACTCAGTCCAAGATTCCCCATCGTACGGGAAACAATAACAGGCATTTAATGGTTTGTAAAATACTCCTTTAAATGAAGTACAAACCAAGAAGTCCTCTCGTTGTGGACTCTTTTAAAACTGAAGAGCCCGACTATAAGTCTGTCAAGTCAAATTTTGCTCCTCGAAATGAGCACGGTTTTTAGGTTCGTACCCATTTCATCAGGTGATAATTATTGTTGGCGCTACAGTCCAAAGGGGGACCAGGGCCTAGCTTGCTCATCAACTACTTGTGTTGTGCGCGTTACTGTTCTTTCGCAAGTAGAAGGGACCTAAAGTTGTTTACCGACTCCGAACGGCGAAGTTTGAGAAGCTTTCTTAGACAGTTATTACTCTTTGAGTGTTGTCAGCAGCTCGAAAGAGGTGGTGCCGTGATAAATTCGAGGTGCTTAGCCGGGAATCGAACCCAGACCCTTCGGCGTGTGAGCATCGCACTCTACCCACTACGCCACGGCGGCCACGTAAGTCAATATAAGAATTCAAAATATTTTCCTCCTTGGTGTGGACAAGGAGTTTGGCCAAGATTATCGCTAAACTTATATTTGCGACTGATAGAGCCAGTCAAATCCCCCTTTTTTTTGAGAATTTTTTGGTGTTTAACATTATTGCCAATAATACGATGTATGACAGATGAACGGTTATGCATACATTGGATGGCACTACAGCCACCAGTTTCTAGCGTGCACCTGTGACGGGTGCGCCACTTCTCTCACGACTAGAAGGGATCTGCAGCTGGGCTCCGCCACGGCGACCACAAAGTGGGGAAATGTTTTTTGTTTTTTGGAAAACCATACAATGTAAGTAACATTGTTCTTAACTATAAAATAAGTGTAAACCAAAAGAGGATAACAATTTGGGTGCTTACGAGTCAAACAAATATCAGATTTAAAGGAATTACTTGCAGGTTACAGAAGACATTGAACCTATGTCAGACATTTATTTTTAACAGCCTTTTAGATCATCTGAAATGTGCTTTGTCAAAGAGATGACAAGGAATGATGATAAAAACTGGAAGCTATGCTCTGTACGGGAAACCAATAACTTTATTCTGTGTACATGTTTGTAGACGCTTGTCATCAAATTCATTTTTATTTGAGGGGCTACTGTAACTTAGCACGTTGTTCTAAAATTTGTACCCATCTCCTTGTGTGATCTGCGTAAAAACGGTTTCATTCTAATGAAAACGATGTCATTCTAATGAATACACCATATGCATGCGTGTATCCATCTGGTGCATTAATTTTTCGCAGCCGTCTGTAGTAGTAGTACCCCCGCTAAATGAGGGGCCTTCACTTAGTGGGGCTACTGAACATGTTAACATGGTTCTTTGCTTCAGGTTTTTCCCCCACATGCCATTTTTATGTGTCACACTGTTTTAAATTTTATAAAATGTATGCTTAGATAGTGTAGCGCTACTTAGCTTTGCTGTTCTTCATTTCAGTTTGAAGGAAACGCCAGTTTGGAGGCACTATTTGGGGTTAAGTTCAAAAGACTTTGAGTTTTTCTGAAAAAGCATTCAATTCTACATGAAATAAAGAAGGATATTCTCAAAAGACCTTAACGCAATGAAATAATCATTAACGGTCCCTCTTAAGATACCCAAGCTGTATGAAAATGTAATTAACAATGAAAATCAACGGCATTTGCGAGGACCCAATGTTGGGCGCCAATACGTATGGGTGTGCAAGAAGGTAGAACAATCTGCGCTGTTTTTTGACAGCCACCGAAGCAATCTTTGCCGGCCATAGGCGAACATTGTTGGACATTAAAAGTCGCAACAGGAAGCGCCTTGGGCGAAGTATGAGGCATGTGGCACTTTACACGATTGGAAAAAAGCCCTTGGACTTCGGCAAAAGATGTTGGTTTTGAGATAAATTCAGTCAACAGAATAAAATAGATTTAAACTAAATTCACTGATTGAAAAAAGACACATGATCACTTTAATTATTCAAGAACAATAGGTGCGTCACCCTGTAAGAGTGAAAAACACAACAATAATTAATAATAATTGTATGGCGCGACAATCCACAGGGGACCAGGGCCTAGCTTGCCCATTAAATATTCGTGTTGTGCGCGCTATTGTGCTCTCACGGATAGAAGGGCCCTACAGTTTTTTGCGGAATCCGAACGGCGAAGTTTGAGAAGCTTTTTCTTAGACAGTTGAGTGTTGTCAGCAATTCAAAAAAAAAGGTGGTGCCGTGGAAAATACTTGGGAATCCCAAGCTGCGAATCGAACCTGGAACTTTGGCGTGTGAGTGTCGTACTCTACCCACTACGCCACGCCGGCCACAATTAATGTATTTACGAAAGTCTCAAGGTCTGTTTTTTCGATTACACAATTGATGATTTTTTCAATCATGCAATTTCCCTAAAGATGGTACTAAAGATGGTCTTTCACGGTCACTTCACAGACATAACCCAAGTTACAGAGCCCATTCTGTATCATAACCAAACAAAAAACGATAGTCCACAGGGGCACCAGAGCCAAGACTGTTCATGTTGTGCTGTCTACTCATGTTGTGCGCGCTACTGCTCCCTCACGAGTGGAAGGGATTTACAATTTCTTGCCGACTCCGAACGTCGAAGTTTGAAAAGCTCTTTAATAGACAATTGTTTCACTTTGAACGTTTTTAGCAGCTCGAAAGAGATGGTGCGATGAAAAATGCGAGGTGTGCAACCGGGAATCGAACCTGAGACCTGCGGCGCGTGAGTGTCCATTCAAATGTTCTATGGAGGTTCAAACGTAACGTAAGAACACTTGACAAACCTTTTTTTTCTTCTCAATACCAAACAAATCGACACGAACATTCTGATGGCTGCAGTGTCTTTTAAGAGTAAGATAGCTCGCTAAACTAAAACACTCGGCAGATAAATGAGCTCCTATACGGCTACACAGGTCGTATTCAAGTCCCTTAACTCAGTCGACTCAAATTTCACATCACTGGGAGGCATGACACACGGACATCCCCGAAATATTCAGGGCAGACTCGGGACAAACCCAGATTTTTAGTTCAGAGGCTTTTCTTTCCCACAAATGGAGGAATAGATGAATAAATAATTGAGTAGAACAATCCCTCCGTGGCCGCCGTGGCGTAGTGGGTAGAGTGCACACCGAAGGGTGTAGGTTCGATTTCCAGCTCAACACCAATGTATAGAATTGGGGCTGTCATCGCCGTTAAGGAGTCTACAGAAATGATCCTTCCAGATTTTCAGCACAGACTGCGACTCTACTACGAGTTGCCCATTTTGGTCCCGGCAATCCTTGGTCCGAGCCTTGTATCTTCGGAGTAGCTGTTTTATCTCGCGGCGAAACCGTTCGGCCGTCAAAATAAAACAACCCCAACTAAACTGCACAAAATGTGCGTATGTTCAGGGTACAGGTCGACGCTCAAACGGTAGCGCCCACAACACGAGTAGTTGATGAGCAAGCTAGGCCCTGTTCTCCTTTGGACTGTAGCGCCAAAAATTATTATTAATTATAGAATAATCCCACTGTTCATAAAGGCCTTTCAAAGTGCTAGTTATTACAAACTCTTTCATTAGCCATACAAATTAGTTGCTAATGAATGCAATCTGTGTGTTCGTTGTGTAGTTTAATCAGTTATAGGAGAAACGTGGGCGGATTTCAGATAAAATTGTATTTAGTTTCGAGAAGAATTTTACGCAGGTAAAAGGTTTTGATTGTGCAATTAAATTTTCCAAAAGTGTATTGGATCTATAACTTTATTTTTGGGGTTCGCTAAGAGATGGCGTAACTTGTATTGTTATTATTCCATTGGAATATGCGTTGGAAAGCATCTGCAATTGTATGGCATTTCAGTATATGTAATTCATTTGAAGCGTAAGCAACAATAATTTTTTTTTCCAATCAAATATGTCGAACTTTGTGTGCCCGCCGTGGCGTGGTGGGTAGAGTGCGACGCTCACACGCCAAAGGGACTAGATTCGATTCAAAGCTCAACACGAATTTTTCGAATTTTGCGAATTATTCACCATTTTCAATTTTTCACCTCTTTCAAGCTGCTGACAACACTCGAAGAGTAATAACTGTCCAAGAAAGCTTCTCAAAATTTCGCCGTTCGGAGTCGGCAATAAACTGTAGGTCCCTTCTGCCCTTGAGTTAACAGTAACGCCCACAACACGAGTAGTTGGTGAGCAAGCTAGGCCCCCTGTAGAATGTCGCGACAAACAATTGAAATTGAAATTTAAAAAAAAATTATTATTCCCCTGGAAAATGCGTTGGAAAGCTACTGTCATTGTACGTCATTTCAGTATATGTAATTCATTTGAAGCGTAAGCAACAATATTTTTTTTCTTTCAAATATGTCGAACTTTGTGCCTGAAAAAGTGTTTGTGCTTTGAGTTTTTATTCTGTTTTGTTTTTCTTTTTATAATTACTTTGCAGTGAAGGGACTGTTTATACCATTAAGTGACAGGAATTAAATCACAGCACGGGTTAAAGGTATAGAAGAAACGAGGGAAAGGCGATACCGACGCAATGATCATAATTACTTTAACATGATGAAAACTATTGCCGAAAGTCATCGTATTTTGGTGGATGTTAATTCATTTTTCGTGGCCGCCGTGGTGTAGTGGGTAGAGTGCGACGCTCACACGCTGAAGGGTCTAGGTTCGATTCCCAGCTCAACACCAATTTTTCTAATATTTCACAGCACCACCTCTTTCGAGCTGCTGACAACACTCAAAGAGTAATAACTGTCTAAGAAAGCTTCTCAAACTTCGCCCTTCGGAGTCGGCAAAAAACTGTAGGTCCCTTCTACTCGTGAGAGAACAGTAGCGCGCACAACACGAGTAGTTGATGAGCAAGCTAGGCCCTGGTCCCCCTCTGGACTGTAGCGCCAACAATTATTATTATTATTCATTTTTCATTTCATTTTCATTTATTTATTCATATTCTCTAGTTGATTACAGTTGTTACTATACATTAATAGTACTTCATTCAATGATAATTTATTTTGTAGAGAATAGGGGTAGCATTTTGTAAAATTTTAACAAAAATAGTGATAAATGCTACTTTCATCAAATACAAAAACATTTTTAAGGGGTGAACTGAAGATTTACATTGAAAGAAAAGAGAACAGAAGAACAGCATCTAAGAGTAATCATCGAGAAAAAGTTAAAAAATAATTTTATATAATTGGGTCTAGTAGATCTTCTATTTGATTGTAATCAAATTCATAAAGCCATGTTTTAATTTGAAATAATGAAATAATGACTTTAATTCAATAGGCAGTTTATTAAAAAATCTAAATGGAACTATGCAACATGTATTTCTGAAAAAACGTAGTACGAAAAGTTGGAACATTGACATTTAGGCTTTGATTGCTTCGTATACTGTAGCGATCAGAATGTCTGCTATTCAAATAGCCACATCTCACGAAGAAAATTTTCAACACTTTATAATAAAACAAATGTCTCAGAGGAAGAATTTTCAAGCTGTTAAACAATGGCATGGAATGATAAAATTTGTTTTTATTACATATTTTTCTTACTAAACATTTTTGGATTACAAGAATATTAGCCATTTTGCATTGAGGAGTACCACCCCAGCAGCAAATACCATACTGCAATTTGGAATGAAAAATACCATAGTAAATCATTTTTAACACCTTGGTGGAATATGTATTCTTGAGATAATAAAAAATACGCAATGTTGAGTTAAAGTATTTCTTCATCGCCAGGATTTGCTTATTCCAATTCAATTTATTATCAATAATTATTCCTAGGTACTTAAAATAAGTTACAACTTCAATCCTAAAACAATCAGGGTCACATAGTATTTGAGTAGAGGACGTTAAATTATCCTTATTACTGCAGATATTGAAGGTTTTACATTTCGAAGAATGAAAGACAATATCAATATCAGGTAAAGCAGTGTGTGTTAGACTAAGAAACATCAGTTTTGTTTTATTGCTGACAAGCATTTTGTGCTCACGGAACCACCTTCGTAAGATGTCACCATCATGGTTTATGTCCGCGATCAGATCAATTTTACCCTTTGTGATATGGTTTATTCCCAAATCATCAGCAAAGGCAATAATGTTTCCTTTCATGTTTTGGTAAAAAATGGAGTTTATATAAATTAAAAGAATAGGGCCAAGAACAGAGCCTTGGGGTACACCTATCTTTAAATCAATTTTGTTGCTGTAAGCTTCTGAAATTTTTAATGATGAACATGTGCCTGCTGAGCGAACGTGCCAAAAGAGGAAAGCGATGATCGTCCTGAGCAACCTAAAAAGATTGAAGGTGAAGAACTGGAAGCATTTCTCTATGAAGATTGATACCCAACACAAGAAAAGCTCGTGGAATCTTTGGTTATAACTCATGAAATATCTTGAGTCCCGGAAGCTTCTTAATGACCGGCAGTATGGCTTCCGAAGCAACCGTTCCACTGGTGATCTGATGGCATATCTCACTGACAAGTGGAACCCATCTTTGCACAATGCAGGAGAAAGCAAGATTGTTGCGCTTGATATTTCTAAGGCATTTGACAGGGTCTGGCACCAGGCTCTCTTGTCGAAAATGCGTGCTTTTGGAATCGATGAGTCTCTTCTTCAATGGATTAGAAATTACCTTTCGAATCGTTCAATACAAGTCGTTTTGGATGAATTCAACTCTGATATTCACCATATTAATGCTGGTGTTCCCCAGGGCTCTGTTTTGTCTCCGACACTCTTCCTCATTTTTATAAATGATCTCTTGTCTGCTACTTCTAATCCTATTCATTCCTTCGCTGATGACAGTACCCTCAGCTTTTCATATTCGTTCCTTGGCTCACGTCCCTCCACTTCGGCCTTAGACTCGGAACGGCAGCGTATGTTAAGCACATTAAATTCCGACCTTCACAGCATAATCGATTGGGGAAATAAGAATAGAGTGGAATTTAAGGCTTCCAAAACTCAGTGCTGTCTACTGTCGTTAAAGCGATTACAAAATAATCAGCCGTTATGTATGGACGGCACTTGTGTTGTTGAAACCGAAAGACTTTCCATCCTCCTTATGTGTATCAACCCAACAATTAGTTGGAACGATCACATATTTAAGGTCGCCAAAAATGAATGAATGAAATACTTCACCCCTTCTGATCTGGCTACAATATACAAGGCCTACATACGCCCAAAACTTGAGTATAACGCTCCTATTTGGTCAGGTGCTCCTAAGACCTCCCTGCACCTGCTGGATAGAATTCAAAAGCTAGCGATAAAACTTATAGGTGACAGTAATATTGCGAAGTCGATTGACTCGTTAGAACACCGACGTAATGTCGCGTCGTTGTCACTCTTTTATCGCTATTTTAACAAGAAATGCTCAGATGAATTAGCCAGTTGCATTCCTCCCCTTCAAGAATTCACCCGCAATACACGCCTCGCTAGGAATGCCCATCAATTCACCCTCAAGCCCTCTTTCGGACGTACAGTCAAATTCAGAGACTCGTTCTTTAGCCGCACTACACGAATCTGGAATGCTCTTCCCAGCTCGATTTTTCCTCCTCATTACAATCCACAGGCATTTAAAACCAATGTGCATCGGTACCTCCTCTCCCTCTCTTCCTCTATACCTTCGGCCCGTGCTGTGACTTGATCCGGTCACTTAAGGGTATTCGCAACCCCTTTTGCACGCGTCAATTATAAAAAAAGCAGTCATTTCAAATGTTTAAAAGCAGCTGGATATATTCAAAAGCAAGCAAGTTGGGTTTCATTGAAAAAAACCGAGGAAATTAAGTTATATACCCTTTAAATGTACAGTTAGGAATAAAAACAAGAGAAACGAGTTGCTTCCGGTATCCAGTTGTAAAAAAAATTAATACTTTCACTAAAAATGTTCAAATTTTCAAGTGCTGCCAATGCTTATTTAGGGCGGAGTTACTCAGCCTAGTTAATTCTGCTGTCGACGTCGGTCTTTACATGTGCAAATGTATAAAGTGACAGGCCTTGTGCAGTCGAGGCAATTACCGCATGATGTATAGTACTCAGGGAGTGATCAAATTTCATTTGTAACAAATATTCAACGAGGCCACCAATCAGCAACTATACAACAAAAGAAGAAACGTTTCAAAAGTAAACTGAAATGCGCAAACATGTATGGGGCAAAAGTTTGCCAAACTGCGAGTATCCAATGGTGTTCTGATCTCCAAGAACAAATGACGCACAAGCACAACAATTTCTAATTTATTGGGAGCTTCAGTTTATCACGAAATCCATTTAAGAAGAAAATTCTTCGTTCACTTTGCGACAATTATCACCAAAATTAAATTAGATCAGTATCTAGGCCAAAGGTCAAAAGCGTAACAATGGCAATTGACTCCCCAACCAAAGCACAGACATAAAACACTAACTAAATCCATAAAGCACATTATCTCCTTTGATACCTCGACTCTTTTGTTTTAACAGACTCCGACATTTATTCGCGTAATGACCCAAATCTTGACATGCACCATTAAAATCACCATCGTGCAGACCCGTTTGAGGCTGAAGTTAAATAAAAAAATCGCAGCGTGTTTTTATGACTTTAATCGTCGAATAAACATAAACATCATATTCACCACGGGCGCAAGCAATGGCGTGCTGATCTGTCAAAGGCGTGTGAAAGGTTGCTGTGGTTCTTTTTTTTGTAACCTGCCTCCCTGACGATTCACTTAAGCAACCGTTAACTGCGGCTAATTAACTAACGTATTTACAAATATATTTATAAATAGAGTGCAGACAGCATAAACAAATTTTCACCGTGTATGCGCGCGCGAAGAAACAGGGAAAAAAAAACTTCACAACACCGCCGTCCCGATGCGAAATGATTTCATTTGCGTTAGCAAGCAAAATGGAAAGTTAACTGTTTGTCGATTCATTGCACCGCTGATTCACCAGTGTTTTGCCGTGTATGCAGAACAAAGGAGACGCAGAGGAGGAAACAAGTCAATAAACCCTGGAGCACTTTGCACGAAAAAATCGTAGGCTGCAGAGGACACCAACCAGTGTCGTTGAATTCCAGCAATTTGAATGCAAACAGAGCTTTAACAAAAGCCACTGGCGCTGACGGCACAAGAACTCGCTGCGGGATATGTTCGACAACGGGCGACCAGCTCTATAAAAAAAGGGGAAACAAAAAAAACTCGCTGCACACACGCACATTTGGCGGTGACGAGCGACATTCATATGCACGAACTACTGCAGGACACGTATCTAACAATCACCCAAGGATCTACAACTATGTGCCTTGAATAATTAAATGGGCAAAAAGGACACGCTACAGCAAATGGGAGGGATGCTCAAACAGAATGAGGAAGAGCATGTAAACACACGGACGAATGTAATCCTTCAGTCAGCAGTGCTCCATGCACTAGGTTGCGGTGGACAAAGAATAGTCTTTCTATCTCCAGGGCCGTGCAGAAGAAATTTATATGAGCACGAAACACGGTTCAGTGCAGCACAGCGGGAATTCTGTGGTGGCTCCGCTTTGTTCCGAATCCAAGGATCCACTAGGCTGTGTGCCCAATCTTGTGTCATTCCCTATTCTCTAGGCGCCGCACTCAATCCCCGCCCACACATAAAGTTTCCATACATGGGCAGAGACAAGACTGTCCCCCGCCGTATTCCCAGAGATACCACCACCCCCGTGCACTTTTGTGTTTGAACTTAAACTGACTTCCGGTTTCGTGAACTCCGATGAACTGTCACTGCGACTTCAGTTGCCCGTCAAACTGATCAAAGTGCATTTCTTCACGCGACCACGACGACTTCGCTTCACCGACACTGAAACTCTGGTTTGTGGAAATTCCGTCAAAACTATTTGCACTCAGTAAGGACAAAACAAAGTGATACACAAGAGAAACAGAAGTGAACCAAAAAGAAAACTTGAAAAACCGAAAACCGAGCAAAAAGGCGAGAAGCAGTGAATAAACAAAAAAAGAAACGGAAACACTTCTTCACATCCCGTCGAAGGCGCGTTTTCTATTTTTTGCGGGTGATGTTCACGAAAAATGGAAAACAAAATAAAACGAGATTTTCTTTGTGGGGGAAACCGCAGACAGAAATCACGACGAGTAACAGTAAACAACTGAGTGGTGACTTCGGCGAACAGAACTCAAGAGCAGAAACAGCAGCACCAGCAGCGCCACAAACACAACGCCGCAGCTCCCCACGATGGAGCTGAGTGTATATGACAAGAGTACCCTTCTGCCTAGAGATTTTCCCGTGTCTCGTTGTTGTTGGTTTGGTATATTTTCTCGCTACTGAGACTCTACCCTTTTTTGCACTTTATTTTTCGGTACCTCCTTTTCGAGTACACCCTGTCGATTGAATTGAAGTGAGAAGGAGATACCAATTGATGGTTTGCTAAGGCGAGGGAAAGGGAGGGCTAGCACTAGTCTTCCCATTGCGGAGAATGAGAGAGATTGAATTTACTTTGCAAGTCAGCCTGTTTTCCGTGCGGGCACCGCTTTCATCAGCAGCCAGCAATGATGCTCCATCGCTCTCCATTCCCATCTAATCCAGCTCTCCGACAACGTTTTCCAGTGGAGTCAGTGTGACTGGAAGCCAGAACGTAAACAGAGAGTTGTATACGAGTAAAGGAGCAGAGTTGTGAAAAGGGGTAGTTCGTTGTGCGCAGAGCAAGTATGGTTATTGTGTGCTGTCAGAGCGAAAGAAAGAAGAGTCGATGGCTGAGTGAGCCGTTGAGCTTTGAGAGAAAGCTCAAACCAGTTCGAGAATCGAGCGGGACTAGTGCTTTGTTTACATGGTCAGTGTTGACTTGATTGTTAGTGTTTGGTAGTAACTGGGCTCCTCACTCAGGGTTTTCAAAAAGAAGAATTTTGCAGATAAATTTGGACATGAAGGAGACCTTCGTCCTTTTCTGCGAACAACGTCTTGGTGACGGGTAGATTATTTAAAGGAAGGTAATCTGGGCTAGAACCCTGCATCTGCAGAATTAAGTGAATCCCCAATGGATAGTCGTCACCTAAGACGAAAAATATACACAAGTGAAAGAACTCAGTCAGTTTTATGTGCGTAACAGCGGAAAAAGTGGTCGCCGGTGGCGTAGTGGGTAGGGTGCGACGCTCACACGCCGAAGGGTCTAGGTTCGATTCCCAGCTCAACACCAACTTTTCGAATTTTTCACGCCACCACCTCTTTCGAGCTGCTGACAACACTCAAAGAGTAATAACTGTCTAAGAAAGCTTCTTAAACTTCGCCCTTCGGAGTCGGCAAAAAATTGTAGGTCCCTTGTACTCGTGAGAGAACAGTAGCGCGCACAAAACGAGCAGTTGGTGAGCATGCTAGGCCCTGGTCCCCCATTGGACTGTAGCGCCAACAATTATAACAGCGGAAAAAGGAATGCAAACATGTCCTATTAAGTTGCTAGAGTCAGTTAATGGCGAATGCTTCAAACAGCTTTGGATCATCAAGGACGCCAACTTTTAAAGTGATGACCATGATGATGGACCCCTGTCTCATGCGATTATGCACTTCCTTGCTTAGTGGACAAAAGCGGACTTAAGCGTCTGGATTCCTTTAAAAGTTCGCTTGCTGCTCCAAATATCCAAATGGCAAGTCGCAAAGTAAATAATTGGGACAAGGGTTCGGTTTTTTTATGATGATTGGTTCAAACTAAGATTCATTTGAAGTTCATAAAACAGAGCCCAGTGTGTCTTAATATTTGGGACTCTTAGTCGCTTTAACTTTACGGGGCCAGTCCTGGGTTTCTAAAGCAACTACTTGTATTACAAATGCTATTGTTTCACTTTTGTTTGAAAGATCAAATTTTGCGGCTCCAAACTATTGCATTCAAAGAGAATTTTCAAAGCCAATTAGTACTATGTGGTTATCTTAGCATTTCAGGGGAGGTGGTGCCGTGAGCAAATACGAGCTGTTCCCTCTTGTAATCGAACATGAATCCTGTGCCATGTTAAGTCTATTAAGAGTGACTACTAACTGCATTCAACTTCGGCAACACACACTTCACGCATATCTTCCACACCACACGGCAACACAGTCATTACCTTTCAAAGCTCCTGGCAGTGTTTGGCATTTGCTCTCGCTCACACAGTCATTTTCTACCTGTGAATGCATTTTTATGTATTTGCGAAACGAAGCGGAAAACGAAAATGACTGTTTTCATTTTTTTTCCTCACATCTCCACTTAAAATATCCAAAAGCCACTTAAAACATTCAATTTGCATGCTTAAAGAAAACAAGTTGCAAACATTTTGCCGCTGAACACAGTCAGCGACTGCATCCAGAGACTGAATGGCACACCAACCAAGGAAATGAGGAAATTATAATCACAATGGATTGCAGCAAATTTGCAGAAAACTTAATCGGAGCAAAGAAACTTGAATTGAATTCATTTCAAAGGGAAATTACGCAGACCGGAAATTGTGGTTGCGACTTACGTATCGTATTGATTTATGTTTGCGCACTGGAAATGAAAGCATGAAGCCAGATGACCAAGGAATTCCCTCCCTGCACTGGTGTAGATATGTACGTCCAAGTTTTTAATGGATTTTCGCCCTGTGTAAGTGCCTGTGAAATGATTTATGGATTATAGGTTGCTACATGCAACAATTATATCAACGAAGAGAAGCTGTCGGCAATTACGTTTGCGAAATTGCAGGAAATGAAAGATACAAATCGGCGGAGCACCAATGAATGAAGGGAACTGCAGGAATATTCCCACCAGCATTACTCGGAGAATTCTCACGGAGAAGAATGAGAAAATCACTCCTAACCTAGAAAACGGAGAAAATAACACAAAATGACACCGCAAATTGCCAATGTAATCCGCGCGCCCATGCCGTCGTCCGTCGCTCCACCCAAGTTCAACAATCACCACCCAAGGCATTGAAAGTCGAATGCGATTATGCCAGCTAACGATATTGTTGAACAACAATGGCACAGCCGTTACCCAACACCCAGAGAGGGCGGCATGATGGCTCAGCGACTGCAGAGACATTGCCTTTGACGAACGCAGGGCGGTGTGCGAAACACATGTCTAGACAAGGTCCCCACAATTAACCATGTGAACGCGTTTCCACGGCCATCAAAGCCCGGGAAAAAACGAATGCAAAGGAAAAATATAAAATTACGAGCCCATATCGATTGTAACGGTAGACCGCAATCGACGAACCAAAACATCTGAGCCCAACCAAGCGTTAAGACTGGCTAAATATTGGAGCACACGGAACTGCAGACTAATGGTGGTATCATGACAAGGTGTTCGCTTCACAAGAGTGTACGCCCCAAGAACGATTGTTGGTCGGGCTGGATTTGATTCAAGCCAAACGATTACGTTAACTGGATAATAGTTGTTTGGTTGAAGCGCTCGGAGATGGGAAATTGATTGGAAAAATCATAAAATGAAAAGCGGAAATAGCGAGGCATACATCGCGATGCTAATGGGCTACATTTGTGGTTGCCGGGTTACCCTAGTTGGATGGGTTGTGATTTTCCCTGCGAGTGAAGGAGAAAATTTGTTGTTACGGTTGCGGTTGGGGAGATTTACGCTTGCGATGAAGGGGGTGGAAAGTAGGAATGTAATTTATTGCAGGATTGAATTTCGCAGATTTCTCCAATGGCACGCATATTTGTGAATAAAAGCGTAAAGGCAAGGAAGTGTGAAAAAGTTAAGTTAACACGAGGGATTTTGCTGGTGAATGCAAGCAATTTTAAAGGAATTTAAATAAAAATTAATAAAATGTCGTCAAAACTTGCTAAAAATTCGTATTTGTATCTACTGACAAAAGAAATATTGATAAACGAAGTAAGTATTTTACGACAGTGCATTTTAATTTTTATTTTTTTTGATCTGAGTGAACAAATCTAGTACATCTATTACATTTGATGGGATCAGAAATATCACAGGCTGTCAAAAAATAAAATTATTCCATGAATTTCATGAATTTCGCAGATTTCTCCAACGGCACGCAGATTTGGGAATGAGAGCGTAAAGTCAAGGCAGTTTGAAAAAGTTCAGTTAACACGAGGGATTTTGCTGGTGAAGGCAAGAAATTTTAAAGGAATTTAAATAAAAATTAATAAAATGTCGTCAAAACTTGCTTAAAATTCGTATTTGTATTTACTGACAAACAAAATATTGTCAAACGGAGTAAGTATTTTACTACAGTGCATTCTTTTTTAGGCCGACCCGAAAAATCTAGTACATCTTTTACGTTTTTATGGGATCACAAATATCACAGGCTGTCAAAAAAAAGTTTGAAGAAGAACGCAAGACTTAAGTTTAGCGCCATTCGAATTGTTATTTTTTGACATTTGAACAATTTTTATTGTTTGTTAGTAGAAGGTATAAGGTTAATAAAAATGGAGCGCTACACGAATGAACAACGCATTCTCATTGTGAAATTGTTTTACCAAAATGGCGAAAGCTTTGCGGCTACTGTTCGCAAATTGCGATCAATTTGGGGTTACAATAATGCTCCAAAAGAGTCAACTGTAAAGCGATTAATGGAAAAATTTGCTGAAACTGGGTCTGTAACTGATGTAAAGACACAAACGCACCTTCGACGAGGTCGACCGACCGAAAATATAACAGCAGCGTGATGATGTCACTCAAACTCCATCCACCTCAATTCGACACCGAGCTCAGCAAATTGGTGTTTCCAAATCCACTATGCAGTGAATTTTGACGAAAGATTTGCATCTTTATGCATACAAAGTTCAATTGACTCAGGAAATGAAGCCAGCTGACCATGCACAGCGAAGGGAGTTCGTTAATTGGGTATTGGAGAGACAACATGAAAATGCTGATTTAGCCGATAAAATCATCTTTAGTGACGAGGCCCATTTCCATCTTGATGGCTTCGTCAATATTCAGAAATGTCACATTTGTAGCGAGGGAAATCCTCGAGTGATTCACGAGAAGCAAATGCATCCTAAACTTGTCACTGTGGATGTGGATTTTGGGCTGGAGGAATGATTTGACCTTTTCTTTTATGAAAATGAGTCAGGTCAAGCGCAAACTGTCAATGGTGTCCGGTATCGTGAAATGATAACCAATTCTTTCGTGCCTAGAATTGAAGAAATGAATGTGGAGGGGATGTGATTTCAACAAGACGGCTCCACATCTCATACAGGCAGAGAAAAAGTTCAATTACTGCATCAGTCATTAAAATCTTGCGTTTTTTACAATAAGAAATTCCCGATAAATTTTGTTTCTATCTAAGAAAAAGGCCACCTATTTTAGCACTGCTAAAATACTGCCGAAGGCTTACGCAAAGAATCCACCGGTTTTAAAATTCACGTTTGACAAAGTACACATCCAATTTTTCGTGCATGTGTTATAAATTGCTCTATACTACCCAAATGTTTATTTGCGTTTGCTTTTCTAACATCAAATGTGAAGAGAATCCTCAACTCCAAGAAACATATCAACATAAACCCGACTTATTCGCAATGAATACCGAATGTCGGAGTGTAATTTATTCAGCCAAACAACCGCCAGCATTCCCTATAAACTACGGCACGCTGAACATCCCGTTTGTTGAGAGAAGAAAAGCCATACAAAATTCAAAGTCAACACATTGCATCTACCGTGGAAAACACAAATCTTACCAAAGGAAAGTCGATTTGTAATTGAAGCACATTAACAGCTAATGTCTGTCTCCGTCTCAGTCTCCCCTTCGTTTCATGATTAACGATGATTGCTGAAAACATTTCCAGCTCACAACGCTACGGAATGATAGCAATCTCTACGTTACCCACAACGGATATCCCCATCAATCGTTTCCTCTTCCCCGTGGACAGTCCGGTCAAGGACAGAGAGAGAAACCCTTTGAATTTGAAAGGAGCCTGTTTCTAATTACAACAACTACGGCTCTTTCAAATACCCACATCACTGTTTGGTGTGGTCACGGTTGTTGTTGTCGTGCTCAGATAAAGATAAATAGAGGTTCCGTTGCTTGTAAACAAACATGGGCCATAACACATTTCTTTAATTGACTTAATGTGCACGACCGACATGTGGGACAGTGGATAGTGGACGCTGTGTGTATGTTTGAATGGAGGGCTAATCTACAAGATGTATTGGATTGCGGACATTGAGAGAATAGTTCGTAAGCCCGGTGTTGCTTTGAAATTCAATACATACCAAATAGTGCAGAAATTTTTGCAAGGCACTTACCTGAAAAGAGAAAAAAAACGAGATTTTAATTGTTTTTTATTGAAAGTATGTAAATATGTACAAATTGAAATAAGAATTAAACACCCAACATCACTGATGCTGGCACCTCATATAAGATCACTTTATTTTTCCTTTTTTTAGAAGATACATTTTTTTTGTTGAAAACCCTAAGACCCCTGCGCACTTGAACTAGAGAAAAGCAAGCAATTTGAAGACACAGCACGAAGATAACCACTGAATACAAGTCAGACTGCCTTTGTGAAGACCTTCGGCTTACCTTGGCATATTTATGAAATGCTCTACAAAGTGAAACTTTTGTTAGGAGGGTAAAGACACAGCAGTCAATGATATACGAAGTCTGTTAAAAAAATAAGGCAAATTTTAATTTTTCTCAAAAAAAATATTTATTTATTTATCAATTTCTCTTTAGTCCCTCTGAAAATACTCCCCTAAAGATATAATTTAATTGTGCAGTATTTTTTCCAATACTCAAAGGATTTCTGATACGAGGGGCGCTCAATATATTCTCGGTATCGATATGAAGGAAAATGCAAACTCAATTTAAATTGTTTTTATTTTTCAATATACAGCTCTTTGCAAAAAAAATAGCACCACGTTGAGGTCTGCACTTTGGGTGCTAATTACTTTTCTCCATACTCATGTAAAGACACGATATTTATTGTAGGACATCTGTTGGGTATCAGTTAAAAAATGCAAAAAACAAGATAAGCGAAGATGCATTTTAAGACAAGAAAATTCCCGTTATACGAAATGAAACCGAAATTTTGGTGTGCAAAATAATAGCACCACAAGTAAAACGTCATAAATAAAATGCAAAATTTAGTGCAATAGTACGGTTTTTATTTTTTTTATTTACACTACTGTTCTAGTACTTCGTCTTATAACCCTTATTTTTGAGCACAGCGGCACAACGTCGAATTGGAATATCCCTCCACGCAGCCTGCACAGCTTCCCATAGGTGTAGTGTATTTTTTGGTTTCGCTTAAAAACAGCTTTCTTAACATCTGTCCAAAGATTTTCAATGGGGTTTAGGTCTGGAGATTGCGGCGGCCATTCCATAGCTTGAACCCCATTCCTAGCAAAAAATTCCTTGGCCAATTTGCTCGTATGTTTCGGGTCATTGTCTTGCTGCAGGACCAATCTAAGAGGCATATTCCACTCGGCGTAGAGCAACATGGTTTCCCTCATTATGCCAACATAAACTTCGGCGGTCATCATTGGTTTTATCCAAAATATAGGACCAGTACCGTTGTAGGAGAAGCATCACCATAAGTTAATTTTCGCGCCGCCGTGCTTAATGGTTTTTAAAGTACACTCCGGTTTAAACTCTTGGTTTTTTCCCTGCGAACAAATGTCCTGGTCCCAGGAGTTCCAAATAAAACCATTTTAGACTCATCTGTCAACAATATATTACGCCATTTGGTTACTTCCCAGTTCAAATGTTCTTGCGCAAATTGTTTTCTTTTATGAAGATGGACCTTTGTCAGCAAGGGTACTTTTCTGTGACTTCTGGCAGGTAGTTCCTTCTCTATCAACTTTCTTCTTGTGGTTGATGTTGATACGGGCAGATTTAGTTCCTCTTTTATTTTGTTTGATGTGATGATTGGGTTTTGTTTCACTAATCTTATCATTCTTTGCTCGCCGGTAGAGGTTAACTTCGATTTTCTACCTCCTGTTTCTTCTTTTTCGACGTGTTTTTTTGCATTAGTAATCATTTTATTCGCCGTGGCGTACTGGGTGGAGTGCGACGCTCACACGCCGAAGGGTCTAGGTTCGATTCCCAGCTCAACACCAATTTTTCGAATTTTTCACGACACCACCTCTTTCGAGCTGCTGACAACACTCAAAGAGTAATAACTTTCTAAGAAAACTTCTCAAATATCGCCGTCCGGAGTCAGCAAAGAACTGTAGGTCCCTTCTACTAGTGAGAGAACAGTAGCGCGCACAACACGAGTAGTTGATGAGCAAGCTAGGCTCTGGTCCCCCTTTGGACTGTAGCGCCAACAATTGTTATTAATCATTTTATTCGAACAACCAACGATTTCCCGAATAAATTTGTACGTTTTTCCGTCAGAAATTAATTTTTTTATAAGTTCACGTTTCTTAGGAGTACAATGCACACCGCGACCCATTTTAATTGTTTATAACGTTGAATTTTAAAAATACTAGTTTCAAAATACTTAAATATTTTTACTTAAATCTTTTGACGCAGAAAAAACAAATAAGCACCACTAAACACTTCGAAAACACTTTTTAGAATGACATGGTGCTACTATTTTGCACACCAAAATTTCGGTTTCATTTCGTATAACGGGAATTTCCTTGTCATAAAATGCATCTTTGCTTATCTTGTTTTTTGCATTTTATTACTGATACCCAACAGATATCCTACAATAAATATCGTGTCTTTACATGAGCATGGAGAAAAGTAAGTAGCATCCAAAGTGCAGACCTCAACGTGGTGCTATTTTTTTGCACAGAGCTGTGACTCCAGACAGCTTTCATCTCATTCTCAGCAAAAGAAGCCTTTGGAAATTTAAGTTTATCAGTACCACCCAAAGTGTTGCTAACATCGTTCTCTGTATGTTTTAGTTTTTGGCATTATCAAGTGGTTCCTCAGTAAGACATTTCCCAATAGTTTACGATTCACTCACTTCTTGACAGTCAAAACTATTTTTAGCAGACATTCTAAGGTCGACAAAATTGCATAGCTGTGCCGTGAATTTACACAAATTAAAGCCGATTTGCTTACTTATTTCAACATCCAAGCCAGAACCACATACATCACCACCATTGCAGCAGTGTGAATGTGAAGTCCAGCCCTCTCCTACTCTCAAAAGCCTTTCCAGGAAGCGCAATCACAGTCCATACATAATCTGTCAAACGGTCTGAAATTACTCCGAACTGCACTTAATAACCGGTTCAGTGACCACAAAACAACGGTCTCCAGAGGTTGTGTAATTAATAATTACATCCGACGCCATCATCATCCGACGCCGCAGTCATCGCATCATAGTCATTACCAGGAAGGCACTTCAATCAAATTACGACACACTTGAGAAGCCATCGACACCGAAGAACAGAATGTCAATCAAACGCAAACCACTATCGCCGTCAGTGCAAAATGGAGGAGTCCAGAGCCTGCCGGCGCTTGTCATTGTTTCAATTCACAAGTGCGAGAATCGATTTTTAAACGACACCACGTACATATTTCAAACATCTCCCCCCTTATGCAAAACTTATCATCGTTCGTGCATCACGGATCGTTACATAGATGACAGCACTTGCCGCGTTTTTATTTGTTTTGAAAAGCACTGGGGGTGCCTGCTTTAATGATTGCGCAGCAGTTTTCCATCTAATCCATTCGCATGTGTCTCAGAAGCAATCAACTTGGCATTTAAATAGAATTAATGATCTTTTTATTGATGAATTGCCGAAAAATGTTGACGTACACCAAAGATACAACCCAAACGCAAGCCGAATTCGCTTCAAGTGCTAATTGAAAACATTGTGTGTGGAGCGTTTTTGGGGCCAATCATCAAGAAAGGGGGAAGCTTCACAGTGAATAGACGGCTCATTGCAAAGACGTTTTGATTAATAAATGAGTTCAGAGAAATAAACATCACCCACCAAACGTTTCTAACTCGATTATCTTTTATAGATGCGCCTTGATAAGTTAGGTTACTCACTCCACTCTGTCATTAATTAATCAATTAAAAACTTTATACACAATCGAAACGAGCTGTAAACAAATACAAATTTAATTTATGAGCGATTTGGGATTTTCGATTGGATTTACATAGATATGGCAGCACTTGGCCGGCGATGGCTGCTTAAGTGATTGACAATTGGTTCGATGACGGCCATATAAATGTCATTTGAAAATGTTACTTCTTTGTAATTTTTTTCAATCACATTTTTGAAGGCTGGAGTGTCAAGAAAATGAGTGGGAGGGAATAGAGTGCTCTAGTTAATGTCAAGTTTGACAGGTCTCCGCTGCGATTGAGATCTTTGTTTGCTGAAATGTCTTTGGCACTAGCCATGTCTGGTTGATATAAATCTTCATCGCTGATGGAAAGGAGCAAAAGCCTTTGATGCGAGCCGAATGGGAGGCCACAAGCGAATCAGAAGGCGTAATGGGTCTTAACCAAATGTGGACCAATTTTGTTTGGCTATGGTGACAAAGCGCGATCCCAAGAAAACGCTTTTAAATGAAAAGAACAATTCAAAATAAGTGCTGCCGTCAGTTAAGGGGAAACGTGTCCTACTGACTTTCTTCCAACTCGACAGAGGAATTCTGTCAGTAGTGGCATAACGCGCACGATGAACGTTTGTTTCTTTATGATTCGCGCACGCTAAATGGATTGTTTGGTACCCTTAAGTGAACGGAATTAAGTGACAGCACGGGCCAAAGAAATAGAGGGAAAAGAGGTACCGGAGCACATTGGTATTAAATGCCTGAAGATTGTAATTGTATTGGCTGATCACACTGCCACAGGCGAAAAATGTTAAAAAGCAAAATTTACCGCCTTCGTATATTTCGGCATTTTGCTTCCACCACCGTTTAAGGGAATATTAAGCTTCTGGATCCCTGCATGTCCAGATTTGTGTGCGCTTTGAGTTCTTGTGATTTGGACTCTTCTTGAAACTTGATTTTCAAAATTTGATTGTTTTTAACTTTTAGTTTCGTGATTCATAATTATTTTTGGCTTCCCCAAGTTTTCACCTTCTCCAGAATGTAGAATTGTGAACTAGTCAAAAGTTGGTTTGCTTTGGTTTAAGGTATCTTTTGGAGTCTTCAGTTTTTTCAATTATACATTTTTTGGACTTTCGTCCTAGTCTTACAGGCGTGTGGAAATTAATTGGGACAAAAGGAATTTTCAATATATTCTACTTTATTTTCAATTCAAATTAGAAAAAAAAAACTGACACAGGTAAATTTTAATACTTTATATGACGTCCATTTTGGCATTGTTGAAACAAGTCGTTCGTATTTATGTATATTTAATTCCTTCATCATGAAACCAAATATCAATAAGAGACGAAATCAGCTTAGTTTTTATAATGCATTCTCTCTCTTTCTGAGCCTTCCTTTGTTAAAAATGCTCTAACGAGTTAGAAAGCTGCATTACTCCCCTTCAAGAATTCACCCGCAATACCCGCCGCGCTAGGAATGCTCACTAAAGTTTAGAGACTCGTTCTTCAGCTGCACCTCACCAATATTTAATGCTCTTCCCAGCCCAACTTCCCCTCCATTACAACCCACAGACATTTAAAACCAATGTGCATCGGTACCTCCTTCCTCTCTCTTTTTCTATACCTTCGGCCCGTGCTGTGACTTAAATGCAGTCACTTAAGGGTATAAACAATTCCTTTAATGCACGCCAATTATAAAAAAAAAATTCCACAGATTTTCAATTTAATTGAGGTCAGGGGAGTTACTAGACAATTCAGAATATCAATTTTGTGGTTTGCAAAATACTCTTAAATTTTTTCGATGTGTTGGAATTCGCTAGGGAACGTCTCCTCTGAATGGTTGGAAGCAGCATTTGAGTTACCTTCTATTGGCTTAAGACTTCTTAGACAGTTATTACTCTTTGACTGTTGTCAGCAGCTCGAAAGAGGTGGTGCCGTGAAAAATTCAAAAAAATTGGTGTTGAGCTGGGAGTTAAACCTAGACCCTTCGGCGCGTGAGCGTCGCACTCTACCCACTACTCCACGGCGACCACACTCTTATAGTAGTCGAATTAATTTAAGTGACTAACAAAACTATGCAAAATAGAGCATGTAGTTTATAGCCTACTTAAACTTACCAAAATATTTGAAAAAAAAAAACGTACAAACCATAGCCTACAATCAAAAAAATTCCAAACAGAAATTGCTTGTCCCAATTAATGTGCACACGACTGCAGGTTTTCCATATTTTAGGTTACTCTGAATTTCGAAAAACGTGGAATATTGCTCTCATCAGTTTTTGTGAAATTTTGAGATGAAGGACTAACTGGGACTTTAAGAATTTGTCGATCATCTTCCCAAGTCCTGTTTACGAGATTTCCCTTTTAGTCTTTTTCTCATCCTGTGATTTTGGGCCGTAAAAGATTGTGTGTTTCCAGTCATTTACAAGGTTCCCAGCAACATGGAGATAGTCTTTATTTAAGTGATGTGAATTCCTTTTCGAAGTTTTTACATCTTTTTGGCAGCAAGTGTGTTTAATATATAACGTCGTCAAATATCTCCTTTCCGCTTTTTTGATCTTCATTCAATGCTTCATAAAAAGTGTTACAGTGATCGGATTAAGTTCAAATATGTGCTTTGTTGTTTTGTTCGACAATCTGTTTTTATCTAGACGGCAGCTTCATACTACCCCCTCGTAAAAGCCCTCCTAATTCTTTGCGAAGAACTCGGACAGACACTTTTCACAAACCTTTTTTGAGTTTAAGTTCGCAACACCAAGGGCGTTCGCCATGGACAGGAACAGGTGGTTCGGGCTACATGGTGGATGCGATTAAACCTCTCATCCGAGCTCCCGTAGCTTCGGACGAGTCATCAACGAAGTGTGTGTCCTGGTGGAGCACTACACTCTTCTTGTTGGCTAATTCTGGACAATTCTGATCGATCGCCTACTTCAAGCGGTCCAGTTGTTCGCAACAGATGGTGGAATTAAGCGTCTGGCCATATGGGAGCAGCTCATAGTGGATGATTCCCTTCCAATCCCATCAAACACACAGCAAAACCTTCCTGGCCGTCAATCCCGGCTTGGCCACTGTTTGGGACGATTTACCGGCCTTCAACCACAGCCAGTCACCATCCGCTTCAAAAATGGGTCGAGTTCGTTCCGTTTCCGCAGTATATCGCAGGCGTTGATTCGGTCCAGAAGGTATTTTTGCTTTTTCTGTATCCAGCTTTCTAATAATAATTGTTGGCGCTACAGTCCAAAGGGGGAACAGGACCTAGCTTGCTCATCAACTGCTCGTGTTGTGCGCGCTACTACTCCCTCAAGAGTAGAAGGGATCTACAGTTTTTTGCCGACTCGGAAGGGCGAAATTTGAGAATCTTTCTTGGACAGTTACTACTCTTTGAGTGTTGTCAGCAGCTCAAAAGAGGTGGTGCCGTGAAAAATTGGAAAAATTGGTATTGAGCTGGGAATCGAACCTTGACCCTTCGGCGTGTGAGCGTCGCACTCTACCCACTCCGCCACGGCGACCAGCCTTCTGCAGATGGTTTAAAATGGTTTGGTGACTAACTCCGATCTCCTGGGCGATGTCACGAGATGCCACATACCGGTCGATGATTTCCATGATTCGATCAGTATTCGTCGTCACAGGTCTTCCGCCGGCTGGTTTATCCATGTTATCCCTCAAAGCACCATTAGTCTCACGGAACGTTTCTCTAGCGGATTTACCTTTACGAAGGAAACCTTTAAAATAGCGCGAATCTCGGCGTTAGTGAACTGCATGTTTACACGTCTATAACTGTTGAACGCAATATCATGCATAGCGTCGTTTTGTAATTTATGTCAAGACCTTTCAAATGATGTATTGCCAGATACGAGCTCTGTAGCGCTTTGTACATAGCCGGAAAATTCAAAAGACAAAAAGGAGGCGGATCTTTGACAGACCATATACATACATATATGTATATTGGTTGCCGCTACAGTCCACAAGAGAACCAATGCCTAGCTTGATCGTCGTTGTGCCGGTTCTGTTCCCTCACGAGTGGAAGGGACCTACAGTTTTATGGCGACTCCGAACAATGAAGTTTCAGAAGCTTTTTCATAGAAAATTATTTCACTTTAAATGTTGTTAGCAGCTCGGAAGAGGTGCCGTTAAAAATGCGAGAGATTCAGTCCATGAATCGAACCTGGGATCTTCGGAGTGTCAGAGTCGCTCTCTACCCACTGTGAAACGTCGTCCACGTTCATGTATTGAGTTCTCTTAAAATTCGGGCAGGGTATAAAGCAAATTAATGTTCCTTGTCAAATTCTCGTCAGCGCACTTAACGAAAATTGCAAGCAGCCACCAACTAAACCCCCGCATCTTAAACGTGGCTTCTTGCAGCAAACTCATCTGAAGTCCTTATCCTTCAAATTTAAGTGAAATATTTTCTTCAGACACGACTCGCACACATACCTCTCCAGCAGAATCCTTCCGAGGAGCCGAAAGAAATGTATCACCAAACTTGAGATTGGCATTCTCCGCTTATGCACTCATCGCCTGACTGCCATGGAAGGAAGATGGATGCAAGAAGTAGCACTCACACATCCTTTCACAGGAAAATTAAAGTTGACTGTGAATTTTAGGAGATTTCTTTAAAATCCTACCTCCACCTCCTCCTTTTGCGCCTGCCTCTCATCGCAAATTGCGATAAGACTTCATCCTTCTATGGCTTCTGCAGCAGGATTGATGATGAAGGACAACGCGCCTAGGGCATGTCTTGAAATGAATACACACAGATATAGACCTTCAAATGTTTGTATAGACATCGGTGATGCTTTGCTTATGTTTTCAGAGATACGATGACGGAGTGGAACACGGCATAGGGAGTGGGAGAAGGAGCACGAGACGGGAGGATAGTGTTAGATGAAATGAATGTGCATCGAACTGGAACTCTTTAGCAGAGTAATTCCAGGGGAAATGCATTTTTAATAACTTTGAAAGGTAAGAATTGACGACGCTGCAGTGTTCTGCTGATCCGAAGATGCCCTTTTGCACTTTGTCTTCTGAAATATTGTATTGATTCCTTGATTTGCTTTGGGGAATAGGCACAGAGGTCATATTCGGCATGAATTCAGTCAGCCTGAGAGTCACATTGGGCTGTTGGTTGATTTTTAGGGACATCTGCAACTTAAATGTCAAATGGCAGGATAAAGTCTGCTCAATGAAAGGAAGGGAATTGTGGATAATTTAAAGAAATTCGCGTTTATGACGGTATACAGTGATAATGCAAAAGAGGAATGCTGTTACAAGTAAACTGTTTGCCCACACTACGTCGAAACAGACTGAGGACGGTATTAATTTCAACAGAAGTTAACTCAAGGAGGAAAAAACTCAATTACAAAATGGACCACTTTTAGATTATCACGCTATCACGTTTTAAATCAAAAACTTTACAACAATGGGTTGTTCAGGTTTCATTGGTGCGTGTGATGTAACTCAGAGCACCGCATGAAATGCCCGACAAACTCAACTTTAATAGTTAAGGCGATTAGCTTACGCAAGTTGCTGATCAGCCTAGATATGCCAGACTTCACACACCAGCGACCACAGATCCGGTTCTGATACTTAAATTGGTGCAGCCCCATTTCGAACGCTGATAGCCATGTTTTCCTTGTTGATTAACAGGCGTAAAGTGTACATAGAACAATGGAACTCTGCTAATCGGTGGAGTTAGGTTCTAAGAAGAAATACAATCCATAAAAAGTTTGGAAGTAGAACGTGAGCAAACTCTGCAGGCTTAGGCATGTGATCGCGGATTATAGTCTTCATGACTTCTCTCGTAAGGGCGTCATAGGTCTGATTCATTAAGCGAGTCTAGAGAAGTCTTTTCTCTAAAAATGATGTGCCTTTTATATAAAAACAAAACTATGGAGAACATCAATCAGAGGAGAAGAAATTGGATTTGTTCAAGTAGGTCAGAAAGAACCTGGAAGAACTCTGCAAACTCTACGACCTGTGCGGCGGCTTTGACCTAAAGGAGCAAATTCATAAACTTTGTATGTCTTTACTTCTAACATAGGAGGACAATGTAGCAGAGGACAACCTCGCCTCCGATCGAGTGCACACCTGCAAGGTGGCTGTTTGCGTTAATGGCATCTGGAGATGACTTAACGACGAACTCTATGGGCTGTACAGCGACAAGCGCCTGGTCAAGCTTCTTCAGATACAACGCTTAAAATGACTAGGCCATGTAGACCGTATGAGCACCCCTGCTTCGGCCGGAAAAGTCTTCGAACTGGAGCCATTAGAAAAACGCCCTAGGCTAAGGTGGCGCACACAAGCGGAGAAGGACCTCAACCAAGATGGTCTGGACAACTGAAGGCAGCTAGCGATAGATCGTGCTGGCTGGGAAGGCATGTTGTTTGAGGCCCAGGTCCATCCCGGACTGTAGCTCAACAACAAGTACAAAGAGCACGAAACTAAAGACATCTAGTACTAGACTTTGCTAGAAGTAACCCAAGTCCACTATGCACTGTAAAAATTAATTTTATAATGAAAGAAACAATTCACAAGGTGCCCAGTTCTGGTGCTCCTATTTAGTGGACTATTCTTCTCTCAGAAGGGACCAAAAGTTCTTTACTCAGAGTGCGTAACATTTTTTGAGAGTTGTCTTCAACTTAAAAGAGATAGTGCCAATATGGTGCGAGCGGGAACTGCGGGTTGTGAAAGTAGCACAGACTCACTGCAACCCGGCGATCGCCATGAAATGTGGCGCCAACGAACAAATAGAAATGACGTATGATTTCCTGTTCCCTTTCTTTTAACTCAAAATTGGTTCTCTAATCTAAATTTTTTTCTCTTCGGTAGTTTGGGACTATAAAAGCGTAAAAAAAATCTGCTCTGCTCCACTCATAAATTAAAATGTATACTAAACGTATTTAAGAAGATTTACACCAAACAGTCAAAGAAATGTTTTGCCGGCTTTTACTCCCACTCCCTTCAACGTTAGGGGTTTCTTTTGAGGATTTGAAACACTACTCAGAGCACTCCGACTCGAAAACTGGTCCATGGTGGTACCAAGCAGTCCTGATAAGTGGGTAAAACCGCCCAAAAAAGCTTAAAAAACTTTGCCCTCAAAGAGTGCATTGAAGCGCAGGTCCGCTCCACCCATAAGTTAAAATAAATACAATACGGATTAAAGACTAATAACAGACCACTTAATACCATATAGAGGGCGCCACCAAAAAAAATTACTAATTTAATATTACTTTTTTTTGTAAGTGGCGCCCCTTACATGTCCCGGAACTTATTGAATTGAGTGATGTCTTACACTTTACTGTTGACCCAACAACTATGGGAGAAACTTTTTGCAGGTTTACACTCTTAATCTTTTAAACGTATGGCATTTTTTTTTTCATATTTTTTTATGTTTGCAAACACTACACTGGGGAATTCAGAATCAAAAATTGATCCATTCTATTTCTTCTTCTTGTAGAGCTATAATCCGGAGTGGACCTGGGCTTCAGCCAACATGCCTCTCCAGCCAGCACGATCTTTTCCAAGAAGCCGCCAGTTACGCACTCCAAGTTGGTTGGAGTTCTTCTCCACTTGTGTGCGCCACCTTAGCCTAGGGTCCATTCTACTACCAAGCAGTTGACTACATTTGATGTATTTTTTGGGTTTCTGAGAAATAACAACAGGCACTTCTGTGATAATGCACAAGCGGGACATTCACAGAGGAAGTGTTCTGCAGTGTCTTCACTTAGACAGAGTTTCATCATTAATTAGCGAATTTGAAGTTTTCCCTTAATAATAATTGAATGGCGCGTCAGTCCACAGGGGACCAGAGCCTAACTTGCTCATCAACTACTCGTGTTGTGCGCGCTACTTTTCTATCACGAAGAGACCTACAATTTTTCGCCGACTCTGAACGGCGATGTTCGAGAAGCTTTTTCTTATACAGTTAATACTCTGAGTGTTGCCAGCAACTCGAAAAGGTGGTGCCGCGAAAAAGTCTAGCTGTTCAAGCGGGAAGTTTCTTCCAAGCACGCCTAAAAGCCCTCCCTATCTAGTGAAAGCAGAAATGCTGCGAATTTCTTGCTACAATTTGGAAGCATTCACTCGGTCGGCACGCATCTTGGAGAGTCATAACATCTCTGTTTGTTCTGTCAAGAGACTTGGCTGTCGATGGAAACCCTAACGAAGGAATCGGGCAGGATGAGTTCATGCTCTTTGAATGCCTCTTTCACTCCCTGTCTAGAACGATCGCGTTTCCCATGATTCCTTGTTGTCCAGGGGCCCAGGAAAGTCTAAACGAACTTAGTCTGCCAACCAAATTATTAGATGACTTGTATTCCTACTAAAGTTTTATCCATATATTAAGATCATTTCTCTATGAACCGTCGTACAGCGTTTCTAATTCATCAAATCGCATTACATGGAATCTGTCCTCAATTTAATATTTTTACTGCAAGTGTCTTTAATCCGTGGTCGCCGTGGCGTAGTGGGTAGAGTGCGACGCTCACACGCCGAAGGGTCTAGGTTCGACTCCCAGTTCAACACCAATTTTTCTAATTTTTCACGACACCACCTCTTTCGAGCTGCTGACAACACTCAAAGAGTAATAACTGTCTAAGAAAGCTTCTCAAATTTCGCCGTTCGGAGTCGGCAAAAAGCTGTAGGTCCCTTCTACTCGTGAGAGAACAGTAGCGCGCACAACACGAGTAGTTGATGAGCAAACTAGGCCCTGTTCCCCCTTTGGACTGTAGCGCCAACAATTATTATAATTATTATGTCTTTAATCCAGTAACAGAATTTCATTCCTCTTTTATTTTTTTACTATTTACCAGGTATATCGGTTTGAAATGAGCGTGTTTTTTTGAAAATAAAACACTAATTATTAATGGGAAAGTAAAAACATTTTATTCAAAGTATTGGCCATTGTTTTCTACACATTTTGACCACCTTTCTGGCAATTTGTGAATACCACGCCAATAAAATTGTTCGTCTTTTAAAGCAAACCAATCAGACACCCAATTTTCGACCTCCTCGTTGGAACCAAAGTGCTGCTCAGCGAATGCGTGTCTCATCGATGAAAACAAATGGTAGTCGGAAGGATCCAAGTCTGGTGAATACGGCGGGTGGGGTAGCTGCTCCCAGCCAAGTGCCTTGATTGTATCCTGAACCGGTTTTGCTTTGTGTGCAGGTGCATTGTCATGGAGCAAAACTACCTTGCCGTGTCTTCTGGCCCATTCTGGTCGTTTCTCGATCAATGCATGGTTCAAATTGATCATTTGTTGGCAGTAGCGATCAGTATTAACGGTTTCACCAGGTTTTAGGAGCTCGTCGTACAGCACACCTTTCTGGTCCCACTAAACACACAGCATTGTCTTCTTGCCGAATCGATCTGGTTTTGCAGTCGATGTTGATGGTTGTCCCAGATTAATCCATGATTTTTTCCGTTTAGGATTCTTAAAATAAATCCATTTTTCATCGCCAGTAACAATTCTTTCGTGTCTTTGAAGCAAAATTTCACAAGTGTTTTTTCGGTTTTCCGTCTGTCTTTCATTCAATTCAGGTGGCACCCATTTTCCACACCTTTGGACCTTTCCCATAGCTTTTTAACGGTCAGAAATTGTTTGTTGTGCAACATTTAACATTTCTGCCATTTGCTTTTGACTCAAAGTGTCATCTCCATCCAATATCGTTTGCAATTCGGCGTCTTCAAATTTTGTTGGTGGTCTTCCACGTTCTTCGTTTCTCACATCAAAATCATTATTTCTCAACCGCTGAAACCATCTTTTGCATGTTGCTTCTGATAGGTCATGATCACCATATGCCTGGACAAGCATTCGATGCGACTGCGATGAAAACAAAAAATTAATGCGTTCCGCAAATCATCACTTTCTGGTACAAAATTTGACATTTTTAACGCGACAAAAAAATATAATGTACTCTGTGTATATTAAATGTATATTAAATATTTTCCACAGATGTCATAGCAAACAAACAAAAAAAAATAAGGGCTCGTTCACAACAAATGTTCCCTATCGAGACATTTGTATCTTGACGCTCACTTCCAAACAAAAAGTAAATTTTATCTTTTTTTTTGAATAAGAACAAATGAGCTACAATTGAATATACCAAGCGTTTAGATTCAAGCCATATATGTCGTAACCCATTCAAAAAATGTCAACAGCATGTTGAGGCTCGAAAGTTGAAATCTTTCTCAACCCAGATTGATCCACCTCATTCAATATACTCGCATCCTACCCTGAAAAGTGCCACTTTTGACACCATGTGAACCAAGCAGTATTGTATGTTGTAGAACACTAACAAGCTTTTGTTCTACCCCCCGGAAAGTGCCAATTATCATAAATTCATTACTCATCAACTAATTGGACTTACCCTGGGGTTTTTCAATGATTTAATCTAATCTGAGAGCATAGAATAAAACATAGTGTATGGGAAAATTTGCAGAGATTAGATAAATATCCGAACAGGTGTCTGCTTTTGGCTGACTAGTAATGTTAATGTGTTGCTCTGAGTGATCGCAACAGATAGCTCTGCATTAGGTAAGTGTTTGAAATATGTCAAGGAATTGATTTCAGTTCCAAAAAAGGGGACATTGTGTTTCTCAGTTCTTTTCTTTCCGCTCTCGAAAAGACTAAGGGCTTCCTCATCCGCCTCTGCTAACGTCTAAGTTTTCGCACCATAAAGTAGGACTGGAGCTTAGTTCTTCGAAAGAGGGTTTTATTACAATTGCCTCTGGAGCCCAAAGAAACAGCGATTGGCAAGAGTACATATGTTATATTTCGGTACAGATGTTATAGTCCCTATCTGAGCTAAGGTAGACGACGTTACTGACTACCTCGATTTTTTTTCTGGCACCTAGTGTGACGCTCTGTTTGAGACGTCGATGTTGTGTCTTCTTCCTTGATGATAGCATGTTCTTAGTTTTGCCCTCATTTACAACCAGATCTATTTTAGCCGCTTGCGCTTCAATACCAGCAAACGCCTCATTGACGGCTTGCTGTGTTCATATAATCACTGTCATCAGCATAAGCTAGCAATTGAACTGACTTCTGGAAGATCGTGCCTCTGGTGTTGACTTGTAAGTTACGCACGATCTTCTCGAGGATGACGTTGAAGAAGTTACATGACAGTGCATCCCTTTGTTTAAAACCTTTTTTGACATTGAAGGTCTCGATGAGTTCGTTACCGACCTTGACGGAGCAGCGAGAGTTCTCCACCGTCATCCTACACAATCTGACGAGTTTGGTAGGAATGCCAAAACTAGACATTGCACTGTATAGCTCGCCTCTATGCACTCTATGTCATATGCATCGCGGAATCGGTGGTGAGCTTCAATTTGCATTTATTGGGTCTTTTCCAGGATCTGCCGTTAAGTGAAGATCTGGTCTATTCTGGACTTCCCTAGACTGAAACCACATTGATAGGAACTTATCAGGTTATGGACAAACGGCTTCAGATGCTCACACAATACGGCAGAGAGGATGTTGTAGGCAATGTTAAGAAGACTAATCCCTCGATAATTGGTATAATTCTAGTTTCTCGGACTCAAAAACTCTTCACGGTAAACTTGGGATTACAGGACACGTGGCCTATAGTGTATATATATACCACCAACGCAAGTACGACCAAAACTTGATTCTTTTACCTTAAGAAGACCTTGGTTTTCTTATCTGCTTTTGAATAAAAATTGGGGTCCTTGTAATGGCGCGTCTCATTTCCCATACTCAAATTCAAGTTCTCCACTTTTCGAATATAGCTTTTAACGCTCAAAAAGTACTTCGTGGCGAAAGAAATTTTCTCAAGTTTAAACTCCAGTCTAACCCTCGGACTTGGCATAAATTGGTAGTTCCCATCTAATGAAACGCGCTATAGAGCCTGACCTGTGCAGTTGAAATCGGGAAATGATTCATTCAATTATAGTAACTGTGGACATTGGGGTCCCTCGTCTTTTTCTTTTTCTTGTGGCGCTATAATCCGGCGTGGATCTGTGCCTCAAGCAACATGCTTCTCCAGCCAGCAAAATCCTTCACCAGCTGTCTCCACTTGCGCACTCCAAATTGGTTGAGGTCCTTCTCCACTTGTGTGCGCCACCTTAGTCTAGGTCGTCCTCCGTTTCATGGTTCCAATGGCTCGGATTCAAAGACTTTTCGGGCCGGAGCAGTCGTGTCCATTCGCTCTATATGGCCCAGCCATCGTCAGCGTTGTATCCGACGACGCTTGACTAGGTGCATGTCGCTGTACAGCCCATAGAGTTCGTCATTATATAATCTACACCAGAAGTCATCAACGCAAAGAGGAGGAAAAATCACACACAAAACTTTTTTCTCGAAAAGACAAAGGGCTTCCTCATCTATTTCTAGTAACATCCAAGTTTCCGCGCCATAAAGTAGGACTTGAATGGTCAAGCTGTTTTATAAAGCAAGCTTAGTCCTTCGAGAGAGAGCTTTATTACTCAACTGCCTCTTGAGCCCAAAGAAACAGCCATTGGTAAAAGTGATTCTGCGTTTGATTTCGGTACTGATGTTGTTGTAGCTTTTTACCGCGGAGCCGATCCCACAGTTTAAAACTTACTGCAAACATAGGTATATGAAAAGATTTTCTTAGTAAATTTTTACTTATTGTACCGCTGCCTCGATATCAACGCCTTCGAAAGAAATTGCTGTTGGTGTACTTCGCCAACGACATTGAATCACTGGTCTTTTAAAACAGAAAAGGGGATTTCGTTATTGTTAAAGCATTAAGTTACGCGCTGACAGATAAAACTCTTCGCACTCTATCGGTGCGGTGTCTTTTTGTTGGCAAAACTTTCAACAGAACTAACAAACTTTAGTTTTGGCATTTCATCAATAAAAACCAAAGGATCACCTAGAAAGGTGTATATTCGGTGTAACCAGTTTGCTATTGATATCAATTTTGTTTAGCGATAAAATTTATATCAAAAATGCTAATACACAAAACTGCCGTAATGGAGTAAGAATAATCCTCAAATATATTTTGACAGGCCTTTACATCCACAAAAACTTATTTTTCAGTGTGCTTTATGGATTGATAGATTAATTGATCCGTTTTTCTTTGAAATCGATACTGGGCAGAACGTTGCAGTCAATGGTGACCCCTATAGAGCTTTGTTTACGGACTTGATGTGAAGGGGCTGTGACTTCAACAACAAGACGGGACGTGTTGCACATCTCGTGCCACAATTGAATTAAAGGAAACGTTTGCTAACCGCACACTTTCACGCTACGGACCCGTGAATTTGCTTCCAAGATCATGCAATTTTACACCGCTTGACTAATTTCAGTTGAGATATGTGAACTCGCTAGTCTACGTCAATAAGCTCTTAACGAATTGCCACTTGAAGGACAACATTCGACAGGTATTGCCGATATAAAGCCAGCAACGGTTGCCAGTGTGAATTTTAGAAAAACACCATTTGTTATGGAAAAACGCATCTGCACTCTTTCGGTCAATTCATATCTTTTATTCTTGCTCTAATCTAACCAATAAAGTTACAAAATCTCAAACGCCACAAAAGAGATCATTATTTCGTAGTCCGTTTTTTTTCGGTGAAGTTTCTCTTCAGGCGTGGCGTAGTGGGTAGAGTACGACGCTCACACGCCGAAGGGTCTAGGTTCGACTCCCAGTTCAACACCACTTTTTCGAATTTTTCATGGCACCACCTCTTTCGAGCTGCTGACAACAGTCAAAGAGTAATAACTGTCTAAGAAAGATCTTCAAATTTCGCCGTTCGGAGTCGGCAAAAAACTGTAGGTCCGTTCTACTCGTAAGAGAACAGTAGCGCGCACAACACGAGTAGTTGATAAGCAAGCTAGACCCTGGTCCCCCTTTGGAGTGTAGCGCCAAGAAATAATTATTATTCTCCTCAGTCACAGTTCAATGTCTTATTCATTACCACAATTCTTGGCGCCCGTAAACACCTTCTGTTCCTCAAACACTTCTTCCTTGTCTGTTAAATCGAAATTCGCCCTTTTGCATAGTTATTTAATCATTTTCGTAACTCTGACGGCTGCTACGAGAGTAATTGCATTCTCTACAACAGCAAGCAACTCATCATTCAGCCCACAGCCACATCCATGCCCTTAAGTACAACCCTTACCCTTGTCCCTGGCACACCAGAAACATTTTTTCTCGTAAGTAGTCCCGCAAGAATAATGAGGAACTAATGTTCATCCAAAATTGCACTCCCACCATTATTCATAATATTCACGGCCGTTAAACACTTTTTTTAATTTACTCCGGCCCTTAACAAACTTCGGGGCCAGAGTGCTGCTTTGGCACCACCGCTGAATGCACTAACAAAACATAACCTCTAAAATAAACACAACGCAATAACAAGGATCTCGTTTCACCCTTCACCACGTGGCAGGCGCTATCTCTCCAACGCTCCATCACTCCGTGACTTCATCACTTCCGTTAAATGACACACTTATGATCATTGTCGTTCACAAAGTGCACACATTTATGTCCCGCAGTTCATGCGACAGTCATTTAATTATCAATGTCAAAGTTGGCACACATGTTTTCCTCCATTTTTTCATTCAATTATTAGGGCGCCACTCACTGGGGAGCTGACTGAACTGTGGTCGAATGCGTGGCGCATTAGGCGACTGAAATATTCATGAGATGCGATTAACTGCACTCCCACATAAAGCAATCCGTCACTCAAGGCAGCGCAACAAACCACAAGCGCAAACGTCATGTCACTAGCTTGGCACAAACGCTGACAGTCCGTCCCCGGTGAGCAAAGTGTGCATTTAGCCCGTAACGTAATTAAGCGTCTGACAGTGCGCTTCGCTAACAAATGGATTATTTCATTAGTGCTGAGTGAGGTTTCGGTTGTTTCTTTCCCTCCCTTGTGATTTGGGCACCGTCTTCGAGGCAGTCGTTTGTTAGAGGCCGTTTGCAGTTTACACATGCCTCGTAATGCACAATGACCCAGTATGCTTGCACCGTAGCCAAATGAAAAAAAAAAACATTAAAAAAGAAAGACTGCCATCTACGATTTTTGTTTCGCTTTGTAATGAACAGAGTGCGCGTGCATTTGAAGTGAATTGAAATGTGAGACGAACTCCCGTTGTGTGTTGTCCATGGAGCGCTGCATACTCGCTGCCCAATACAGTCGCATTTCATCCTTGGCCTGCGATATAATTCACGTCTGACGTTCCTGGCTCTGACATGGCATTGCGTCTTCAGCTCCTAAAGCTGCCACCCACCAGATGAGGAACTCATTTTTATTATTCGCCAGTTTATAGCCGGAACGTGATATCGATTTGCGATGCCAACGAATATGGCGGTTTCTTGATGACGCCTTCGTTGCGGGGGCTAATTAAATATGCATGATTCGGGAAAACCGATGCTCGTCGCTGAATGATACAATAAAAGCGCTGTACGACGCATGCAGCCGCGAGTGCAGCCTTTCCGAATCTGTTCGCCGCGATAATGGAATGGTTTCGGATCTTAATGGGTGACGCATTTCGTCGTGTTGCACATATGTTTTCTGATGCGACCGTTAATGTATGCTGATCTGGGCTTTACATCTTTATGTGACAGAGGGTGTTGGTTTTAATGCGTGGCTGCCTGATGCTTGTGGATTGTGGTAATGTTTTCTGGCATCTTTACTTTGTGAGCTTTATACTGATGTTTGGCCTGCATTTTAGGGGACATATTAAATGGAGTGAGCTCTGAATTTGAGGCACGAAATGGTTCGTTGTGGTTTGTGTGAAGTGGGAAATCACCGCTGTGCCTTTTCTGGGAGACAAACTAATGATTCAATATTTTCAATTGAGAAATGGAACTGAAGTTTCATCGCTTTCGACTTAGAATTGGCATTTATGGAGCTTGGAAAACCAAGATAAGTTGGAAAAGATAATATTTAGAATAAATGGCATGAACAAAGCAGAAAGTCCTACAGATCTAAACTTGGCCAAATGCAGAGTTATTTTAAAAATAGAGAGCAATATTAACTTCTGCCTCCTAATTATACAGCATTTGCATCAAAAAATGACTCCCCTGACCTAGGAAGTGCATAATTTCAGAGGAAATGAATACTTGCAAGAGGAAGAAAAATGAGAAGGGTCAGGAAGTACAATTTGAAGGTGCTAAGGAACTCGCTGTTTAAGGTAGTCGCTTGGTATGCCACTCGACGAGCTTGCTGGGTCAAAGAATTTGTATTCAATTTTGTGTGAAAAATGAAATAAAATGTTCAAAGAACACTTGAAGTGTTAAAAGTGGCATACGCTGAGTAGACTGAGTCAAAAAATGTTTACAAGTGGTGCAAGCTTCTCAAAGAAACTCGGGAAGATGTGACTGACGAGGCTCGTCCTGGACGCACCAGTAAATCAACAACCGATGAAAATGTTGAGAAAGTAAAGAACATTTTGAGGGGGAACCGTCGAATGACTATTAGAGAAGTTACTGAAGATGTTGGCATATCGGTTGATGCAATGTAATGCCATGAAGCGTGTGACAACGATGTTCGTGCCAAAATTGCAAAATGTTGTAGATCGCACTCAACAAGGCGAGCTGTTAACACTATCTTCGTCAGTGCAAAAGTCAAGTTTACATAAAGTTGTGTTCATAAAAATAGCAGTAGTTATACGACTTAGATAATTAGCAACATATTTTTAAGAAGATTTTTTTTTCTAATGTATATCCGGTTTTATTGTATTTTCCGGTAACTAAAATACCAAACCAGAAATAAAAAATAAAAAATAAAGGCTTACTTCATTGAAATCTGTTAATTGAAACCTGTTCATAAAAGTAGCAGTGTTTTTGGGATTTACCACAAAGTGTCTCAAAAATTGTTGTTTAGAGTTTAAAAAATATTTGTGTATTCTTGTTTGGTAAGTGAATGTTTTTGTATATGTTGTCTTTTATTAACATACTTTAAAATAAGAAATATGGGTCGATCAAACCATTGTACCGAAGATATGCGGAATTTGATCAAAAAATTGGGTTCAGAGGGAAAAACATATGCTTAAATCCAGGAAATCGTAGGATGTTCAGCGAAAATGGTCAACAATGCGCTAAGCTGGAAAGCTAGGCCCAAAACAGGCTAGGTCCAAAAAGAGTGACGGCTAAGCAAGCTGACCGAAAAATTATCAACATGGCAAAGGAGAACCCTTCAATTAGCTCCAGACAGATAAGGGATGAACTTCAACTTCCGGTGAGTGCTGTGACGGTTAGAAGACGTCTTCTAGAGGCCAAACTTCCAGCTCGAAGCACGCGAAAAGTACCGCTTTTGACAAAAAAATCATGTCCAAAAAAGATTGGCGTTCTCAAAGTTTTACAAAGATTGGCTTAAGGAGAAATGGAGGAATATTCTGTGGAGCGATGAAAGCAAAAAAGTCTTATTTGGATAGAAGGGTCGTCGGAAATATGTAAGACCACAGAATGAAGAAAATAATCCCCGTTATACAGTCAAAACTGTTAAACACGGAGGGGCAAAAGTAATGATTTGGGCCTCATATAATGGGGTTGGGCCTATATATCCTCTCAAGGGTATAATGGACGGTGCTGAGTGCGTTAAAAATTTAAAATAGGTTATGCCGCCATATGCCGAGGAGGAAATGCTAGTTTGGGTATATCAACAAGAAAATGACCCAAAACAGACGTCAAAACGGGCAAAATCTTGGTTTGAGGAAAAAATAATAACTGTTATGAAGTGGCCAGCACAATCCTCTGACCTAAACCCCATTGAGAACTTGTGGGGCAATGTTGAAAATATGTTGAAAATTCTGTCCATGAGGCCAAACCAAAAAACGCCAAGGAATAGTGGGAGGTAGTTCGAGACTCATGGGAAGCTATATCAGTTGAGAGATGTCGGAGTCTGGTGGATTCAACGCCACGAAAATGCAGCGCAGTGATAAAAAACAAAGACTTTGCCATAAAGTACTAATGGTAAGTTGTAAATAATAATGATTTCATATTGTTTCATTGATTTCTGTTGTCTAGGCACAGCATAATTCTAAACACTGCTATTTTTATGAACAACTGCGAAATATTACTGCGACCAAAAAAAAGTTATGAACAACGTTTACTTGTTAAGACTGAAATACTTTACTTTTGTATAGGTTTTTTGAAAAAATAATAAAACAATTTGAATTAATAAAAATTATTTGTCTTTTTTGAGGAGCACTGCTATTTTTATGAACACAACTGTACAGCCTTCTCGTAGCGCCTTCTCGATGGCCATCACATCACAAATTATGAGTTAAATAATGTGTCTGGCCCACCAGCCTCCGGGTCCTGCTTGAGATTGACTTGCACACCTCGTTAGAACATATACTTCAGAAACCCCGACATGTCTCGGATAAGGACAGATTAACTATTGACGCCCCCAGTAAACTTTATAAGAATTACGATTTTCGGTCTTGCGCGTGGAATGTGCTAAGGTACTTGACTGCTTACTTAGGTAATTGACTACTACAAAGCAAACATTACCGCCACCCAAAGAGTGCGATGGAATGGGCCCGGCAAAAAAAACGATGAAAAACTGCGACGTCTACTACAGCAATTGCTATTAGCGAAGTTACTGAAGGCGTCGGCATATCGGGTGATGCAATGCATTGCTTTGAAGCGTGTGACAGTCAAGTTTATGCCAAAACTTAGCAATGTCGCAAGGACATCGCTAAGAAATTGTTAAAGGTAACCAAATTTGCATAAAAGGAACATACCTGGTGACGAATCATGTGTATATGGTTATAAAGAGCCCGGAAGAGCCAATGCCAGAAAACACCAAAGCACCCCAAGTTTGATCAGTTGTGAAGTTTTCGCTAGACATTGTATTTTCCATTGCCGTGGCGTAGTGCATCAGGAGTTCTTATCACATGGTCGTTTGGTCAGTAAGGAGCATAGTCTTGAAGTTATGCACTGGTTGCAAGAAGTATCACGAAGAAAACGGAATTGTGGAAAAATAATTCATGGCTTTGACATCATAATAATGCACCTGCGCAGTCGGCATTGCCTGTTCTTAATTTTTTGACAAAACAATCACGCCCTAGCCACCGTTTTCAACAGATTTGGCTCCCTGCGACAAAGGACAGTAATTACTCTTTAAGTGTTGTCAGCAGATCGAAAGAGGTTTGCCGTGAAAAATGCGAGGTGTTCTCCCGGGAATCAAACCTGGACCTTCGACGTGTGAGTGTCGCTCTCTTAATGTATGCACATTTTTTTTGTGATACGAACAGCATGGCACTGTCCACACGAAGTAACGTTGTTGATCGCACTAAAAAAGGCGAGCCGTCAACACTATCCTCGTCAGTGCAAAAGTCAAGTTGACAAACAGCCGCCTAGCAGCGCCCCCTGGATAGTCATCACATCACCCGTTGTGGGTTAAATCATGGGCCTAGCCTACCATTCTGTGGGTTGTGCGTGAGGTTAACTTCCACGCCACGTTAAAACAATATAGTTCAGAAACCCCGACATGTCTTGGATAACGACGGATTCACTGTTGACGACCCCAGCAAACGTTTTAAGGGCTACGATTTTCGGTCTTGCGCGTGGAATGTGAGGTCTCTTAACAGACCACGTGTAGCCGAACAACCTGCGGAGACCTTTAAATGCTATAAAGCAGACATTACCGCCGTCCAGGAAGTGCAATGGGATGGGGCCGGCAAAAAAAAGGACGAAAAGCTGTGACATCTACTACAGCGATTGCTACAGAGATGGAAGGCAGCGTTTATTCGCATGTTAATTTGTTGTTCGAGGTAGACTTAAGCTAAAAGTTTTCAGCTTCGACCCCGTCAGCGAACGCCTCGTGAGAATCCGCATCAGGGATAAATTCGGGAACATCAGTCTAATATGCGTTTACGCAGCTCACGGGAAAGGATGATAACACTAAGGATGACTTCTATGATATCCTAGAAAGAATATACGATCGATGCCCCAGCTACGACACCAAGATCGTTATAGGCGACTTCAACGCTCAGCTGGGAAATGAGGACATCTTTGCTGGAGACATCGGAAAACACACCCTGCACGACAACACATCCGGAAACGGACTCAGGCTATTGTATTTCGTCTCGGGGCCGTAGCGCGCGGTTCACACATCTCAATATTCACAAAGAGACCTGGTGATCTCCTGATCAATCCACCATCAATCAGATTGATCACGTCAAAGACTCCTCCAGTATTCTCGATGTCCGAATCTTCCGAGGTGCAAACATGGCATCCTTTTGCCAATTTGTGGCCAACCTCGACTTGTGAATAGGACTGGTGTCGTGTTGGAACGTTCAAGGAAGCATGGTGTTGTTTAGAATGCCATCGTGCTCATCTAACTTTCTACATTGGTCACAGAAGAAGCCTCAGACCATCACAGATCCACCTCCGTGTTTCAGTGTTCCTCTCATATACTTTGAAATAAGTTGTTTACAACCACTTCACATGTTGCCTTCCATCAAATCCATGCATAGTAAATGAATTCATCAGAAAACAAGGTTGTTTTTCATTTCGGAAAATTCCAACCTAGATGAGATCGTGCGGAATCCAAACAGACTTTAAATGTTTCTTGTTTTTTTTTTTCTTGTTTTCTGAAAAAATTAACTTTTTTCTATTTTGAAACCTGAAGTGTGCGGATTGTCAATGGATAATTGTTAGTGAAGTTTGCTTCTTTAGAAGACGCTGCTGGTGTTTTTTTTTGGAAGAAATTAATGGTTTTCCTGTGTTCTCTTGCAGTGGTCCTACCTGGTCGTCCAGTTAAATCTGGACTGGATTCGTCAAATGTATGTAAGTATTGAACGTTTTTTCTTTCCTTCTATGATAATCATTTTTTTTAAGTCAGTCAAAGCACTTCATTTTATTACTGGTAAATACTCCTCCAATATCCTCGATGTCCGAACCTTCCGAGGTGCAAACATCGACTCGGATCATCACCTTGTTGTAGCCAAGGTAAGAACCCGGATATCGAGAGAGCAACGGAGTCGAGACAAGCCAAGACGGTTTGATGTCGGAAAGCTACAATCGCAACCGATCGCTAGAGCCTTTACCGATCGATTCTCCCTGAAACTATCGCAAAGTTCGACGCTGCCTGCACAAACAATAGAAGACAAGTGGAAACGTTGTCAAGAAGCCATCAAAGAGGCCGCCACTGATGTGCTGGGTTTTACGCCACCACCTAAGAGGAACCCATGGTTTGACGACGAGTGTAGGCAGGCGCATGCAGCCAAACAAGAAGCGTACAAGGCAACGCTGCATCGAACGACGAGAGCTGTTTGTGAGCTCTACAAACAGAGAAGAAGGGAAGAGAACCGGCTTCTCAGAAGAAAAAAGAAAGAGCACGAGAAGCGCGCGGTCGAGGAAATGGAGAGGTGCTATGGCAGGAATGATGTCCGAAATTTTTACCACAAGATAAAACAGTTATCCGGTGGTTATAAGGCTCGGACAGAAGCCTGCCGGGATCAAAATGGACAACTAGTGGTAGCGTCGCAGTCGGTGCTGAAAATCTGGAAGGATCATTTCTACAGACTCCTAAACGGCGATGACGTCGCAAATTCCGTTAGGCAGAATGTCCCACTCAATTTGGACGACGATGGACAAGAATTCCGTCCCCCCGACTTCGACGAGGTCAAGATAGCAATATCGAGACTGAAATCGAACAAATCTGCTGGCGCGGACGGACTATCCGCAGAGCTGTTCAAAGCGGCTGGGGATGAGCTGGTTGGGTGCATGCACCAGCTCATCTGTGAGATATGGTCGGAGGAAAGCATGCCCGACGAGTGGAATCTCGGCATCATTTGTCCGGTCCACTAGAAAGGAGACCCCTTCGACTGCTCCAACTACCGAGGGATCAGTCTTCTTAACATTGCATATAAGATTTTCTCTGCCGTACTGTGTGAGCGCCTGAAACCGTTCGTCAACAACCTGATAGGTCCTTATCAGTGTGGTTTCAGGCCAGGGAAGTCCACAATCGACCAGATCTTCACACTGCGGCAGATCCTGGAGAAGTCCCAAGAAGAACAAATCGACACCCACCATCTATTTGTCGATTTAAAGGCCGCGTATGACAGCGTGCATAGAGACGAGCTATACAGTGCCATGTCTAGTTTGGCATCCCTACCAAACTCGTCAGATTGTGTAGGATGACGATGGAGAACTCTCGCTGCTCCGTCAAGGTCGGTAGCGAACTCACCGAGACCTTCGATGTCAAAAAAGGATTTAGACAAGGCGACGCGCTGTCATGCGACTTCTTTAACATCATCCTTGAGGGGATCGTGCGGAACTCACACGTCAACACCAGAGGCACGATCTTCCACAAGTCCGTTCAATTGCTAGCTTATGCGGATGACATTGACGTGATCGGCCGAACTCAGCGAGCCGTCAATGAGGCGTTTGCTAGCATTGAAACGGAAGCGGCTAAAGTGGGACTGGTGGTAAACGAAAGCAAAACGAAGTATATGCTGTCATCGAAGAAGGACGCAGAACATCGACGTCTCGGACAGAGCGTCACTATGGGCAGCAGACACTTCGAGGTAGTGAAGGACTTCGTCTATCTCGGCTCCGCGGTGAATAGGGACAACAACATCAGTACCGAAATCAAGCGCAGAATCACTCTTGCCAATCGCTGTTTCTTTGGGCTCAAGAAGCAATTGAGTAATAAAGCCCTCTCCCGAACGACCAAAGTGACTTTGTACAACACCTTGATCATCCCAGTCCTGCTCTACGGCGCAGAAACCTGGACGCTACTAAAAGCGGATGAGGAAGCCATTGGTCTCTTCGAGAGAAAAGTTCTGCGTGCGATTTTTGGTCCTGTTTGCGTTGATGGCATCTGGAGGAGAAGATTCAACCACGAACTGTATGGGCTGTACGGCGGCATGAGCCTAGTCAAGCGTCTACGGATACAACGCTTAAGGTGGCTAGGCCATGTAGAGCGCATGTACAGCACGGCTCCGGCCCGAAGAGTTTTCGAATCCGAACCACAGGGACAACGCAACAGAGGACGTCCTAGACTGAGATGGGGCACACAAGTGGAAAAGGAACTCAACCATCTTGGAGTGCGCAATTGGAGACAGCTGGCAAGAGATCGTGCTAGCTGGAGAGGCATGTTGGTTGAGGCCCAGGTCCATCCCGGACTGTAGCGCCATCCGAAGAAGAAGAAGAAATACTTGTTTGTTACCATTTTAATTTTAAATTTCATTTATTTGTAATTTTTTTTTAAATTTTGTTTTTTCTAAAGAACTTTTGTTTTGATCTTATACGCGTCTAATCTTTAACTAGCTAAAGAAACAAATTTACCGATTTCATTATGAATAAAAAGCGATATCAGAAGGTGTGTTCCCGAAACAAACAACATAAACCAGTACAAAACAATACAAACCAACGCAATGTCTGTTCCCGTATTCGGAAAAAATGGGTTTCACGTCATATTAGCGCCCTCTCGAGAGAGTAAAATTTTTGTGGGTATGTTGTTGATTTTCTGCCCAATCAAATGGTGTGTTTACAGAGATAAGTGAACAATGACCCATTATTTCTGTGCTTGTGTCTCTTGTCGTTGTTTTTGTTTTCTCGAAAAAGTTTTGTTTCGAAAAAGTTTATTTGTCATTTCTTAATGACATACTTTACACATTTGGTTTAAATGCGTTTCCATACTTTGCTCTCTTTCTGAGAGAGATTTATTCCCACCCCTTAACTAATGACTGAGTTCAGAGTTTAGTACAGAAAGTACTGGAACACACCTAAAATGAGTGATGGTCGATAGCTGCAAATTTTTTGACAGCTAATTGCATTCCTTTTTTTGGCCAAGCAGTAGAATTTGTTATACTTGTCCGTAGATTAGGGTCGCAGTTTATATTTCGGAATTAGAGAACAAAAACAAATATTTATCATCGAAAATAGCTTTATTGTTATTCAAAATATTCCCCATTAAGATCTATACACGTTTGAACCAATTGTCGAAACACTTTTGCCAGTCTGATTGAGGTATCTCCAAAACATGCATTCTGAACGCATCAACCGATTCTTCAGGTGTCGAAAAACGTTGACCTCTCATTTTATTTTTTACGTACGGGAATAAAAAGAAGTCATTCGGTGCCAAGTTAAGACTATACGGCGGATGACTCATCAAATCGATGTTTTGAGTGCTCAAAAATGCAGTTGTTTGACCTGATGTGTGCTCGCATTGTCGTGGTGAAGAGTGATCCGTCTTCGGCGGTTGGTTTTCCTGATTTCTTGGAAGACAACTGGCAAACAAATGGTTGTGTACCACTCAGAATTGACTGTTCTGCGTTGTTCTAGTTCCGACATGTCCAGTTTTTCCGAAAAAAACAGGCGACCATTTGCTTTGAACTGCTTCGTGCACGAGCAACTTTTGTTGGATTTGGCTCAACTTGAAACACCCATACAGTCGACTGCTGTTTGATTTCTGGCTCTTAGGCATAAATCCACGATTCATCACCTGTCATGATGTCAAAGACGTGTTTCGAAGCACCGCAATCATATTTTTGGAGCATTTCCGTCGACCAATCGACACGAGCCTATTTTTGAGCGATTGACAAATTTTGTGGGATCCAACGCGAACAAATTTTTTTGACGGTTCATGCAATATTGAATGTATGCTGGTCCCACTAATGCCTAAGGTTGTCTCAATCTTACGATAGGTCACATGACGATCTTGCAATATCAGTTGGCGCACAGTATCAATGGTTTCCGGGTCAACAACTGATTTTGGACGACCTTCACGAAATTCGTCTTGGAGTGAACTACGACCTCGGTTGAATTCACCATACCATCGATAAAGACTGGTCCTTGATGGAGCTTCATTGCCAAATATTGAATTCAGTTCATCAATGCACTGTTGTTGAGTTAATCCACGTCGAAAGTTGTGAAAAATAATCACACGAAAATTTTCACGATTTAACTCCATTTTTTGGGCGAGATGAAACCTTCAAGTTATTGTAAACAACATATGGTAAATAGTCAAAACGTTCTGAGTACGTATAACCTCAAAAATTTCAAACTTTACAATAGAGCTGGCAGTTGCCAGATTGCAGCACTTGGGTTGCGAAATCCCGAAATATAAAGGCAACCTTCGTAGTTCCTTTTTTTACACAGCAAGATCAATAGTACTTTTAAGAGGTAATAATAGTAACAAATATTTTGCACAGCATCTTACATGAATACGAGGATTGTTAAAAAGAATAAGGGGTGCTTTAATGCCTCTCACAAACAAAGTAATTATGCTATATATCTGAACCTGTAAATATATGTTCGAGACGAGTGTGCAAGCATATGCATCGTTCATTTGATTTCTTTTTTCTTATTTGCTATAATTATCATTCAACATGATTCCGTTTAAGTTAAAGTTGCACTGTTACTCCCCCAGTTAGTTCTAAAATTTTACTCAATAATTCCCGGGACATATAGGGGGCCCCACTACCAAAAAAAGAAATTAATATTAAATTAATAATTTCTGTTAACGTGGCCGCCGTAGCGTAGTGGGTAGAGTGCGATGCTCAGACGACGAACGGTCTAGGTTCGATTCCCAGCTGAACACCTAGACTTTTTCACGGCACCACCTCTTTCAAGCTGCTGACAACACTCAAAGAGTATTAACTGTCTAAAAAAGCTTCTTAAATTTCGCCGTTCGGAATCGGCAAAAAACTGTAGATCTCTTCTACTCGTGAGGGAGTAGTATCGCGCACAACACGAGCAGTTGATGAGCAAGCTAGTCCCCCTTTGGACTGTAGCGCCAACAATTATTATTATTATTATTATAATTTCTGGTAACATTTCTTTCTAAGTTGATCTTCTTACGGAGAAAAGTTCGTGCAAATTTGGCTTGTGTTTAACTTATTCTCTTGGATGGAAAGTTGGCTTTCAGAAAAAAGTATTCTCATGCGTAAAAGCAAAACTTCTTGTTGTGCATTTTCAAAGCATCCTCGTTTCTATCCCAACCAATCAGATTCATTGTATTCTGAAACCACCGACTTATAGTCCATTTCTTAACCTTTGTGAAGAAGTGATTTTTGATACTGGAACTCGAGTCGAAAGTCGCCCAGAGTACCTATTTATTGATAATTTCCGTTGAATGAACACGTTTTTTCGTTTTGTAGGCCACTTGTTTGAGGGATAAGTTTATTTTTAAAATAACATTCAAGCACCCCTTGTCGACATCGGATAATCAACGAACGATTTTGATCTTATCTGTAAGCAAATTTTGAAAATATTGCTTTCCCTCTAGGATATAAAATTTCTCATCTCCAAAGCATTTAATTATGAAATAAATTAAAGCGACGATAAGCAAAATTTCGAATGACCAAGATTACCAACCCACACTAATCTCAATTTCAAGCACGAACATCGACGTCAACATTTAATCAGACGAACTTAATATCACAAAAAATTTCCTAACAACAAAACGTATCACCATGTGCATGGTACCTCAACAAATCGAAAACAAATCCAATTTTCAATTTAATACAAATACATTGAGACCACTCGCGATCACTATAAAAAAACGAGCCAGTCCAAATCCGGTTTTCGACTTAAGGAACCTCCCCCCGCGCCTTTTGCCCACCTCCTCTGCACAATACAAAACTAATCGGCACCTAATGTCAGCTAACAAATTCAGATCGCGCCACTGAATGTATACATCACGACAGCAATGCTGTTCGATTTGGTTGTGCTGATAATGTGGTTAGAGTCTGCTATGTCACCTAAAAATTGTACAAGTCGACCAACGATTCTTGGGAGCCAACAACCGCATGTGGAACACATTTGTTTTTGTATCTGCGGCATATGGAGGAGGAGATTGCTTTTGCTGAGAAGAAACTGATAAAGTTGTCATTTCGTTGTTTTGGCACAGACTGACTGTCCGACAAGTAGTTCTTGCTCGTTTGATTCTTATCTAACTCATTTAATTTTAATCTAAGCAAACGTTAGTTTCAAAAATATCTGAAATTCAAAAACAACTGAGTGTCTACATGTGAACGTGTCGTAAAAGCGAATTTCTTTAAGAATTTTAAACCCCATTTGTAAGGCGCACACATGTCTTGAATTTATGTTTGGTGATCATCACCGCTTTGAAATTCAGTTCATAAATTAAATTTAAATTGTAAAGTAAGCGGTTACATAGCACATTGTGGCGAGTGTGCCGAGTTTATTTAAAGCAATGATATGCAGAGAGGGTATTGAACCACTTAGGACTTGAGTTGGTAGTTCTTTTTGTTGGTTATATTTTGTATTTCCCGGCTATGTAAAAAGCGCGTGTCTGGCAATAATATACCTCATTTGAAAAGACATAACCTACAAACCGATGCCATGCATGATAAGTTTGGATATTTTGTTCAACAGTTATGGACGTGTAAACATGGAGTTCACTAACGCCAAAATTCGCGATATTTTAAAGTTTTCCTTCGTTAAAGGCAAATCCGCTAGAGAAACATTCCGTGAGACTAATGGTGTTTTGGGGGATGGTACTCTATCACTTCGAACCGCGGAGGAATGGTTTCGACGATTCAGAGCCGGTGAAAACGACACCATGGATAAGCCAGTCGGCGGAAGACCTGTGACGACGAGTACTGATCGAATCATGGAAATCATCGACCGGTATGTGGCATCTCGTGACAACGCCCAGGAGATGGGAGTTAGTCACCAAACCATTTTAAACCATCTGCAGAAGGCTGGTCGCCGTGGCAGAATGGGTAGAGTGTGACGCTCACAAGCCGAAGGGTCTAGGTTCGACTCCCAGCTCAACACAAATTGTTCGAATTTTTCACGACACCACATCCTTGCGACAGTCCGCAAGGGGACTAGGGCCTAGCTTGCTCGCCAACTACTCGTGTTGTGCGCGCTACTGTTCTCTCACGAGTAGAAGGGACCTACCGTTTTTTGCCGACTCCGAAGGGCGAAGTTTGAGAAGCTTTCTTAGAAAGTTATTACTTTTTGAATGTTGTCAGCAGCTCGAAAGAGGTGGTGCCGTAAAATATTCGAGGTGTTTAGCCAGGAATCGAACCTAGACCCTTAGGCGCGTGAGCGTCGAGCTCTACTCTCTACGCCAGGGCGGCCACCTTTTGGCCTTTCAATAATAGACTGCGAACTAATGGGACTAGATCAGTGTTGTTGACAAGTCTGAGTCTTTCTTACATATTTGAACAGCACACAAAGTTTGAAGTAATCATCGGTTAAGCTTCTTCCTTGCTGTTCACTCTTTCTTACGTTCCAGCTCCTGTATGAATGCACTCAAATGATAATCGTGGGATATGTCTATGTTTATATGTGTTGAGTGGAGAACGCCTCGTTTGAAATTTTGATTCTGAGATGGTTTTTTTAATGCCAGCATCCCACTTAAACTATCTACTAGCTTCTTAAAAATATTACCTCTTACCATTCAACATCTATTATGGTAGTAGTATTAGTCAAAGTATTGTCCATCTAAAGGTGTGACCATTTTCCATATTTCTGGAAATTTGTGAATCGCATCCTAAAAGAACTGCTCCGGCTGGGCAGCCAAGAATGAATTAAGCCAATTTTTGATATTCTGCTCTGATGTGAACCATATTTCAGTTATGAACAAATGGTAGTTAGAAGAGGAAAGGTACTATAGGGCTGGTGGAGTAAAACTTCCCATCACTGTTTCTCAAATAATTCTTAACCAGAATTGCAACGTGGGGTCGATGGTTGTCACAATGGAAAATGATTGTATCGTGTCTCGTCGCATATTCCGGACGTTTTTCGGCTACTGCTCTCTTCAAACGAATATACTGCGTTCGGCAGCGTTATCCATTGATGGATTCATTCAGTTTTGGCAGCTCCACAGCACACCCTTCTAATCCCACCAAATACAGAGCATTACCTTCGCGTTATGGAAATTCGGCTTTGCCGTGGATTTGGCTTCTTCTTCTTCTTGTTGTGGCGCTACAGTCCGGGGTGGACCTGGGCCTCAACCAACATGCCTCTCCAGCCAGCACGATCTTTCGCCAGCTGTCTCCAGTTGCGCACTCCAAGTTGGTTGAGGTCCTTCTCCACTTGTGTGCGCCACTTCAGTCTAGGCCGTCCTCTGTTGCGTTGTCCCAATGGCTCGGATTCAAAGACTTTTCGGGCCGAAGCAGTGGTGTCCATGACCTAAGCATTTCGAGCGTAGTATCCGAAGGCAAGTCGAAGGCACATGTCGCTGGACAGCCCATAGAGTTCGTCGGAACTGCCTTTCGGGCCTAAAATAGCAACGATTACCAAGAGTTGTTTTCGGTTTTAATTGTATAATTCGATTTTCTTTTTGAGACGTCGATGTTGTGGCTCATTCCCTGAAGACAGGATGCACTTTGTTTTTCCCCTTGTTTACCGAAAGATTAATTTTAGCCGATTTTGCATCAATTCAAGTAAACGGCTGACGGGTCACTGTGTTCGTCCAACGTCAGTGTCATCGGCGTAAGCTGACAATTGAGCTGACTTTTGAAAGATCGTGCTTCTGGTATTGACATGCAAGCTACCCATGATCTTTGCAAAAATAATGTTAAAAAAGTCAGGTGTCAGTGTGTCGTCTTGTTTAAAATCTATGCACTTAAGAATTCGAACAAAAAGTAATCACAAACGAAGGAACGGAACCATATATGAGTGAGTTTAAGTTTTAAAATTTGTTTTTCAAACCATTGCTTGACAGCTGTGTAAAAACTTGACAGCGTCACAATTTTTAAGACGAACAGGTTGCGATAGATTTTGTTTTCTTAACAAATTCGACTTTCTAAAGAAAGTGTGCCGGAGCAGTGGTGTCCATACGCTCTACATGGCCTAGCCATCTTAAGCGTTGTATCCGTAGACGCTTAACCAGGCGCATGTCGCTGTACAGCCTATAGAGTTCGTCATTAAATCTTCTCCTCCAGATGCCATCAACGCAAACAGGACCAAAAATCGCACGCAAAACTTTTCTCTCGAAAAGACTAAGGGCTTCCTCATCCGCCTTTGCTAACGTCCAAGATTCTGCGCCATATAGTAGGACGGGGATGATCAAGCTGTTATATAAAGCCAGCTTAGTCCTTCGAGAGAGGGCTTTATTACTCAATTGCCTCTTGAGCCCAAAGAAACAGCGGTTGGCAAGAGTGATTCTGCGTTTGATTTCGGTACTGATGTTGTTGTCCCTGTTTACCGCGGAGCCGAGGTAGACGAAGTCCTTAACTACCTCGAAGTTTCTGCTGCCTAGTGTGACGCTCCGTCCGAGACGTCGATGTTGTGTGTCCTTCCTTGATGACAGCATGTACTTCGTTTTGCCCTCATTTACCGCCAGACCCATTTTGGCCGCTTCCGCTTCAATGCCAGCAAACGCCTTATTGACGGCTCGCTGTGTTCGTCCAATCACGTCAATGTCATCAGCGTAAGCTAACAATTGAACTGACTTCTGGAAGATCGTGCCTCTGGTGTTGACTTGTGAGTTACGCACGATCTTCTCGAGGATGCTGTTAAAGAAGTCACATGACAGTGCGTCGCCTTGTCTAAAACCTTTTTTGACATTGAAGGTCTCGGTGAGTTCGGTACCGCCCTTGACGGAGCAGCGAGAGTTCTCCATCGTCATCCTACACAATCTGACGAGTTTGGTAGGAATGCCAAAACTAGACATGGCGTGGATTTGGCTGGTTGGCCGAATTTCACATACGATTTTTTGCGCTTGGGGCTGTCATAATGATTCCATTTTCCATCACCAATAACAATTCGATGCAAAACTGACTGCCTTTTGTGGCGTTCCAGCAGCAACGAAATCGCTTTTTGACTCTCGGCTTGAATTCATGTGGAACCCTATTTCCGAGCTTTTAAGATATTCAACTGCTTTTGAAACGTTTTGAAACGGCTGCTTGAGTGACACTCAAATATCTTACGAGCTCCTCTTTTGTTGGGCAACAATCTTCATAATAATGTATATTCATAATAATGCTTCCAGTTCTTTATCCTCAAACTTATTTGGCTGCCCAGAACGTTCAAAGCCTTCTAAGCTAAAATCACAAATCATGCAAACCACCTTTGGCATATTCGCTCTGTTAGCGCATATTCACCATGCGCTTCCACCACTTCCACTTTCGGCAGCAGTTTTCTTCTTATTAAAGAAATGAAGAAAAACTCCCCCCAAAAACAAAGACCAAAGTTCGACATAATAAAAATAATTGTTGGCGTGACAGTCCGCAGGGGGACCAGGGCCTTGCTTGCTAATCAAATCACTAGTATTTTGTTCGCGCTACTGTTCTCTCACGAGTAGAAGGGATCTACAGTTTTTTGCCGACTCCGAACGGTGAAGTTTGAGAAGCTTTCTTAGACAGTTATTACTCTTCAAGTGTTGTCAGCAGCTCGAAAGAGGTAGTGCCGTGAAAAATTGGAGGTGTTCAGGCCGGAATCGAACCTAGACCCTTCGGCATGAGAGCATCGCACTCTATTCACTACGCCACGGCGGCCACAAAAAAGTTCGACATATTTAACTGAAAAAAGTTATAGTTGTTTAAGCTTCAAATGAATTACGTATACTGAAATGACCTACAATGGCAGTTGCTTTCCAACGCATGTTCCAACGAAATAATCACAAGACAAGGTACGCCATCTCCTAGCCAACACGAACTAAGTTACAAACCCACTTAGCTTAAAACGGTGGCATTCACATAACACTGTTCGCTGCATTTTTTGACTTTCTTTGTCCCCACGTCGAACAACACAGTTTTTTTGTGAACAGGCTTCTAATTTAGTGACAAGGAGATTATAAAAAAGATAGGCACACTTTCTTTAGAAAGTCGAATTTGTTAAGAAAACAAAATCTATCGCAACCTGTTCGTCTTAAAAATTGTGACGCTGTCAAGTTTTTACACAGCTGTCAAGCAATGGTTTGAAAAACAAATTTTAAAACTTAAACTCACTCATATATGGTTCCGTTCCTTCGTTTGTGATTACTTTTTGTTCGAATTCTTAAGTGCATAGATTTTAAACAAGACGACACACTGACACCTGACTTTTTTAACATTATTTTTGCAAAGATCATGGGTAGCTTGCATGTCAATACCAGAAGCACGATCTTTCAAAAGTCAGCTCAATTGTCAGCTTACGCCGATGACACTGACGTTGGACGAACACAGTGACCCGTCAGCCGTTTACTTGAATTGATGCAAAATCGGCTAAAATTAATCTTTCGGTAAACAAGGGGAAAAACAAAGTGCATCCTGTCTTCAGGGAATGAGCCACAACATCGACGTCTCAAAAAGAAAATCGAATTATACAATTAAAACCGAAAACAACTCTTGGTAATCGTTGCTATTTTAGGCCCGAAAGGCAGTTCCGGAATACAACCTTCTCTCGAAAGACTGAGTTTTCTCAATACAACAGCTTAATCAGTCCCTCCCTTACGGCGCGGATACATTTACGTAATTGAAAGCGACTGAGGAAGCCCTTATTTCAGCTTGTGATTTTTGGTCCTATTTCCATTGTCGGCATTTGGAGGAGAAGATTCAACGACGAACTCTATGGGCTGTCCAGCGACATGTGCCTTCGACTTGCCTTCGGATACTACGCTCGAAATGCTTAGGTCATGGACACCACTGCTTCGGCCCGAAAAGTCATCGAATCCGAGACATTGGTACAACGCAGCAGAAGACGACCTAAACTGAGATGATGCACACAAATGGAAAAGGACCTCAATCAACTTGGAGTGCGTAATCGGCAGCAGCATGTTGGTTGAGGCCCAGTTTTAGCCCGAACTTTAGCGTCGATCAAAGCCGAAGAAGTGTATTGATGTAAAAACTAGAGGTTTGTAATGGCGGTGTTTAAAATATGTGGAATTAAGGTGAATATCGTTTTGTTGATTTTGGCTTACTCGTTTTTTTCTTTCTTTTTCTCGACATGAGTATTGTTAACAATGCTCCAAAAGAACTAGCAGTTTACAAATCTTCACAATTATGACCAATACTAATCGAACACATTCCAACAACATTCCAGCAGAAACCTCTTCAAGCCCCACCCACATCAACAAAATACCGCTGAAAACAACAGAAGCTATCAACGGAAGCTGTCATCACATCAGTAGCTCTCATCAAACATTATACTTCCACGAAAAACTCCATTTGTCCATAAAAAGTGATTTCTTTTCACTGCCGACAATGTTTGTACATGAAACTAAGCAAACCGAGTGTGCGAGTGTCCAGCTCTTTCGCCATGTGTCCAGAGTGGGGGTTCTCCCCATCGTGTCAATGAACTGTCAATGAACCGCGTCGCCCAGCACAGTCTGGCTGTTGCACTGACAACCGAACCAAACCCAAATATTACCACATGCTTAGCCAAATGATACCTTTTTTTTTTCGCCTCTCATTTGGAGTTGCACAGAGCTCGTATCATCGGCTCACGTATCTGTCGAACAAGTTTTTTCCATGTTTACACGGAAACTTCTTTGAATTGTAATGTTTTTCCCTCGCTCCTCCGACTAACACGAATGCAAAGCGCATTTTCAGGATAAACTGTCAGCCAGGATAGAAGTGCATGATGTACGTGCCTTTGGTTGTGCAATCGCCCGCCAAGTCACGTGAAGAGGAATCGCAATACCAGATGAATAATGATGAATTCAAATGAATTTCAAATGGATCACGACGTGGAGAGCCATCTCCACTCGTGGAGTACCGATAGTTGCCTTGCCTAAATGACGTCATTCATTATACTAACGAATATGAGAGTGTGACAGACGAATGCGTCTGTCGTACAAACTTTTGAGAATTATTAGTGAAATCGATTTTCTCTGTAACCCATGTCATGACGTAAGTGTCTGGGGCGTATACTCACTATTTCCCCCTCTCCAGCACACAGAATTTGTTTTTCCCTTCGGTTGAGTTAACGTTTCGGTTTCACGGGGTCACATTTGAATTTTGCCTGTGAATCATTGGTGCGTCAATTATCGGGGTTGATGGACAGGAACGATGAAGAAGTGAATCGATCACATTCTTGACAACTGACCGTTTGTCAATAATTAATTGCTGTCTTGTCACCAGCCATTGAGTGATTCATTTTTAAACTTCATTATTACTTGGTTAACAGATGAGGGCAGTCGTTCTATTGATTGGTTGGGTTTAGTTGACAGCTCTTCGGCGTGTTTTGGGAACACTTTGTGGGAAGTAGAATTGAGCTCAAGGCCACTGCTGGCACTTAAACAGTTGTGTACACATGAATATTTGAAAATGTCGTGTGGACCAAACAGACCTTTTCAATTCTTGTTCATATTGTGCGATGATGGTGCACGGGCTGGTAAATAGGCCAACATTTCAATGGCGTTGTATGGCTTGTGTTCATTAATGCTGTAAGGTTTCCTGAAATTTGAATTTTTTGAATGTATCAAATTTCTGTGCCCTCAATTCAGGAACAGCAATTCAGAATGATAGTTCCGGGGTTGAGGACACTCACGAAACCGGAAGATATTTCATGTGGCATTAAAAAGATTGACTAATGAAAAGGAGCTTCCTTTCATGGACAGGGTGTGGCAGGCAGTGTTTAGTTACGCCCGCGACAGAACAAGTTTTGAAAAAGCTGTGACCTGGTTGTGTGGAAGTTTTGATTCATGGGCTTAAGCATTCATCCTGCGCATTTTAACCTCTTGAAGGACAATAAGTTAGGACAACATGAGGAGTTACTAAAAAAAACTATATCCCTCAATAGGCAGTCTCGTGGACCTTAGTGTTCCGAATAGGAGAAAGTAGACATTTTTAATTATGTTCTACTCTTTCACTAAATTTCTTCTGACATCTCTTTAAAAATAAAACACACACACAGCCGATAAATAAAAAAGAACCCTGTAGCTCCTCCTATCATATGCAATCATTCGGATTCCACATAAATTGCAAACGATGAATATCAACAAAAACCTTATTCCTCGTATTCCATTCAATGCATCAAATCACTCAATCTAAATTACCTCTGCGGCGTGCTCCCCTTCTTGTTCTGCTTCATGAGAACAATGACGCAAGCTATTGTCAGTGCCATTGTTGTTTTCAGTCTTCTTCTTCTCTAATTTTCTAATCGACCGGAAACTGTTTAGCAGGTTGATGTACACACCGAATTTAAACTCATTCAATCGAGCGCAACACAACACAAGTGCGAACGGAACGAAAACCGAAATGAAGAAGTATATCTGCCACCAAAATTGACGCATCAGTTTTCGGCTCGATTCGTAATCAAAAAGGAACAACAAATTTGTGAAACATATGCATGTGCGATTGCTCTGGTCTGGTGTCAGTGAACGTTTTGGCAGTTGGCCACCGGCCAACTGGAACGTACGCCTGCTGAGGGGGAGCATATATCTCCCAGCATCACAACCCCTCTTTCGCCAATCCCATGCTCTTCGCATTGACTTTGAAATCAAATTATTCGATAGAATCCGTTTCGGTTGTGCTTCTTCAACAGCAATTAAATTACAATTTCCACAGCGGTTGGATGCCAGCAGACTTATCATTCAAGTGCTGCTGTCAAATGGATTTTTTGTTTTTTCTCTTTTCTTGGCGTTGGCAACAAAAGCATTCCTTGGACTTTCTTTTCACCAGAGTTGATGCGGCTTTTTGTCACTCTTGTTGGAAGTTGTCGCAATGGAATTGCTGTGATAAGGGTACAGGAGTGCTGACATTTTTGGGCGGTGCACAATTAACTATGGTTTCGGCTGAATCACTAATGAAGTGAAAAAATTAAGTCGTGAACACACCCCTGAATATCAAGCATGTAAAATTGTCGATTTTTGTCTGGTTGATAGTGGCTTGTTTGATGGAAGAGTGTGAACGGTGCCGGATTTGGCATGACGCGATGGATCGATAAAGATGTCAACGAGCTGTTGATCGTGCGCGATCCAGTAATGTTCTACAGGACCGCGGTTTTCTATTAAATTTTGCAAAAAAAAAAAAAAAAAAACAAGAATTGGCAACATTTGCTGAAAGTGTTATGTCACAGCTGCCATCTCATGGCATTTTAAGTAAGTAAGTAGCCCTAAATCCATCATTCGTTTTTATGTGTTGTACTCTACCTGAATCTACAACGCTATTAGGCGTCCAAAAAGTGTCGGTTATAAATTGTGGGTTGGTGGCTCTTCTGGTAATATTTATTGCGTCTGGCAAAAATTTTTGAAGGTTACCGGTATGAAATGATCGTTTTCTTTTTTTAAATAAAACACTAATTATCAATGGGAAAGTGAAAACATTTTATTCAAAGTATTGGCCATTGTTTTCCGCACATTTTGGCCACCTTTCTGGCAATTTGTGAATACCACGCCAATAAGATTATTCGTCTTTTAAAGCAAACCAATCAGACACCCAATTTTCGACCTCCTCGTAGGAACCAAAGTGCTGCTCAGCCAATGCGTGTCCCATCGATGAAAACAAATGGTAGACGGAAGGATCCAAGTCTGGTGAATACGGCGGGTGGGGTAGCGGCTCCCAGCCAAGTGTCTTGATTGTATCCTGACCGGTTTTGCTTTGTGTGCAGGTGCATTGTCATGGAGCAAAATTACCTTTCCATGTCTTCTGGCCCATTCTGGTCGTTTCTCGATCAATGCATGGTTCAAATTTATCATTTGTTGGCAGTAGCGATCAATATTAACGGTTTCACCAGATTTTAGGAGCTCGTGGTACATCACGCCTTTCTGGCCCCACCAAACACACAGCATTGTCTTCTTGCCGAATAGATCTGGTTTTGCAGTCGATGTTGATGTTTGTCCCAGATTAACCCATGATTTTTTTCCGTTTAGGATTCTTAAAATCAATCCATTTTTCATCGCCAGAAACAATTCTTTCGTGTCTTTGAAGCAAAATTTCACAAGTGTTTTTTCGGTTTTTCGTCCGTCTTTCATTCAATTCAGGTGGCACTCATTTTCCACACCTTTGGACCTTTCCTATAGCTTTTAAACGGTCAGAAATTGTTTGGTGGTTTTCCAAGTTCTTCATTTCTCACATCAAAATCATTATTTCTAAACTGTTGAAACCATCTTTTGCATGTTGCTTCTGATAGAGCATGATCACTATAAGCCTCGACAGGCATTCGATGCGACTCTGCATCACTTTTCTTCAAATGAAAACAAAAAATTAATGCTTTCCGCAAGTCATCACTTTCTGGTACAAAACTCGTCATTTTTAACACGATGAAAAAATATGATGTTGTCTGTTCAATGACTTGATGTATACTACATATTTTTCACAGACGTCATAGCAAACAAACAAAGAAACAAAACAAGGACTCGTTCACAACAAATGTTCCCTATCGAGACATTTGTATCTTGACGCTCACTTCATACCTGGTATGTAAGACCTGGAATCGCAGACTCTGTAATTTTTACACTTTTGTTTAACCGTAGATTTTTGACGTTTTAAAATGAGTAAACGTATAAAGATTACTGTTATATCCTTTACACCGAGAGTTCAAAATTTAAATTTTACGAGTTGCACTTTCAAAGCGAGCACGTGCCACCCAGCCCTTGTCTCCAGGCCGAAGTGTTTTTTCGTTTGGGGAGCTGAAAGCATTGAGACCGTTCTGTTTGGACGCTGTTGCCTCGGGTACGGGTGTTTCCCTTCTTCGGGGAATCTGCTCTAAGTCTCGCTGCTGGCGCTTCTCCTTTGACATTGCCTTCAAATCGGCACTGAGGTTGAAAATTGGATGCCCCCACTGGAAGATCAACCGACCGGCTCTGTCTCGGTTGTGAATCGTCTCCTTGGGATGCTTGTTCAAGCACATGATTGCCCTACCAATACATGGCTGCTTGAGGTAGTTTTTGTCAATTGTGGGGAACTGAAAGGAGTGGTAAGGTGAGACAGGGCTCTGGGAATACTCCCGCTGAACTTACGTCGGACAGCGGATTGTGAATCCCTTATCTGGAGACAGGAAAAGGCCTTTTTGGGCAGAGGTGCCAACCAATCGGTCCACACGTTTAGTGTATTGTGTTCAAGAAAGGTTAGCTGCAAGTCTCTTTTTAAACCATTTTTCCTATTAATTCGTTTCCAAGATGTTTGGTTCAAATAAATGCATAATGCATAGTAGTAGTTAAGTTCGTAAGCAACACATGGAATGTCTAAGATTCAAATTAAACTTTTCGATCTTCTGACAACATCGAATTCAAACTGTCTAAAACACTTTTTTTTTAATTTCAGGTTCAGGGAGTTCTCTTAACTTTTCTTGGCAATCGGGGTGAAGATAAGTTTCCAGCGATCCGTTTTAAATGGCGAAGAAATAAAGTGGGAGGTTTCAAAGCATCTTGCTGGACACATCATGCTACACAACAGTCAGTCACAAAAGTGTACACACAGCTCCGAAAATTTGCCACTTTTTAACAAATTGCAGCCTATTTTTTTCTTTTTTCCAAATATCTAGTTCGACTACCATACGATTGTCCTTTCACCATGTGAATGTGTATGTGTTCGATGATGGCAATGGTAATCGAAACCCAGAGTTTCGGAAGAGCATTTTTTAGTGAATTTTAATCGTTAATGTAAAATTTGCATATTATTTGTTCACATTTATTCCAGTTCAGTTTTTAAATGTGAAGATTGTGTTCAGTTATTGAAGTTATTTTGGGACTGAAAACATCTGACATTCTTTTCCAATATTAGCCGTATCCTTCAAATCGTTGTCCTGATGAATTACCCAGAAGTTAGTTCTGTCAAATATTTATAACCGAACCACAATAATAATAATTGGGTGGCGCTACAGACCACGGGGGGACCAGGGACTAGCTTGCTCACCAACTACGCGTGCTGGCGCGCTACTGTTCTCTCACGAGTAGAAGGGACCTACAGTTTCATGCCGACTCCGAACGGTGAAGTTTGAGAAACGTTTTTCTTAGCCATTTATTACTCTTTGAGTGTTGTCAGCAGCTCGAAAGAGGTGGTGCCATAAAAAATTCGAGGTGTTCAGCCGGAAATCGAACCCAGACCTTCGGCGTGTGAGTGTGGCACTCTTCCCACTACGCCACGGTGGCCACCGACCCATATTCCCCTTTATAAAACCTAACCTCCAATATCAGATGCCGTCATTGCTCCCCAAACCATGACTCTATTTCTTGATTAAATTTGAAAGAAGCCTTCCTCAGGCTTCCAGACCCGAAGGTATAAAATTTACTTTGATCTGTAAAGAAGTACTTTCCAAATATCGTCATCCTCTGAAATGTTACAATTTGTGATTTTTCGAGACAAACACTTTTTCAAGTTTTTTTGTCTTTTATGAAACTCCTCCATCTAACTCTGTCTCGAAAAATCTTCCCACAGCTTCTGGTTAAATTTCCTTGCCTCCTTAGGATTCAGTGTCTTCCGCCAATTCCTTAGCACTGATTGGAGGTTTTGAACCTTACGCATAGAACTTCTTTCATCGCTGCTTTTTAGGGCAACCAGTCGGAGGTTTATTCGGCACGTGCCCTTTTCGTTACAATGTTTTATAATTGTTTGAATCGTTGGAGAACTTTTGCCAAAATTTTCAAAATTTCTCCATAACCTATTCTTTCATTTTTTAACAGTAAATGTTCTTACTTTCATCAGTTTTTTTGTTCTACTCCGTGGCTGACGAAAAGTTACACTTTATAAAGTATGCAACAAATTAATTGTAAAAAAGTAATTTCACTCATAGATGGCTTTAGTTAAATGTTTTATGTTTGCCGACGTAAACGAAATGTCAAACACATTTTGTTTTGATAGTCGGTACGTCAACTGTCAATCAGAAACAAAATGTTTGATCGGTTATGTAGTTTTTGTTTGCCGTCTGTTGCAAGAATTATTTTTATTCGGGAAAGGGAAAAACGCATCACACGCTCACAAAAAGTTAGTTTCTATTTATATTTATGGTAACGAAGCCTAAAAAAACGGAAGTTTCAAAATCGGTTTGCCAATTTTTCGTTCTGCTGATTTTTCACTTAAAGATGAAAAATGCTCTGATCGTTCAATAACAATCAATTGGGATTGTTACAATACAACACGTGAAGTTGCAGAAAAGTTTTGTATCACATACATGCATTGCAAATCGCTTGAAACAACTGTGCTATGTACAAAAACGTGATATATGAATTCAAAAACTGAAAGAAAGACATTTAACACAACGCATTGGCATCTGCGATTTGTTAAAGAAACATAATGAAAATGATCTCTTTTTCAAAACGATTGATAACTGGTGATGAAAAATTAGTTTTTTTCAACAATGTCAATCGGAAATGATCGTGGAGGAAGCCAGGTGAACCAGCTCACACAACATCAAAAACTAATATTCATGACAAGAAAGTTACGTTATCAATTTTGTGGGATCACAAAGGATTGTCTACTTTTTTTCTACTGTCTATTAGTTTTACCACTCAACCGAACGATCAATGTGTATATTGAACAATTAATAAAAATCAACAATGCAGTTGAAGGAAAGCGACCCGATTTGATAAATCGAAAAGGTGTTGTATTCCATCATTTAAGCAAGGCCACACGCATTTTTGGTCACTCGGCAAAAATTATTGGACCTTATTTGAAATGTTTTGCCACATCCACCATATAGTTCTGACCTTGCACCATCTGATTACTTTTTATTTTGATCTTTGCAAAACTCCTTGAATGGTAAAAAATTTCAATAATGACGATGATGTCAAATCGTACCTGGTTCAGTTCTTTGCGGAAAAAAAAAAAGTTTTATTAAGGTAAAACCAACCCTATAATTTAAAGGTGAATATATATACGGCGCAACAGTCAACAAAGGGACCAGGACCTAGCTTGCTCTTCAACTACTCTACCCCTAGAAGGGACCTAAAGTTTGAGGAACTCTTTCACATACAATTTTACTTTTCGAAAGTTGCAGCTCGAAAAATTTGAAGCAGTGAAGAATGCCAGGTGTTCCGCTCGGAAATCGAATTTAGGACCTTCGTGTTAGTGTCCCACGGAAGAAAATCTTTAGATTTCCTTAAATAATAATAATAATATTATGGCGCGACAGTGCACGCCGCCGAGGCAAAGAGGAGAGAGTGCGATAGGTTCCTTAAAACTGATGTATATTTTCGTCTTAAACGTAGGATCACCTTCGAGACCTAAATACTTGGTTTTATCCACTGATTTCATGGTTACGAGAGTCCCACGAAAATTGGCCCAAATTATCATGACACTCTTAATTAAACGGTGAAGCACGAGCAAAAATATCACCTAAAAATTCACCTTTCAAAGAATGCTTGTTTTATGAAGTAGCACATTAAACCAAATGTTAAAAGAAATAAGCACCTCTGTTCACCGGGTTTTACGACTAATTTGTACCTAAAACAGTCTGTTCCTCTAAAAAAAATCATTCCAATTTCAAGAACAAGTTTAATTAAGTTCCTCACCACTCCACCACCAAACTGGGTCATCCCAAAATTTTATGTCAACGCGCAAGCGAAAGTCTCCTCGACCGCTAAAAACAAAAACCGGTCCCCATGCCAACCACCAACTAAACCACTGCACTCCCAGCAAAGCGAAAATATCTGCGAACATCTTCAGCGGTAGCCCACATCTAGGCCTTAGAACAGATTTGATAAACCAGAATTGACGGAAAGTAAAATCGACTTTCTTAAGTCGACGCTCCGTCCCAGTGAGATTTGCATAATTAATTATAGACACTAAGCCGGCCTGTCATCGGTGTTATGCCACGTTCCACACCCATTAGGCAACCGCATAATTTTCACCGATCACTTTTCTGCACAGAACTTGTTTCGTGTGCGCTTCGGTCTCGTTCGTGGTTTGGTCTACCGCCAATTGACGATGAGGAACATCAAATTTCATGGCGGAAAGATAGGTCATGCTGTCATTGACGAGCGGTTGACACGGTTTTTATGAATTGAACTTGCACGCGTGTGTGGCGCTTGCGTAAAGCCGCCTCCTTAAGGTGAGACGGATTTCTCCATACAGCCCGTGACATTCCAAGCGCACTCAATAAAGAACAGACCGCGCGGAACGGGGCAAATGGAGAATGTTTGCTTGTGGCTTGTTTGTTGTTTTTTCTTTTTTCGAGAACGAGTGAATGTGGTTCAAGTACACACAAAATTTGAGTGGAGAAACGCTTTTCAGTTGGAACTAGTAGCATAATGTTGTTTTTAGAGCTTGTCGATATGCCTGAAGTTCAAGTATTTAGATAAGAACTAGTTTACCATAGATTACATTACTGCGGCACAAATTACGCAACAGTTCGTTGATAAATGTCAGCTTGTGCGGTACATAGCTCTCGGATAAAACTAAATGAGGTCAGTTGTGCAGATTACTGTCGGGCTGGAGCTGTGACTAAATGAGGACTTTGAAAATCGACACAGTGCTGCCACACTCAATTCTATTGTGTGCGAGGTGTACTAAAAGTCTTTATGTGAAACTGACGTTCTCGCTTCAGCTTATGTTTGTTATGAAGTGCTTCATGATGAGGAATATTTCGAAGACAATATTGTCCCCCCACGTAGAGCGACAATTTCCGATAAGACAGCGTTCAGCAGAAATGTGCATGAAAATTTTCAAAGCTGTTTTGTCAGTTGAGGCATTAATGTGTTTAACTATTTGTGGGTTAACAAACAGACGACAAACCTGCTTCAATGTCTGCCTCGTATGCAAATGCGATTATGGAATTGGGTTAATTTCGCACATAAGGGCCATTAAGCGTTCCTTTCAGAATTTTATTTTTGTGTGTCTTCCAGTTTGACGGCTTCGGATTTTGACATATTGTATGATCTAATCGTTAAGCTAGGCAATGATGATAACATCATGTGTTGCGTCCCATTTCTTTTAAGCGACAGCATATCTTCACACTTTTAAGAAATTTTTGTGTATACTGGAGCGCTCAGACTCAAATGCTGGTACATTGTTTTACCAGGCAGTAACCTTCATTTGATGTACTTCCTTGGTTTTCCGAAGAAAAACCAAGATGCGCTTCTGTGATATAGAACTTAGGTTTTCAGTTCCCACCACATTAGCGCCAAATAACCGCCACCTGATAGGAGCGAAAGCAGGACACTGACATGCTCTGAAGTGTCTTCACCTTCTCCACAGGCGTCGCAGAGTATGCCATCACTAAGCCCAAGCCGACTCAGGTACATAGCGAAGGTAAAGTGTCCCGTTAGTACGCCGACAAGTCGTCTGCACTCGTTTCTATCTACAGATAGAAGAAAAGACGATTTTTTGTTGACGTTTAAGAGCATACTCCTGGTCACCCTGTATCATGGAGAGTCACGCCACATCTGGTTGTGCTGTAGAGAGACCCAACCATCGACGGAGGCCCTGACCAAGGTCGCGGATCATCCCAAGGTGGGTTCGGGCCCTTCGAATGCCTCTGCTGAAAATAGCTTAGCTAGTTCATCGGCAGTTTCGTTTCCCAGGATCCAGTGATGACCCGGGAACCAGACAAGTCTTAGCGAATTCAGCCTGCGGACCAAATTAAGGGAAGACTTGCATTCTTGAACTATCTTGGATGTGGTTAAAGGTTTGAGTAAGGCCTTGAGCATAGCTTGACTGTCGGTGCAGACGCAGATACTTCTTCCCTTCCACCTATTCTTCACAATATAGTTGGTGGCCATTAGGATCGCGAAGGCTTCCGCCTGAAAGGCCGACGCGAAATTACCTAAGGAGGCGTGAAGTCTGATGTTGTCGTTTTCCACGAAGGCCCCAGCTCCGGAACCCTCCGTTGTCTTGGAGCCGTCCGTGAAAATTTGACTACATTCCTTTCCCGGTTCAGTTTCTGCCCACAGCCAGTCCAGGACACGGGGAAAATCGACTTATTATTATTGGCAACCTCGCATTAGACGGCATGTGCATGAGAGTAGTATCATAGGAGATGCGGTGTGCGAGGTCATCAAAGCTCCAGTGCGAGTGGAACCAAAGACCATTCCTTTTTAAATCGAGAGATGGCCTTGAGTGTACATCCCATGATGTGGAGATGATGGTGTTTTGCGTTACTTTGCAACACCGGACTATTTCTTTCCAATCACTAAAGCGAAATGCAATAGAGATGTTCTCCAAAATCGTGGACTCTAAGTTCAAGAAGACCTTTAAAGTCGTGGACGTGTGAAAGTGTAACATTTATTTTCTTATCCTCAAAGCCGGCTGCTTAATTAAACTCTTTTCTTAAAAACATAAAAACAACCAATCGCAATGTCAATACTTTTCTGTAGAAGAACTTGATTGTTTCGATCTTGGTAACTGGTTCTTCTTTCAATCGAAGTGCTAAAATGCAAATAATTAAGGAGCTCAAAACATGACTGCGCGTTTGATTGATTAAAGAGGACTTTCCTTAGCACGTTATAACAATAGCTCAGGGATTGTTTGGAATGAAGTTTTCCGACCACACTAAAAGCTATCAAAGCCTGACTGACCTGACGTTCGTCCATAAATGAACAAAAAACACATTTCTTACAAATTTCAAAAGCTTCCACACCAGGGTTCAATAGCGTCCTTGATGTAGATCAAAACTTGAATGGCAAAAGTGCTCTGTAAGTCCATCTTCAAAGGCTTAAAGAATTTGATTCCGAATTTACGCCATAGCTACTAACTGTTACTACTCTGCTAACAATTTTTCGTCGAAATATTGTGAAACGCCTATACATGCTTGACCGATCAAGCGTGCTTTAATTATTTGAATTTTTATATCATCATAACATCCGAGACGCGCCATGAAAGCTATTTAATCAAACAAGCGAACGTCAGCTATTTTTAAACTCAGACATAACTTGCATACCTTACATGCATTCATTTCCCCCCTTATGTCTGTTAAAGCAAATGTCGTGGATCAAAGAAATACATACCACACACCATTCGTGTTCTTTTAACATTCTTTCCCTAAGCTCATCAACTGAACAGTTCCAAACACCATTAAGATTGACAAACTGCGGAAAAAGGATTTCATAATACACTTTTCAATTCAATCCACACACATCCCTTCGACATTTCCTTAATATTAGAGTGCGACTATTGGCGGTAGCGAAGAATCAATAAACCCCACAGCACTCAAACAAAAACTCACTAGCACCATCAATTTTATGGCTGATAAAACTAACTGTTGCCCAACCGGCAGACGACAACCATTTAACGAGATTCAGTTCTTGCGCTTTTTTCTGTTTTTATTGAATGAACAGCAGAAGGCCCCGTACGTGGGCGCCGTTAGTGACAAGAGCTTTGTGGTGGCAGCAATTTAAAATGTGGGGATAAAAGCAAATTCGATGCGAGAAAAAAATATAATTTTCCACGAAATAATTGTTGGTTCAAACAAAAGATCAGACAGACTGCCTTTGTCAGACAGCTCGTGAAAACTTTGAAAAGTTAAGCACTCCGCCTGACAGGTGTGGCACTTCTCGCGCAGCTCTCAAAGTCAAAGAATGTTTAGTTCAGCGATCTAATTTAAGTCAGCGAAGGCATTCCCTTCCGGTTACGAAGCTCAAAACGCTCCCATGCATTTCGTCATTGGTAACTTTAAGGTCTGCTGTGTTAGTCAATTTCTTTGTATTAACCATTACTTTTAAGTGGATCTGTGTGTTTGGAGGCAGATGAATTGACTCCGCTTTCACGGATTACAATTGGTGCTGGCAAGCTCGAGCTGTTCATAAGTGTGACATTGTGTTCGAAAACATTTTAAATGGATTTACTGTCTTGTTTGCCTATGTGATACGGGTCTTCTTGGGGCTGTGGAACTGCAGTAAATGAGGAAAGCCCTAACCATATAAGTCTTGGCAAATCTTTCTTTTTTTGGTCTTAAATTATGACTCAATTTGAATGTAAAAACCGAGAGAATGTACTCGCCCGGATTTCTTAAAGAGCGACCATATTACCACCATCCATCAACTAAATGAAGGGAAGCTCTGGAAGGTACAAGTTCTATATTAGGAAGCATTTAAAAAAAAAAAAAACATTTTAGAAGAGGTACGGCAGCCGTGGCGCAGTGGGTAGAGTGCGACGCTCACACGCCGAAGGGTCTAGGTTCGACTCCCAGCTCAACAGCAATTTTTCGAATTTTTCACGGCACCATCTCTTTCGAGCTGCTGACAACACTCAAAGAGTAATAACTGTCTAAAAAAAGCTTCTCAAAAACTTCGCCGTTCGGAGTCAGCTCAAAAACTGTAGGTCCCTTCTACTTGTGAGAGAACAGTAGCGCGCACAACACGAGTAGTTGATGAGCAAGCTAGCCCCTGGTCCCCCTTTGGTGGTAAATTTTTCTCAGAAAGAGTCAAAGTAGGGGAAAGCATCAAAACCAAATGTGTACAGTACAGAAATATGTCAAACAAACAAAAACAACGACAAAATTTGAGACACATACACAGAGGTAATGGGTCAATGCTCACTTATCTCTGTACGCACACTAGTTAATGTGACATTTGTGTTAAAATAGGCAAGTTGGGGAAATATTTTACTTTCTCGAGAGAGCGCTCATTTGACGTAAGGCCCTTTTTTTGTATACGGGAACGGACTTTGTGTTAGTTTGTGTTGTTTTGTACTGTTTTGTGTTGTTAGTTCGCCTAATGTCACCACGACCCAAAAATTGCGAGATCCGAAACTGCAAACTCAACAATATCCCAACAGCTATAAATTACTATATTTACTGTAGTCAAATTAATAATTTACTACAGAAAATGTGGATAAGGAAAAATCATACAGCCAAAATTGCATCACTAAAGAGAAAAAAGATAAAGCATTCCCTTGTTAAAGCAGACATGTGGCAAACATGTTCTTAGGGGAACGATGACAACTTAGGACTGTCAAGCTCCAGAATTGTCCAATAATAATAATCGTTGGTGCGACAGTCCACAGGGGGACCAGGGCCTAGCTTGCTCATCAACTACTCGTATTGTGCGCGCTACTGTTCTCTCACGAGTAGAAGGGACCTACAGTTTTTTGCCGACTCCGAACGGCGAATTTTTTTTTTTTTTTTTCTTTGAGAAGCTTTCTGTTACAGTGGTTACTCTTTGACAGTTATTGATCTTTGAGTGTTGTCAGCAGCTCGAAAGAGGTGGTGCCGTGAAAAATTCGAGGTGTTCTGCCGGGAATCGAACCTAGACACTTTGGCGTGTGAGCGTCGCACTCTACCCACTACACCACGGCGGCCAATATCTCCAACAAATATAACTTATGCTTAAAAGCACATGGAAGTCACCTAGAGCGATGTTGATATCGTACCTGGTATACCAATTGTCTGCTCTTTATTAAATATCATAAAAAAGTCCTACTATTCGTTTTCCTGTCAAGAGGAAATATGTATATGGGGTACAGTACGGATGAAAAATTAAACAGTTACGGTACATGTACAGAAGGTAATATACTCCGGGCAGATATTATGGTTTCATTCTGCGCATCTGTCAATATGGCGCAAGATATTACCTTCATATCTGTACCGTGAGATATCGGAGATCAAAAAATGAATGAACAAAACACCAGTGTCACTTGGAACGCTTTATTACTGAGCAAAAGACAGACAAACAATTGTCGTGCTTAATTGTAATGCAATTTTTTGAGCGATTCGATTATGTAAATGTGATTTTTCGAAAAAATTTTTACATGCGGTCGACCATACGAGTACATATAAGGCATAATGAAGAAGACAAATTGATTATCCTCGATTATCCTAGAAAATGAGAATTTAATTCAGAGGTAGGCGACTGTCATTTCTTTCTCTATACCGTCGGACACTGGGAAAAGATGAAGCAAGTGATCACAGACCTCAGGTGCGAATTTGCCCGAATCGTTGTGAAGGAACACTTCCCAACCAGGCTTCATAACCAGCAAGTCACGAGCAAGAGTATCTTCGCAATGCATGCACGCTAATTGAGTTTTTCTTTACGGCTTCTTCAATCGACCAAGAACAGAGAATGAATCATCGCTTTTTCGCAAATGGGGGTGTGATAAAAATATTGAAACAGATACGAGTCGTAACTTGACCTAAATGACTATTATGACCACAAGTTCCAAATCTATATGACACATTTATTTCGTACATACGTTCGCAGATTTAAGCCAATACTTAAATATGAAACTTCCAGATAGCTTATGTCAGATGCTATACTTCCAATCTGGACCATTTCCTACTATCAAATATTCCACAAACAATTTCTAGCTCTTATCTTAATGGCGCGCAGTTCAATAGAGCGTTACGAAAGAAACCACATGCGAGACTATATAATCGAAACCACCGCATCAACCAGTTGGAGTATAATCACGAAGACAAGCCAATCAAGGGAAAGTTGAGTGTTTTTTGAAGATAAGATGTGTTAGGTTTATGCCACGAAATGGTACAAAGTGTTATTAATTTTTATTCTATGCAGTGTTTCTTTTGATAAGATATGTCTGAAAAAACAAAAATTGCAACATTTTTGGCTGTCTTTTGAGGCTAAGTGGAGAACGTTGCAATTTGTCTTGAAAAATGTAGTGTGGAAGGAATTTGCAAAGATCTGTTGACATCGTCTCTCGTTCAATTCTTATTACCCGTGTAAATTTTAGTTCATGTTGTGACATTATTTTGCAACGCCATTTAATTTGAAATCACTTTTAAATTAAGTTGACATACATATTACTACGAATAAGTGCCGAAGATAAATGAATTTCCATGGGCTTAAATAGGCGATTCAAATTGTTTGTCCTGACTGTACTTTTGTGAGAGGTTTTGCAAAACGACAGACACTGTTTAAGCTACTTATGCTGTTCTTTAAATCAAGACATAATTGTCGAAAAAGATACTTTCTACTGCCAATTTGGGTTGGTTTTCTAAAAAAAAATTTCGAAGGGTGCTGTCTTCCCGCAATACTTTCTCACGCGTTCGCCTCAACAATCGCAAATTACATGAAGGTCAACTGACATACTTTCGATTCTTGACTTTGACGTTCTGTTTTAGGATCTCTACCACAAACAAGGAAAAAAATAACTAAAAACTTGCAAGATCAGCAAATTACAATGATCGGCTTACTTACTTAGATTTGCTGTCACCAACAATCATGTTTTGACTTCAAGCAAATCATTTTGTTAATACGACATTAACTTTTCAAATCAAAAGAAAATATTGCTCGCAGCTTTTTAACAGGATCATTTGATTGAGGAAACAAAACTGAACAAATGACGGCACACACGCCAGTTGGGATAGTCCCATAAAACCCAGCAGTGCGATTATTCAACGCAAGATTAGATTTATTGCTAAAATTAAAAAACTAGAACATAAACAACATATCCACACAGCTAATTAATCCTAAGACGACACGTATCCATGCGAGTTGTGGAAACACCACAAAACACATAACCAGTAAACAGACTTATTTACCGGCTATTGAAACAATTTTGGATAACTTTTCAAGGTTCATAACTCGGAATTATCGCAGCCACTACAAAATAGCACATAACTCACCTCTTTGACTTTAAGACGCTTCTCTTCCACTGTTGGCGATGGATCCGGATGACCACCCATTGGCAGTTGCAACTGGGTGACATCACCCACCGGCATCATCTCGTGCGCGTCCTCATGCACTGAGCTCTTGAGTGCTGGCGGTGGTAGAGCACCAACCACTTGATGCTGCTGCTGCTGCTGCTGCTGTTGTTGTTGTTGCATCACAACCATTTGCTCCTGCTGCTGTGCCTGCAGGTCAGTGTCAATCACCGGTGCCGCACCTACATTCTCATTCAAAATCGGATCGGGAATCTCTTCACTTTCCTGTCGCTTTACAATGTCTGGCTTGTCAAGAATATCGCCCAGTTCCTCTTTGATTTTCGCCTGCAGTTTCTCCCGATCACCCAGCACGTGCGGGTCAGTGTCCTTGCCACCGGGGGCAGCACCACCACGCCCAGCCAAAGGCGGTGCCGGTATGAAAATCTCCGGTCCTGCCTTCTGAAAACTCTTGTACACCTTCAGCACGCGTTCGCCCCCGAAGTTATCGGGCAGCAGGAAAATTCCGGCGAAGCACAATAGACACAAGGTCGCTAGCACAAGGCCAATAAGGCATTTCTCCCGCGAATGGAAATTCGGTTTCCGACTGATTGGACCGATTCGGTACATTTTTGCTCTTCAAAATTTACAGTTGCTTCAAAGCGGCGATAGGAGTTATGTACCTTTTGCTAGTGCTCGTGTGACTTTCCTTTTAATTTATGTTATACTTGTGGAGTGACAACCGATAAATGAAGGCACTGATGACGACTGAACGCGACAAGGGTGAATTTTTCGCATAAACAAATCCGACAGAAATGCAAAACGAATGACAGGGAGAATCACAAGAAGGGGATGGAAACTCGGAAAAGCGGTGGACTGAAGGGCGGAGTGACGTTACCACTCCTCGTTGCGCCAGACACGTATCATCACACAATCGACGCCACTTTCTATGAAAATTTCACTGATTCTCGTTGAAAATCACAAAATCGACCACAGCGCAGCTCTACAAACCACAAAACATTTTCTATTCTCTCCGCGAAACGTGAAGAATCACAAATTATCACACAAAAAAAAACTGCACACACAAAGAGAAAGGGAGAATCGAAGACCGACGACGAAGGGGAAGTGCACACACCAATCGAGATTATTTCTTCTTTCACTGCGTTTGTATTTTTTATGCCGTCAAATTGTTTGTTGTAAATTGCTGGCTGGAAATAGTTTCCAGACGATTTTGCGTAGCCCGAGAAAGCGACACCGCCGAGGAAAAAATACGAGCTTCGCAGCTGATTGAAGTTATGTCGATTCTAATTATTCTCACACGCAGGAGGGAGCGCCTTACCGAAAACAAAATACAATTCGCTGGATAACCTGTCCGCCCGTCTTTAACTAAACCGTTCTCATTGTAGATTTCATCTCGTTGTGCGTTTTTTTTTTCTATTCTTTCTGCCTCTTCTTTAAGTCTTGTTCTTTTGGTTGCTCGCTTTCGTTTCGTTTTTTGACGTGAGACAGTTGTGCCGTGTGTGCTGTTCACTCGCTCACTCGGTGAGATGGTTATGTTCTGAAGAGAAGCTAATTCGTATGGATCTCTTTTTTTTCCGAATGATGGCATGCAGGATAGGTGTGTTGTTTGTGGATTAATGAAACGAAGATGAACTCTCTCTTTGAGAATACAGATGCGTGGCGTGAAGGTGCGATGACAGTTGAGGTAAACGCGGGTAAGGTAGATTTGTTTACGTGAGCCGCTGTATGGTGATGCACAATCACGGTGAAGAAGTAGGCGTGATTTCTGTCTTAATTTACGATTTGTTAAAATTTGCGTTAGGTGATGTGCGAGCTTTAGGTTCGTTTGTAGGCGAAATAAAATGAAGCTGACGTAGATTAGAGCAGGACTGCGATCAAAATAACCTACTTAATATTCTTTTATCCCTTCTTACATGTTTATTCCTGTGGTTCATGTGGGGCCAGAGCTTGTGCTAGAGCATATATCACGTTCATTGAGGTTAAGTATAAACTCCAAGCGATACCGAATCCTCGTCAGATTAAATTTATATAAGCTAACATTTGGAATGATTTTTGTAGGAACTCTGTTGTTCAAGCAGTTGATGAGCTCTGCATTGACCTTTGCATCCCCACTCGCATTTGCATCTTATTTCAGCTTATTAATATAGAAAATCTTTTCGAGAATTTAAACAACTTTACCCGTCATCTAGAAATTCTTCTAGCTTGCCTTAATGAAAAAGCTGTGCTTGAATAATTTCAACAAAACAAAGGTCCGATCTTCAAATTTGTTCATACCTGCGAAACGTACTGCAGGGATTTTGACAGCTCCCAAGTTTGTTGTGACAGATAGCAGCTGTCAGCTGATGAATGCTCTATGTGTCGGCAGAATTCCATTACTTACCTAGGAACTCACATCTGTTATAAATCCAAATTTTACAAACTTCCTGTTTAATTAATTTCCTGACTCATATCATCATGGAAAACTGGATCAAAGACCGTCTTTCAATTTGCTTGGACTTCGAAGTGCCCGATGACATGATAAAGTATATCACACCACCCTCTGCCATCCGACACAATCACTAAATTAAATTTCCTTTTAGATACATCATGTCAATGAAGTCTTCGGAGGAGCTCAACGAATACCTTTCCGATCTACTGAACCCAGAGTACGAAGAACATCGGATTTTCATGGTCGACTGCAGGCAGAGAATGTTCAGTAAATGTCCCAGTTCTCCTCTCCATTTTTATTGGTTTCATTTATGATCTCCTTCCAGGCAAAGCGATTCCCAATAAGAAGGCTGCCAACCAGTCGCAGCCCTCAAAATTGCAACAGCACACAAAGAAACATGATAAAGGAGCAGCCAATGGAGAGGGTGGTGGAAAAAAGAAAACAAAGTATACGAACCTCTTTACAGAGGATGGTAAGATTCCAAACGCGATCCTTCTCAAAGGGCGACGACCGTGCGAGTGTGAGGCAAATGAACACAAGTTGGTGAACAACTGCCTCAGCTGTGGCCGTATTGTGTGCGAGCAGGAAGGCAGTGGTCCCTGCCTCTTCTGTGGCGAACTGGTGTGCACCAACGAAGAACTCCAACTAATCAAAACGTCAAAGAAGGGGGACAACTTGAAGAAGAGCCTAGTGGAGAAGGGTGGAGGTGAGTCTTTGCGTAAGGCCCTGGAGCAGCGTGATCGACTTTTGGAGTACGACAGGAACAGCGAAAAGAGAACCGAAGTTATCGACAATGAGAATGACTACTTTCAGGTAACCAACCACATTCCTATTCACATTCAGGTACTGAGTCGTAGTACTTCCTTTCAGGATAACTCCACATGGCTAACGGATGAGGAGCGAAAGAAGTTGCAGAGCATTCAGCAAGAGATGCATGAAATGAAGCATGCCAGTCGGTTGTCAAAGAAGGTTAAAATGGACTTATTCGGCCGAGAGATTGAGGAAGACGCCATTCCGGAGGGCTATGAACAAAAGGTCCGCAAAGAAATCAACGAAACGCTCTCAAAAACACACAACTGGTCCAGCGGCAGATCTCAACAGTCTGCAGGGGATTCTTATGACACTAGAGACGATCTGCCGAAACCTGCATTCGTCCAAGTCGGACAGAAGAACAAGAATGTTGAATGTATTGGTGACCTGGCCATCCGCCCGGACGGTCGCGTTCAGGACAAGGAGCTGCTGGAAATGACTGACTTGCGGCTATGCCTGTCGATGCATCAACCGTATGCCTCGCTTTTGGTAGAAGGGATCAAGAAGTTGAGACGGCTGCAAACGTTTTACAGACTGTTCACTTACAATTCATTTTCAGACACGAGGGACGTGTGTGGTACACTTCACATCGCGGAAGACTGTGGATTGCATCGACAGTCAAGGAGCCCAAGCGGGAGGAAATAAAGGAAGTTGAGGATTTCTACAAGAAATATTACAATGGTTGGGCTAAATGAAAACGTACTTGGTGAACATGTTATGAACAAATTTTTTGCAGACGATTCCATTAAGTTTCCATCACAGTACCAAACTGGGTGTCTCCTAGGGTGCGTGACCGTAAATGACGTTTTCACGCAGGAGGAATATCGGAAGCGGTTCCCCAATGGAGAGTCGGAGAGTCCCTATGTGTTCATTTGCTCCGATCCGCAGACCCTGCCTGTCGTGTTTCCCATCAAAGGATCACACAAGTTATGTAAGTCGATTGGGTTTAACCTAGGTCCGTCTAACCGTTTTACTTTTGCAGACCAAATCGAACCCAAGATCCACAAGGCCGCTTCCTTGGCCATCATGAAGAAGAAAACATGAAAAACTGAAGAATAAAGAACCTATAAGTTAAAACATGTGCTCCATTCTACTTCAACTTTATTTAAAACTCGCTTTCTACTCGGTGTCGTCGTCGCCGAAACGGATGTGCTGCGAGATTATCTTCTTAACCTTCTCCCGACCGCGCTTCTTTGGGACCTTGACTTTTTTGTTCAGTTTTGCTTCCCGGTCAAGTTTGATCTTGTCCCAGTACTCCGACTCCGCATCGCCACCAAGCACCTTGCACATGTACTCTGCACAAGATACTTGTCGCACAAAATCTACAGCAGCCTGCGCTGTCTCCAGACGAAGATATGCCTGCATGGCGCCTTCCTTGACGTCGACATACTTCACATGCTCGTACTGCCGCATATCGGCCTTGAAGTCCTTGACTGTAACACAAGGCTCATGAAATCCAACTTCCACTATAAGTCCCGGCTCATAGGAGAACAATGGAGTTTTCTCTGAAGCCGGATTGAATTTCGGCGAGTCCATAGAGTGCTCATTGGATTTTGTGGCTTGGTTCTCGTCGTTTTCGTTGCCAGCGCCGTAGAAGTTCATGTTCATCTTCTCCAACTTCTTTGTCGGCTTTTCAATTGATTTCTTCGCATGTATGTCACCTTCGTTGTGGGAGTTCTTCCATGCCAAGCGCTTAAGTTCGGCTGTCTTCTCTCTCTGCAGGTTCAGATATTTGTTCCGCAAGCGCTTCCAATCCCTCTTTGGAAGAATTCGAAGTTCCATAAAGTCTGCGTCGGGATTGGACGTCTCTGCGTTCTTCTTCTTTTTCTTCTTTCGTCGGCGCTTGCGTTTCTTCTCGTCGCTGTCGTTTTCACCTTGATCATCTGTGTCGGCCGTAGTGGACGCTCCCCCGTCATCAGTTGATTCCAGTTTTGCTCGCTTACTGTCAGGTTCCTCCCCGGAATCATTGGCGTGACGTTTCTCTTTCTTTGCCTTTGACTCTTCCGCATTTTTTTCGCCTTGTTCCCGAATGAATGATTTGACACTGACAAGATCTGACGGATCCAAGGTATCCATGCACAGGACTCCGTTAAATTCACGAAACATCTTCAAGGCCTTCATAATGCTGACCTCCTCTTCAAATTCAATGAATCCAAACTCTTTGATTTTCTTTGATTTGCTGTATTTCGGCAAGGAGACATATGTTATTGTACCGAAACGGGAGAACATGTTCTTCACCCAATCATGGTCCGCTGTTGGGGGAAGTGACTCTACGTACAGCGTTTTGTGATCAACATTACGCTCCTTTGGAAGTGAAGTCTTTCTTCGTACTTTCTGTTGATCTGCATCCAACTCGAGGAGTTGCGAATTTGAGAGGGATTTTGCAATGTCGGCAGTGGAACTCGTGAGACTTTTCATTTTGTTGAAAGTCAAGAAAACATCCAGAGGCACAACTAAAATTTAAATAAATTTAACTCTCGTATAAACTTTTGTCTATATTCAGCGTATTTACATGGATCTTGGTTGATTAGTTGCATCAAGAACCTGTCTTTGGACAGGTTCGCATCGCCAAAGTAGAACTCCATTTGCTCACGAATTGCATTCAAATACTTTCGCTTCCTTTTTCGATGCCCCTTGTGGGACATACTGTCCTTTTCTTTAGATTCTGCAGTATTCGGTGTATCCGCATCATCGTCCTTTGCATCCTCTGCACAATTCACAGGCTCTTCAGTGACCATTTTCAAACGTTTCCTAAAATGTTTGCAAAAAACTGTAATGTATTTGACAACAAACTTCAATGACATTTAGAAACTTTGCCACAGGCTCTCCAACTTGTATTTATTTGTCTGGGTACACTAAGAAACAAAAGTACTGATAAAAGGAAAATGTCATTCTGATGGAAGGTATCTCTAATACTTGCTTCTCCATACTCCAGCTGCTTACTGGTAGATTTAATTGTCCCGGCAGTGGAAACGCATTTGAAAATGGCAAAATTTATTGAGGAATTCAGTAATGATGAAATGCAAGCAATTACCAGTGAATTTCGTCGCCTTGGAGGTAAGAAATGTGCAATGTCATTGCCATTTAGTGACGTATTTGAGCTGATGAGAATGTGATTAATTACTTTAATTGCAGGCAACACTTACCTCGATCATGCTGGGACGACCTTGTATTCCGAAAAACAAGTTGAGGCGGCGGAGAACGTTCTTAAGCAGAATCTTTTCTGTAATCCGCACACATGCAAAGTGACTGGAGATCTAGTTGACCAAGTAAGATTCAGGTACATTGCATACAGGACGATCTTCGGCCACTTGTTGAAATTAAACTCATATATTGCAGGATACTTAATCATTTCAACACGAATGCCAATGAATATGCTGTGGTGTTCACGGCGAATGCAACTGCTGCGATCAAGCTGGTCGGTGAATGCTTCGACTTTGGCGGCGCAGGACGATTTTATTACTGCCAGGAGAACCACACGTCGGTCTTGGGAATGAGGGAAGTTGTCAGAACTAAGGATATTTTTGTTCTCACCAAGGACGAGTTATTGAAAAATCTAGAGGGGAATGAAGTCAAACAGACACTCAATAGTTCCAGCAACTCCTTGGTGGCGTTTTCGGCTCAGTGCAACTTTAGTGGCTACAAAATGCCATTGGAATTGGTAAAAGCCATCCAGGAGATGGGATTACATCAACAAGGCACACAAATTCGAGGCGACTTGTCTACTCCAGACAACAGCCAGTTTTATGTTTGCTTAGACGCAGCTTCCTTCGTGGCCACAAATTTTTTGGATTTGTCGCAGTTCCCAGCAGATTTCGTTTGTGTGTCCTTTTACAAAATCTTTGGGTAAGTGTGCTTTAATTGTTTGAACGCAATTGAGAATTGTCTGTTGTAGGTACCCAACTGGCGTGGGTGGCTTGATAGTCAGCAAGAGGGGTCAGGAAGTTTTAAGAAAACGCTACTACGGCGGAGGGACTGTAAAGATTTCAATGACTTTACAGGACTTTCATGAGAAACGAGATGGCTTCACCGATCGATTTGAAGATGGCACACTCTCATTCCTTGGAATATCGAAAATTTTGGAGGGTTTCCGCGCTCATGAGCGGCTCATTCCCCAACGAGAAGATCTAAAACCCATCCAGAGAATATCGAATCACGTCTACCACTTAGCCAAGTATTGTTACGACTACTTGCGTGAACTTAAGCATTCCAACGGACAACCGTTGATTCGTTTCTACAATCACACGGATTACCAAAGCTCCAGAGATCAAGGAGGCATTATCACGTTTAACATTCTGCACGACGATGGAACGTTCGTTGGGTTTGCGGAAGTCGCTTGCATTGCGGCTGTGTACAACGTTCAACTGCGCACTGGGTGCTTCTGCAATCCGGGAGCTTGTCAGAGTCACCTTGGTCTTACGGATGACATCATTCGAAAGCAGTTCGAGGCTGGTCACATATGCAGCGACTACAACGATCTGATTGAGGGAATGCCAACTGGAGCTGTTCGTATGTCGTTCGGGTACATGACCCGAAAAGAGGACGTCGACAAAGCGCTACTGATGATCAAAGAGTGCTATCTGCAAACGAGTGAACACCGCTTAGAAATAATTGAGAACTGCCAGGTCTTGCCCAAAGTATTCCAGCACATTCCAAAGCGCTTGCGAGGACCTACTCTGGTAAAGATCTGTATCTATCCTGTAAAAAGCTGTGGATCCTTTGAGATCCTTGACAGCTGGCAGCTGGTGGAGAGGGGATTTAAATATGACCGAAACTGGATGATTGTTGACGCCAATGGAATGGCAGTAACGCAGAAGTCCAACACAAAACTGTGCTTAATAAAACCCTTTATCGATACGGATGCTGGAGTACTGAAACTAACATTCCCAGAAATGAAGCCCATAACTGTGCCGCTTGACGGTGGGGGCTTAGGTGCAGTGATTGAATCATCTTTCTGCCAAAGCAAGGTTTGCGGAGACTTGGTGGAGGGCGTAGATTGTGGTGATGATGTCTCCAACTGGTTAAGTGAATGCTTGGACATTCCCAGTCTTCGCTTAATTTATCAAAACGCAAACAGAAAGACCAAAAGCGGAGCAGCGAAGGACATAAGTCTTGCCAACCAAGGTCAATTTCTGCTTCTAAACAAAACCTCTGTCAACTGGCTAGCTTCGAAAGTGGAAAATTTAGAGGAAGACATCGACCGCACTATAGACCGATTTCGTGCAAATTTGATCATTGAAACAGCTACTCCTATGGAAGAGAATGAATTCACCGAACTGTCCATTGGAGCAGTGCAGCTCAAAGTCGACGGCTTCTGCAACCGCTGTCAAATGATATGCATCGACCAGCACACTGGGAAGAAAACCGCAGAACCTCTGAAAACAATCGGCAGGGAACTTAAGGGAAAAATTCGATTCGGCATCTACGTTTCTCTCACAGAGAACAGTAACACCGGATCCATCGCATGCAGCGATGTAATTAAAGTGAACAAACGGAAACCGATGTAATTGTGTATAGATACCTTTAATTTGTCTAAAAAATACAAAAATTTACATGATTTCACAATTTTCTATGGGTTGTTCTTTCACCTTCTCGACGGGCAGTCCCTGACTGGCTCTACGAACATTCTCCAACACGCTTTCATGATCGGGGAAGGCCAGTGACTGCAGCTTTGAGTGCACTAGGTTGTCATCTATTTTCACCTCAAACGAACCTTGCCTCCCTTTGTGGCATGTAACTTCAGTATCGGGTTGTTTCTCCTGCAGAAACGCCGAAAGCATTTGGCATTGCCATGCGAAATTGCAATGTCCACTAAAGTTTGAGTTCTAAATAGAATAACAAGGATACGGCGATATCGGTTCTTACCAGTATTCGACGTCAACCTTTACCATTTATCTGTGAAGTGCTTGAATAATAGGCGGCATAAAAAATTTAGGTGAAGGTAGTTTCAGTAAAAGGAAAATCAGTGACATTTGACAGTTGACACAAACAGCTGTGGGTTCTCTCTCTCATTTTCTTTTCAAACAAGTGAAAGCACGATAAGGATGGCTTAATTGGATACAGTTCGGATGGAAAATTTGTTAAAATAATTATGATGACTTGAGTGATGGAAATCATATATAATTTTATTTCTGCTTCCGTTAGCTGGAGCTTCTTTTGAAAAACTCGTTTTTTCAAAAAAATTTTGAATATTTTTTAAACGTTAGACGCTGGGTGTTAAGATAATTATGTTCCAACCGCACATTGTTGGTGTTTCTTGAAATTTGTAGGCAGTCTAGGAAACTAAACAAATAAATGAATTTGTTTGCACATTTTACTGCAAAAACCTTGACAGTTAGTTTCTTAAGTTTTGAGGAAAAAAAACTAAACTTTGCATCAAGCACGTGCCACTGGATATCCTAGAAGTGAGGTCTTCCTGTAAGAAAATTTTCAATTTTAAGCAAGAAAAATATATCTGGGTGCCTCAACTTGAATCTATTTTGTTGAAATCGCCAAATCCATATCACATTACACCTACATATAACCAACGGAAAAACAAAAACACACATTAACCGCTTCGAGTTCCACACGCCAGTTTCTTAAGCATTGACACCTTGAGAAAATGGCACTCCTTAGAAGAGTTTGACCCCGACATAGACCCCTTCATTATAATTCAACTTGAAAAGCGTTCCGCAATTAAATCGAAAATTATTTAATCAAAACTCAGCGAAAGTTTCTAATTACCTTGCCTCCCCTGGGTGCCAATTCCACGGCAACAACTATGAACCTCATTTGAAAAGATATAAATTTACTGACCATAAAACCGGATTATTCGTTTCCCCCTTAGTCCAGGGTCAAAGTCTAATTTCGGTTCAATAATAATTACCCCAAAAAATAAGTCCATGATCTTGAATTGTTTTTCTTCACCCCCTGGCGGCCATTTTACGACCACGCAACAGGTTTAAATGCCTCAAGCCAAAGAAAAAAACACGCACAACAAAACACACCCTCTGTGCTCGTTAATTAGTCCTCGCCGAGGCTTTGTTTGGAGTTCCCCTCTCGAAATTAGACTCACAAGAATATGTTGGCCTTAGGCTGATATGATTAAATGGAATGAAAGGTTCTCCGGGGGTCGAAAGAGCGGAATAATCTGAAATTTTCTTCAAAGCAAGGGATTCCTGAGCGGGATTCCCCACGCCCTTGCTCTCGGCTTCATCTTGCCATCCTCGAAAGACTACCTACACGTACACCAGAGCTTCTGCCCAAGTCAGGTCGTATGACATGCCAGCGTAATTGGATATAAATCAGTTTAAATGAAATCTTCAAGAATGATGAACTCAGTGAAATCGTCGTAAGGACCTCACTCATACATGCGGTTGTGTGAACCTAAGGGAATTGGATTGCCTTTGACGAAGGGGATGACAAGGGTTTTCTTTTCCGGGGAAACGTCGGTCATCGTCTTTGCAAACTTTTTCTGTTTTTTTGCTCCGTTTTCTTTGAGGCCGGAATATGTGTGCGGGAGGCGGGCGAGGATTTCAATTAAACCGACACTTGATAGGCAGAGAAATGGCATGAGTTTATCATTAATTCACTGGCCATGACCATGGTGATATGGATTCCAATTGCGCTAGGTGTCACAGATGTGCCACACGCGGTCTGCCTGACAGAAGATATGAGCAGTGTGTAGAATTGCGGTGGGGTTTCCATTTTGGTTCTTTTTCGTTCGTTATCGGTGAGTTTTACTTAAGAGTGCATGAAGCGTATGATTTCATTGCCACCCGTATCGACTGAAGGTACGGCGTCACATTGTGATTGAAAAATGCCAACGGTTGCACGAGAATCTATTTATAGAATCGACATGTGACACATTTTTGTGCCATGGACTTTCGCAGAGGGTGTGCGAAAAAGTTTGCGAAACTACCCGTACTCTGTGAGGGTTTCTCTGATAATGCGCCAATGAGTTTTATTACATGAGATAATTTTTCGACAGAAATGAATAATGCATGCGATGTCAAGTGTGAAACTAGGTTAACATTGTGCCTTCCCACGTCCCCCGGCTTAAGTGACTGCTATGAGTTTGAAACTTCACATCCCTTGTGTGGTTGGGATGATTTATTGTCTCGAGGTGAGGGTCACAACGACATGGTCCGGCTCTTATTCCCTTAGAATTAATTGGGGGAGAGTTTATATCTCGTACGTGTGCTTTCTAGTACAAATTATGACGAGTCTGTATATAAGATTTGCGAAAAAGTGCTCAACAAGGCCATGATTGCGGCAGAAATATCCTACAAAAAGAATCGCTTTGTAAATGGACGGATGAAAAGTGAAGAATATATTAGAAACTTGGACGGCGTCATTTTGCAACAAATAGAAACATTTCAATACGTATTCGCTTTTCAACATGAAAAGTGAAACATTTGTTTGAACGAACTAATATCTGCGTTCTTGACTGGCCTATGTTGTCTCCAGACATAAATATTATTGCAAATACATTTTTTAGTGCACAATGTAAAGGAGGTCGTAATTTTTTTTGTATAGAACTTCAAGTTAAGGACGAATGCGAAAATCGGCCACAAAAGATGGTAAACATATTGCTTAGTCCCTGTCCAGACGTGTTGTGCCCACAATGCTGTGTCGGCAGTTTCAGGATCCAGTTTGTCGTCGAGGTGGAAGGTACTGCCTGTTTTGCACTGCTTTCTCTCGTATTTTCGTTAAGTAGTAATACTCGTAATAGAATTGTTGCAGTGAATACATATTACGTTTTCACACATAATTCTTTACATGAATGTCAATGAAATATATGATTAAAATAAATAAAAAAATAAATCATAACGCCCTCTCTTAGTTGTAACCGACACAAGTGAAAACAGGTTCAATTTTATCGTTCCGTAAAATAAAATAGAAAAGTGGCCGTGAATAGTCACAACATATGTGGACAGAAATGTGTTTTGGGTAAAACGTTGTGGGCACATCAATTCTGGACAGGCACTTAAATCCTATCCGTCAAGATTTACGGAGGTTGTAAGTTAAGGAGTGAGTGGCCATCATTAATGAAATATATTTTAAAAAAGTCAAACTTTTATCTAAATTGAGTAAATTTACAAGACTGCCTAATGCAGTTGTCGGCGTTAATTGTGGCAAAAATTTTAATTTACAGGACATAAAAAGGAGAAGACAGAACGTGGAAACGAATTTTTATAAGAATAGGTAGTGATTATTTTTTTGTGGTCGCCGTGGTGTAGTGGGTAGAGTGTGACGCTCACACGCCGAAGGGTGTAGGTTCGATTCCCAGCTCAACACCAATTTTTAAAATTTTTCACGTCACCACCTCTTTCGAGCTGCTGACAACACTCAAAGAGTAATAACTGTCTAAGAAAGCTTCTCAAATTTCGCCGTTCGGAGTCGGCAAAAAACTGTAGGTCCCTTCTACTAGTGAGAGAACAATAGCGCACACAACACGAGTAGTTGATGAGCAAGCTAGGCCCTGGTCCCCCTTTGGACAGTAGCGCCAACAATAATTATAATAGTGATTATCTAACATAGCAGAAATTGCACAGAATAATAAAAAACCTTGAAATTGAAGGGATGTCTCAAACAGTTGTCGCGGAGTCTATCAAATACACCATGTTCATCTCACTCTTTGTGTAAAATGTAAGGATATTAACAGACTATACTATGTATTCCTGCAAGCCAGATATGGTTTCCTTTTTTAAGACAGTTGCACAGCAATCACAAGTCACTGATATGGTAGTTCTCGACGGCAGTTGGAAAATAGTTTGGAACAAATATTTAATTCTATTGAAACTAATGGGTCTGTCACAAGCACCCTTGTTTTTCGAAAAATACATATTTGTCGGCAATTCGTAGAGTGCACGAACATGTTTCTTTTCATCAAAATTGACAGTGAATTTATATTTGAAGTAAGTCTTCTCTTCTTCTTCTTCTTCTTGTGGCGCTACAGTCCGGGGTGGACCTGGGCCTCAACCAGCATGCCCCTACAGCCAGCACGATCTTTCGCCAGCTGCCTCCAGTTGCGCACTCCAAGTTGGTTGAGGTCCTTCTTCACTTGTGTGCGCCACTTTTGTCTAAATCGTCCACTGTTGCGTTGTTCCAATGGCACGGATTCAAAGACAAAGTAAGTCACGTGTTCTTATTTTCCTGCAATTATAAAACTGTTGAAATACACACAGTTGTGTTGTCGTTTTTTTGTGGCTCGGTATTTCGATTGAATTCGGCGGCTTAACTGAGTGCAACAGCCGTCACAGATGGTACCATATCTGCAACTGCTGTCGTCACCACTAGAATCTAAGGTCTAGTAAAACTCTTTATTCAATTTCTGACAGCGGAGCTCCATCCAAGAACCAGTGTTTATCGATGGTAAGGTGAATTCAACCGAGGTCGTAGTTCGCTTCAAGACGAATTTCGTGAAGGAGGTCCACTGAAACTCGCACCACATTTGTTTTGGAAATGTATGCCGAAAGTGTGGTCGGATCTGCATGTGATCAAATGTTTGTCTGTTCAAGCCAACACGAGGCAAAATTTTTCCATGCAATTTAGTTAAAATTAATAACTCTCAAGAACAGCTGTATTTTGTATGCATTCATGCGTTTCATTTCTACACTTTCTCTTTCAAGAAAAATTTCTATTCTGTAAGTTAAATATTGAGATTGAAAAATGTAAAAACTCAAAAGACACATGAAACGAGCATGAGGGTTTTTTAAATCTATATACGAGGTCTGTTAAAAAAATTCGGTGAATTTTCAAATTTCGTGACATCGTATTTATTGGATTTTCAACCCTTTAATGTACGTAGGTTGCCTTTTGTATTTCGGGATTGAGCAACCCTAGTGTTACAATCTGGCAATTGCCAGCTCTATCGTAAAGGTTGTCATTTTTGAGGTTATACGCACTCAGAACGTTTTGACATACGACCGCTATTTGTGTTGTTTACAGTAACTTACACGATTCATATCGCCCAAAAAATGGAATTAAATCGTGAAAATTTTCGTGCGATTATTTTTTTTTATAACATTCGAAGTGGATTAACTGAACAACAGTGCATGATGAACTTAATACAATTCTTAGCAATGAAGATCCATCAATGTCCATCGATGGTATGATGAATTCAACCGAGATCGTATAATTTCGTGAAAGTCATCCAAAATCTGTTGTTGTTCTCGAAACCATGCTTTAACTGATATTGCAAGATCGTCATGTGACCTTTCGTGAGATTTAGACAACCTCAGGCATTAGTGGGACCAGCATACATCCAATATTGCATGAACCTTTGACCGTCAAACAAATTTGTTCCCGTTGGATTCCACACAATTTGTCAATCGTTAAAAAAGGCTCGTGTCGACTAGTCGAAAGAAATGCTCCAAATATACGATCGTGGTGCTTCGAAACCGTCTATGACATCGTGACAGGTGATGAATCGTGGATTTACGCGTATGAGCCCGAAAGTAAACAGCAGTCGACTGTATGAGTGTTTCAAACTGAGCCAAATCCAACAAAAGTTGCTCGCGCACAAAGCACTTCCAAGCAAATGGTCGCCTTTTTTCGGAAAAACTGGACATGTCGCAACCGTACCACTAGAACAACGCAGAACAGTTAATCTTGAGTGGTACATTACCATTTGTGGCCGCCTTGGCGTAGTGGGCAGAGTGCGACGCTCACACGCCGAAGGGTCTAGGTTCGATTCCCAGTTCAACACCAATTTCACCACCTCTTTCGAGCTGTTGACAACACTCAAAGAGTAATAACTGTCTAAGAAAGCTTCTCAAAAACTTCGCCGTTCGGAGTCAGCTCAAAAACTGTAGGTCCCTTCTACTCGTGAGAGAACAGTAGCGCGCACAACACGAGTAGTTGATGAGCAAGCTAGGCCCGGTCCCCCTTTGGACTGTAGCGCCAACAATTATTATTATTATTATTACATAACCATTTGTTTGCCAGTTGTCTTCCAAGAAATTAGGAAAACCAAGCGCTGAAGACGGATCACTCTTCACCACAACAATGCGAGCTCTCACACATCGGCTCAAACAACTGCATTTTTGAGCACCCAAAGCATCGATTTGATGAGTCATCCGCCGTATAGTCCTGACTTGGCACCGAATGACATCGTTTTATTCCCGAACGTAAAAAAGAAAATGAGAGGTCAACGTTTTTCGACACCTGAAGAAGCGGTTGATGCGTTCAGAATGCACGTTTTGGAGATACCTCAATCAGAGTGGTAAAAGTGCTTCGGCAATTGGTTCAAACGCATGCAGAAGTGTATAGTTCTTAATGGGGAATATATTGAATATATTGAAAAACAATAAAGCTGTTTTCGATGGTTAATAATTCTATTTGTTCTTTAATACTGTCTCTAATCCATGTTTTCTAATATAAAAGGCAACCTTCGTACTTCGCATTGAAACGTGTAGTCCAATTTTCTCAGGACTGAGACTTTCGAGACATTATAATTTTCAAGAGCTCGCATAGTTTTTAATTGTGTGTCACCCTCCGACCCATGCACATGTCCCATCGTCGCATGCACCACAATAAAAATAAATAAATAAAACCACTAGGAAAATAAAATCCGTCGCGCCGGAATCAAAACCCGTCTCCGCCTCGTAGCAAGTGCAACATCTTTGACAATAAAATAAAAAAAATATATATATTAAAAAATAATTAAAACAAAAAATCAAAGTCTAATAGTGCTGTATAGTGCAGTAAAATGATTTGGTAGAGCACGCGCAGCCCTGTCTTTTCCCCTCTCCATACTTCACAAGCCACTGCTAGGCATTCTCGGTCGCAGGGCATAAAGCCTACATTGATTTCTAGACTTCTAAATTCTTCTTTTATCAACTGCATAGTCTCAGTTGCTTACTGAATGTTTGTGACTGATATGGGAGAAGCAACGTTCGTGGGTTTAGAGCAAATCTCTTTGCTGTGTACCTTCTCCTCCCCCGCTATAAACCAGCTCTTTTGGCGCTAAGTGAATCACAGGTAGGTGGGAGTACCGACTTGTCGGATTTGACCCTGCCTGGATACAGCTTAGTGCCTTTGTTTTTAACACATCGCGGTCTCGCGACTTTGCTTTTACTTTTCTTTCTTTTGTTGTTTTGTGCTTTTGTTTTTCCCACATCGCGGTCTCGCTCCTTACGTGCGTAGTGATGTTGCTTACCAACTTTAACCACAATACGGCCACTGTTCCAATCCGGAATTTAATTTCCTGTGGTTAAGACTTCATGTCCGTAAGCAGTTATTCCACTACTGCTTTATGTATAGAAGTCCAAACCTGGATAAAAACTCAATTTTCAATGAGTTTGAAGCTCTGTCCGACTCCATCACAAGAATTGTATACTCGCACTGAAATCGTTATTGTGAGCGATATTAGTGTACACAATTATTCTTGGCTTCGACATTCTGGCCCGACAACACCCGAAGGAAGGTTTGCTGAAATCTTTTCTGAGGTGAACAATTTCACCCAGCTTGTGAATGAGCCAACACGAATACATTGCAAATCATACCGCCAACACCTTGGACCTATTTCTCACTTCTCATCCTGAGAAATACTCAGTTGACATACTGTCGCTTCTAGGCTTGTCAGACCACTGTGTCATGTCATCCAATTTTCCATACTCATCCCATTCATTTAGAGAACAAATCCCTAGAAGAACAGTTTGGCTCTACGAGAAGCCAACTACGAGAAGCCAACTTTGAAATTGTCAAATATTTAGTATACATTCAACATAATATGGACCATTTTTTATTTCTTTATTCATCCTGTGTACACTCTCGTTTGATTGAACATTGTCGATCATAAGTCCGCTTTTTGCTGTTTGATCCCGGATTCACAGTCTCTCGCCAGCTTGCTCCGCCGTTCGTATCTCAGCCACCCTTTGCAGCATCTCAATCTCCTTCTACAGAAACCCACGTTTGTAAAAGTTAAACTTCTTTTGTTCGGCTCACACGACGTTCTTATCATCGGTTTTGTGTTTGCCTCCCTGTGGCTCGGCCTGCAAATCAGCGGAAGCTAGTCGTACGACTAGTGCGCTTTTTATTCCGTTAGTTGGCATGCCGAGACGCTTAAGCAGCTGCGGAATAGTGAAATCGTTCACACCAATTGTGTCCATGTCTCCGCTTTCTTTAGAGTCCCAATATTTTCGCCTGTAATCCAGTACTCCTTTTTAAATGTTGCAACCAGTTATGGTTGTCAGAACCCGATCATCTCTGCCGACAGGAAGCGGTCCAAGGTGATATTTTTTGTTCACAAAATTTGAGATTCCCAGAAGTCAAGTCAGTTTTGATTCCATTAAAGTTACAGTATACACCGATTTTTTATGGCTACAAAGGTGACACACTCGCTGCTATTTACATCCAAAAATTGGTAGGTCTGCTTGAATTTGTCTCCAAAGTTATAATTCATTCAGTTCCTTGAAGTCCTCGTTATCTTCTTCCATCACAAATGTAAAGGACTGTTCTAGTTTCATGCTCTAATATCCTGAAAGTCTGCCCAAGAAGGCGATGTTCTACATCTTATCTCGTCTCACAGATAAATGCCTCAATTGAAATGCAATCACGTCCCCCCACTAGTCTCTTCATTCCGAACACAGTTGCAAGTAATCCACTTCTTCCGCAACTCTATAGAAAATTATTTTTACCCGTGTAAATCTTCAAACCACTCCTGCACTCATCATCCTCTTATAGCCAGAGCGGATAATAATGCGCGTTGCCCTGATAACTTTGAAAGTGGATTACCGTTCCGCCGCTGCCAGTCGCATGCCAAGAACCCTCGCCAAGGATTAACTTTGTAGTGAGTTTCGCCCTGTGTTCTCTGTGCTTTGTTTCCGCGGCAACTTTAATCGTCTGCAAATGGAAAGTCCTTTCCGGGTCTAACGTTTCAGAACTTTGTCCGTCGATGATTGACAAAGATACTCCCCTGACGACACATAAGCGCAGGGCAGTCGCGAGCACCCGCTGTTAAGCCTTCAAAATCCTTTTAGAAAAAATCACATCCATTCGCCTCGGTTGCGCCTGTGTCCTGTTCATTTACAGCACTTTTCATGTTGCCAATTAGCGCGTAAAATACTCGCCAATGGTGCCGCAAATGCGCTAACACAGATTTTCTTATAGAAGGCACACTCGGGACGATATGAACTCGTGTGCTGTTAAAAGCATAAGTCAATCAACCTCGATTCCCACCCGCCGAAAACTTTCCCACATCATGGGGAATACACACTCCCCAAGAATTGCATACACATCCTTCCATTTCATTCATTTAACGAGCGGAGAGCTTTCGCATTCCTCCACATCAGCGGCGACACGCAGTCTCTCCCATGCTGCACCCCTTGCTCGGCACCAGAGTCAAAAGCTCAACAACACCGCACCGTACGAGTTGCTCAACTCAGCGGCAACTTCAACTCCCTCAGTCAGTGGACTTCTCGCTTCGCAACAAGTACGCACAGCCATCAAACTCCTGTTCGGGTCAGTTCTAAGGAGATTTCGCTTCCGGCCCCCAAATAATTGAAACTTTTTGCGCGCGTTCCCGGTGGTTCGCCTCCGCGTTGTGCACCTGTGCCGCGACAACGGCTTCTCAATCCCAGCAAAATACTTGGTAAATCGAAAAGGAAACCCATAAAATTCTGCGACGGGATACAGTTTCATAAATTCATACCCACCTCCTGCCGGGGGTGAGAGACAACGGACACAGCATAAGAAAAGCGGCTTTATATGAAGTCCTTGTTTATGGTGCTAGAATTGTCCTGTAATGTAATCAAATCGGAATAAAGTGCAAAACAAGGGGACGCGTGCGACGGCTCTCGTTGGTGACAGACTAATTTCGCCGATAGCACCATTCGCAGGAAGCCGGCCGTAAAGTATGTCCTTGGGCAGAGCTTAGTGGTCAGAGGTGTGCAAAATTCAAGTGGCTATTTATAGATGGCCATCGCTGGTGTGCGTGTAGCGAGCGAGGGATGTGCAATGCGATACTGAACAAGGTGCTCCATCAAAGTTATGCGTGTCTAGCTGTGCAAGATAAGATCGTAAGTAATTAGATTAAGTGGGTAAACAAATATGAAAACATGTGCGCTCAAAGAGGAGCTTCCATTTCCTTTTCCGTACAACCTGCCGAGGCATCCTTAATGAGCGGAGCGTTGTTCTCGTTTTATATTGATTGATGAGGCACTTATAATTACAAGGGGGAGGGAGGCCGGATATTTTTGCCCATAAAACAACCGAAGAGTGGTTTTGTGAAGGTTGAGTTTCATGTTTGTGGATTTATGTCAAAGCTTCTGCAGGCACTTGTTGCGTTCATAGGCTTACTCAACCATAATTCGATGGGGAATTCGGATGGCTAGGGAGGAACAAATTTCTGTGATTAAAAATTGGTTATGTGACTCGTCTCAGAAGGACGGGGTAGTTAATTGTAAATTAGATTCTCTTGTCGATTGTGGAGGGAAGAGAATTTCTTGGTTTGAGTAAACCACACGAACCATGTTTTGAGCTCATTTTTATACGTTGACAGGTTGCCGCATTTTTCAGCTCCCTGTTAACCGCTTAGATGGGGTTTGCTGCACCACAAACCGCAGAATACACAAGGGGATGCTTATTTCCTGTATGAAATGGGGTTACATTCGCTTGTGATCAGCTGTGGATGCTTCCGCTCAAGCGAGCAAACAGATAATGCAATGTTTGCAACATGTGACGTTTTTTTCGCTTCCTTCGGTTGTATTTTCTGTTTGTTTAAGGATTCGCTGAGTTAACTAATTTCAACTTAATTTCCTGAATATGTACTGGAGTAGAATGGTGACCGTAAACATTTATGTGCAGGCTCTAACACATAAGTAATGTGGAGTAATGTTTATCTAGAAGGAAATGCTTCTTCGGCTTAGACTCTTTTATCTCCTCTCTAGATAAATATGTTGCTCGTTCAGTCAGTGTTATCAGGACAAAGAAAGCCAAAAAAAGACTAAAGCCTTGGATATCGGATTATCTAGTCAACAAAATCGAACGAAAAAATAAACTACGAATTAAATGTACGAAACATCCATGTAATACTAGGCTAAAAACCAAATATTATACGCTGTGTGCTCAAATTTAGAAAGAAATTACAATTTGTCGTGATATGTATTTTCGGAGAAAGTTCACTGCTGCTAAAGGAAACGTAAAATCAGAATGGCAAATAGTTAATAATATTCTAAATAAATGTTCTAATACTTGCTTGCCTTCTTCCATTACGTTAGATAACAATGAAATTTCTGGTGAATTGAATATTGCTAATTAATTCAATACTTATTTTACTACATTATCGGGCTTTCTACAGTCAAATTCTTTACAAAGTACTTGCAGTTGCGAAATTGGTATCAACGATCAAGTGCAAGAAAACAGTTTTCTATTCGTTTCTAGCACACCCTTAGAACTCTTAAGAGAAATTCGACTTTTAAAAAACTCTAACGCAGCGGGCTTTGATGGCATTTCCAATAAAATCCTAAAACAAATTGCGTGCTTTGTTATAGATATACTGGCACATATTTTTAATCTGAGCGTCTATACAGGAGTTTTTCCGGCAGGTCTCAAATGCGCCGATGTTATTCCTTTATATAAGAAATGTTCTGTAGATGAAATGAAGAATTATAGACCTATATCTCTTCTTTCATCTTTTACCAAGGTATTCGAGAGGGTTATGAAGAACAGAATGTTATCTTTTTTAAACAAATTAAAGTTTTTCAGTCCTAACCAATTTGGTTTTCAGCGCAAAAAATCTACTGAAGATGCTTTTCTAAACTTTTGTGCAAATGTGTTTTCCAACCTAGATAACAAAATGTTCACAGCAGGGCTGTTCGTGGACATTACAAAAGCTTTTGATATGGTTAACCATGAGAAACTATTACTGAAAATGCAAAAGATAGGGTTTCATGGTTTTATGCACGAATGGCTCCGCTCGTATCTGTAAGATAGATCTCAAAGAGTGGAAATCGGGGATATGAGGAGTGAAATCTGATATCTTAATTTAGGAGTTCCTCAAGGCTCAGTATTGGGACCAATATTGTTTCTAATTTACATTAACTCCATTTTATGTATAGAGTTTAAAGGAAAACAAACTGCATTCACGGATGATGTAGGTTGCGTTTATGGTTCTAAAAGTTACCTAGAACTTATTTCCAATATTAATTGGGATCTTAATCTATTGAGGGTTTGGTTTGCTGAACACAGTCTTTATATAAGCTCTAAAACTAAGGTAATGTTCTTCAGTTTATCAAACCTACAGAATCTAAACGCAGAGATCTATTATTACGCCCTGAATTGTCAAAAGTTGAAAACTATTTGTGGCAATTGCAACACCTGCCCTTCCTTACAAACTTTTAAAAGTACTATTAATTGCAGTAATAATTGCTTCTTGATTGAGGAAGTAAAAGAATTTAAATATCTAGGACTTATTATTGATTCTAAAATGTCTTTTTCGCGTCATGCTCACTACTTAGGTGAATATTTCCGTAGTACTCTCCGTACCTTCTTTTACTTAAGAAAAATCTGCTCGAATGAATTGCTAAAAATAATTAACTTTGGTTTATTCCATTCAAGATTGCAATATGGCATAACATGTTGGGGTGGAACTTTTGTGAATAAAATACATCCCTTATTACTTGTACAAAAAAAGACGATAGATAAAATTTTTAACAAAAGCCATCATCATTCATGTCATCCGCTATTTCTTAATTCAAAAATTCTTCCCATTAGACATCTTTATTGTTTTAAGGTATTAAAAGTATTTTTCGCCAGATCAGGTCACCGCAATTTGAGAATAATTTCAAACTTTGGACTACGTTCTAATACTTCTTTTGTTGTACCTGTTCCAAAATACCGAACCACTGCCTTTCGTAATTTTTATTTGATATCATCATGCCGCATGTTTAATAAACTTCCAGTTTTTATAAGATCTTTAGCTGACTCTCGAAGTTTTGAAAAGCATTTAAGAAATCGGCTATTAAATTTAAATTAATCTGATTTAGAACTGTTTTTCTCTGGCATTCTGATGTAAGGTAACGAAAAAGTAAAGTATAATGAATGTATTAGTTTCTCTTGTCTTTCGCACATCTTCTGTAAATTGTAACCTTTTAAATTTTGTTTTTTCTTTGTCAAGCTATGCATGGGTCACCCCACCCTAATTTATTAGTTTTAGTATCTCAGCCTAAGAGGTGACATTTAACACTATTTTTATTACCTACTGTATAAAAATATCTAATGTTATAAACATTATTTCAATTGTAAATACTCTATTTATGCATATTTTAAACTATATTTAAATATTTATATGAATTGTTTTATGAAATAATGAAAAATAAATAAATAATAATAAAATAAATAAATAATACATACATTTTATTTATTTTTATCTTTTGTTAAATAAAGCAAGGTCAAATAAAAGCTTACTTTCTTCTATAATTAATTACGAGTTTACTGTATTTGTGTTTAATAGCTTTGACAGCTCCATTGTTTATAAAATAAAATGCCTTTCAATTGGTTGCCTTGGCTGCCCTTGCGCTCAGTCACCTCCTTCCTCGAAAACCCGTTTCTGGAATGAATATCATTCGTATAGTTGTATCAATATACATAAGTCCTTTGATATTTTCCCCAAAAAAATGAAACATTACAAGCAATTGACTATGCCATAACCCACACTCCAAAAATTACTTTTCAATACTTACTAACTTTGTACTCAAAGGAAATTTACCCACCCACATGAGCATTGCGAAATATTTTGGAATTTTTCACCAAATTATGAACGGTAGGAAACAGCAATTTGTTCCTGAGAAGGCCTACATTGCGAAAGAAGACATTGCTTGTATTAGACGAGAACAGCTCTGTGTCTGCAGCGTGCCTCTAATACGATAACTTCTTCTTCTTCTTCTTCTTCTTCTTCTTCTTCTTCTTCTTCTTCTTCTTCTTCGTCTGCTTCTTCTTCTTCTTCTTCTTCTTCTGCTTTATCTTCTTCTTCTTCTTATTCTTCTGCTTCTTCTTCTTCTGCTTCTTCTTCTTCTTCTGCTTCTTCTTCTTCTTCTGCTTTATCTTCTTCTTCTTCTTCTTCTTCTTCTTCTTCTTCTTCTTCTTCTTCTTCCTCTTCTTCTCCCTCTTCTTCTTCTTCTTATGGCGTTACACTCCGGGGTGGACCTGGGCCTCAACCAACATGACTCTCCAGCCAGCGCGATCTTTCGCCAGTTGCCTCCAATTGTCCTTCTCCACTTGTGTGCACCATCTTAGCATAGGACGTCTTCTGTTGCCTTGTCCCAATAGCTCAGATTCGAAGACTTTTCGTGCCGGAGCAGTGATGTCCATACATTATACATGGCCTAGTCATCTTAAGCGCTGTATCCGAAGACGCTTGACCAGGCGCATGTCTCTGTACAGCTTATAGAGCTCGTCATTATATCTTCTCCTCCAGATGCCATCAACGCAAACAGGACCAAAAATCGCACGCAAAACTTTTCTCTCGAAACAACTCAGGGCTTCCTCATCCGACTTTGTTAACGTCCAAGATTCCGCGCCATAAAGTAAGACGGGGTTGATCAAGCTGTTATATTAAGCGAGCTTAGTCCTTCGAGAGAGAGCTTTATAACTCAATTGCCTCTTGAGCACAAAGAAACAGCGATTGGCAAGAGGGATTCTGCGTTTGATTCCGGTACTGATGTTGTTGTCTCTGTTTACCGCGGAGCCGAGGTAGACGAAGTCCTTGACTACCTCGAAGTTTCTGCTGCCTAGTGTGACGCTCTGTCCGAGACGTCGATGTTGTGTGTCCTTCCTTGATGACAGCATGTACTTAGTTTTGCCCTCATTTACCGCCGGACCCATTTTAGCCGCTTTCACTTCAATTCCAGCAAACGCCTCATTGACGGATCGCTGTGTTCGTCCAATCCCGGATTTGTCATCAGCGTAAGCTAGCATTTGAACTGACTTTTGGAAGATCGTGCCTCTGGTGTTGACTTGTGACTTACGCACGATCTCCACGAGGATGATGTTTAAGAAGTCACATGACAGCGCGTCACCTTGTCTAAAACCAAACCAATTCTCCATCTACAGAAAACAAAATACATAGCCGGAATGCAATGTGCTACCTATTGAGACAATTTCAACTCCAGACAGGTAAAAATAAAAAAACAAAATGTCACACAAACGTCACACAAACGTCACACAAAACGTCAGTCAGTTTGCAGCAACAAAAAAAGAATGTGCAATGTCGCGCCATCCAGTTATTATTTCATTTGTAAACTGAAAAAACGAATAGTTATCAATCGAAGCTTCTTATAGTTCTGGGAACTTAACTTTCCTTTTCTGCATGGCAGCTGTATTTTTGTCCCCATCGACAACTTAATTTGTATTTTCAAATACTTATAATTAACTGCGTCTCTTCAACCAGTTCTTGATCTTTGTCTCGCGAGGCATCTGTTTTTATTGGACAATTGCTTGAACTGAGTGGAAAACGTTTACCCTTCCATTCTGCCTACCCCACTTTTTTAAAAGTGCACTTCCAATCGTGTTTTCCATTCCTGTTGAAATAATTTTCTGTTTTTGCTTGCTGTAGACTTTCTGTTTTATTACATAGACCTGTCTGGAGTTGAAATTGTCTAAACAGGCAGCACATTGCTTTCTGGTTATGCATTCGTGTTGTGCGCCTAACTCTTACTTCACGAGTAGAAGGGACCTACACGTTCTTGCCGACTCCGAACGGCGAAGTTTGAGAACCTTTTTCATAGACAATTACTTCACGTTGAGTGTTGTAAGCAGCTCGAAAGAGGTGGTGCCGTGAAAATACAAGATGTTCAGCCGGGAATCAAACCTGGGTCTTTGGCGTGTGAGCACTCTACCCACTACGGCACGGCGGCCGCTGTTTGTTTCGGTAACAATTATTATTGTTGACGAGATAGTCCACAGGGAGACCAGGGCCTAGCTTGCTCATCAACTACTCGTGTTGTGCACGCTACTGTTCTCTCACGAGTAAAAGGGACTTACAGTTTTTTGGCGACTCCGAACGGCGAAGTTTGAGAAGCTTTCTAAGACAGTTATTACTCTTTGAGTGTTGTCTGCAGCTCGAAAGAGGTGGTGCCGTGAAAAATTCGAGGTGTTCAGCCGGGAATCGAACCTAGACACTTCGGCGTGTGAGCGTCGCACTCTACCCACTACGCCACGGCGGCCACAATTTCAGTAATTGCTTTGGCTTAAATGTGAAACGAGGTCGTGTCTTATCTAATAAACTGACATTTCGGAAAAGGTGGCACTCATGTAACCTTAAAGCTCTTTTTTTAGCAACAATGATAGCAAGAAGCTCGCATGTCAATACTAGGAGCACCGTTTTTCAACTGCTTTCAGCTTGAGCCAACACAGCAGGTTAAATCAGGACTTTACTGGTTCAAGAGAGGCAACCAAAAGGGGGACACGTTAAATGAAGAATATGTTGCCATTCAGAAAGAAACTCTAAACATAGACTTAAAAGTTGACGAAAGGGGAATTCTGAAGTAAAATGCAGAAGATTGATATTTTCGAGAAGTTGTGGGAGAGCTCATTTTGCATATGTAAGCGGTATAATTTAATCGAAAACAGTATAGACCCGCCGTTTCGATGTATCGGTATGTGATAGTCGCTGCCTTTTGATCATATCACTTAAGCGTGGTGAATTTCAGAATTTAGACAATTGAGGCAAAGAAGCATGAATCATTATAAACAAAAAGTTCATAAACCAACGTGGTGCTCAATGTTGAAGGCATCCATCCGAGAGACAGTGTTAAGCAGAGAGCTGTGTTGGCTGAGATTAGAGTGCATATCGGTCTGTCGGACCAGAAATACACAAGCATTCGGCCTGTAACACTGCTTGAAAATTCGTTTTTCATTGTCTCCAAAATATAATAGACTTCTCCCAGCAATTCCTCCCCAACAGTTTGCTCCTCGTAACTTCCATAAGTGTTAATGATCTCTTATAGAAACTACTCCTGTGCTCTTGCCAGAGCCATTCTTCCTGTGTGTGGCAGAGATAATTGCTATTAATTCTGCATCTGCACAGATAGTTGCAAAACAATGAAATTCATTTCTAACCTCGAAATTAACCTTTTAATTCTTGAACGGGGTTGTTGGATAAAAAGAAGAATAACAAAAAGCTGACATAGGAAACTTTGCTTACAGAAGGACTGCAGGAAAATGTAACGAGCTGCTAAAATGGATTCCATTCGAATGAAAAATTAAATTTTAATAACATTGGCTTTATTGTAATTATTGTGTGTACTTGCATCTGAAGCGATACTCAAGCTGTGCTTAAGGCCTTACATATCCCTCTAAGTGCTTCCAAGATAGTGCAGGAATGGAAGTATTCCCTTTATCTGGCCGGCAGACTGAATTAGCTTAAACTTGTCTGGATGCCGGGACACAACGGAATCATGGGAAAAGAGAGTACTGATAAAATGTTAGACAACAATCTAAAGCGACATTCAATAGGCCCGAACCAATCTTGGGACTGCCCGCGTCCATAATCAGGGCTTCCGTCGATAGTTGGGTCTCTCGACAGCAAAATCAGTGATAGCATGACTCTCCACAATGCGGGCTGACCAAGCGCATGCTTCTCCTTGCTAATGTCAGCAAGTAATCAGTGATAGCATGACTCTCCACAATGCTGGCGGACCAAGCGCATGCTTCTCCTTCCCAATGTCAGCAAGCAATACGCAGTATTTCTGCTAAATCTGGGCAGGAAGCGGGAAACTTCACATTTGCTAAGGACTTGGGTCCAGTGATTAAACCTTCTTCGACGCATGTTGAGAAGGTTAAGACATTGCAGGGTATTTTCTCCGTCAATGTCCCACCTTTGCTCGGATCAGGTGTCTACTGTTCGGTGCTGATGTGTTTGGAGCTGAAAGCCTAGGCTCTTTGTCATAGAAGTGCTTGCTGGTATTCCTCCGGGAGACTAACAAATTACTTTAATTATACGCTGCTGCCTGCTAATACAATGAAATATTTTCCGAGTCTGAGCGTTCGTTCGGATAATGAAGGATCACCCGTTGACGACCCCAGCAAACGTTTAAAGGACATTGATTTTTGGTTTTGCACGTGAAATGTGAGGTCCCTTAACAGGCCACGTGCAGCCGAACAACTTGCGGAGGCCCTTGACAGCTACAAAGCTGACATAACCGCCATCCAGGAAGTGCGATGGGATGGGCCCGGCATAAAAGCGATGAAGAACTGCGATATCTACTACAGCAATTGCTATAGAGAGAGAGGGCAGTGCTTATTCAGATGCGGATTTGTTGTTCGAGGCAGGCTTAGGCAAAAAGTCTTGAGCTACGACCCCGTCAGCGAACATGACGGTTCGCATCAAGGCTAAATTCGGGAACATCAGCCTAATTTGCACTTACGCCCCGACAGAGAAGAAGGATGACAACATCAAGGATGACTTCTATTATCTCCAAGAAAGAACATACGATCGATGCCCAAGCTACGACACCAAGATCGTTCTAGGAGATCTCAACGCTCAGCTGGGAAAGGAGGACATCTTTGGTGGAGTCATCGGTAAACATAGCCGGCACGACAACACATCCGGAAACGGACTCAGGCTGTTGCACTTCGCCTCGGGGCGTAACCTCTCTGTGGCTAGCACGCGGTTCCCTCACCTGGGAATTCACAAAGGACCTGGCGATCTCCTGATCAATTAACCGTCAACCAGATTGATCACCTTGCGATTGACGTCAGACTCCAGTATACTCGATTTCCGAACCTTCCGAGGTGCAATCATTGACTCGGATTATCACCTTGTTGTAGCCAAGGTAAGAACCCGGATATCGAAAGAGCAACGGAGTCGTTTTGCCGGTTCACAAAAAAGGAGACCCCTTTGACTGCGCCAACTACCGAGGGATAAGTCTCCTGAACATCGCATACAAGATCCTCTCTGCCGTATTGTGTGAGCGTCTGAAGCCATTTGTCCATGACCTGATAGGTCCCCATCAGTGTGGTTTCAGGCCAGGGAAGTCCACAATAGACCAGATCTTCACATTACGGCAGATCCTGGAAAAGACCCAAGAAATGCAAATTGACACTCACCACCGATTCGTCGATTTCAAGGCTGCATATGACATAGAGTGAATAGAGGCGAGCTATACAGTGCAATGTCTAGTTTTGGCATTCCTACCAAACTCGTCAGATTGTGTAGGATGACGGTGGAGAACTCTCGCTGCTCCGTCAAGGTCGGTAACGAACTCATCGAGACCTTCAATGTCAAAAAGGTTTTAGACAAGGCGACGCACTGTAATGTGACTTCTTGAATATCATCCTGGAGAAGATCGTGCGTACCTCACAAGTCAACACCAGAGCACGATCTTCCAGAGGTCAGTTCAATTGCTAGCATACGCTGACGACATTGACGTGATTGGACGAACACAGCGTGCCGTCAATGAGGCTTTTGCTGGCATTGAAGCGGAAGCGGCTAAAATGGGTCTGGCGGTAAATGAGGGCAAAACTAAGTACATGCTGTCATCAAGGAAGGACACAACATCGACGTCTCGGACGGAGCGTCACACTAGGCAGCAGAAATTTCGAGGTAGTCAAGGACTTCGTCTATCTCGGCTCCGCGGTAAATAGAGACAACAACACCAGTGCCGAAATCAAACGCAGAATCCCTCTTGCCAATCGCTGTTTCTTTGGGCTCAAGAGGCAATTCAGTAATAAAGCCCTCTCTCGAAGGACTAAGCTCGCTTAATATAACAGCTTGATAATCCCCGTCCTACTTTATGGCGCGGAGTTTTGGACGTTAGCAAAGGCGGATGAGGAAGCCCTTAGTCTCTTCGACAGAAAAGTTCTGCGTGCGATTTTTGGTCCTTTTTGCGCTGATGGCATCTGGAGGAGAAGATTTAATGACGAACTCTATAGGCTGTACAGCGACATGCGCCTGGTCAAGCGTCTACGGATACAACGCTTAAGATGGCTAGGCCATGTAGAGCGTATGGACACCGCCATTGGGACAACGCAACACCTAGACTAAAGTGACGCACACAAGTGGAGAACGACCTCAACTAACTTGGAGTGCGCAACTGGAGACAGCTGGCAAAAGATCGTGCTGGCTGGAGAGGCATGTTGGTTGAGGCCCAGGTCCATCTCGGACTGTTGCGCCACAAGAAGAAGAAGAATTGCGTTTGAAGGCAGTGTTTTCTAACCTCTAACAAAAAAAATCCAACTATAATTCCTTCACTTGAACGCTACTATTCGGTTTCTTTAAGTTATAAAAAACTTCAAGATTATTTACTTTTTCTTTTAAATGTATGCTAGCAAAGGTCATCATCTTTCAGTTAAGATTTCTTTAATCGACTGAATTCTAAATCTCACTTTCCGTTGAAACAGAAGCGTACAGTACACAGACATCTTCCAGTCTCAATAAGCAATTCAAAACGAAAACATACTCCACCGGCCTACAACTGAAATTGAAATTTTAGCATAAGTCAGTCAACAAAACATGTGAGCGAAATTGTTCAACCTAACCACATCGCTCCGACATCCCTGAAACCTCAAGGTAATTTATGTAAATTGAATACAAAAGAAATCGTTTACATAAATATGATTTCACACAATTGCTTGTCGGCCCAATTTCGGGTCCAATTTTCCCCCCAGATGATTCAAACAAAGGCTACTCCTGCTGCTCCTTTCAATCAATCAATCGACATCTGTTTGTGTATTTGTCTGCAACTTCATCAAGATACGCATACAATTTTGTTTTCTTTTTATTTCCAAAAAAATCGTGAAAAGCAAATAACTCGAATGAATCGGTACTAATAAGCGCCTTAGAAATTTTGAGAAATTGTATGCCGAATCCTGACGACGAAGACCGTCTTGTCGTACGCCTCATTTGGCATTGCCAACATTATGGTTGTCTGTTCAAATTAACTGGCACCCTCAGGGGCTGGTGTTATGCAAATACTTTGCAAGCGCGGCGCGTTGTTAACAGAAGCATGCGATTTAATGAAAGAGTTCTGAGCAAACAAGAGATGTCAGAGGGGTGAGTTTGTTCAGCTCGTTGTTTGCTCTTCACTCCAGTCTGATGGATTTTTCAAAATCAAAAAGCTGACTGAAGAACTAAACGCGCGAACAATCAAGCGCTGCTTTCTCCGGATTCTTTTTGGTTTTTTTGGTGGCGGGAAATAACTTTGTAATTTAATCTCTTTTTCCCTATGTGAGGGATTCTGAAAAGTTAGTTTTCGGGAAAATATTTTCTGAGAGTCATGTCCTGGCTTGCATAAATATGTTTGCAATTAGGTCACCATTCACAGGATATTCTTAATTCTCGGTTTACGACTGAACGCAACAGGGTGTTTCTAATAAACTGTCTTATTCATTTGCGAATGGTGCTTTGGTACGTTATGGAGAGTTGAGTTTGTTTTAAATGTTGCTCTTGTAAAGCAAGTTGTGGCTGGAAGACGGTTTTGATATGAATACTTTTGTACACCAATATTTTCTATTCCAGTCAGTTATTTGCTGAATGACTGTATTCGATCATCCGATTAGGTGAAGCACCTTACAACTCTCCACTCATTTGCACAAGAAATGTATAAATTCTCTGCTAACTAAGAAGAGGTGCTCAAAAACAGATCACCACACTCGTGATTGTTTGCTTCTTTCCCTTTGAACACTCCTACAGGAAGTAGGTTAGGGATTCGCTAAGCAAAATAAATTGCTCGTAACATTGTGCACCAAACGTTATCTCTATGTGACAAAAATGTATGTAGCACGATAAATCTGGAGTCAACCAGAAATTCGATAGATCCCCGAATAAATCTTAAGTCACTTCACGGTTTCTAAGGAACTGCCTTAAGCTGAGCACGCGAGATAAAATGCCGAAAACATCGAAATTGTAAAACTCGACAAAACCATGTAAGAAATAAATATTTTGAAAGCTAACATTATGCAAAATACCTGAGCTAACCCAAGTCTCAAACCTATGAACAATACCTCTTACTGAATTGTGATGCGACATTTTTCACACTGAATGTGTAAGTGCTTACATACGTCAGTCAGAAACCTAAGTTTGATTTCAGCGGGTCAGTTGGATCGAGTTCCGAGAATGAGGTAGATTCTATCCAGATGCCCTTGTTTATATTTTTTTTTCTATCCAGAAGCTCTTGTTTATATTTTTTTTCTATCCAGAAGCCCTTGTTTATATATTTTGTATAATAGGCGCGCTAAAAGGTTATTTATACCCTTAAGTGACCGGAATTTAGTCACAGCATAGGCCGAAGGTATAGACGAAGAGAGGGAAAGGAGATACCGATACACATTGGTTTTAAATGCCTGACGATTGTAGTGAGGGTGAACAGTTGAGCTAGAAAAAGCTTTCCATCTTCGTGTGGTGCTGCTGAAGAGCACGAACATGGAACTTGACTCTACGTCAGAACGTAGGTCTAAGGGTGAACGGGTGGGTATTTCTAGCGAGGTGGATATTGCGGATTACAATGCTTAAGATGGTTAGGCCATATAGAGCGTATGGACACCACTGCTCAGGCCCGAAAAGTCTATGAATCCGAACCATTAGGACAACGCAACAGAGGACGGCGAAAGCTAAGGTGGCGCACACAAGTGGAGAAGGACCTCAACCAACTTGGAGTGCGCCACTGGAGGTAGCTGGCGAAAGATCGTGCTGGCTGGAGAGGCATGTTGGTTAAGGCCCAGGTCCACCCCGGACTGTAATAATAATAATAATAATAATTGTTGGCGCTACAGTCCAAAGGGGGACCAGGGCCTAGCTTGCTCATCAACTACTCGTGTTGTGCGCGCTACTATTCTCTCACGTGTAGAAGGGACCTACAGTTTTTTGCCGACTCCGAACGGCGAAATTTGAGAAGCTTTCTTAGACAGTTATTACTCTTTGAGTGTTGTCAGCAGCTCGAAAGAGGTGGTGCCGTGAAATATTAGAAAAATTGGTGTTGAACTGGGAGTCGAACCTAGACCCTTCGGCATGTGAGCGTCACACTCTACCCACTACGCCACGGCGACCACACCCCGGACTGTAGCGCCACAATAAGAAGAAGGATTTTGCGGGTGAATTTGTAAAGTGGAGGATTGCAGCTGGCTATCTCATTACTGGATTTTATGTTGAAGTAGCCATAAAAAAGTGATAGACGCCACATAGCGTCGATGCTCTAGCGAATCAATTAATTTCGCAGCATTATTATTACCAATAAGTTTGTATCACTCGCCCTTGGATTCTATCAAGTTGGTGCGGAGAGGTCTTAAGAGTACCAGAACAAAACATTTATTCTTGCCAGGTCAGAAGGGGTAATATATTTCTTGCATCGCTTTTAGGAACCTAGATATTTCGTTGCATTTTTGACGATTTCGAACATGTGATCATTCCAACTTAGTGTTGAGTGGATACACATACCGAGAATGGAAAGTCGTTCAGTTTCAACAACGCAGGAGCCATTCATAGGAAATGGCTGGTTATTTTGAGATCGCCTGAGTGACAATAGACAGCACTGAATTTTAGAAGGATTAAACTGCACTCTGTTCTTTTTACTCCAATCAATTGTGCTGTCAAGATTAAAATTTAATGAATCTAACTTACGCTGCCGTTCCAAGTCTATAGTCCAAGAGGAGGGTCGCGGGCCGACAAACGAATATGAATAGCTGAGGGTACAGTCATCAGCGACGGAGTGAATTGAATTAGAAATGACAGACAGGAGATCATTTATAAAAGTGAAGAAGAGTGTCGGAGACAAATATGAATATTAGACTTGAACCCATCCAATACAACTTGTATTGAACAGTTCGAAAAGTATAATTTCGACGCCAAAAGCACGCGTTTTCGATAAAAGAGCCTAATGCCAGACTGTCAAATGCTTTTGAACTATCAAAGGACACGCACTTGTTTTCACCTACATTGCCCGAAATTGGTTCAATTTTTCGGTCATATATGCCATCAAATCACCGAGGACCTGTTGCCACGGAAGAAGTATTGCCGGTCAATAAGAAGCTGCCGGGTTTCAAGATATTTTATACTTACGCAGTGGTTTTGTCAGTGTAGAAGAACAACTCTTCAGAAGAACGGAGGGATAACATCCGGATGAGCGAATTTGTGCACGTAAAGATCTTTAAGTACTCTTGCAACTGTACGAGTGCGGAAATGGACTTGTCCCATGGAAAAAATAAATATATCCAGAAGTCCTTGTATCCATTATTCCTATATTCTCGTACATATTCAAATTTCTTCTGACAAGTGTCATGCATGTCATGTATACAATATCTGGTACGGTCATTGTCAGATTAGCTTCCTGTTGATGTCCTTAAAATAGAGGATGACAAAATCGTTGTCTAACTCCAAGTTGCTGAGGTTGTCCTGCGCGTGTGATTAAACGAACTTTAGGGAAACTTTAAATACTTCCGGTGTTCTTCTGTGAATTTTTCACGATCACCGTCACATATCAGTGACTGATTTTTATGGACCAGGGAAAACCTTCCTTCGTCAGTTGCCAAAATGATGCGTAGTGATATGAACATTAAACATTAAAAGATGAGGGCGTTCGCAAGAAATACCAGAACATCAGAATCTCACTACAAGAAATTTTGTACAACTGACAAACGATATGAAGTTAGATAACTTAATTGTTAAGTTGATTCGGAGTGACACTGCTCCGTGGTTTCAATCAACAGACTGATCTTTGGGGCTTACTTCCCTATTGAAATGTGCTATGAAAAAGGGTACTTCTTAACGTATTTATTATTTAATATTTATTAATATTTATTGTGTTCGAATTTTTCTTTCTTCATGCCAAAGGCTTGATACAAGATAGGTAAGATCCTATCATTTTCCACGTCGCACCACGAACAGATGGAAGGTAATTTTTTTTTCCTGTTGGAGGTTGGGATAAACTGCACTAGCGCAGTCAAACTCAAATACTGGACCATTGTACTGCCAGACAGTAACCTTCATTTAATGTAATTTTTGGTTTTTCAGAAAAAAACAATTTCGCAATTTGCTAACTCTTCCCTAAACTTTAGCCAGAAGGATACAACTTTAATACGAGCTGGACGTCGACTGCAGCAATGGGGATCTTGTACGGTTTACTAATGCCATTTGTATGTAGGTTGTTTTTTTAGTTCGGGATTGGGCAACCCCAGTGTTGCAATCTGGCAACTGCCAGCTCTATCGTAAAGGTTGATATTTTTGAGGTTATACGTACTCAGAACGTTCTGACATACGAGTCCTATTTATGTTGTTTACAGTAACTTAAAAGATTCATCTCGCCCAAAAAATGGAATGAAATCGTGAAAATTTCCGTGCGATTATTTTTTACAACTTTCGACGTGGATTAACTCAACAACAGTGCATCGATGAACTTAATTCAATTTTTGGCGATGAAGCTCCATCAAGGAACAATATTTATCGATGGTAAGGTGAGAGTGGGACGCTCACACGCCGAAGGGTCTAGGTTCGACTCCCAGCTCAATACCAATTTTTCGAATTTTTCACCTCACCGCCTCTTTCGAGCTGCTGACAACACTCAAAGAGTAATAACTGTCTAAGAAAGCTTCTCAAATCTCGCCGTTCGGAGTCGGCAAAAAACTGTATGTCCCTTCTACTAGTGAGAGAACAGTAGCGCGCACAACACGAGCTGATGAGCAAGCTAGGCCCTGGTCCTCCTTTGGACTGTAGCGCCAACAATTATTAATTTGTAGGTGAATTCAACCGAGGTCGTAGTTCACTCCAAGACGAATTTCGTGAAGGTCGTCCAAAATCAGTTGTTGTTCCGGAAACCATTGATACTGTGCACCAAATAATATTGCAAGATATTCATGTGACCTATCGTGAGATTGAAACAACCTTAGGCATTAGTAAGGCGAGCATACATTCAATATTGCATGAACATTTGACAGTCAAAAAAATTTGTTCGCGTTGGATCCCACACAATTTGTCTATCGCTCAAAAAACGGCTCGTGTCGATTGGTCGAAAGAAATTCTCCAAAAATACGATCGCGGTAAATGGTGACATCGTGACAGGTGATGAATCGTGGATGTACGCGTATGAGCCCGAAAGTAAACAGCAGTCGACTGTATGAGTGTTTCAAATTGAGCCAAATCCAACAAAAGCTGTTTGCACACGTAAATGGTCGCCTGTTTTTTTTTCGGAAAAACTGGACATGTCGCAACCGTACCACTAGAAAAACGAAGAACAGTCAATTCTGAGTGGTACACAACCATTTGTTTGCCAGTTGTCTTTCAAGAAATCAGGAAAACCAACCGCCGAAGACGGATCACTCACGACAATGCGAGCTCTCACACATCGGCTCAAAAAATTGAATTTTTGAGCACTCGAAACATCGATTTGATGAGTCATCCGCCGTATAGTCCTGACTTGGCACCGAATGACTTTTTTTTATTCCCGTACGTAAAAAATAAAATGAGAGGTCAACGTTTTTCGACACCTGAAGAAGCGGTTGATGCGTTCAGAATGCCAAGTTTTGGAGTACCTCAATCAGAGTGGCAAAAGTGCTTCGACAATTGGTTCAAATGCATGCAGAAGTGTATAGATCTTAATGGGGAATATGTTGAAAAACAATAAAGCTGTTTTCGATGATTAATATTTGTTTTTGTTCTCTTATCCCGAAATATAGAAACCAACCCTCGTACCCGCAATTTGGCAGTTTTTGATAAGGAATGGTAGTTCTACTGCTGGTTACACCAGAACCAGGTTTCGATGTCGCTAACTTCTTAAAGGTAAAAACGGGGGGATTGAGTTAGGTAGGTAGGTTAAGAAGGGCTGATGAACACACTTCTCCCATACAGGACCATTATGCTACCACACCATGTGTGAAGAACCTAAAACCAGCTGGAGCCGATAATAAAGTTTAACATGTCGGCGGGAGGGGTTTTATTGAGGTCATGTAGGCCGCTGAGGAAATAGCTTCCAAAGTGTTTGTGTCTGAGGCGCAAGAGCGCCAGGCATGTGCATAACAGGTGTAGGAGAGTTTCTGGTTGTTCCTCATCCTTGCAGCTTCTGCAAAAATCGTTTGAGGGAGCCTCTAGCCTGCTAGCATGCTCGCCGATTAGACAGTGCCCGGTTATGGCTCCCATGACCAGGCTTATGTCTGATCTTTTGAGCGATAGTAGCAGTCTCGAGCGTTTGGGTTCAAGAGAGGGCCACACCCCCTTCGAGACGTGACAAAGGTTATGGTTAGCCCACCTTTGATTAGTCGGATGGATCGCGTTCAAGTGCAGTTCTGACTTGCATGTGGCGAGAGGGATACCGGAGTGTTCGTGTTTCTGAAGTAGTGGTTGCGTTGTGGCAAGCCTGGTCAATTCGTCTGCTTGACAGTTGCCCGGAATGTCTCTGTGACCTGGCACCCAGCACAGGCACAGGATTGAGTTGTTAGGGCCACAAATAATAATATGGCATTACAGTTCGCAGGAAGACCAGGGCCTAGCTACCTCATCAGCTAATCGTGTTGTGCGCGCTACTTTTCTCTCAGGAGATGGGACCTAATGTTCTGTGTCGACTCCGAGCGGTGAAGTTTGAGAAGCTTTCTTCCACAGTTATTATACTTTGAGTGTTGTTAGCAGCTTAGCAGTCTGAGATTTGTGGTTTGTCACTCACTTTTTCTTTCACAGTATTGCCGACCTGGTTGTCATTTCTTTATAAAATTTATCAGATCTGCAGTTTTGAGAAAACAAGCCTTTTGAAATTCTATTACCGATGATTTACCACATCACATCGAGCAGTTCATCTCCAATTGAACACTTGGCACAAAGTTCTAATGATTGCTAACCGAACCTGTTGCTTAACTTTGAGTTAATATGAAATACTATTAAAAGAGACGTTATTTTCATATTTCGAAGACTCCACTTCTCACATGTGTCAACTTGCCCCACTTCTCACATGCGTCACCAATTTTGAACAATTGTGGGGGGTCAAAGAAATATGTCACCAACTTCTTTGTTGCTTTTCTTGAAGAATCACTTCACCCACTACTCGCTTCTATAGACTTCCAATCCACAAGACTTCAAGAAGCAATTTTATTTGGAGGAGAAAACAAACTTATTCATGTCCCCACCCTCTGTCGATACGTTTCTGCACAGCAAACCCTGAAAAGGTTCACAGCAGAACACTGTATATTGAACATATCATTGGCTTCCCCTCTCCCCACATTCTTGTACAGTTCTCGTTCACATGCGTGCTCCTCTGGCGAGTCTTATCCACTTCCCTCGTCCATAAAAAATTGAAATTCCTCATCGATTTTAACATTTCTGTTGAGCTCAACCAATCGCCGAAGAATTCACACCATTAGCCCCTTCATGGCTTCTCGAGGACGTGATTATTTCTTCGGAATTGTTTCCTGCGGACGTGATAGTCCCCGACTCTGCCATTTTGCAAATGGAGAAGCAGAGAATATGCGGGCGCACAAATAAATTTAATAAAGAAATCAAACCTTTTCATCCCCATACCAAGTCGCTGTCCTGCTGTGCGTCCATGCATTACGCCTGGATAACTGCTCTCATTCAGCTCTTGCCACAGTTGTGGACGTTAAGGAAACCAAAGATCATGGCACGACGTGGGCTTCACGAGAAAGTGGAACGTGTGCAGATTGGTGGGCATTGAATGCAATCAATCATAACTAGACATATTCTAAAGAACTGTCACGTGCCTTTGGTTGGTGGAGGCAGTGGGGATCTTTTGAGTGTGGATCGGGGGCGTATACGTGACATTTTTTTGTTGATTACTTTTTTATTTTGCGTGGTCCAGTGAAGAGGACAATATCCCGTTGAGTGCCATAAATGGAGGGACGGAACCAATGATTCGTGAAATGAGAGCACTCTTTGCGATGAGCGCCACCCATTGTTGGTCTTCGCATGAGGAGCACGAGGAGTCCTTGAACGTAATTCTGCTGTTTGAGAATGTAGGATGACGGCGAAAGGTTCACTTCGCGCTTCGAAAAGGAGTGCTTTGGATGGCACTTCGGCAGAATTTTGCCTTTTTTCCTCTTGTTGAAATATAATTGGACTGTGTGAGGGTTGAACATATTTTTGTCGCTTCGCTATGGATCAATATCTGGCATCTATTGGGTCGGCATCGCAGTGACTTTCATTTATTAATTATTAATGGCGAGAGTACTCCAGGGCGTGTTCCAAGAAGACCCAGGTCCACCCTATACTTTAGCGCCACACGAAGAAGAAGAAGAGTTCGAAGTTCAGCGTCTAGTTTCTTTGGCAGCTACTCGTGTTGTGCGCGATATTGTCCTTTCATGAGCAGAAGGGGGTTTCAGGATTTTTCGTAGACAGTTGGTAAGTGGTGGCAACAACTTAAAAGACTGTTTGTCTTTATTCAGTCTGGAAATCGAAACTCAGACCTTCAGCGTGTGAGTGCTGAACTAAACCACTGCCCCACCGTCTCCTTAGATTCATTAATTTGCAAGTTTTTTTGAAATTTTTTCAAGACAGTCAGCCTCAACCGATGTTCCTCGGTGCCTCGTTGCATCGGTGACTCGGTGCCTCGATGCCTCGGTGCTTCGGTGCCTCGGTGCCTCGGTGCCTCGTTGCCTCGGTGCCTCGCTACCTCGGTGCATCGGTGCCTCGGTTCCTCGGTGCTTCGGTGCTTCGGTGCTTCGGTGCCTCGGTGCCTCGGTGCCTCGGTGCCTCGGTGCCTCGGTGCCTCGGTGCCTCGGTGCCTCGGTGCCTCGGTGCCTCGGTGCCTCGGTGCCTCGGTGCCTCGGTGCCTCGGTGCCTCGATGCCTCGGTGCCTCGGTGCCTCGGTGCCTCGGTGCTTCGCTACCTCGGTGCTTCAGTGCCTCGGTTCCTCGGTGCTTCGGTGCTCCGGTGCCTCGGTGCCTCGGTGCTTCGGTGCATCAGTGCCTCGGTTCCTCGGTGCTTCGGTGCTCCGGTGCCTCGGTGTCTCGGTGCTTCGGTGCCTCGGTTCCTCGGTGCTTCGGTGCCTCGGTGCCTCGGTGCGTCGGTGCCTCGGTGCCTCAATGCCTCAATGCCTCGGTGCCTCGGTGCCTCGGTGCCGGTGCCTCGGTGCCTCGGTGCCTCGGTGCCTCGGTGCCTCGGTGCCTGGGTGCCTCGGTGCCTGGGTGCCTCGGTGCCTCAATGCCTCGGTGCCTCGGTGCCTCGGTGCCTCGGTGCCTCGGTGCCTCGGTGCTGGTGCCTCGGTGCCTCGGTGCCTTGGTGCCTCGATGCCTCGGTGCCTCGGTGCCTCGGTGTCTCGGTGCCTCGGTGCTTCGGTACCTCGGTGCTTCGGTATAAATGATGGAGCGGACATCTTCCAATGTTTTCTTTTTCTTTTCATTGGTTTTTAAAAGCCACAGGGAAAGTGCACATTTGAGGCTACTTTGTGAGGAATGGTGCAGAAGGCTATTGTGGAAGATAACGTTACACAAGCTTTTACTAACGTTGGACAACAGGGCTATTTGGTATATTAGGTGCTTGTTTTATAGAAGGATAGGGCTAAAATCGTTTAATGATAGAGCAAATCAAACAAAGGAAAAAATGACCGAGAAGGTAAGAAGCATTGAGAGCTACCATCCGAAAAGATTAAAACAATTGCAGCAGTTGTTACCTTAATCAAGTCTAACTTTTCAATTGCTTGTCAAAGTCTGCACAATTTCTCCGTTTTGATTGCGAATTTATGGGTTTCAAGTTTGTTGAAGTCCACCATTTCTATGTGCCTCGTTGTGTCATTTTGTCATCCCCTTCTTGGTGTGGGGCATCAGTCCGGAGTAGACCTAGGCCTCAACCAAAATGCCTCTACAACCAGCAGGATCACTCGTCAGCTGCCTCCACTTGCGCACTCCAAGTTGGTCGCACTCCAAGTTGGTCGCACTCCAAGTTGGTCGCACTCAAAGTTGGTCGCACTCCATGTTGGTCGCACTCCAAGTTAGTCGCACTCCAAGTTTGTCCGATCTTTGCTTGTGTGCGCCACCTTAGCCTAGGCCGTCCCCTGTTGCGTTGTCCCAATGGCTCGAATTCGAAAACATTCCAGACCATAGCAATGGTGTACATACGCTCTACACGATCTAGCCTTCTTAAGCATTGTATCCGGAGACGCCTGAACAGGCGCATGCGCCGAACAGCCCATAGAGCTCGTTTTTTAATCTTCTTTTTCAAATGCCATCAAGGCAAACAGGACCAACATCGCAAGCAGAACTAAGGGCTAACTGATCCTCTTTCAGTAACGTTCAAGTTTCCGTGCCATGAAGTAACACTAGGATGATCAAGCTGCTGTGTAAAGCAAGGAGAATTCTTCTAGAGAGAGCTTTATTATTCAATTGTCTCTTAAGCCCAAAGAAACAGCGATTGACAAGAGTAATTCTGCGTTTCACTTCGGTATTAATGTTGTTTTCCCTATTTACCGCGGAGTCGAGGCAAAAACTTTAGTACGTCGAAGTGTGACGCGCTGCCCGAGTCGTCGATATTGTGTCCTTCCTTGACGACAGCATGTCCTCCATTTTACCCTCAATTATTGCCAGACCCATTTTAGCCGCTTCCGCTTAAATTCCAGCAAACGCCTCATTGACCGCTCGCTGTGTTCGTTCAATCATGTAAATGTCATCCGCATAAGCTAGCAATTAATCTGATTTTTGGAAGATCGTGCCTCTGGTGTTGTCTGAAGACTAACGTTCCACCTTCTCAGGAATTCTGTTAAAGAAGTCTTAGGACACTCCGTCGCCTTGTCTAAAACCGTCTTGACAGTGATGGACGTACTGAGCTCTTTACCGACCTTGACGAAGCAACGAGGGTTCGCCATCGTTATCCCATACAATTTCACGAGTTTGGAGGAAATACCACTAGACATGGGACAGTCTCTATCCACACTGTCATATGCGGCCTTAAGATCGACGAATGGGTGGTGAGTGTACGGTTTCTGGGTCGTTTCCAGGATCTGCCATAAAGTAAGGATCTGGTTCAACGTGGACATCCTTGGCCTGAAAACACACTGGTATGAACCAATCAGGCTGCGGCCAGTATGGGAGAGAGGATCTTGTAGACGTTGTTGGAAAACTGTCCCTTCGATGCCTGCGCCGTCAAAGGAGTCTCCTTTCTTGTGGACCGGACAAATTTGAAAAAAATGTCGCTAGACTAAAATCGAAAAAAAGTCTTCTTATCGCAAGCACTGCTATGTCCCAGCCATGTTGCAGTTGAAAACAAAATTGAGTCCATTACAAAGCGTAGGAACATCCCTCTTTTAAAAGACTACCTCATTAAAATTCAATGGGACCAAGTAACGGCCAACAGCAAACACGGTTCATTTACATCTCCGATTCAAAACATTTCTTTCCTGCCTTTAACCCCGACGCGAAAAAAAAATTCCCTGCAACAATCCACGGAAGGAAATGAAAGTACTTCCTTCCCCTCCTCGCATGCAGGGAATTCTCGTTGGCAGCTCATTAAAATCGTAACCATGCAGATATTTGATGGCAAATAAATGCCTTCCTTTGAGGGTTCATTCGTTTCGTCTCCAATCCGCCATTCGGTTGTTATAGCATCCTCCCTCTGCAGCATCACACGCGCACTCAACCGCATTTCATCTGCTGACTCGATAATGTACATTAAAGGTAATAAATCTTCATTCATTCTGTGAAGCGATGCGGAGCATGTGAGGGTGTGTACGTTTGCGACGACAAAGAGAAGCCGCCTTGACAAACCTTAATTCGTATGCTTTTCTCCCTTCCAGATCTTTCCTATCGGCGACCGTAGGATAATCCTTCAAACAGGCACGATGTTGAAGAAACCAAGGCCGGTGGCACCTCCAATCGATTACGATTATTTGATTAAATTCCTCGCACTTGGCGACTCTGGAGTGGGGAAGACGAGCTTCCTTTACCAGTACACCGACGGCGTGTTCCATTCGCGGTTCATCTCGACGGTGGGGATTGACTTTCGCGAAAAACGCGTGGTAAGTGGCAAGGAGGCGAAGAGATGGGGTTGTTTATTCAAAAATTACTCTTATTTAGGTGTACACGTCCCGTGGACGAAGCCACCGCATTCACCTGCAACTCTGGGACACAGCTGGCCAGGAGCGGTTCCGGAGCCTAACGACGGCTTTCTACCGGGACGCCATGGGATTCCTCCTGATATTCGACCTCACCAACGAGAAGTCCTTCCTGGAGGTGGCCAACTGGCTGGAGCAGCTGCGAATGCACGCGTACTGCGAGGACCCGGACGTGGTGTTGTGCGGCAACAAGTGCGACCTCGATCACCAAAGGGTGGTGAGCGAGGAGCAGATCCAGCAGCTGGCGAATCGCTACAAGCTACCGTACGTAGAGACCAGTGCCTGCACTGGACTAAACGTGAGGCATGCGGTCGACTTACTTCTGGAGCGGGTGATGAACCGCATGGAGCTGTTGATGAGCAAGACGGACGTGCCAATACATCAGCGAGGGGTGCCCAATCACTTTTATTCCACGGATACCGTGCGCCTGGGTGTGAGTGAAGTCGATGCGAGGTACGACGACAACGGAGGCGTAAAGAGGAAATGCTTTTGCTAGGAAAGGCGTCTAAAGTGCGCGTCCTTTGTGCACCGTAATCGAATTACTATTATACCTAATGTGTTCCAGGGGAGGAACTAAGTAAAATAAAACTCTGTAAATATTGATGATTTATTTTTTTTGCAAATTCCACTCTGTTTGAACTAGATTTGTATGCCCACATACCCAACGAGGAGAGTCAATGTCCACATCCCCATCGTCACCCTGTCCCAACACCATCGGGCAGCCGCGTTAGTTTTGGTAATCCATTCGTTGTAGTACCTTACGTCGGCATATACGCCCGGATACCTCTGTAGAGCGCAACCGTTGCCCCAGGACACGACTCCGACCAGAGTGCCGTTGCACACCAACGGCCCGCCGGAGTCCCCCTGGCACGCGTCCGTTCCGCCCTGCATGTACCCAGCGCAGAGCATCCCCGATTTGATGGCGCCCATGTAGGATGCCGAGCACAATGATTTGCTAATTATTGATACGTTCGCTATGCGAAGCTCCTTGGGCATGTACTAAAACTGCAAAATATCACAAGTGTGAACGAGATTGGGGGGAAATTCAATTTACCGCAGTTGAGGGTTGAGTCTTGCCCCAACCGGAGACCTGACAGGTGCTGCCTGCCGGGATTGTGATGTTGTTTAGCGGAATCGGGGCGATTGTCAGGTGAGTTTTGTTCTCCGGCAGCCCGGTCTTGAGGAACAACAAAGCCACATCGTCCTGCATTGTGGCCATATTGAAGGTACCAGTTAATGCTATGCTGATGACATCTGAGACTATGGTGCCGTTCGGCCTGTCGTATCGATTGAGAGTGCCCATCACGACAGAGAGCTCCTTTGCTGCTCGATATTTCCGTTTTGAGGAGCTGAAATGAAAACGGCATAAATGTTGACGGCTGATGCCCAGACATACTTACTTGTACACACAGTGGGCGGCTGTCAACACTTTGTTTCTGCCAATCAGTGAACCACCGCACATGTGACCGTTTCCGAAGGGGGAATCTTGTGACTTCAGGCGTATTGACACTTGATGCTTTGTGTTATTGTATGCAGCTAATTCCCCATTGATAATACGAGGTTCTTGCGCTTGTACTTCTGCAACTGCCGGAAGAAATCGTTTTTAATAAGGTTAACTTGTTCGAGTGTATGTTTTGTCCTATTTTAGTGTCGTGTCAACTTTGGCATGGTATTACATGAAGGTTGCCTTTTCTATTTCGGGATTGTGCAACCCTAACATTGTAATCTGGCAACTGCTAGCTCTATCGTAAACTTTGACATTTTTGAGGTTATACGCACTCAGATGGTTTTGACATACGAGTGCTATTTGTGTTGTTTACAGTAACTTAAAAGATTCATCTCGCACAAAAAATGGAATGAAATCGTGAAAATTTTCGTGCGAATATTTTTTACAACTTTCGACGTGGATTAACTCAACAACAGTGCATCGATGAACTTAATTAAATTTTTGGCGATGAAGCTCCATCAAACAACAGTATTTATGGATGGTAAGGTGAATTCAACCGAGGTCGTAGTTCACTCCAAGACGAATTTTGTGAATGTCGTCCAAAATCAGTTGTTGTTCTGGAAACCATTGATGCTGTGCGCCAACTAATATTGCAAGTTCGTCATGTGAAATACCGTGAGATTGAGACAACCTTAGGCATTAGTGGAACCAGCATACGTTCAATATTGCATGAACCTTTGATCGTCAAAAAAATTTGCTCGCTTTGGATCCCACACAAATTGTCAATCGCTCAAAACTAGGCTCGTGTCGATTGGTCGACAGAAATGCTCCAAAAATACGAAAAACGTCTTTGACATCGTGACAGGTTATGAATCGTGGATTTACGCGTATGAGCCCGAAAGTAAACAGCAGTCGACTGTATGGGTGTTTCAAATTGAGCCAAATCCAACAAAAGTTTTTCGCGCACGCAAATGGCCGCCTGTTTTTTTTTCGGAAAAACTGGACATGTCGCAACCGTACCACTAGTACAATGAGGAACAGTCAATTCTGAGTGGTACACAACCATTTGTTTGCCAGTTGTCTTCCAAGAAATCAGGAAAACCAACCGCCGAAGACGGATCACTCACGACAATGCGAGCTCTCACTCATCGGCTCAAAAAATTGCATTTTTGAGCACTCAAAACATCGATTTGATGAGTCATCCGCCGTATAGTCTTGACTTGGCACCGAATGACTTCTTTTTATTCCCGTACGTAAAAAATAAAATGAGAGGTCAACGTTTTTCGACACTTGAAGAAGTTTTGGTGATACCTCAATCAGAATGGGAAAAGTGCTTCGACAATTGGTTCAAACGCATGCAGAAGTATATAGTTCTTAATGGGGAATATATTGAATATATTTAAAAACAATAAAGCCATTTTCGACGATTAATATGTGTTTTTGTTCTCTTATCCTGAAATGCACAAGGCAACCGTCGTATAAGTAAAAACGCTTCGGAATTCGAAATTGAATCGAAGAAGCCTTCAATCTTATTTCCAAAATTCGCCGACTGCATATTACTAAGACAGATGTGGGATTTGGTATACGTGATCATCTGCCTTTATAACTTATATCACGGGGAACCTTTTTCCCAATAGTCGTAAGTAACGCAAGACTAGACGCCTTAGTTACCCAAGTACCAAACTGGGATCATGCTTGAGGGGCAATCACCCCACCTTGGTTTGATGCGAAGCCTTTCTAAAACCTCTTCCCCTCTCTGGGTCGCAGCGCCCGGTTGAGAATGCAACTCCACACTGAGAAGGAATAGTCCCCTAACCGTCTTGCCTACTTGTGCTTAAATAATGAACTAGACAAGTCAAGACAAGACAGTACACTATCATCGACTCTACCCGCGATGTTAGGTGATAAACCACAGCCACCACGATACTCCCACAAGGGGGCCTACCACACGGTCAGGCTGGAACCGAAGTTCCAGGGGCCCCTGACCTTCCGTGGCACCAGAATATAACCTCTGGTCAAGCTGTCACTACCAGTCAGATTCGCTCAAAGCCTGGGTCTGTAAGCCGCCATCCGTAGATGGTCTTTTCTCCATCAGTGATTCCGTTGACACTATAAATTGTGATACGGATGTGATTGTGAATCATGTGATTCATAAATTCAGTCACATCATCTGGATATGACTGAGACACTAGAAGTGATTGATTGGAAATCATGTTTTACTTTTTGTAATTAATAGAGGTACATCTTAATTAATCATGTTTCCAAAAGGAGGCGCCACCTACAAATTGAGGGTGATCTTGGAAACGATATTTTACTTCACTGGAAAGGTGTGACATAACAAGTGTGCATCAGCGTCTGTTTCTTACAAGAAGCTGTTTTTTATTGGCTCTTCGAACATAACCTTATTTGACTGCAATGAATAGCATTTGCGAAAAATTTTAATTTTTATTCTTCATTGGAAAGAAAGAGCTGGTGAAGCCTGCCGAATTCTTGTAGAAGCTTATGGGAAATGTACCCTGACCGATAAATCACACAGAAAGCAGTTTCGGTTCTTCAAAAGTGGCCCATTTAGTGTCGACGGTAAACAACGTCTTGCCCAACCCAAAAAGGTGAAAGGTAATTGAGGATAGGGAATTCGAATCCAAACTATTGGGACAGCGCAACAAAGGGCCGTCTAGTCTAAAGTGACGCACATTAGTGGAGCAGGACTTCAACCAACTTGGAGTGCGCAACTGGAGGCAGCTGGTAAAAGTTGGTGCTGGCTGAAGAGGCGCAAAACACAAAAAGAAAAAAAAGAAAACAAAGAAATGAAGGCCTTACTGATCACGCGCACTACTGTTCTTTCACGAAGGCAACTACTACTATTTGCTGATCAGCCAAATTTGAGAAGACAGTTGTTACTCCGCCGTGGCGTAGTGTGAGAGTGCGACACTCACACGCCGAAGGTCTGGGTGCGATTCCCGGTTGAACACCTCGAATTTTTCAAGGCACCACCTTTTTCGAGTTACTGACAACACTCAAAGAGTAACAACTAATAATAATAATATTTGTTGGCGCTACAGTCCATAGGGGGACCAGGGCCTAGCTTGCTCATCAACTGCTCGTGTTGTGCGCGCTACAGTCTTCTCACGAGTGGAAGGGACCTACAGTTTTTTGCCTACTCCGAACGGCGAAGTTCGAGAAGCTTTTTCTTAGACAATTATTACTCTTTGAGTTTTGTTAGCAACTCGAAAGTTGTGGTGTCGTGAAAAATTCGAAAAAGTCGTGTTGAGCTGGGAATCGAACTTACTTACCTGAGGCGTGTGAGCGTCGCAGTCTACCCAATACGCCACGGCGGACACTTTTTATATACGATTATTAAATATTTATTTCTTTGAATCCTTGGCTAGTGTTAGGGAGATATGACAGCAATTTTAATGCTGCCTGTTGGAATATGACTTAAGGTACCGTGTTGTCCTTCAGAGAAGATTGCCTTCTTAACCGTCTCAGCTTGAAAACAGTTACTTAGGTTGATGCCTATACAGCAAAACTCGTTTGTCTTCGATTCTTGAGACGTGTTAAGGTTTCCATCCAAGAAAACACTTTTGCCTACGAACTTTGAGCCGTGTTTAGGCTTACAACAAATTTAGCTATTGACTAAACAGAGGTAAAGTAGGGGTCCTACGAATGAAGTAAGTATTCCATTTAGAAGAAGTAGTTGACAATCTCGTCAAACAGGGGTTCTATGAAAGAAGTAAGTATTCCATTAAGAACGAGTACTTCTTAGTATTCCATTAAGAACTAGGAGTTCTTAATGCAATACCGCCGGCTCAAGTCGGCAATAAATGGACATTTTGCAAAGAAAGAAGAAATTTATTTTTTTGAGGGTTTTAAAAAAAGATGTAACAAATGCATTGATGTTAGGGGAGATTAAATTGAAAATTAAAACAATTTAAATTGAATTCGCCTTTTCCTTCATATCGATACCGAGAATATAGGGGTAAAGTATGGGTCCTACGAATGATGTTATTATTCCATTCAGAACGAATACTTGGCAACCTCTTTTAAATCGGAAACTACTAATAGCAAGAGCAAACTATTGAAATACAAGGGGCGTTCAATATATTCGGTATCGGGGTGAAGCTGTGGTTATATATAAAAATTTACTTTTTTATAAAGAAATACTATTATTTTAGTGCAATCATGTAAAATTTCATACAAATGTGATTATTAATTCGCGTTTTATCTCTAGTTAAACAGAATCATAATGGCAACTGAGACAATGATGGTAAAAATTGAGCATCGCGCTGTAATTAAATTTCTTACTTAGCAAGAAAAAAGTCAAAAAACTATTTATGAAGAGATGGTAGACGTTTACCAGGGTTTCGCGCCTTCATTATCAACTGGTCAAGTGAGTTCAAGAGAGGTAGAGATAGCGTTAAAGACGACCCCCGCTCCGGCACCCCGGCTACTGCTTGCACGGGAGAAAGCATCAAAGAAGTCGAAAAACTTGTTCTTGAGGATGCCCGAATAAAGGTAAAAATAATGGCAGAGATCACCAAACTTTCATCTGCTACCATTCACACCATTCTTAACCTTCTTAACCTTTCAAAGGTCAGTGCAAGGTGGGTGCCACGAATGATCGCATGCTATAGGGAGCTTTTGGAGATGTGTAGTGAGAACGCGGACGGTGGTATGGATCAATGTGTTACTGGGGATGAAAAATGGGTTCCCCACCATGACCCTGAACGTAAACAAGAGTCCATGCAGTGGAATAAAGAAGACACAGATCCCCCCAAAGAAGTTCAAAGTCCCTCCGTCTGCCGGGAAGCTCATGGCCACAGGTTGGGACTCAAAGGGAATCTTGCTCATTGAGTACAAAAAAAGGTGAAACCACCAACGCCACTTTCTACGTTTCCACTTTGAAAGTAAATTCGACTCAAGTCGGCAATAAATGGGCATTTTGCAGAAAAAGAAGAAATTTATTTTTTTGAGGGTTTAAAAAAAAAAAATGTGACAAATGCATTGATGTTAGGGGAGATTAAATTGAAAAATAAAAACAATTTAAATTGAATTCAACTTTTCCTTCATATCAATACCGAGAATATAAGGGTAAAGTAGGAGTCCTACGAATGAAGTAAGTATTTCATTAAGAACGAGTAGTTGACAACCTCTTCTAAATCGGAAACTAATAACAAGAGCAAACTATTGAAATACCCTAAAAACATCTATAAATGGTACATTTAGGTCAGAACCGATGTTCTTTTGTTAGAGCGAAAATTGAACGAAGGAGCGCAGCTGTAATCAAATCCAATCATGCGAAAATGGGTTCAAGAAATCGACTGCTGAAAAGACGAATGAATTAAAATATACTCTTTGATCGTGCATCAAATCGATAATAACTCACTCGATTTGCTTTCAATATATAAACTTTGAAGTCCAGCCCAGTGGAGTAAGGTTCATATGTCACATTTAAAGGCTTACTTAAAGAGTGTCTTCCGAAGTGAAGAAATCCTTCAACCACTTACAAAAGACACCAACCGAGTTTGACTGCACCTCAAAAACCATTTCCGTTTCATCAACGTTACTCACCACCTTGTACGCGGATGCATGGTGAATATAAGATTTGAAAGAATGAGTCACAATTGGCTGTTGATTTCGCTGAATGATTTTTTAGAGACAAAATTTTGAAAGAGGTCTGTATCAAACAATACCAAAAACAATCATTCGATCCGTAATCGTACACTTCAACGGAAAGATATACATTTTGCGATTTCCAAATTTGACAGCAAATATAGAGGGTGCCCGTTGAGATTACTTCTCAAGTGCCGAACAAGTTTCAAACTGATAACACTCTAGTTGTTTATTTCTTAGGTATGTCGCAAGGCTCGTCGCACTGACTCATCGATCGGGAAAAGTGTTTCTACACGAGATAAGTTTACGAAACTTTTGGTACATGTCATAAAAAAATCAAACCGCAAAGCCTTTCACGTACTCACATTGAATTGCAGCAAGAACAAAAACACACATGGCTACCGCAGGGTTTCGCTTTAACACTTCACTTGTTTTCTGATGCATTGTGTATGTCCGTTGTTCAGAACATATCCTAAAACTCAATCACTCTCTACTCAATCCCCATCAGAAACTGTGCTCGCTACCAACTGACGGGTAGATCGATTGTGATTTTGTGAGCTGGCCAATTGTTCCACCCTTTCTGACAGAGATAACAAAATTCGAACTCATAATCTAATCATTTTTCTATGCTGACTGATTTTCAGTTCCATGAACGAAGGTGGCGGTAATAGATTGTCACTTGAAGTTCAACGAAAAGAGAGTGGGCTCTTTGGTAAGCCCCGGGGAACTCTTTTTATGACTGCAGAGAATATTTTGTGGCAGGTGATGGTGTTGTTTTCATTGTAATACGATTGACAGATTGTGGCTATGAGAGCTTCTCAGGGATGTGGCAGGGACATGGAAGCATGAAGGAACCCGAATTACTGCCAATCAATGCAAATAGCAGTTGGGACCATGAATTCTACAAATTTGCAGAGAGTAAAGGCGTCCTGTTGGTTGGAAGGTTTCTTGTATCAGGTGCCTACTTAATGCTCAATTAAATCAGTGGGGGAATTGTAAGTAGCTCCTGAAAACCAACACATTCTACATTCTGCTTCGTTTAGCTGCCAATGTGACAAATGAGGGGTTGTAGTCCCTACTAATGGCAAATCGATTATAAGAACAATAGCTCCAAACGAGACAGTACCCGAACATTCCATGCAATACTCGTTTCTTGCCTCCGACAGTTTTGCAATTGCCAAACAAACAAACAAGCAAATTACTAATGTAACATTTTAAGTGGCCGCCATGGCGTAGTGGGTAGAGTGCGACGCTCACTCGCCGAAGAGTGTAGGTTCGATTCCCATGGTCAACAACAATTTTTCTAATATTTCACGGCACCACCTCTTTCGAGCTGCTGACAACACTTAAAGAGTAAAAACTGTCTAAGAAAGCTTCTCAAATTTTGCCGTTCGGAGTTGGTAAAAAACTTTAGGTCCCTTCTACTCGTGAGAGAACAGTAGAGCGGACAACACGAGCAGTTGATGAGCAAGCTAGGCCCTGGTCCCCCGTTGGACTGTAGCGCCAACAATTATTAACGTTTTAAGACGGATTTGGTTTGTCTTATGAAAATTCTAACAACTGCTTGTACTACATTCTAAGAACCAAACGAGATTCGGCCTTGAGCCTGCAACGAAACGAGGTCTTCCTTATGTGATCATAATGCGATTTGGTGACGTCTTATCGTCTGATCTGTCAGTTGTAACCCACCTCTTCGCCAAACATTTTCAATCCGTTTTTAGTAAGAGTTCATTTTTTCAACATTTTGATTACCACATCAATGGTCCTTTAAATTTTGGTAACTTAAATCTTTCAGCCGTAGAGATAAAGCAAGTTTTGTCTAACTTACAATTAGACACTCGTCCTGACTCAGATGGAATTGCCCCCATTGTTTTACAAAATTGTTCCGAAGAATTTCCGTTCCTCTGAAATTGATTTTTAATCGTTCTCTTCAAAGCGGTAAATATTTAGTTACATGGAAGTGTTTGACACTCAGACCAATTTATAAATCAGGGAACAGAAACGAAGTTTCTAAGTATCGTCCAATTAGTAAACTCGCCACACTTCCCAAAAATCTTTGAAAAATTGATATATGACAGACTGTCTCCAATTCTTTAAGAAATTATTTCACCATTTCAACATCCCTGTACCAATCTTACAGCTTTTACTAATTTCGTTATGAACGAAATCGAAAAAGTTACCAAGTGAATGTCGTTTATACGGGCTTTTCAAAAGCGTTTGATAGGGTTGATCATTCAATATTACCCATGAAATTGAATAAAATAGGTTTTCATTCGAGTTTCTTAAAATGAATAAGAGGATATTTGACGGACCGCACTCAATACGTTAAGATAAATAATACCCTGTCTTCATGTATTCACGCTTCGTCAGGTGTACCTCAAGGTCCCATTTTTTTTTTCTTATTATTCATTAACGACATCCCTAATTTACTATCACATTTCAAATGTTTGATGTATGCCGATGATTTGAAAGTTTATCGTAGCATGAAAGACGACCGAGACTGCATTTTGCTACAAGAAGATCTCGAAAATCTATCAAAGTGGTGCGAAATTCATTCACTATACCTTAACATTACCAAGTGTCAATGGTTGACTTTCTGTCGCATTAGATCGCCTGTCAATTTCTGTTACAAAATCAACAATATACCCCTTTCATTTGTGAAGTCTAAAAAAGACCTTAGGATAATTTTCAATTAGAAACCTTATTTTGTAAATCACGTTGATTTTATAGTCACTAAAGGTTAGTATTTTCGAGAGAAAAGTTTTGCGTGCGATTTTTGGTCTTATTTGCATTGATTGCATCAGGAGGAGAAGATTTAACAACAAGCTCTATGGGCTGTACAGCAACATGCGCCTGGTCAAGCCTCTACGGATACAATGCTTAAAACGATTTGGCCATGTAGAGCGTATGGACACCACTGCTCCGGCCCGAAAAGTCTTTGAATCCATGCCATTGGGACAACGCAACAGAGGATGACCTAGACTAAAGTGGCGCACAAAAGTGGATAACGACCTCAACCAACTTAAAGTGCGCAACTGAAGACAGCTGGCGAAAGATCGTGCTGGCTTGAGAGGCATGTTGGTTGAGGCCCAGTTCCACCCCGGACTGTAGCGCCACAAGAAGAAGAAGCAGAAAGGTTATTCAATGTTGGGTTTTATTTTACGTAATTGCAAAGAATTTCGCGACCCAAATGCTCTGAATAGTCTTTTCTTTGTTTATGTTAGATCGTCTTTAGAATATTGTCGCACGGTATAGAATCCTGTGTATGAAGTTCATTCTTTTAGAAAGGGTTCAAAAACATTTTACAAAACCCTTGTTTCAAAAACTTAACTGGGAAATTGAAGTGCCCGATTATAAAACAAGATGTTATTTATTTGGAATTTTGCCTCTAGAGACTCCTATTCGTGATAAAATAGGAAATCATATTGATTGTTCCGATTTTTAAGCTTCAATAGATTTCAGTGTTCCTACCAGACTCCTTAGAAATCGAAATCTTATCTTTTATGTTCCTCATCACAGGACAAAGTACGATACAAATGTCAAACGTCAAGATACAAGTGTTTCGATAGGAAACATTTGTTGTGGACGAGCCCTTAATTTTTTTTTTGTTAGATAGATAGATAGATACCTTATTGAAATTCATAGTTACAATTTTGTAAAATATTTCGGAACAGATGCAGCTTGTACAGAGATTTGATACATAATTTATATCTTACAACTGAAAAATTACATTTTACGATCTGGAAACAATATTTTGCAAAAACAAATCTATGATCAAAAATCATTCATTAAATATGTTTTATATTCAAAATTGTGTAAAATTTCGTAATGAATACAATTTCAAACATAAATAAACCAATTAAAAAATAGATAATTAATATAATAAACATATGTATAAATATATATATATAATATGTAAGAATTGTAATATATAAATAAATCTATAAATAAACAATTTGAGTACAAAATAAATAAATAAATAAATTAATTAATTAATTAATAAATATATAAATAGATAAATAGATAAATAAATAAAAAGCACAGAATATAATAAATAATAGTGAAACAAATATATATAAACACACAATTAAGTAAAAACATAAATATAGAAATAATAAATAAATGCGAAATTAACATTTTTATATACTCGGAAGATCTTTTATTAATATGTTTTTGGGATTGAAGCATTTTAAAATATTAAGTATGATACTGATGATGATATCAATGTAAACATTTTATTACGAAATAAAAACTATCTAAAAAAAAATATTAAACATTTTAAAGTAAATCTTTCGTTGAGGATTTCAATTTTCCTTGCAACTTGAAGTACTCCTTTTTCTTTGTTTGTTTGCTATGACATCTGTGAAAAATATTTAGTATACATCAAGTCATAGAACAGACAGCATCATATTTTTTCATCGTATTAAAAATGTCGAATTTTGTAGCAGAAAGTAATGAATTGCAGAAAACATTAATTTTTTGTTTTTTTTATATGAAGAAAAGTGCTGCATAGTAGCATCGAATGATTGTCGAGGCATATGGTGATCATGCTCTATTAGAAGCAACATGCAAAAGATGGTTTCAACGGTTCAGAAATAATGATTTTGATGTGAGAAACGAAAAACGTAGAAGACCACCAAAAAAATTTGAAGACGCCGAATTGCAAACGATATTGGATGGAGATGACACCTTGAGACAAAAATAAATGGCAGCGATGTTAAATGTTGCACAACAAACAATTTCTGATCGTTAAAAATCTATGGGAAACACCCAAAAGTGTGGAAAATGGATGCCACACGAATTGAATGAAAGACAATGCCCCAAGGGTAGCAGATGCTTTTGGTCTTTCGTAAAAAACATAAGGAATTCAGCCTCGTCTTCGATCTTAACGCTCATTTGCAATGACATTCCAGCTGTCAGCTCTTTGGACAAAGCTAATCTGCTTGCTGCACACTTTGCAGCTAGCTCAACGCTGCCAGATAGCACTTTGTCCCCGCCTGTACTTGAGAGCGTAAATTTTTCCATGGAGCAAATATATTTTCACACTCGTACAGTAGCAAGAGTACTTAAAGATCTAAACATACACAAATCCGCTGGCCCGGATGGTATATTCCCTGTTCTTCTGAAGAGGTGTTCTTCCACGCTGGCAAAACCACTGCGTAAATTTTTCCATCTGTCCTACTCTTCAGGGCTCTTTCCGAGTAAGTGGAAAACTGCATTTGTCCAGCCCGTCCCTAAAAAGGGCGAATGTTCGTCACCCACCTCCTACCGACCCATAGCACTAACGTCCCTTCTCTCCAAGGTCATGGAAACGCTGATCAACCGTCAGCTTATGAAATATCTTGAATCGCGGAAGCTTCTTAATGACCGGCAGTACGGCTTCCGAAGCAACCGTTCCACTAGTGATCTGATGGCATATCTCACTGAAAAGTGGAACCAATCTTTGCACAATGCAGGAGAAAGCAAGATTGTTGCGCTTGATATTTCAAAGGCATTTGACAGGGTCTGGCACCAGGCTCTCTTGTCGAAAATGCGTGCTTTTGGGATCGATGAGTCTCTTCTTCAATGGATTAGAAATTACCTTTCGAATCGTTCAATACAGGTCGTTTTGGATGGATTCAAGTCTGATATTCACCATATTAATGCTGGTGTTCCCCAGGGCTCTGTATTGTCTTCGACACTCTTTCTCATTTTTATAAATGATCTCTTGTCTGGTACTTCTAATCCTAATCATTCCTTCGCTGATGACAGTAACCTCAGCTTTTCATATTCGTTCCTTGGCTCACGTCTCCCTCCACTTCGGCCTTAGACTCGAAACGACAGCGTATGTTCAGCATAATCGATTGGGGAAATAAGAATAGAGTGGAATTTAATGCTTCCAAAACACAGTGCTGTCTACTGTCGTTAAAGTGATCACAAAATAATCAGCCGTTATCCATGGACAGCACTTGTGTTGTTGAAACCGAAAGACTTTCCATCCTCCTTATGTGTATCAACCCAACAATTAGTTGGAACGATCACATATTTGAGGTCGCCAAAAATGCTGCGAAATGTCTAGGCTTCCTTAAACGATGCAAGAAGTACTTCACCCCCTCTGATCTGGCTACAATATACAAGGCCAAAACTTAAGTATAACGCTCCTATTTGGTCAGGTGCTTCTTAGACCTCCCTGCACCTGCTTGATAGAATTCAAAAGCGAGCGATAAAACTTATAGGTGGCAGTAATATTGCGAAGTCGATTGACTCGTTAGAACACCGACGTAATGTCGCGTCGTTCTCACTCTTTTATCGCTATTTTAACAAGAAATGCTCAGATGAATTAGCCAGTTGCATTCCCCCCCTTCAAGAATTCACCCGTAATACACGCCTCGCTAGGAATGCCCACCAATTCACCCTCAAGCCCTCTTTCGGACGTACAGTCAAATTCAGAGTCTCGTTCTTTAGCCGCACTACACGAATCTGGAATGCTCTTCCCAGCTCGATTTTTCCTCCTCATTACAATCCACAGGCATTTAAAACCAATGTGCATCGGTACCTCCTCTCCCTCTCTTGTTCTATACCTTCGGCCCGTGCTGTGACTTGTTCCGGTCACTTAAGGGTACTCGCAACCCCTTTTGCACGCGTCAATTGTAACAAAAAAAAATAAAGGCGGATGGAAAACCGAAAAACCACTTGTGAAATTTTGCTTCAAAGACACGAAAGAAAATGAATTGATTTTAAGAATCCTAAACGGAAAATATCATGGGTTAATCTGGGACAACCATCAACATCGACTGCAAAACCAGATCGATTCGGCAAGAAGACAATGCTGTGTGTTTGGTGGAACGAGAAAGGTGTGTTGAACCACGTGCTCCTAAAACCTGGTGAAACCGTTAATACTGATCGCTACCGACAACAAAGGATCAATTTGAACCATGCATTGTTCGAGAAACGACCAGAATGGGCCAGAAGACACGGCAAGGTAATTTTGCTCCATGACAATGCACCTGCAGACAAAGCAAAACCGGTTCAGGATAAAATCAAAACACTTGGCTGGGAGCAGCTAACCCACCCGCCGTATTCACCAGACTTGGCTAGTTACGACTACCATTTGTTTTCATCAATGCGTCAAATGCGTGTCCCATTGGCTGAGCAGCACTTTGATTCCTACGAGGAGGTCAAAAATTGGGTGTCTGATTGGTTTGCTTTAACAGACGAACACTTTTATTGGCGTGGTATTCACAAATTGCCAGAAAGGTGGTCAAAATGTGTAGAAAACGATGGCCAATACATTGAATAAAATGTTTTTACTTTCCCATTAATAATTAGTGTTTTATTTTCAAAAAAAAAACTCACTTCATACTGCTATACCTGGTATGCGGCCAATGAACCATTGACTAGGTGTCTTCGTGAGACTAATACAGTTTGTGTTCATATTGATTTTTGTCTACATAGATCAGCTTATTATTAGTTCTAAACAATATTCATGTTAACAGTGTCTAGTTAATAGCAATATAGCTTTTACTATTACTATTATTTTGACTATATTATATATACTATATTTACTATTATTTTTACTATTTTTGATACTATTGCTTTATATATTCTTTTTTTATAACTTCTATTTCGTATTATGTAACATTGTTCATTCCAGTAATCATTAAAGCATTGTATCTTTGTTTGATGAAATAAAATAAATAAATAAAAAAATAATAAATTTTTCTCTGCGTTCCAGTTTTACTGCCTGCTGTCAGAACTACTTCTGCAAACATAGATCTTAGAAAAATCGATGTTTGTTTTTTTTTCTCAAACTGTTTACAAATGTGCTCGCCCTTATTTTTTTTCTAAGCAATTCAATAACCAATTTACTTAAAATCTATTTTTTAATATTTTAAACTTTAAGAAATACATTTATTGAAATGTCTCTTCTTATCTCAAATCACAAAAATTAAATTCAATTAAATAATGAAACAAGTAACATTGCACCCACAACTGCAAGCGAGATCATATTTCCTTGAGCTTTATTTGCGATCGTAACATTTCGCTTCATTGCCTCTGTCAGAATCCAGTCCCTAGAAAAAGCAACATCAACGTAGACTCCTGGCTTGCCAAACTTTCCGCAGCCTTCTCCACCAGAAACGATTCCCGTTAAAAGGTTTTCGCACACCAATGGACCACCAGAATCTCCTTGACATGCATCTTTCGAAACAGTCATGTAGCCAGCACAAATTTGGCCCATTTGCATCAGCTGTCCTTCGTAACTGTCATTGCACTTGGCTAAGGGAACAATGGGCACGTCTACTGTTAACAGTTTATCAGATAGAACGTTCTGGAAGGGGGGCGCAAAAACAGCTCGTCAAGATCGAAACAAATGCATGAAAAAAATTGCACTCACATTTTCCGTCTTTCCCCAGCCAGATACTTGACAAATAGTGTCGTCTGCCGCTGTGTGGCCTGCAAGTTTTATCGGTTGAACACTTGAAACATTCTCTCGTACACTTTTTGCTAGAAATACTAAGCCGATGTCGTAGAAAAGGGTTTGCTTGTCATACTGAGGATGGACTAAAATTTCCTTCGCGTCGAGTACCAGAGTGTTGTTATTTTGAACATTTTTCACCACTGTTCCCATTACAATTGAATAAAAGGATAAATTCTCATTCCTGTTGAAGACAATTTGTAAAGGCCTGCATACGTTGCTACATTTTAACTTCTCACGCTAGACAATGCGCGGCTGTTACAACAAGTTTGGGGGATATAAGAACTCCACCGCAGAAGTGTCCTAGGCCAAAGTAGAATTGGTCCAGCAGCTTATTGCGAATCGAAACTTGATACTTTGTGTTTTCGATCTTAGCTGGCACTCCGTTATATATCCTAGGCTCTTGACGAAATGAGAAAATTCAAAATTGAGTGTAGGATAACTGGAAACGTTTTACTTACGAATTGAAATGACTTCATCTGAGAGAAGAAAGGAAGTGATCAGAGTGATTAATAATTGTTTCATGGTTTAAGGTTAAGACTCGTGTAGTTTTGAACAGGTAGTTATCTCGAATGCACTTAACACCAGTTTGCCGCCGCCACCACCAGAAGATACTGCCTTATCAGCATTCCAATCAAATTAGGTTAAGTCCAGCCAGGGAAATGCATTCAAGTGGATAGCGTCGTTCAGCACCTTTTCTAGATGTCGAGAGTTTTGATCAAACTGTGTCTGAATCAATTAATTTTGCGCACACAAAGGAGATCACAAAAATGTCTTTCGTTCTTGTCTCTGTTTCTCAAGCGAATTGCTCTGTTCAATGCCATTATACACGTTCCAATAAAGTATTTCCCATTTCCCTCTAATTGTTTAAAAAGGATACAGTTTTCACTTGAACAGTGAGGTTGCACTTAGAGTACTCATCGCACAGACAACTCACTCATGCCCAGATATATAAGCAGGACATAGTTCTTGTATATGGCTGAGATATCTCAAGCTTTTTTTACTGCCTAGGGTTACGCTCTGTCGGAACGTCGATGTTATGTGTTTTCCCTTGACGACAGCGTGGACTCGTTTTGCCCTCATTAACCCCCAGATCCATTTATGCCGCTTCCGCTTCAGTTCCAGCGAACGCCTCATTGTGGACTCGCTGTGTTTGTTCAATCACGTCGTCAGCGTACGCTAGCAATTGAACTGACTTCTGGAAGATGGTGCCTCTGGCGTTGACTTGTGAGTTACGCACGATCTCCACGAAGATGATGTTTAAGAAGTCACATGACAGGACGTCGCCTTGTCTAAACCCTTTTTTGACATTGAAGGTCTCGGTGAGCTCGCTACCGACCTTGACAGAGCAGCGAGAGTTCTCCATCGTCATCCTACACAATCTGACGAGTTTGGTAGGAATGATAAAACTAGACATGGCACTGTATAGCTCGTCTTTATGCCATATTAATTTAATTGTTGGCGCTACAGTCCAAAGGGGGACCAGGGCCTAGCTTGCTCATCAACTACTCGTGTTGTGCGCGCTACTGTTCTCTCACGAGTAGAAGGGACCTACAGTTTTTTTCCGACTCCGAACGGCGAAATTGGAGAAGCTTTCTTAGACAGTTATTACTCTTTGAGTGTTGTTAGCAGCTCGAAAGAGATGGTGCCGTGAAAAATTCGAAAAATTGTTGTTGAACTGGGAATCGAACTTACATCCTTCGGCGTGTGAGCGTCGCACTCTACCCACTACGCCACGGCGGCCACCTTTATGCCATATGCGGCCTTAAAATTGACGAATGGGTGGTGAGTGTCGATTTGGACTTCTTGAGTCTTTTCCAGGATCTACCGTAAAATGAAGATCTGGTCCATCGTGGACTTCGCTGATCTAAAACCACACTGATAGGGATCTATCAAGTTGTGCTCAAAAGGTTTCAGACGCTCACACAATACGGCAGAGCGGATCTTGTATGCGGTGTTAAGAAGGCTGTTGTTTGTTGGCGCAGTCAAAGGGGTCTCCTTTCTTGTGGACCAGGCAAACGATGCTGAGATTCCACTCATCATGCATTTTTTCCTCCGACCATATACACAGAGTACTGGTGCATGCGCCAAACCATCCCCCTCAGTAACCGGCATGCACCAAACCACGTCATCTCAAGCTGCTTTAATTAGTTCTGCGGACAGCCCGTTAGTTCCAGCAGCTTTGTTCGACTTCAGCTTGGATATTGTTATCTTCACCTCGTCTAAGTCGGGGGGACGGAATTCTTGTCCATCACTGCCCAAATTAAGTAGAACATCCTGCCAAACAGCGGGATTTGGGCTGTCATCGCCGTTAAGGAGTCTACAGAAATTATCCTTCCAGATTTTCAGCACAGACTGCGACTATATTACGAGTTGTCCATTTTGGTCCTGGCAAGCCTTGGTCCGAACCTTGTATACACCGGATAGCTGTTTTACCTTGCGGTGGAACTTTCTGCCGTCAAAATAAAACATCCCCAACTAAACTGTACAAAATGTGCGTTTGTTCCTAGTGGGTACAGTGCGACGCTGAAACGGCAACGCGCACAACACGAGTAGTTGATGAAGAACCTAAGCCCTGGGCTCCTTGTGGACTGTTGCGCCATACAATTATTATTATTTACAAGCATTTTTCATATACCAGCAAATTTTCATTTCAAAATAACGGTTTTTTTCTACCCAAAATTGCATCATTGTACGCAAACATTTGTAGAGTACTCTATGAAAAGCGTTTCACTTACGCGAAGTCGACTATTCTTGAAAATCGTTGTTGGCACCAATCCGAACTCTTGCAGTTTTTTCTCATCTCATAGTCCACTCCACTCTGTTTAATGTTCAATATTAGTTTGCAACAACAGGTGTTCAGCCACACTCCTTTAAAAGCTTTCTCTTGCACGCGACTAAAAGCACACAGCTTTTTTTCCCAACTTCTTTTGTTAGCCTAAACGACACAAAGATGGCTCTGGCATACATTTAAACGACCAAACCAAGTTTAAAATTCCTGTGACGTATGTACGCATCTATGTATATCCTACTCTGTTCATTTATCACAGTTAATCGTGTGACAAATCACACTCAGTGCGCAATATACAAACGACAGAAAGATATAATGGGAGTAAATATTTTTTTGATGGGGCTCTGCAAGCTGCTGACGTCAAGTGTTCATTGTTGATAAACAACTGAGGTTTTGTTTTTGCTTATAATTCAAATTGAAAATCAGAATTTTTGATTGTGTTATCAGTTTCATATTCATTTAGTCCACGGGGGGCCTAACCGCATGAAAAGCAATAAATTAATTACCTGATTATCGAACTTCAAGTGAAAACATTAGCGCACTGCCGCGGAAAAAGTCAAGAAGCCAACTGGCGCGATAAGCGCGTTCCCTCTGTTGTCCATTGGCGTTCAATCCTGGAATGCCGAAGCATGTGATGGCTGACCTTGTGTACGAACAATTATCAGAATGATTGGTTTATTGATGTTCACAATTATTTTGGAAGTAACACTTTGCCGCTGAGTGTCTGAGAGTGTGGCGTGATCGATCTGAAGACAAACAGGAGAAGTGCGGCACATATTTGATTGAAAGGGAGAGAGAATGGAGTGGTGAAATTTATATTTAACGGTCACAGAAGGCACGTTGGATAAAGAACGTTTTGCCATCAGAGTTTTCGCCAAAAAAGCACTGGAAAAAACACAAATGAGGGAAATCTCTGTATAGTGTCCCTTAAATCCAAAAATGTGGAAAAAGGAAAAGGCGCATGAAATTCACGCTTCACAGTTTTTTGTGGTACAGGATAACTAAGTCCCGTCGAATCGATATCCCAATTACATAAGGTGGCACATTTTGCTTTCCGCGAGAGCATAATATGAAGAAAAGCATAGTCTGAAAAAACATCCCAAAGGAAGACTCCCGTCTGGAACCGCTGCAGTCTGGAAAGGCTTCATTAGGACACCCCTAGTTAATGTTTTGAACACCAAGGAGGTTGAATGGAATAAACCTCCTTGGTGTTCGAAACCTTACCTAAGGGAGTCCTAACTTCCTCTTCTTTCAAACAACGCACTTGCGATGTGTACTCACTAGCGATTTGTCAAACCTTGTTGTAAATTTATAAATTTGAAAAAAATGAAAAAACGGAACCGAACAGTCTCAGCCTTACTTCTGCTCGAATCGTTCGGGAAGCGCCTGGCAATAGCTTTACGGATGTTACTGTCTCGTTCTTCTTACAGCAGTCCATGTCTTTATACTTACGTCGCTTTGAAGAGTTCGTGCATAATTTGAGATCATCAATTTGGCTTACTTCAAATTATTACTATAAAGTGCATTCGGTATTTTATTGTCAAAGTTCCCCGCCCAACTTATGTTTATTTAAGCTATTCCTTTAAAGTTTTGTCAACATGTCTGTAAAGATTTGTCGAACAACGCTGCTTTAGCGGACGGACTGTCCGCAGAACTATTTAAAGCAGCTGGGGATGACCTGGTTGAGCGGATGCACCAGCTCATCTGTAAGATATGGTCGGAGGAAAGCATGCCCCATGAGTGGAATCTCAGCATCATTTTCCCGGTCCACAAGAGAGGAGACCTCTTTGACTGCGCCAACAATCGGGGGATCAGCCTTCTTAACATCGCATACAAGATCCTCTTTGACGTATTGTATGACCGTGTGAAACCTTGGGACCTAATAGGCCCCTTTGAGTGTGGATTCAGATAAGCGAAGTACACGGTAGGCTAGATCTTCACTTTACGGCAGACCCTAAAAAAGACTCAAGAAGTGCAAATCGACACTCACCACCTATTCGTCGATTTCAAGGCCGCATACGACAGTGTGCATAAAAACGAGCTATACAGTGCTATGTCTAGTTTTGGCATGCCTTTCAAACTCCTCAGATTGTGTAGGATGACGATGGAGAACTCTTGCTGCTCCGTCAAGGTCGGTAACGAGCTCACCGAGACTTTCAATGTCAAAAAAGGTTTTAGACAAGGCGATGCACTGTCATGTCATGTTCTTCAACATCATCCTCGAGAAGATCGTGCGTAACTCACAAGTCAACACCAGAGGCACGATCTTCCAAAAGTCACTTCAATTGCTAGCTTATGCTGATGACATCGACGTGATTGAACCAACACAGCGAGCCATCAATGAGGCGTTTGCTGGCATTGAAGGGGAAGTGACTTAAATCTGTAAATGAGGCCAAAACTTAGTACATGCTGTCATCAAGGAAGGACACACAACATCGACGTCTCGAACAAAGTGTCACACTAGGCGGTAGAAAAAATTCGAGGTAGTCAGGGACTTCGTCTACCTCGGCTCCGCGGTAAACAGGGACAACAACATCAGTACCGAAATCAAACGCAGAATCACTCTTGCCAATCGCTGTTTTTTTGGGGGCTCAAGAGGTAATTGAGTAATAAGCCCTCTCTCAACGGACTAAGCTCGCCTTATATAACAGACTGATCATCCCAGTTGGGCTCAAGAGACAATTGAGTAATAAAGCCCTGTCTCAACGGACTAAGCTCACTGTATATAAAAGCCTGATCATTCCAGTCCTACTTTATGGCGTCGATACCTGGACGTTACCAAAGGCGCCCTTAGACTCTTCGAGAGAAAAGTTTTGTGTGCGATTTGTAGTAATGTTTGCGTTGATGGAGGAGAAGATTTAACGACGAACTCTATGTACTGTACAGAAACATGCGCCTGGTCAAGCGTCTACGGATACAACGCTTAAGATGGCTAGGCCATGTAAAGCGTATGGACACCAGTGCTCCGGTCCGAAAAGTCTTAGAAACTGTGCCATTGGGACAACGCCACAGAGGACGACCTAGACTAAAGTGGCGCACACAAGTGGAGAAACACCTCAACCAACTGGGAGTGCGCAACTGGAGACAGCTGGCGAAAGATTGTGCTGGCTGGAGAGGCCTATTGGTTGCGGCCCAGGTCCACCTCGGACTGTAGCACCACAAGAAGAAGAAGAAGAAGAAGTCTGTAAAGGCTTGCAATATTGCACAGTTGGCGCTACAGTCCAAAGAGGGACCAGGGCCTTGCTTGCTCATCAACTACCCGTGTTGTGCGCGCTACTGTTCTCGCACGAGTAGAAGGGACCTACAGTTTTTTGCCGACTCCGATCGGCGAAATTTAAGAAGCTTTCTTAGACAGTTATTACTCTTTGAGTGTTGTCAGCAGCTCGAAAGAAGTGGTGCCGTGAAAAATTCGAAAAATTGGTGTTGGGCTGGGAATCGAACCTAGACCCTTCGGCGTGTGAGCGTCGCACTCTACCCACTACACCACGGCGACCATAGTCGATACAAAAGCTTTATTGGTCCCTGTTTCGTTAACTTTATTGATGAATCACATCACTCCCATGATGATTTCTGAAGCACTCCACAGAAGACCTATGGCCCCCGTGGTGTAGTGGACAAAGTGCGACACTTACACGCCGAAAGTTCCGGGTTCAATTCCTGGACTGAACACCTCGCATTTAGCATGGCACAGCCTCCTTCGAGCTGCTGACCGCTCTCAAAAAGTAATAAATGCCTGTGAAAAAGCTTCTCAAATTTCGTCGTTCGGAGTCGGCAAAAACTGTAGGTCCGCCTACTCGTTGAAGAGCGATTGCACACACAATACGAGTAGTTGCTAAAGCTCGGCCCTGGGTCCCTTGTGGGCTGTTGCGCCAGCAAATTTTGTATTTCATTTTGATTGTGGAGTGTGCGGTGAAGGCTGACGCTGTTATGAAAAAGATCATCATGTGAGTTTAAAATGGCACATAAACGCAGGATTTACGAGATTCTGGAGTTTGAATCTATAAATGTAATTTATTAATTAATATTTTATTATTTATTATTAATATTTTTAAGAATGACCATTTCCTGACTTCTTTTGTTTTTGATTGTAACTGCATCATAGTCATCGAGCCCATTGTCCAATAAATTTAAACGCTTAAACATGTTGTTCATAATTCTCAACCGTCTTTAACCTTATTCCCCAACTTGAAACAATAGGCCGAGGGGGAAAAGAAGCCAAAGGATATTTTTGTTTTAAAATTTCTACGCATGATAAGGCATATTAAATATTTTTCTGGTGTTTGAAATAAGTTCAAACAGGGCCAGGAAATGAGATGGAAATACTAGATTCCATTTAAATGTATTATTTGCTGAGAAACATTTAAGGCTCTTTCCTTTTATCCGTCTGGCTAAGAAGTCTGTCACGCTCTACAAACAACGACACTGTGGAGACAAATGCCACAGCAATAGAAAATGCAGAACACTTTAAAATTAGAGTGCATATTTTATGATATTCGTGAAGCGCTAAAAAACATTTGAGCGGGGTGTGTGATGTAGTTTTGTTTGTTATGAACGTGGATTACTTGCGATCAACTTTAAATGCGCACTTGTGTAGTTCATACTTGTAATAAAGCCCAAAACTAATACATTCGAAACTTCCAAGCCTTTGAAATTCATATATAAACCAAAAGCAACTTTTTTCTTAACTGTAACAAGACAACATTTGAACGTGTTCAACATTTTCATTCAATTTTAAGTTACTCAGGCGTTATCTAACAGGAAGTAAAGCATTCCATCAAGTGGAATTCATCTTGCGATAAAATGCTTTTAACAGAAATATTTTTGTAGCGTTTAGCACAACTCGCCTTCATTGCAAACGTGACACATTGCTGCTCTGTCACTGTTTACAGCCAAAGCGTGTTGTGTGCTTGATGTGACTGCTACTGGAAAGGGGGTAATACGCGTACAAGATACTCGTAGCTCTCCATTCATTATGGCTTCCGATTGTATTCCGAGTGTTTTTACCATAATGCATCAATTTAAGGACTCGCTTGGCCAGCAGCAGCAATGTGTCGTCTTCGTATGAGTGAAAATGCTGTAAAACTGTTGATCGGAGGGGACGGACCTCGATCACAAGGTAACTCGTTTCTGTTGATTAATTTTTGTTATTTTCCATTTATAGAAAATTGTATCCATCGGAGGTCAAGCAAGGGTATACACGATTGTGGTAGGACCAATTCAAGCCTACGTATCCTTGATCTGATGGCAAACTCTGCAAAATCAAAAGATTCTCATAAACTGGATAGCTTAGATCTCAACGCACGCCTGTGCTTGATGTCTTCTTATTTCAATCTCTCTTTAGTATGGTTTATGACCAGGCAGCGAATTTTGTCGCCCTAAAATACCAGAAAAAAGGACATAAAAGGAGTGTATTTAAACTCGTAGCTGGAAACGTAACTGAAGCAAAAGATCATAATTTTGGAACGGTAAAATTCGAAACGGAAAGGGCTTAGGATATCTCATCTTGAAAGGGATAAAGCAAATTGACGTAAGTAGGCAGAAACTCGTTCAATTCATATTTGATGTTTCAGAGGTGGGCTACAGTTTTACGAGACTCAGGTTGAAAAGAGAGTATGGGCATGTGCTCATGGAAGAGAGAAACTATAATTAAAAAGTTGATAAAAGGACTGTGTTGATGCCGAATTGGACTAAGAACTTCAGCTGTTTAAAGAGAGATACTCACTGCACTACGCGGCCAAAATTTTCTTTTTTTGTAGAAGAAATAATGCAAAAAAAATGAGTTTTTCGATAAGCTTGTTTATCGTATGCTTGGTTTTTGGACAATTAATTCTGGTTGGAAAGAAAGAAAATCAGTAAGTGCGCTCGTATCTGACTGTACTATACATCATTTGGTCTTGGCATAACCTACAAAACGACGCTATGCACGATTAGTTTGGATATTGCGTTCAACAGTTATAGACGTGTAAACATGGAGTTCACTAGCCGAAATTTGCGTTATTTTAAAGTTTTCCTTCGTTAAAGGCAAATCCGCTAGAGAAACGTTCCGTGAGATTAATGGTGTTTTGGGGGATGGTACTCTATTACTTCGAATGGTTTCGATGACTTAGAGCCGGTGAATAGTTATAGACCTGTAAACATCGAGATCACTAGCCAAAATTCGCGCTACTTTAAGGTTTTCCTTTGTTAAAGGTAAAGAGGAACGTTCCGTGAGACTAATGGTGTTTTGAGGGAAGGTATCCTATCACTTTGACCCGCAGAGGAATGGTTTCGACGATTCAGAGCCGTTGAAAATGACACCATGGATAAACCAGCCGGCGAAAGACCTGTGACGACGAATACCGATCGAATCATGGAAACCATCGAGTTAGACCGGCATGTGGCATCTCAGGAGATGGGAGCTAGTCACCGAACCATTTAAACCATCTGCTAGATAAGCTTGATGTTTACGTGCCGCATGATTTGACGTAAAAAAAAACCTTCTGGACCGAATCAACGCCTGCGATATACTACGGAAACGGAACGAACTCGACCCATTTTTGAAGCAGATGATGACTGGCGACGAAAAATGGACCACGTACGACAATATCAAGTGAAAACGGTCGTGGTTGAAGGCCGGTGAATTGTCCCAAACAGTGGTCAAGCCGAAATTGACGGCCAGGAAGGTTTTGCTGTTTGTTTGGTGGGATTGAAAGGGAATCATCGACTATGGGCTGCTCCCATATGGTCAGACGCTTAATTTTACCATCTACTGCGAACAACTGGACCGCTTAAAGCAGGCGATCAACCAGAAGCGTCCAAAATTGACCAACAGGAAGGGTGTAGTGTTCCACCAGGACAACACCAGATCACACACTTCGTTGATGACTCGTCAGAAGCTACGGGAGCTCGGATGGGAGTTTTTATCGCATCCAGCATATAGTCCGAACATAGCGCCAAGTGATTACCACCTATTTCTGTCCATGGCGAGCGCCCTTGGTGTTGTGAACTTAAACTTGAAAGAAGTTTGTGAAAAGTGGCTGTCCGAGTTCTTCGCAAATAATTAGGGGAGCTTCTATGACGGGGGTATTCTGAAGTTGCCGTCTAGATGGAAACACATTATTGAACTAAACGGCGCATATTTATACTAAATCCGATCACTCTAACACTTTTAATGGAACATTGAATGAAGAGCAAAAAAGTGGAAGGGATATTTGACAAACTTTTAACGGATGTCACAACAAGAACGCAATATTTAATTTTTAAATAAAAAGCAGATATTTCAAAAAAATCGTAAATTCTTTATTATATCGTAAAGGAGTCAAGATGAGGTTATGTGTGGAATAACACATATTCGAGATGGCCGCCGCGGCTTTGCTAGCACATACGCGATCTTTTAATGGAATTTTCAACTACCGTTTTGCATAAATGCTGCAGTATTTCATCAATGCAGCGAAAAAATTCCTCTTTTAGGGCTTGAGTCGTCGTCGGCTTATTCACATATATCATCGACTTAAAAAAATCCCAACAAAAAAAGTCCAGTGGTGCTAAATCGCACGATCTAGGCGGTCAATTTTGGTCTCCAAAACGCGAAATAACACGACCGGGAAATGACTGATGCAGCAATTGAATTGTTTCTCTGGCTGTATGAGATCTGGTGCCGTCTTGTTGAAATCACATCCTCTCCACATTCATTTCTTCAATTCTAGGCACGGAAAAATTGGTTATCATTTCACCATACCGACTATGACTGTTTGCGCTTGACCTGACTCATTTTCATAAATAAAAAATCCAATGATTCTTCTAGCCCAAAATCCACATCACACAGTGACACGTTTAGCATGCATTTGCTTCTCATGAATCACTCGAGGATTTCCCTCGCTACAAATGTGACAATTCTGCCTATGACGAAGCCATCAAGATGCTTTAGACGAAGCCATCAAGATGGAAATGAGCCTCGTCACTAAAGATGATTTTATCGTCTAAATCAGCATTTTCATGTTGTCTCTCCAATACCCAATTAACGACTCCCTTCGCTGTGCATGGTCAGCTGGCTTCATTTCCTGAGTCAATTGAACTTTGTATGCATGAAGATGCAAATCTTTCGTCAAAATTCGCTGCATGATGGATTTGGAAACACCAATTTGCTGAGCTCGTTGTTGAATTGAGGTGGATGGGGGTTGAGTGACATCTCCACGTATTGCTGCGATATTTTCGGTCGATCGACCTGGTCGAAGGCGCGTTGTTGTCTTTACATCAATTACCGCAAAACTTTCACCATTTTGGTAAAACAATTTCACTATGAGAATGCGTTGTTCATTCGTGTAGCGCTCCATTTTTATTAACCTTATACCTTCTACTAACAAACAATAACAATTGTCAAAAATTTCAAACAATGACAATTCGAATGGTGCCAAATTTAAATCTTGCGTTCTTGTTGGGACACCCTTTATGTGTGATTGAGTTTAAAGCGGCATGTATCTTCTGCATTTATATTCCAGTTTTGTAAATCTTTAAAAGCTTATATTGTATATATTGGATCGCACGATATTCCACAAAGGGGACAGGGTCTAGCTTCCTCATCAAACATGGAAGAGATCTACAGTTCGTTCCAGACACCGAACTGCGAAATTTAAGAAGTTTTTTCATAGACTTGTTAGCAGTCCAAAAGAAGTATTTCCGTGTAAAATACGAAATGTTTAAACCGAGAATTCAACGTGCGACCTTCGGCGTCGTACTCCACGGTGCCTACCCCAAAAATCTTAGCTTATATTCAATTCCTATAAAGATTAAAATAATAATAATTGTTGGCGCAACAGACCACAGGGGGACCAGGGCCTAGCTTGCTCATCAACTACTCGTGTTGTGCGCGCTACTGTTCTCTCACAAGCAGAAGGGACCTACAGTTGTTTGCCGACTCTGAACAGCGAAGTTTGAGAAGCTTTCTTAGACAGTTTTTACTTTTTGAAGTTTGAGAAGCTTTCTTAGACAGTTTTTACTTTTTGAATGTTGTCAGCAGCTCGAAAGAGGTGGTGCAGTGAAAAATTTGAGGTGTTCAGCCGGAAATCGAACCTATACCCTTCAGCGTGTGAACGTCGCACTCTACCCACTACGCCACGGCGGCCACAAAAAAGACCCAAATAATCTATAAAATATGAGTGGAATCTTGCACATCGATCTTGTGCCGAAAACGCACTCTTACGCATAGTTGGCTTAGAAAGGATCGTGTTTCATTGTTGCAGCATCGTCAAGGATGAATTGAGAGCATTTCAGGTTTTCGTCTATCGAGCTGTTACATGCACTTGTTCATAGATATGTTTGTGCATATTGAACTTTGATTGATACGGTGCATCAATGCATGATTGAATTTCAAGCTATATGCTATTATAAGCTATAAGTATGCGGTTGTATACTTAAATACAGATTTAGTTACGTGCTTGACTTGACATTCTGTTGACAAATAACCCAATAGTAATATTTAAAAAAAAGACGAAACCAAATACGCGTGAGTGTGTCTCATAATTAAGGAATGGGAAAGGGTTGTTTTAAAACTGGTTGGCTAAAGTCAATAAAGCAATGAAATAAATCAGCCTTGATTTCTTGAACCCTGAAAGTGCCAAACAAAGCTTGTGACGTTGACTGATTCACTTACAAAAAATAACTAACGTATATAAGGTTCTCAGGAAACAAGAAATTATTTTCTGTTATAAGGAATTTTTCATTATTTTATATTTTTGCGGAATAGAATCAGAAAAGTTTAAGATAATTAATTTAGATAAGATAATTGTTGGCGCTACAGTCTAAAGGGGGACCAGGGCCTAGCTTGCTCATCAACTGCACGTGTTGTGCGCGCTACTGTTCTCTCACGAGTAGAAAGGACCTACAGTTTTTTGCCGACCCTGAACGGCGAAATTTGAGATGCTTTCTTAGACAGTTATTACTCTTTGAGTGTTGTCAGCAGCTCGAAAGAGGTGGTGCCGTGAAAAATTCGAAAAATTGGTGTTGAACTGGGAATCGAACATAAACCCTTCGGCGTGTGAGCGTCGCACTCTACCCACTACGCCACGGCGGCCAAAGCATTTAAAAATGTTAATTACTTGAGATGTACTTAAGTATAAAGAACAGTTAAGTTCTAAATTCGGTCAAGTTGATAACTGCATACAGATGGACTGGAATATACTTCCATCCGTAGCATCATAGCACGAATACAATTACTTTCCTCAGATGTGTATACAGAAACAAACATATTTCCCATCGTTTATATTGTTAACAGTAGGACTTCATTTCTCTGAAATTGCTAAACGTCTTCTTGTGAAGGAAAAAAACTCGACTTCATCTAACAAAGAATATTTCAGTCGAGCCTCCTGAAAACCTGTGTTCAGTGGACAAAAACTGGACATGGAAGCATGGAGGAACAACATGGCCTATTATGAAAACTTGTTCCATGTACCAAGCAAACATATAATCAGGCAGCTGGTAGGAGCAGGCATCTACACGGCATCTTCGACATCAGTGTACCAGTGCCGTGCTTTAAATTTAGACATGGTCTGCTGTATTTGTCTGATGGAGGTTTGTGTTGGTATCCGCTTTGTTTTTGCTGACATAATGATATAACATACAAATTACTGATCTCAATCATTTATCGTGGTGGTGATGGAATGTGAGGAAGAAGATTTGTAGTTTAAGGAGACACTTGTTGATTTTACTGCTGTTCAGCGAGAACTTGTGGTGATGATGAAATTTTTTGACGTAAGGGCAAACCACAACAGCGTGCATGACTTTTATTATTCTCTGGTAAGTGTTTGATTGAACTTCATTGATTGCAATGATAAATGCTATGTTTAAAGTTTTATCAAAGGGATTAACTGCTGCTAATCGGTTTCAAAGGATCCTTAATGCGAGCGGCGCTTGGTGCATGCTGCAGATTGTTTAGATCCATATGTAAGAGCTGTGAATAATCAACTGCTGCAGTTCTTAAGGGAAAGGAGTTTTGCTTCGAACATCAACGAAAGTGGCACAGATTTCACTGGAAGCAGTAAAAATTAAATTAAATTAAACTGCGCAACGACCAACGTGGAAAAGAACCTAGATTCTTCAACTAATACTCGCTTTGTGTGAGTGAAAAAAAAAATGTTTAGTTTTTTGTCGACTTGGAATGTCAAAATTTGTTTCTTCGCAGACAAAGAATGAAACGGAGATGTTGAAAATGAATGATATGTTCAGTCCTGAAATCAAATCTGAGAGTTTCGCACTTTATGTTCCACGGCGGACACGACTAACAGAGTGTCAGCTTAAAAATTTAAGATACAACAAAAGTTTTTGCTCACGGTAATACCTTCTGCAGCAGAAAACAAGACATGGAGTACAGGCAAACAATAAAAAATTATATGTTAAATTTGCCTGACAATGGCTAAGACATCTTCTACAAGGAGAAAACCGGTTTGCTTCTAAAAACTACATTTGTTTACCAGCAATAGACAGCGTCGACAATAAAGAAATATTTTAAAACCGCTCTAATATAACCGTAACATAGGTAGGTAGGTAGGTTAAGGTGGCTGAGGAATTCTGAGTGAGGCTGAGTTTCATACAGGACCATTATGCTACCACACCATGTGTGAAGAACCTAAAACCAGCTGGAGCCGATAATAAAGTTTAAAATGTCGGCGGGAGGGGTTTTATTGAGGTTATGTAGGCCGTTGAGGAAATAGCTTCCAAAGTGATTGTGTCTGAGGCGCGAGAGCGCTGGGCATTTGCATAACAGGTGTAGGAGAATTTCTGATTCTTCTTCATCCCTGCAGCTTCTACAAAAATCGTTTGAGGGAGCCCCTAGCCTGCTAGCATGCTCACAGATTAGACAGTGCCCGGTTATGGCTCCCATGACCAGGCTTATGTCTGATCTTTTGAGCGAAAGTAGCAGTCTGTAGCATTTTGGTTCAAGAGAGGGCCACACCTCCTTGGAGACGCAACAAAAGTTATGATTATACCACCTTTGATTAGTCTGATGGATCGCGTTCAAGTGCAGTTCTGACTTGAATGTGGCGAGAGGGATATCGGGGTGTTCCTGTTTCTGAAGTAGTGGTTGCGTTGTGGCAAGCCTGGTCAATTCGTCTGCTTTACAGTTGCCCGGAACGTCTCTGTGATCTGGCACCTAGCACAGGCATATATTGAACTGCTCAGCCATCTCATCTAACGATGTGCGGCAGTTCATGACTGTCTTAGAGTTTGTTGAGACAGATTCCAGGACCTTGAGTGATAAGGATATCTTCTTCTTCTTCTTGTGGCGCTACAGTCCGGGGTGGACCTGGGCCTCAACCAACATACCTCTCCAGCCAGCACGATCTTTCGCCAGCTGTCTCCAGTTGCGCACTCCAAGTTGGTTGAGGATATCAGCCGAGGATATTCTATTCCTCTTCAGCCAAGACAGTGCTTCGCGAATGGCCATTACTTCGGCTTGGAACACGCTTCAGTAAGGGGAAAGTCTGAATTTTAGACTAAGATTAAGATCCTCAGAGTAGACTCCACAACCAACGCCTTCGTTTGCTTTTAATCCATCGGTGTAGATGCACGTAGCGTCAGCAACCCATTGTGGGTTAGCCGACCACACGTCTCGTTCAGGGATCATAGTGCGGAAGTTCTGTGTCAAAAAGACCTTCGGCGCCGCATCGTCAAGCTTTTGGTATACAAAGTTTACTCTTGGAAGGATTTTTGAGTGTCCGTGGGACACGTTCCACTGTCATAAGGAAATCAGTCTTATGGCTGTACTAGCCGCCGCCTGTTGGGTAAACAGATCTTTGGGCAACCGCAACATACCATTAAGCGAAAACAAAATGAATGATATATAACTCTAAAGCGTTGCCACATTCCTACAATAGTGAATGCATAAAAGCGCAATTCGCTTCAACATAATAAGGAACACAGTTTCAAAACATGCTGATATAAAACAATAACGTCTTAATTGTTTTAATTTTTACATATTTAACAACATTTTTTTAATTTTTCGCGCTTAAAATTTTCAGTACAAAATTTAAAATTCCAACTCTTAATAGTGAAAGTAATTTTTATTTTTCACTTATCTTCCGCAATTAATCTTGAAACACCCGATATGCTGGACAGATTTACGAAGGTTGCCTTTTAAATTTGCCTTGTGTTGCAATCTGGCAACTGTCAGCTTTATTGTAAAGCTTGACACTTTTTAGACTATACGTACTCAGAACGTTTTGACATACGAGCGCTATTTGTGCTGTTGTAACTTAAAAGATTCATCTCGCCCAAAAAATGGAATTAAATCGTGAAAATTTTCGTGCGATTATTTTTTACAACTTTCGACGTGGATTAACTACACAACAGTGCATCGATGAACTTAATTCAATTTTTGGCGATGAAGCTCCATCAAGGACCAGTGTTTATCGGTGGTATGGTGAATTCAACCGAGGTCGTAGTTCACTCCAAGACGAATTTCGTGAAGATCGTCCAAAATCAGTTGTTGTTCCGGAAACCATTGATGATGATCAAGATCACATGTGACCTATCGTGAGATTAAGACAGCCTTAGGCATTAGTGGAACCAGCATACATTCAATATTACATGAACCTTTGAACGTCAAAAAAATTTGGATCCCACACAATTTGTCAATCGCTCAAAAAAAGGCAGGTGTCGTTTGGTCGAAAGAAACGATCCAAAAATACGATCGCAGTGCTTCGAAACACGTCGATGGAATCGTGACAGGTGATGAATCGTGAATTTACTCGTATGAGCCCAAAAGTAAACAGCAGTCAACTGTACGGGTGTTTCAAATTGAGCCAAATCCAACAAAAGTTGCTCGCATACGAAGCATTTTCAAGCCTGTTTTTTCGAAAAAACTGGACATTTCGCAACCGTACCACTAGAACAACGCAGAACAGTCAATTCTGAGTGGTACACAACCATTTGTTTTCCAGTTGTCTTCTAAGAAATCAGGAAAACCAACTGCCGAATGCCAGATCAGCTTTGTTTGCAAAGAACCAGAGAAGACCAATCATTCCACCAATCTCTAAAGCACATCATCAGTCACCTTTTGTGAACATTATGTTGTCTGAACATTGATTTGAGGATTATCTTCAATTGAAATGCGTCAGTCTTTATGGAATTATCTATTAAAGCAAAAATGAGCTTTAGGACAACAGAGTGCGTGGGTATTTCGATCAGGACGATGACTTTGAAAAAAGTTTGCACAACTTTAAAGCATTGTTCAGCCATGAGCCTATTCATTTTGAAATCTACCCTCAAAGGGACACGATCCCCACAAGCAACTACTCGTGTTGTGATTCCTTTTGTTCTTTCACTAGTAGGAGGAACTTGAAAACTTTTTTCGACCTCGAACAGTAAAATATTGAGAAGTACCTTTTCTTAGAGTCATCAGCTTGAATGTATAAAGACATACAAAGCACACAAAATAGAAAGTGTGTCAACTCTCACGACTATTTAAAGTTGGTGAGAGAGAATCAGAGAACTAGGCCCACTAGGGTCTACTGTCCAAATGAGCCCAAATGAGTCTGCTTGTGTGCAAGCTTAGAAGCATAAACTGGAAAGGAGTAGGATTCTCGACAGAAGAACAGAAACCAAAGCATGGTGAATAGAAATAAAAATAATAAATATTTGTGTCCATGAATGAAGTACAAATAAAACTGATAAACGATTTGATGGTCTGTGTCATCCAATTAAGAACGATCAAATCAAAACATATTTATCATTGTTCAGGAAATACGTATGGAATTGTTTTCGCAAACTATTCAACAACGCAAAAGGTGGAAAAAAACAACTCATGCATACACCACACGCGCCTTCTTATGTACACTCACTCGAAGGCAGTAATTTGCAGTTGTGTTCGCCGAGGTGCTCATAAATAACGAATGCTTACCCCCAGCGAACAGAAGTGATAAAATATAAAATATCACAAGATAGGAGCAAGACTGCCGCAACACATTCAGAACTGCGGTACTTGACGCCCTCGCACTGAGCTGATAGAAAATAATTGTTATGAAATACATTTCGTTAGACGTCAGAAAAAAGCAAATCATCATACGCATCCAGTACAGAAAGTGCGCGGTTTGGTATCATTCCAAAACAACCGCAGCTACGCACTCCCACCGCAGCTACGCTTCTGCCACCGACGTAAATCTTGTCTCGTCAGGGTGTTCACATTCCCTCATATAAGGCAAAAAACGAGTTTGACACGATGATCTATTGCAACGAAAATAAGTACGAAAGTTGTTTTTAGCATCGGTCGTCCGCAGTGATCTAGTGGTCACCACCACTAAGACGCGTCGCGACTGAGGGGTCCGCCAAGGCCTTCGGCGAGAAACACTCTTGTGATTGGCTGAAATTGTTGGGCTCGTCAATGTACAGTTCGGTCGCCTCCTCGCCTCTCAGATTGCGGGAGCTCGGCTCGGCCTGGCTCGAGAAGAAATAATCAAAGCCCACTTGGCACACGGAACACGTCAAACACAAGCGGCTGCGAATACATAAGGCTGTGCGGCGTATCTAAAACACACATCTTTACACACAAACAGCCACACATGTGGTACCGCAGCACTGAGAAATTCGGTGCGAAATTGAAAACAGAAGAAAAAAAAACCACCGAGACTTCCAGATAACTACTCGTTTCTTCTGCTGTAAGGTGGCGTGATCGCTGTATTTTTTTTTTTTTTTTTGCCACCGACAAGTGGGCGTGTGTTGGCGCACACTGCCACAGAGAGGGCAAACAGTTTTTGGGAGTCTGCATGATTTAAGTGTTCATTCCCTTTGACAGGCAAAACCCGTTTCGTATCTGTATCTTTGGACAACAAGTTTGCCATTATTCAAATAAAATACCTTAGCGTGGCAGCAGGTTTAAAATCAATCACTTGGAAGGCATTCGCTTGTATTTTGCAGACAACTTGAACTATGCTCAAACTCTCGCCGCTTTGCCGAAGCCTTGAGTCATGAGTCTGGCCTAGTTTTGAGAGACCGATTGGAGTTGAATTGCAGTTCAGTCTTACAAGTTGGCAATGAGAGCAAACACATGTCTTCCACTGAAAATTGTTGGCCTTTATGACTGTTAACGAGGCGGAAACTGTCAGGCAAACGACAACCGAGTCTTGGAAACGATTGATGTGTCACTGTAAAGAAATAAATGCTGTTGATTTTATGAAGCTTCCAGAAACAGGTAAATGTGATTACCCAAATAAACGAAATGAATCAACAGACACAGACTTGAAAACGTCTAACTGACCGTAAAAAGGAGACGCAGAAAGAATGACAAATGAATCGGAATTAATTTAAAGAGGGAGACACACAACCGCTGTCTGTACAGAGATCAGTAATGTCCTACGCTCTGACTGTAAATGGGTACATAACGAATTTTGTCAGTTAAGCTTACGTCAAGTTAGAAACTTAGAAGGGTGAAATGAGTTCTGAGGATGGGATTGCTTCTACGTGAAGATGTCTAAAATCAAAATTCATTACGAACCAAAGAAGGAGAATCTCTCAAAGTCAAAAACAACCATCGCTTAAACAAATATTCAGAAGAAAAGTTAATGGGGAACCAGAGCGTAACATCGTCTCAACCGAGCACAAGTGGGTTTGCCATTGTTCCCTCTCAAGTGAAGGGGATCGATAATTCAATACCGACGAGTTGAAGAAGTTTCTTTTCTCGATATTTGATACTCAGTGAGCACTAGTAGCATGTCAGGGGGAAGACATATTGAATATAAATAGGTCTCCGTATTTTTCCATACATAATTTGAATTCGTGCATATGAATTATTTACAATTAAGCTATGTCCTGAGTTAACATCGGGGTATTCAGATCCGTTTATAGGATTTATAGGATTATATTTGCCAGTTTGGCCTCGGTGGAACTTCTGCTGGAATAGAAATGTTACAGTCGCATTCAGGGGATGTCGGAGAAAAAGTCTTTTCGTTCAATATGTTGTGCGCATAGATATCGTTGTCCGACAACTGAAATGTTGAAGTTCCTTATAATTGGGTTAAGATGGGGTCCAGTTTCGTCTAGCTGCTTCTTAAACTTGCACCAAGTACTGCTTCAGGGGGATGGCGTGTGCTTTTTCATAGACCTTGTTTTGCTGTAGTGTTTCATCCGGTCCTTACGAATGCGAAATATCTTCCTTTGAAAGATCGATAGTTTCTCCATGTCAGTCTTGGAGATGCTGTACCTTACAGAATAGCCGTACGCTATGATTGGTCGTATGAGCTGCATGAATAGTAACAGCTTCGTCTTCTCTGCCAGTTCGTTCTTACGTTGAATTAACGAGTAGAAGTGATGAAAAGAGTAACTAGCCTTTTAAAATGTCGGTTTGAAAGTCGAGGAAGAAAAGCCGTAAAATGTGAAACAAAGAAATGAAAGTCCACATCAGGGAAACAAATGTGGACTCCCGTCGTAGGATGCAATGGATTTGCCCAATACGTCCTGAAAGGTGCATGGGTACTTTAAAAAATATCACGACACAACCAAAAGCCGGGAAAGTAATGCGATTAGAATTAAAACAAAACGAGCAATGGCCGCATCACCAAGACTTCCGACATGTGAATTGAGGCTTATGAGCTTTATGGGCTGTTCGGCATCATTCGCCTGCTCAATCGTCTTTCGATACAACGCTTAAGATGACAAGGCCATATAGAGCGTACGGACATCACTGCTCCGGCCAAAAAGGTCCAAAGCCATAGGGACAAGGCAACAGAGGATGGCCTATAGGGCGCACACTAGTGGAGAAAGACCTCAACCAGGTTAGAGTGCCAAACAGAAGACAGATGGCGACAGATCATGATGCATCTTAGGTAAAGCACAGGTCTACCCTGGACCACTACACATAAACCACCGCCACCATATAAAAAAAGAAGATATTTAGGTTGAATGCGATGTCATGGGATATCCGACCAAAAGAACGATCCAGGACGAAGAAGTTGAACTTTATACAAAAACTGATTGTGCATTTTCCCAAATCTGCTCTATCGGATTGTAAGGCTAATGGTAAGGATGATTATAAAGTCAAACAAATGTTTTTTGTATTTCCTTTCGTAAGTACTTCTTTTCTGGGAAAATGCTTGCTTCTGAGCTCGCTTGTAATCTAGCTTGTGTGCATTTCTTCAGAAAATATGCAAGAATCGAGTTTTTTTTGTATTCCTGTGGAAAAGGGAATCAAGTCAATCTGAGGACTGAGTGCGGTGCAAAATGTGTTTTTGGCATAAGTATTTTTTTTAATGAATGGCTCGCGCTAGAGGTGTTATTTGGAAACCATACGTGACCGGGATTACGTCGAAACACGGTCCAAAGGTATATGGTAGAGGAAAAGAGGAAGAGGAGGTACCGGTGCAGATTGGTTTAAAAAGAACATTGTGGAATGTAATGAAAGGGACAAATTGAGCATTCACCAGAACCAGCCTTTGGAGCCGCTAAGTTCTTAAAATAAAAGACGGGGTAGTTGAGTCAGCAGGGCCAACACGTATAGGTTAAGTTAGATCTAAGGCATTTTATAGACGAAAAAAATAAAAACAAATAAAAATAAAATTAAAAATAAGAAAATAAACACAAAAAAAATAAAAAAAAAACAAAAAAAAACAAAAAATACAAAAAAACAATAAAAAGCTTTAAAAAAAGGTGCTCCACGGCGTATTAGATATATATGTTCAGCATATAGATAACATATACGCCCTGGGGTACGCGTCCGTAACGTTATACGGACATAGTTAAGATTTTAGTTAAGATTATTGTAAATAGTTAAATAGATTTAAGTTGTATGTTTTATTAGTGTATATATTTGAGTTAAGTTTTTGTTAATTTTTAAGATAGCATAATTAAGATATAAGGGTTAAGTTAGGTTAAGAATAATACATTTTGAAATCCAAGTTTTTTTTTCAATTTTCTTGGACGAAATAAAAAATTAATATACGTTTTAATTCTAAACTTTAAAAATATAAGAAGCCGAAAGGCATACGGCAAAAAATCTAGATTAGCTTAGAGTACTCATGAAGAGTCAGTAAGTTAGAGTTAAGATCATTTGATTATACTTGCAAGCTAGCTTAAGTATTTTTGTCTAGCATGTAAGAAAATTAATTAAGAAAAATAAAAATGCACTGAAAAAAAAAACAAATTGAGCATTCTCATTTCGTGTGGTGTGGCTAAGAAACGATTCTTTTAACTTAACTGTACGTCCGAGTTTTAGGTCGAACGGATGGTCATTTCTTGCGAGGTGAGTATTGAAGGGGAGGAATGCATTGCATGTTGAAGAAGCGATAAAAAAGAGATACGACCACAAGCAGCGTCTATGTTCTAGAGAGTAAGTTGACTTCGCTGCCTTTTAATTTCCAATAAAATTAACCGCTCGCTGTTTGGTTTCATCTTGTTGACGCATGAGGATTTTGGAAGCTTCGGAACAGAGAGGAGTGTAATACTTTGTTTTGAGCGAATTTACGCTACATCAAAAGGGATGAAATATTTCTTGCATCGCCTTAAGAAACCTAAACATTTCAATGTGTTTTCGGTGACCTTAAATTTGTGATTGAATTTTAAGTAAATATACCATCCGAGGATCGAAAGTCGCTCTGTTTCGAAAACGCAAGTGTACTTTCAAAGTTTTCTCAAAAGCTAAAATTCAACATCGAATAGAACTAATAATTGGATGACGCGAGAGCCCACAGGGGACCAGGGCCTAGCTTGCTCATCAACTACTCGTGTTGTGCGCGCTACTGTTCTCTCTCAAGTATAAGGGACCTACAGTTTTTTGCCGAATTCGATCGGCGATGTTTGAACAGCCGTTTTTCAGACAGTTAATACTCTTTGAGTGTTGTAAGCAGATCGAGAGGTGATGCCATGAATAATGCGAGATGTTTAACTGGGAATCAAACCTGGAACTTCGGCGTTTGAGTGTCACGCTCTACCCACTACGCTACGGCAACCAAGATTAATGTTTGCATTTGGTATAAAGCCTACAAAGATTTGCGTGCTTCAATCTATTTTTAAAGGAGTTTCCTCTCGCGTTACAATTTTGGCCTATTTTAAATAAATCTTGCAATTTTTTTTTATACTAAACTTTATTTCTAATACTAAACTATTTTCTTAGAATTTGAGTTACGAGGCAAGCTAAGTGAAATTTCCAGGTCAGCAGAAAGTTGCTCTTTTTTTAAAGTTCAAAACCTAATATCAGGAGCTATGCCAAAATGGCTTGCACGGACTACAAGTGTCAAAAATGAGGAATCATAATGTTTTTTAAATTGGGAATTAAAGCCTGAGCACTCAGACTCAAAAACTGATCTATTGCAATAACGTGGCCTTCCGGAGGAAAAGCAACAAGGGCTTCTCTGATAAAGGACCCTATTTTAACAGCTTCCACCACATAAGCGACAAGTAGCCGCCACCTAATCCGAGCAAAGGCGGGACATTGACAGAGGAAATGCTATGCAGTGTCTTCCCCTTGTGTACGGACGTCGCATAGAGTACTGTCACTAAACCCAAGCACATAAATGCTTAGGCAAGACGAAGTGCCCCGTTTGTGCGCCAACAATTCTCTGCAGTCTTTCCCATTTAAAGATAGAAGAAAATCCACGGATTTCATGTTGACATTTGAGACCATACACTCGGTTAGTTTTCATCCTGGAGAGTCATGCCATTTCTGGTTGTGCTGGGTGGCAACCCAACTCTCGACGGAAGCCCTAACCAAGGAAACGGGCAGTCACAAGGTGGGTTCGGACTCTATGAATGCCTCTTTCAATCCTGCCTAGCAATGTCATCAGCAATTTCCCTCCCTTAACGAACGTATTGCTGCCCAAATTAAGGAAAACTTGCATTCCCGTACTGTATTGCAAATGGTCAGAGAGATGAGCAAGGCATTAAAAACGGCTTGCTTGTCGCTACAGACTCAGATACTTTGCCTCTTCTACATATTCTTCGCAATATAGTTCGTGGCCAAAAGGATCGCATACGCTTTCGCTTGGAAGACCTACACGAAATTACATTAAAGGATGTTAAGCCTAAAGTTGTCATTTTCCACGAACGCCCAGCTCCAGAAAATCCGAGTACATTCCCTTCCCGACTCACTTCCTGGACAGAGCCAGTCGTGGACACAAGGAATGTCGACTTTGTTGAAACGACGCAACTGGTTTGTTGGTGTTCCCGCATCAGACATTATGTCCATAAGACTATCGTCATAGGAAATGTGGTGCGCGAGGTCATCAAAGCGACTTCAATCAAAGACTTCTTCTTCTTCTTGTTGTGGCGCTCAACCAAAGACTAGGATCATAGAAATTAACGAATGCGCTTCGCCCAAGCAGTCCTGCCCTTCTGAGGAATGTTAAGTTTGTTCGTGTTGCCTTCTCCCAGAGTACATTGTTCTAGTTTACAACGCCTTTCATCACATCATCGTTGTCAAGGATGCTGAACATGACAGTAGAGGGTTAATACTCGAACTTTGTTTCGTGCTTTACATGCTAAAGGAAGAACTTCGGCAAGTGAGCTGAATGAGTATGTGGAAACCCCAAGTTTTAACAATGAGTAAAGCAACACAAGAGCTCCCTTCAGTGAGTGAGCCTCAGCCTTGGACATATATAACAGTCGATCCACTTTAACTCTGCTTCCCGGTTGCCATCAGAGAACTCAAAACTCCAGAATTTTCTATTTTCACTATTCTAAGTCTAATCAAAGCTGCTGATCTCATTGAACATCATTCAAAAGATTGCTAAAAAGTCGAAACGTTGTCAATGTCAACAAATCTAAGCTGGTGGGTAACCAATTTGAGTCGAAATATCTTTCTTTTGAAGACACCCCAATAATGAAGAACACACACAGAATATCCGCCCGATCACCATCGAAACGTACAGCAAACGTACGCCTGTACATGTACACTCGCATCGATCATCCGATACGGTCGAACACTTATGTATCGGCAAATACGTCTCCCAGGCCTCCACGCCGTGTCTATTGACAAGCACGAGCGGAAAAAAAATCCGCTTATGTAACAAAGATTTAAAAAAAAAGGCAATTGCGTCTGTAAGCTGGCACGAGTTCTTGTCGCAAGTTTACTTGCGCTACCGTTTTAAATGATTCATCTACTTTCAGTCGCAGTTCTTCTGATAACTAGTCAAATAAGAACCATTACCGTCGCGAAAGATAATAAACACGGACCTTCAACCGAGAACATGCAAAAATATGAAAAATTCACGGCCAGATAATATTCTTAGAACGGAAATTTATTAGAGATATCATCAACGATAAGAAAGCACTTATCATTGGCTTGCGTAAGACACCGCCGCAGAGGCATATGCAAAAGTTGCGATTGGATAAGGTCATGGAGAGTGTTTTCTGTGTGAAAATTTGCCTTGAATTGTATCGATTCCTAGCTGATGTGCTGTATCTAAATTTGTCTTAGTTCGCCAACGCATTGTTGGAAAGGAAAGAGAGGACGGGTTGGTGAAACGTATTCTTTTCAAGGTCTTCTTGTGAATCGCGTGATATGGGGGTGTGTGAAGGAACATTTTCGCGAAGCTTTTGACTGATAATTTGTATGAAGGCTAGATTCACACTGTGGCTGCCAATTGGTTCGATGAAAGGCCAAGTGAATGTCCTACAAAGGTTGATTGCGAGATAGTGTGCATCGCTTTCCTCTATTGGCAAAGGGTATTTTTGTGATCTTGGATCCCTAGGCCTAGAAGCAACCAAACAATCAGACCTATTCCCCGATTTTAAGGCCGTATACGTCAGTGTGGTCGCCGTGGCGTAGTGGGTAAAGTGCGACGCTCACACGCCGAAGGGTCTAGGTTCGACTCCCAGCTCAACACCAATTTCAATTTTTCGAATTTTTCACGGCACCACCTCTTTCGAGCTGCTGACAACACTCAAAGAGTAATAATTGTCTAAGATAGCTTGTCAAGTTTCGCCGCTCGGATTCGGCGAAAAACTGTAAGTCCCTTCTAATCGTGAGAAAACTGTAGCGCGCACAACACGAGTAGTTGATGAGGAAGCTAGGCCCTGGTCCCCCTTTTGGACTGTAGCGCCAACAATTGTTATTATTATACGACGGTGTGCATAGGGACGAGCTATACAGTGCGATGTCTAATTTAAGCATTCCCATTAAATTCTTCAGATTGTGTAGGATTACGATGGAAAACTTTCGCTGTTCCTTCAGCGTCGGTATCGAACTCACCGAGACCTTCAATGTCAAAAAAGGTTTTAGACAAGACGACGCATTGTCATGTGACTTTTTTGACATCATTCTTGAGAAAATCTTGCGTAATTCACAAGTCAACATCAGAGGTACGATCTTCCAAAAGTAGGCTTGCTAGTTTATGCCGACGACATAAACATCGACACTGAAAACATCAAACCAATAGTGTAGGCAGCTCGCCTTGTTGAGCGCGATCAACAGGGTTACCTTATGTACATAGGTCCCCAATGAAGCGTTTTCTGACATTAAAACCTTTGGCGGTTAAAGAGGGCAAAGTAAAATGCATGTTGTGATCAGGGAAGGACACACAATAAATGACGTTTCGGACAGAGCATCTACTATGCAGCAGAATCTTCGAGATAATCAAGAACTTTGACTACCTCGACTCCGCGGTAAATAGGGACAACAACATCATTACAGAAAACAAACGAAGAATCAGTCTTGCCAATAACGGTTTTCTTCTTTTCATGAGGAAATCCAGAAATGAAGCCCACTCTTGAAGGACTAAGCTTGGGTTATATAGCAGCTTGATCATTCCAGACACTTTGTGGCGCGGAAACTTGGACCTCCCTAAGAGCGGATGAGCAAGCTCTTAGTATTTTCGAAAGAAAAGTTCTGCGTGCGATTTCGCGTCCTGTTTTCATTGCTGACATTTAGAGAAGAGAAGATTTAAAAACAACGAAAACTGCTGGCGAGGGTTAATGCTGGCTGGAGAGGTACATTGGTTGAGGCCCAGTCCATCCCGGAGTGTAGCGCCATACGGAGAAGAAGCACAGCTGGCGACGGATAATGCTGGCTGGAGAGGCATATTGGTTGAGGCCCAGTCCACCCCGGATTGTAGCGCCATACGGAGAAGAAGAACAGCTGGCGACGGATAATGCTGGCTGAAGAGAGACATTGGTTGAGGCCCAGCCCACCCCAGATTGTAGCGCCATACGGAGAAAAAGAACAGCTGGCGAGGGATAATGCTGACTGGTGAGAGACATTGGTTGAAACCCAGTCCACCCCGGATTGTAGCGCCATACGGAGTAGGGGTAGTTTTCAAAGCCTAGAAATAGGTCAAGTCATTTAGTGCTATGAGGGGCCTTCAATATATTCTCGGTATCGATTTGAAGGAAAATGCGAACTCAATTTAAATTGTTTTTATTTTTAATATAATCTCCCCTTACATCAATGCATTTGTTACAGCTTGAGATAAGCTTTTTTAAACACTCAAAAAAATAAATTTCCTCTTTCTCTGCAAAATACCCATTTACTGCCGACTTGAGTTCTTCATCATCCGAAAATCTGTTTCCACGAAGAAATTTGTTCAAATCCGAAAACAGGAAATTATCACTTAGGGCAAGGTCTGGACTATAATGTCGGTGTTGGATTTCTTCAAAACTACAATCTGGCGCAGCAGTCTTGGAAACTCGCGCCGTGTTAAAAGGAGCGTTGTCATGAAGAAGCAACACACCCGCTGCAAGCTTATCCCGTCTTTTCTTTTTAAATTCCTTCCGCAAATTATGCAAAGTGAAAGCGTAGAATGTGGCGTTTATGGTTTCACCTTTTTTTGTACTCAATGAGCAAGATTTCCTTTGCGTTCCATAAAACTGTGGCCATGAGCTTCCCGGCAGACGGAGTGATTTTGAACTTCCTCTGGGGGTCCTTTCCTTTTTTATGACAATGCTCTTGTTTGCTTTCAGGGTCATAGTGGTGAACCCATCTCTTGTCCCCAGTAACAATTCGACCCATAACACCGTCCGCGTTCTCCCTACACATCTCCAAAAGCTCTCTATAGCATGCGATTCTCACATTTTTCTGAGGCGCTGTGAGCTTTCGTGGCACCCCCTTCCACTGACCTTTGAAAGGTTAAGATGGACATGAAGAATGGAGTGAATAGTTGTCGAAAGTTGAAAGGTTGCTGATCTCTGCCATCATTTTCATCTTTATTCGGACATCCTCAAGAACAAGTTTTTCGAATTCTTTGATGCTTTCTCCCGTACAAGCAGGGGCGCCGGAGCGAGGGTCGTCTTCAATGCTCACTCTGCCTCTATTGAACTCACTTGACCACTTTTGCACACTTGGTAATGAATTTGCGGAACCCTGGTAAACAGCCACCATCTCTTCATGAATTAGTTTTTTACTTTTTCCTTGCTTAGTGAGAAATTTAATTACAGCGCTATGCTTAATTTTCACCATCATCATGTCAGTTGCCATTTTGATTCAGTTTAACTAGAGATAAAACGCGAATTAATAATCACATTTATATGAAATTTTACATGATTGCACTAAAATAATAGAATTTTTTGTTAAAAAAGTCATACCGGTATACCGGTATGAAGTGAGCGTCAAGATACAAATGTCTCGATAGAGAATATTTGTTGTGAAGCCCTTATTTTTTTTTTTGTTTGCTATGACATCTGTGAAAAATATTTAGTTACATCAAGTCATTGAACAGACAACATCATATTTTTTCATCGTGTTAAAATGTCAAATTTTGTACCAGAAAGTGATGAATTGCGGAAAGCATTAATTTTTTGTTTTCATTTGAAGAAAAGTGCTGCAGAGTCGCATCGAATGCTTGTCGAGGCATATGGTGATCATGCTCTATCAGAAGCAACATGCAAAAGATTGTTTCAGCGGTTCAGAAATAATGATTTTGATGTGAGAAATGAAGATATTGATATGAAGATATTGATATTGGATGGAGATGACACTTTGAGTCAAAAGCAAGTGGCAGCAATGTTAAATGTTGCACAACAAACAATTTCTGACCGTTTAAAAGCTATGGGAAAGGTCCAAAAGTGTGGAAAATGGGTGCCACATGAATTGAATGCAAGACAGATGGAAAACCGAAAAAACACTTGTGAAGTTTTGCTTCAAAGACACGAAAGAAAATCCGTTTTACATCGGATTGTTACTGGCGATGAAAAAATGGACTTATTTTAAGAATCCTAAACGGAAAATATCATGGGTTAATCTGGGACAACCATCAACATCGACTGAAAAACCAGATCGATTCGGCAAGAAGACAATGCTGTGTGTTTGGTGGGACCAGAAATGTGTGCTGTACCACGAACTCCTAAAACCTGGTGAAACCGTTAATACTGATCGCTACCGACAACAAATGATCAATTTGAACCATTCATTGATCGAGAAACGACCAGAATGGGCCAGAAGACACGGCAAGGTAATTTTGCTCCATGACAATGCACCTGCACACAAAGCAAAACCGGATCAAGATGCAATCAAAACACTTGGCTGGGAGCAGCTACCCCACCCGCCGTATTCACCAGACTTGGCTCCTTTCGACTACCATTTGTTTTCATCGATGGGACACGCATTGGCTGAGCAGCACTTTGATTCCTACGAGGAGGTCAAAATTGGGTGTCTGATTGGTTTGCTTTTACAGACGAACATTTTTATTGGCGTGGTAGTCACAAATTGCCAGAAAGGTGGTCAAAATGTGTAGAAAACAATGGCCAATACTTTGAATAAAATGTTTTTACTTTCCCATTAATAATTTGTTTTATCTTCAAAAAAAACGGTATACCGGTATAATCACAACTTTATCCCGATACCGATATTGAACGCTCTTCGCACGTACTCGGAACAAGTTATTCTCTGTTTGTGCTCATGTCAGCGCATAAAAACCTTCCAAAGGTTTGTAGGATTGACATTTCCACCCCTGTTGCGGGAATATGATCATTCAAACTAACATAGTATGTGGACGATCCATCTGATAAACTTAACTACTTCAAGACAAATCTCATTCGAAACAGTCTTAACAATCATACAGCTAAAGAAGCAGACTTAAGCTTGGTTGTGAGTATACTTTCCGAAAGGCAACTGTTTGTTGACAGCCAAATGCACCAAAGACAATCTGAGCCTAAGTCTACTCTGTAGCAGATCTAGTGTGTTACGGCTTCCTAAGCGATTTCTTTAGATCGGGCTTCATCACGTCTAAAAAATTGCCGAGACTCGGTCCACTTCATGCGAAATATGAGGTGTCGCGGCTTCTTTAATGATTTCGTTAGATCAGCCCTTCCAACCTCAAAAATTGCATCTCCATCGGATTTATCGGTATGATCATCGATTTAGCAGATTATCCCGTCTCATTTGAGGGGATTACAAAACTTTGTAGAAGATGTGTTCTTCGCGGTGTCCAACGTTTAATGCGAGCAACCGTTCGTAGAAGGCGAAGGAGGGAACTAAAACGCTCGACAAGAGGAATTATTTGCCCGTCTAGCCTTCGTGTTGTGAGTTCAGGAACAACTGTAACCACTAAAGCACGTAAGGAACTTCTCTCTTCATCAAGCAGTGTTGAAAGTTTCTCTTCGTTGAGTGTGATGTTGTCTTCGGAGTTGAATGGCTCATCCATCAACCACTCTGGACCTTGAAGCCATAGGCGATGTTTCAACAATGCCTCTGCCCCAATTCCTCGACTGGCACAATCAGCTGAGTTTTAAGCCGATCTAATATGATGCCATCGGTCGGGAGATGTAAGTTCCTGAGTTTGCCTAATCCTATTCGAAACAAATGGCTTTAATGAAGCTGGATGTTTGCGGATCCAACAAAGCACAATCTTCGAGTCCGACCACAAATGATATGGTGTGTTCTGCAATCCTAATGCGGTGCGAACGTGTTGAAGCATCACAGCTTGCTTGCATCACAGCATGCTGCACACAATTCCAAGCGAGGTATCGTTGAACCCTTTAATGGAGCCACCTTGGTTCGAGCTGTAAGAAGCGAAATGTTAGCAGGTGCATCTTGACAAGTTGTTTTGGTATAGAGAACTGCGGCGTATGCGCGTGAACTCGCATCGCAAAGCCCTGAAATGTGGTTACTTCTTTATCCGACATACCCAACCACCTGGGCACACGGAAGGTGTTAAGCGCGTGAAGTCCATTCCTTAGACAAATCTTTAGGTAGAGGGGCATCCCAAGTAAGCCCTGCAGACCAAAGAGTTTGGATGAAAATTTTGTCGGTAACAACGACCGGGGCGACGAGCCCGGTGGGGTCAAACAATTGTGCGACTTCACTGAGGACCGTCCTCTTTGTGGGGTATTTGACCACCTGCTTAAGATCCACGTTGAAAAATAGCTCGTCGCTCACTGGATCCCACTTTAAACCAAGCACCGACGTTGTTGTAGGGTTAATGATGTGTTCAGCTGAAGCGTGTGCCTCGCCATTGATACCTAGAAGAACTTGTGGATAGTTAGAATTCCTCTGAGAACAACAAATTGCACCTGCAAACTAAAATAAAAATCCTATGTCATTTTACCGAAGCTCAGTCAAGTGAAATAAAAACCAACTTCAAACGTGATTTATTTTCGTAAATAACATTGAATGCAGTGTCTCCAATCAATGTTAAATTTGAGTTCAAAAAACAAAAGTGAAACCAAGGCGTTTCAATGACAGAGCTTTGAAATCAAATAGCCTAGAAAAATTCAAATTAACCTTCATAATTATTAAGTCCTCAAAGCGTGTCACAGCTTCTTCGTCTATTTATAAATTTCGCAAAGACGCACGTCAAAAATTATCACCCAGCACATTAAAATTTCTTTCATTCATATTTCGCAGTTTTTTGTTAGCTTCATTGACCATTAACACGAAATTGACAAATGAATTGCTTTTTCTGATATGCCGAAGCGTGGAACCCCCATGACGCACAATCTGCTCACGACAGCTGCGCTAATCAGTTCTGATAGGACTTAACCTCTCAATTCAAAAAGATTTCTGATTGACTTATCTGATGAAGTGCGTTATCGTGCAGCAAAAAACAGGAGGAAAAAGAATTGTCAATTGAACAGATAACGCTTAATGTGGGTTAGTAGTGAAAGAATACGCACACCCCTGGATATTTGAAAGAGAACATCTGAAATATCGTTTTTTTCTTTTAACGTACACACAACGCCCTAGCAACACCTCTGCTCTGGGGGAATTTTACTTAATTTCTTTGATTGGTAAGGAAAGTGAGCTGAATATATACACTTGTTAGACTTTATTGTTTAAATGTGAGATCTCAGGCCAAATAAGATGAAATATTGAACATTTAAGGCTTGAGATAGTAATCAGGGAGCAAAAGCTTTTGCTTAGCAGCGCTTGCTTCGCACACAATCCTCGCTATTACACAGATCAATTAGGCATTCATATTTCGTGCGGTGTGCCCTCAATAGTTACTACAACACCCGTTGGTTGGTAAGCCAATGTATGCAGCGAACCCCTCCGTCTCAGGGATAAATAATGAGCCTGGCCTGTGGGTTGTGTGTGAAGTTAACGTCTTCACCACGTAAAAATGTATAGTTCAAACCCAACGACATGCCTTGGATATGGACGGATCAACTGTTCATAACGCCAGCAAACGATTTAAGAACAATCCTCATTTTGCATATACTGACGTGTCTTCGAGTTAAATCCCGGAGTGCTTTTTAATAGAGCTAGGGTCCCCAATGTGGCAGCTTCCACTAATGTGCTGGGTTTCAGGTCACAACCTAGAAGGAACCCATGGTTTGACGACGAGTGCAGGCAAGCGCATGCAGCCAAACAAGACGCCTACAAGGTAACGCTGCATCGAACAACGGGGGCTGTTCGTGATCTCTACAAACAGAGAAGAAGGGAAGAGCACCGGCTTCTCAAAAGAAACAGGAAGGAACATGAGAAGCGCGCGGTCGAGGAAATGAAAAGGTGTTATCGCAGGAATGAAGTCCGAAAGTTTTACCAAAAGGCTCGGACCGAAGCCTGCCGGGACCAAAACGAGTTGCCAATCGCTGATTCTTTGGGCTTAAGAGGCAATTGTAATAAAACCCTCTTTCGAAGTAATAAGCTCCAGTCCTACTTTATGGTGCGGAAACTTGGACGTTAGCAAAGGCGAATGAGGAAGCCCTTAGTGTTTTCGAGATAAAAGTTTTGCGTGCGATTTTTGGTCCTGTTTGTGTTGATGGCATCAGGAGGAGAAGATTTAACGACGAATTCTATGGGCTATACAGCGACATGCGCCTGGTCAAGCGTCTTCGGATACAACGCTTAAATTGGCTAGGCCGTGTGCTCTGGACGAAAAGTCGTTGAATTCGAGCCATTGGGACAACGCAACAGAGGACGGCCTAGACTAAGGTGACGCACACAAGTGGAGAAGGATCTCAACCAACTTGGAGTGCTCAACTGGAGGCAGCTAGTGAAAGAATGTGCTGGCTGGAGAAGCATGTTGATTGAGGCCCAGGTCCACGCCGGACTGTAGCGCAACAAGAATAAGAAAAAGAAGAGGATCCCCAATGCCCACAGTTACTATAATTGAATGATCACGGCTCCAACGCGTTTTAATAGATGGGAACTAACAATTTATGCCGTTTCCGAGGGTTAGACTGGAGTGTAAACTTGAGAAAATTTCTTTCGCCAAGAAGTACTTTTTGAGCGTTAACAGCTATATTCGAAAAGTGTAGAACTTCAAGGGAAATGAGACGCGCCTTTGCAAGTAATCCCAATTTTTATTCTATCAATTATTGCATGAACCTGGGCACAATTAAAGGCAGATAAAAAAACCAAGGTGGCCGCCGTGGCGCAGTGGGTAGAGTGCGACGCTCACACGCCGAAGGGTCTAGGTTCGACTCCCAGCTCAACAGCAATTTTTCGAATTTTTCACGGCACCACCTCTTTCGAGCTGCTGACAACACTCAAAGAGTAATAACTGTCTAAGAAAGCTTCTCAAATTTCGCCGTTCGGAGTCGGCAAGAAACTGTAGGTCCCTTCTACTCGTGAGGGAACAGTAGCGCGCACGACACGGGTAGTTGATGAGCAAGCTAGGCCCTGGTCCGCCTCTGGACAAGGTCACCTTAAGGTAAAAGAATCAAGTTTTGGTCGTACTGGCGTTAGCGGTATATATATATACTGTAAGCCTCGTGGTCTGTAATCCCAGGTTAATCGTGAAGAGTTTTTGAGTCCAAGAAACTAGAATTATGCAGAAGACGACGATCTCAATTCAATGAATTACTCGAGTCAATTTGGCATACTGAATTTGAGACAGTTGAAGACTGAACGGGATCTCTGTATAGGTTGTTGCTTAAGACCCAGGTCCACCGCGGACAGTAGTGTCAACCAACCTCCACTAGAATTATGAGTCGTATACGATGAAAGCTGAAAAGTTCGAAAATACATGTGTTTTTCCTTTATTTTGGAGCATTGGAGCGCTTACAAAAGCTGGTTCATTGTACTACGAGGAAGTGTTCTACACTTCATGAAACTTCTTTTCAACAAGTGCTTTTGATGATGAAGAGCCTAGGTTTACGGCTACCATTACATCAGCGCCAAACAGCTGCCAGCTTATCCGAGGAAAGGCGGGATATTGTGTGTCATTCTCTCCAGATATCGTATAGTGTACCGTCAAAAAACCCAAGCACGCTTAAGTGTTTAGCGAAAGTTTCGTTTGAATGCATTTAGAAATAAAAGAAAAGCCGCTCATTTCATGCTTACGTTTGGGAGCATAAACTTGATCATCACGCTATCTCTGGTTGTGCTGTTTGTACACCCAAACTCACGGGCAGTCCCAAGGTGGATTCACGCAGCAGCTACAGGGTGATAAAACCTTAACAAAAAATTCTGTAGCTTGGAAATAATATTTCCCCTGTATCCAATGTAGGGTTTTATAATTTTCTCATGTCTATACTTTTACAGAAACTTGGCAGAGCCCGCAGAAAGATGGAGAAACAAACGAAATGAAACAAACAGAACACAACTTTTCGAGAACAATTTTTGCTTTGACATCTCAAGATTTATAAAAGAAACTTACTACATTTATCGGTCTATTTCCTTTTTCAACCGAGATGCAATTAAGATAGATTAAATTGCATTTCTTCTCACACAATTTCTGTTACTGATATTAATATCAAATCTGCTATTTTTCACGCAAAATAGTCGTTTGAACAATTATTTAATGTGTTTGTTGTTTGTTTTAATATTTCTTGTAAAAAGATATTACATAAATCAATATATCAAACTTTTGAATTGTAAATTATGCGGTGGACTGCTTTGTAAACTTATAAACGAAATAAAACTTACTACATACTACTATTATAAAATAGCCTTTTAAATCAATGAATGTGAAGCAGGTGAGGTGATTACTATAGACACAAGTTTATTAAAAAAATTAAATAAATTACAAAGTACAATTTGTCAATGATATAATGTGTGTTCATAGTGTGCATTTCATTTTATTCCGTTTCATCCAAATAGTTTCACAAGAATCCTCTAAAATTTACCGTTGATGGCAGCTTATCATCATTTTTAGTTTGGGATGAACTAAGTTACAAAACGAATAAAATATTCCTCACAACTTTTTACTGTCAAACTCAAAGTGTAACCTCAACTGGTGACTGACTGGCACTGCTGTAATTTGAGCGCCAACTTGTGCCGTTAATAAAACGTTAACCAACGTGAAAGCGGATTTTGTCAAAGTAAACTTGCCGTTAAACGACAATCAGTATACATCGAAGAAGAAATTTAACGAACAAAAGATCGAAATGGTAACGAAGACAATGCAGACTTTTTATCGGCAACGAAAACTGTTATTTGACGAAAAATACAAAGTGCGGCTCTGTTACACTCAAAACATTAAAACTGGATAGGAGATCCTTCAGACCTGTCGAAAGTCTGATTGTACCAGCGATCTTTGGTATAGTTTTGAGCACACAGTGCATGGGGTGTACGCTGGCAGGTGACTTATCAAACAGGTAGCTTATGCAGTTTGTAGGGAGAACACCCATTCTAAGGAATCTTCGAATTCGAACCATTGAAACAATTAGAAGAAGTTAAAGATTCGGATAGTTGGCAACGACTTTGTTGCTGTTTTGGCACTGTGGTTAGGGCTTGGAGATGGTACACATTTCAATCAATGGAAAATATTTTCTATAACTTTTATATTACATATAGCGAAAGAAGGAATAAATGTTTCTGAACCCACATATTCACAGCGAATAAAACAAATTCCATTTCCTTTTTCTTGAAAAAGTTCTTCAACGCTTTTGAAAACATAAAATTATACTGTCATTACCCCAATCAGGCCGATGAAATTTGTTTAATGAAAAGGATCGCCTTGCTTCTGACTGTTGTGTACAATGACCCGGAAAACACTTCAACTCAAGAATCCCCGAAAGTCCAGATATTATCTTTTGAATTCAACTAATTACGATGGCTCAGCTCGCCGACATTTAATTGACGCAATATTTCGTAGGATGGTTTTTCCGCATAACCGAACCTTGATCACGATAATCAAAATATCTTCGAACTCCCAAAACTGCGTCTGACGACCTTCAAATTTTGGGGCATACCAAAAACTGCAAATAGAAAGAAATTGATTGCAAAAAAATCACTCCTACCTCGACACGAGTTGTAAGTATTCTAGTTTGTCTCACAAAGCAATTTGCCTTCACTACCCACAAACACAGACACACCCCCCATCCAAGGCTCATTGGTAAATAAATATTGTAGAGCCCCTGTGGAAAAAAACAAACAGGTTGGACGAAGTCAGTGTGCCACAGACCAAGCAACCTGATTATTTAAATCAGCTGGACTGCAGCCCACTTACAAGAAAGCATGCAAGCGAAGCAAATTAAATCAAAGCACTCACGAGATTCAATGCAAGCCTTAGTCGATACAATCTCGCACACACTCGCACACGAGAACAAACTTAGTTAAAGATACTTTGTCTGGTCAAGCTGAACAGACACACCAAGGGCCCACGAAACAAGCCTCTCATGTGTCATCGGTTCGCAACACACGCCCCCAGTCGACGTCATGCTATGAATCCACTGTGTACTTGCCGCTCTCCGCGTTATATCTATAAGGTCACATGAATGGAATGACGCTTTAGAAATGAATTTGTTTGTTTTTTTAAAGCGAAGCGATTCATTCATGACAACCGCGGCAAGGGGTTTGGTTTCCTCAAGTCAGGCTATATTTGTTTTTCTCTCTGGCTCATACGTCACGGGGTGGTAATCTATGTGTGGCACTTGTTTTTGCTCGGCGAAGCTATCTGGATGTGGAGCAACCAACGAAAAACGATTTGTTTACGAAGTCAATATTTCGATGGCTGCGCAGCACATAGAGTGTGCGTGCGAGCATATTAGCGAACAGTTGTCACATAAGGTAGCATTCCAGCAAATAGTTTGTTTTCTACTTGCAACGCAAATGGAAAACCACTTCTTTTAACTTGCCTACGATAGCAATTCGTAGTGAGCTTTGACGTTTTGTTTTTGTTTTCTTAAGCTTTTCGGGGAACTGTTCAAATTAAATTAAAAAAGATAAGCAAGGATGGTATGTTTGTTGAATTTAAGGTGTGAGCTGAGCATGAATCCTAATCTGAAACATTATAAAGAGGAAGGTTTGGGAGTTGTTCTAGAAATCCTTGTTATCCTTGCTTAGTACTTCAAATTTCTATAAAACATCTAGTTGAGTTGTTTTTTTCCAGTGAGCCATCTACTCAAGTGACTCGCCACTCGGTTGTCCATATGAGAAGAATTGAGACATTCGTTTCAAATGTCTTATGCAATGGCCTCGCCGCTCTGCAATTCGTACACCCCTGTGTATACATTTTTAACAAAAACAGAACGAAAGGTTAATGCTCTACAGAAAGTCTTCCCTCCTCGATTGAGACAGTTATTGTATAAAATATAAATGTGGGCCTTTTTCCGCAATGTTGCTAATAAAGGAAAACTCAAACGACGTTTATTATTGATGCTCATGGGAGAATTCTACAAGCGAGGCATTGAAAGACTAAGTTTTGTTTGCTAGCTACCACCTTTCATTGAAAGACGATGCTGTGCATCTTAACGGCGCTACAGCTCTCAGTTGGCCATACTCCTTTTTCCTAAGAACTGAGTAGATGGAACAAATACCACATTGCCAACTCAACTCAACTCAATTTTTAAAATTTGAAAGACTTTTATAGGTCATTGGTACTTTTCGAGTGTTGTCAGCAATGAAAAGTATGATGAACGTTCGTCCGAGAAAATAGGCTGGGCACAGTGGGCACACAATCGTTAAGGAATTGAACTTAAACCTGAGTATTCAGTTTTGGTCACATTTCAATGGTGTCTGGACGAAGTGGCTAAACGGCAGTTTGTACAGTAGCATTCCTCATATACCTTTGTAAAATAGCTTAGATGACCAACGGATACGGCAAGTGCAGGTAAGGCCTGCAAAAAAAAATGATAAATAGTTTCCCATCCGTGATGTAAAGCCAAAACCAAGTCTGTTAAAAACAATTTGAAAAGAAGAAAGCCTGCTAGAAGTGGCCGCCGTGGTGTAGCGGGTAGAGTGCGTCACTCACAAGCCTAAAAGTACAGGTTCGATTTCCCATCCGAACACCTCGCATTTTTCACTGTACCACCTTTTTTGAGCTGCTGACAATATTAAAAAAATAATTACTGTTTAAGAAAAAGCTTCTCAAACTTCTCCAGTTGGAATCGACAAAAGTTTATAGGTCTTTTCTACTTGAAACGTGCACAGCACAAGGAAGTGATGGGCAAACTAAGCTCTGGTCCCCCGGTGGACTCCCGCACCATCCAACATATATAAAACTGAAATAGAAAATTTTTATAAATTGTTTTATTAATCACCTGCCAGTTTTATAATCGAAATAACGCAAAAAATTCCTGACTGGAGAAGTAATAAGATCCAAGTTCACTCTATCCCGAAGTATGACTTGTCCCTATATAGTTAAGAGTGTCATGCCCCTTGAAGGCACGCTGTGGGTAAAAATCAATTTATTATCAATTCTTCGTTTTTGAAAATGTCTGAAAAATTTGAGAAGTTACGTATACAGGAAACCTATGCTTAGCTTCTTATTATGGATATTGTCTCATGAGAGAAGAGAACCAACAATTGAACTCTGTTAGCCATAATCGGCTCATTTCTTTAAAAGTAAATTAAATCCCAATTCAGATATTGATCGTAGGCCTGGCTTACTTCAATACGCCATTTTGAAGAAGTATATGCATTCTTAAAAAGTATTACGAATCTTAAATTTATTCGATTATCGATTTTTGTAGCGTTAATTGCATACGCATGCCTTTTTCTGTCTTTTTAGCGACTGTATAACTGTCAAATTTTTGGCGTTCCTTCTTTGGTTATTGCATACTTTCATTTTAGTTTAGAAACTACTGTAACTGATATCTGTGCCAAAAGTACAAAATATTTATTTGTGAAACGCTTCTTTTTGTAAAGACATTTTCTGATTTTCGGCACAATAATTTGTTTTCTTTGGATATAAATTTCAGTTTTTTGTTTTTTCAAACCTGCAGAAATTATTTGACATAATGCATTTATATTTAAAATATAAGGCAGACAGAATAGAAATCATACAAAATTACAGAATGTACTTTTAGAACATATAAAACTCGTTTGTCGATCATTGCTATATACAACAGATTTATCTACTTCCCTTTTACAATTTTTTATTATTTTTTTAAGACGCAGAATTACAAAAACGTTGTTTTCTCAATTAAACAAAAAAACAAAAACCGGTAAAACTTTAGCTAGTGAATATGTGGATAAGGTTCTTAACTATTTTATTGTTTTTGCTTTTTTTTTTTGCTATTCATGGAAATGTTTTATGTTTCATACTTCTTTCCAGAAAAAAAGAGCGCAGTTCTTTTCAAGGTTCGAGTCACCCTATGTTAATAAACGTTGATTCAAAACCAATATTTTTATTTGTTTGTATCAGCTCTGTAGAAACAGAAATGTACTTACCCATTATAATTAAGAGCCTATTTCATTTTCTATATACATTTATTCCAGTTCGAAAGGTATGTTTTGACAGTTATCCACAGGGCGCCACGAAAATAATGTTTATTACATTAAATCAGGGATTAACAAAGATCTGGCTGGTAGTGCAATGGACCAGGTTTTGAGTCTGAGCACTTCAGTGCCGTGTTTCCCACCGGGATCATATTAATCTTACACCCTACATACAATTATATAAACTGGATTGGGCCACAGCCTACAAGAAAATCGAGTCCAGCTTTTTCAGCATCTTCTGAGGCTGAGTTACATAATTGTTTACATAATTTGTTTGCCTTCCCAAAACAGTCAAATTTTAAAGCTTTTTCAAACAAACAGTACTTTTTGAGTATTGTCGGCTATGACGATGGTGATGAAAACTACAAGGTGGCGTGTGGGTGTTGCCCTTAACCCACTACAGCACGGCGTTCAAATATAACCTTTCTATTTATCATCCCTTTCTATTTATTTGCCCTTTCTGTTTATCATCCAGGACCAATTGTTTTGTTTTTACAGTTTTTTAGACGTAAGCACACCATTGTTAGAGATGTTTTGCACAGTTTCAAAAATAAAGTGAAATGATTGTAATGTTATCAATAGAATGCAAAACAATTCCTAAAAAAACATTGAGCATTAAGTAAACAACCACCTGGCACATGTACACTCATATCATCAACCTTTGAATAAATAATTCACAATCATTGTTACTAACTTCAACCTTTTAGTTTCCAGTTTTTTCTTTCCTCGAATTTCTGATTAAAGTAGGTACTCGTTGTATTATTTCTTTCCCCTTCGTTCCAGTTCCTCACAAAAATAAAATGCAAAACCAAAGAATTAAAGCAAAATTACATATTCAGCTCGTTCATAATTAATATACAACGGCATAGGCAACGGCTTACGAAACTCCATCGTTTTTGCCACCCCTTATCAGGTCGCAAGTTCACTGCCGTACACACTCTGATTTTTAACACAATTTAACGCTTATGTACTATGTGGACTCCCAATCAATTATCAGCTTCTGCCTCAATGTCAATGTCACTTTCATCAGCTCTATTGTTTGTCGACAGAAATTTATGACGCGCACGCCTGCCAGATCTACACAGAATATTTTACCTGCGTCCAAAAATATTCAAACGAACAGATTTCCTGATCACGACGATGTTTCCAAGGCACCTGTGGACCTCGAAAATCCATTCACGATGATTCTAAAAAAAATCTGATTACGTCCAAGGGGGTCATTGCATCAGCTTAATGTTTATAAACATACTTCGCCCTTGCAACCCTCCACACAGCAGAACGCATGTCAGGCTTGCGTCTCGTGCATTGACTTCAGCCACGTGAGTCAAGATATGAGACAAGTTGAAATGTATCTTAAATCTCTTAACTTCATTGTACATGAGTGTGCACATTCACACATGTGCTTCAATGTACACAACTGGTGAGCCCCTATTTGCAGTTACATACTTTCCCATTTCATTGTGCCAGCAGTGCAAAACCTGAAAAAAACGCCAAGTAAATAAAATAAAAAAAAGTGAATAAAATCGAAAATACCAACACTAGGCAAATGCAAGGTGCATGCGTGTGGGTGGGCTTTTCTCTCTTTCTCTCTTCTTCTCTCTTCGGTTAGATTCCGATCATTAGTACACGCATTTAGTAGAAACCTCCCTCCTGTGATACGAGCTATCCACATGGGCCTATGAGACACACGTGATACGGCAAGAGAGAGCATTAAAATTAGGCGTGATATTTTCTTTTTTAATTTCGTATCACATTGAAAATTCTCTGCGAAGCAAGTGATAAGGCAGGAACACCCTCTAGCCAGAGCACACTACGACAAATCTAAGAAGACGCTGTCGCCTTTCGTTTTTTTTTTTTTGCTTCTTTAGATGTGTGCGATATCGCGATCGGAGCGGCCTATAGATAGAGCAGTCTTGGACGCGATCGACTTCAGTCGTTGTACAGCCTTTGAAAAATTTGGACGTGTTCTCTTGATCTGGTTTGAAGAACCATACAACAAGTGTGTTGAGGCTTATATAAAATTGAATTGTGCTTCAAATTTAAAAGAAGATCAATTTTGAGTTTTGAAAAAGTTTGAGTCAGCCTGCAGTGCATTCAGCAAATAAAAGAAACACTTGTAAACATTTTGCGCAAAGAACTCAAGTGAAAACAAAACAAAAAAAACCGCGAAGTGTGCGCAAACTAAAGCACTTGATTCTGCTTGTGAAAGAGAAAAAAAAACTCCATTCAATTGATATTTGAAATTTCTGAATTAAAACGAAAATCACGTGATGGCCGTTAGTGTAAAGGTAAGCGAAATTAATTACAAATTCTATTTTTGAACATCGAAGACGACGATGGTAGCAACAAACAACAAACGTTCTAGAAACAATTCAGAGGAAAAGAAACCGAAAAGACTTGATCCGCTTAGGGGCATTTGCAGTGCTTGAAAGTCAATAAAAAAGTCTGAACAATCAGTGGTCAAGAGAATAAGAGATAAAACGAGAGAGAGCAAACTGAAATTTCTTCTTTGCCCAACAGAATCCAGACACACTGGCTTCTAAATCAGAAAAGTCGATTGCATCAGCGGATTTTTTTATTCATGTTGCCTTAGTCAAAATTTATGCAAAATTAGAATGGGATGTGTTTTCGTTGTTTTTTTTGATTTGACAGGTTTGAGGAGCATGAGCGGTCAGTTCTGTCGACATTGAAATTTTGAGAACTTAAAAGGGGTCATCTATATTCGCACCGGTAAATAGAGATCTGTCTGTGTGTTGATAGTGTGCCGTCGGTAGTTGTCAGTTAGTATTTGCAACATTTCTTGAATACCTAACGACATTTTATGTGATTTTCATAAAACTTAGAGCAAGCGCACAACACAATCTTGGGTTTAGATTCGATATTTTTTAAGAGTTTTATTATTAATCAGACATAGAGAGAGAAATTCGAGTTTAAAGCAAGGAATATTTACAATCTGGAGTTTTTTTTTATAATTCCAAAAACCAGAGACTTCTGAAGAATAAAATGTTTGTTTCAAGCCGTTCAAAAGCGCTATAAGTGTTATTTCTTTATTAAAATATATTTTTTAACCTTTTTAAAAGTCAGTTATTTTGGACAAATTTATTTTACTGCATTCCTTACTTTTTCGAATCGGTTCGACTTTTTAACGCAATTTTTAAACAAATTTTTGCCACATTCGCCATTTCTTCGGAAAAACTGTAATTAATTACTAAATTTTTCTCCGATTAACAATACTTTCCACATCTCCAACCACGTTATCGGATAATGTCCTTTCGTTTTTTTTTAAATTTTCTATTTTCCTGATGCAAGTGTTCGCACTTAATTCTTGTACTATTTGACGGGCTGATTTAAGCAGGATACTTTCAGCCCATCACTAACGGTATTGTGAAAATATGACCAACAATATTAGTGTCATAACAAATGGCTGCAGTTGTAGAAATGGAATGTGGGATTCGTAATACAATTGAGGTTACATGAAATAAATGTATAAAATGTAAAACTTTGCAGAATTTAAATACAGTATCCAAAAAACCGCCGTGGCGTATTGGGTAGGGTGCGACGCTCACACGCCGAAGGTTGTAGGTTCGATTCCCAGCTTAACACCAATTTTTGGAATTTTTCACGGCACCACCTCTTTCGAGCTGCTGACAACACTCAAAGAGTAATACCTGTCTAAGAAAGCTTCTCAAACTTCGCCGTTCGAAGTCGGCAAAAAACTGTAGGTCCCTTCTACTTGTGAGAGAACGAGCAGTTGATGAGCAAGCTAGGCCCTGGTCCCCCATTGGACTGTAGCGCCAACAATTATTATTATTATTATTATTATCCAAAAAAACATGACAAAAAGGTTTTCAATATTTTTTCAAAAATGTTCAAATCGTTTCTTCGCTTTTATGATTGTTTGTTAATTGTTTGAACTCTCCTTATGTGTTTTTGGGCCTGTCTGTTTTTATATGGCCCTATGACGTTAACATCAAAACATTATTTATTAATTTTGCGTTCTTGATTTCTGCAAAATAAAAAAAACACAATTTTTTTAACAGTACTAAATATGTATATATGGTCTATATGTAATACATGGTCTAACTCTAAGTTTTTTACCTCCAGGGATTGGTGCTAGCAATTCCTCGAGTCACTTCCCGACACTTGATCTTCCACTGTGCAACCTTTCATAGGTATTCTTAACATAATTAAGTCCAATATTTCATGTTCTTTCTTTGACAAAACATTAGAAAACACCCCTAAACGCGAACATTTGCGTAAATACAATGCAGTCCCTAAATGCATTTATAGCGTCCATCGATTAATAAAAATTCCGTCGTGAACAGCAGCTACTTGTGTCCAAATTTCATTCACAATCACCTTACAGTACATACAAATTTCAAAATAGCCACCTCTTGCTACGTTCGTGACAGCTATGACGTTCGTAGGGAAACTTGATATACTCCAACGGCCACTTGTGCAGCGAACTGCTATTGCGGGGGATTTAATTGATTTTCCAAAATTTGAAACAATTTCGATGCGAGAACTTCTTCATTCGATTCTGACATGTGTCAAATATTGGTTTCTAGTTCATCAAGGGCCATAGATAGCGGTCCGGGTGCATCGACAAGAGATTAAGTGCAAGAATCCGATTTTTGAAAGTCAATGTGACTAATTTAGCATTATTTTAGCATTATTTTAGCATTATTTTATTACATTTAAAGTGTTTTTGAATAAAATTATGCTTCCCAAGGTAATTTAAATTCGCGCTATCAGTTTTTTGATTTAGTTTGCTGTTTATTTAAAAAAAAACAAAATCCTCATCAGCTTTACCCCGTCAAATATCAGTTTCTTCTCTATTATTCGCAACACTCGTTGTGCGCATAATTTGAAGAAACTACCCCTAAAGTGAAGTACGTAAAAAGGAATCCTTGAAGGTGGCACAAGGAATATTCACCATAAGGGATGTAAAGGATCAAGGACCTGTTGATACATTTTACTTCGTTTTACAGTTATAATTCACAGTTGGTTCCAACAGAAAATCCTTAGAGAGAGAAAATTTTTCATGTCAAAGTCAGCTTTGCGCAGAGGCGATATCGTAACCAATGAGGTCATACCGAGGTGCGATTATTGCTAGTTGAAAACTTTAACCAATACCCCGCCATGAGGACGTGAAAAACCGTCCGCTACGGCAATTTTTGGAAGCTCGAGAGAGCTCATAAATATTATTCACTTAAGGGATTGTCAGAAATAGGAATTTAGAGAAAAGTGATAATTCTCCAAAATTTGACTGGTGATGACACCATTCTACAATAACTGATTAAGCATATAAGGTGAAGCAATGACAGGGATAATGGTACCTAATAAAATCATCTCCTATTTTCGTTCTGTGTTGATAACCTTCACTGGTGACACCATCCTCAAAGACAGACGTCTATTTACATGATTTCAGAATTATTTTTTAATTACGTTGTTTTTTATCAAGAAAAGAAATGTTCAAATGCATTAAATCCCCACGTAATGATTCTGATGTCTTTCACGTGTTCATTTAATCTATAAAGGTTTAAAGAATACATGAAATCAAAATTCTTCGTAGACATTTAATTATGAGCAGTGCGAAATAATTGTTTAACAATTTCATCGCATTGCATGTTTTTGACAAATTCAACGTTACTTCTTTAAGAGATATGACAGATGAAATAATCATTTCCTTGACTATCCCATACTTTATACAGTTGCTGAAAGTGAAAAATTATAACTCGTATTTAAATCCTGTGTCAGTCAGTGCCATCCATGATTTTTTTTCTTACAATCCTACAACATGTTTAGGAAGACAATTCTAAAAGGGATCAAATTGAAGTAAATGTTGGTAGCTTTGCGAAGAGGCGACATTGTTATCAATTTGGTCCTACCGAAGTGCGAGTACTGCTAGTTGAAAACTTTTATCACTACCCTGCTATGAGGACCTTCGAAACCGCCAGTTATGGCAATTTTCGATAGCTTAAGAGAGCTTAATATATACATTTTCGTGATGTGGTATTAGAACAAAAGCAACTCGAATATTTAAGGAAGGAATTGTTAGCACATGAACTTAAATGTGAATGAATTGTTACTCACAGCGTATAGGAAACTCAGAGTTAGTTTGAGAAAACCCATTATATTCTCCGACGTATTTTGACAAGCTTTTTAAGCGAGTGAAAAATTTAAATGTGTAGGCGACTTCAAGAATTGTGATCTTGAATCTATTGCATTGTCTTGTGGTCACAAGCGGAGAACCCCTTTAGCCTTAACACGTTTTCATCCAAAAAGAACCCGTAAAATTTAGTTTTATATACGAAGGAATGTTGTTGGTGGAAAGTCGAAACAAAGGACCATTTTCTGTACTACAAAACACTCCATGCTGATAAGGATGTACTAAAAAAAGTTTCTGTTCTAAAACTGACTAAAGCGGGTTTAGCGTATGGCTACAGATTTCCTCAAAATTGCATCAGATTTTATTGTTCTCCAAATTTCTCTTCAGTCTTGTTGAACATCTTTAATCAGAATTTTTCATTATCACCCAGGCCAAATATTGAACATCTCTGTGCTTATATAAGGCCAAGAAAGCTAGTTTCAATTCGAAATTTTTTGATAAGACGCGGAAATGTACTTTAAATGTTTTTTTTTTCTTTGTTTGATTCAGGGAATTTTATTACGATAATAATACAATATAACACGTATTAAACAAAAATGAAGAGAAAAAATTCACAGGGAGTGTGGGTTTTTTATTTTTCTTAATTTTATATTACTTGACAAAGCGAGTTCATCAGGTAGGCTGACAAAACAGAAGAAGTCTTTCATAATAGGTCTGTTCCAATTGATTGATATCTGTAGATATTCGTAGTTGAGTATTTGGTTAAAAAACCTTTTGGAGAGAGTAACTCTATCGAAACTTATGAAACGACTTTTCGTAGAAATTCGCAGAATTTAATGTAAACAGATATCAGATATATGAAACATCAGAGCTTGTTTTATTTCCACTTTTACATCCATTTGTTGCACTCAGATTTTTCTTAGACAGAAATTGAGAAGAATCGTTGGGAAGGGAAATATTTTGCTTCCTCATGAGCTCTCTCTTCTACGAAAAAATCATCTAATGGAACGCTTTTTTTGCAGTTTTTCGGGCAAATTCGTAGACATTCGTAGAAATTCAGAGCACTTGGAACGGACCTAATAACAACATTTGACTTTTTAATTATCTTTTTTTTTAATTATTAAGTGCTCATTTTTAGTGCTGCCATGTCTGACCAAAATGTTAAATTATTGCAATGAAATAAAAATAAATAAGAAATTATTTGCCAGCTTTGTATGACATTTTAGTTAAGTAACCGCCGTAAATTGCACTGTTGACGTCAACAACAAATTATTTTCAGAAATGATGAGAAATCTGAACAATCATTGCGTCAAAAATAAGTAATCAATGTATTTGAACTTTACTGATTGCAAAATAATGAATTTGCTTATCAACACCCCAAAGCAGCTGCCTAATTGAAGTGCTTTTGTTTTTGTAAAAATTCAATGCATTTCTAAGCCCCTTGGTGGTTTTGTGGAGTTTAAAAATTTAAAAAAACTTCCGACAATTTAAAAAATTAAACGGCTAGCTTCTATTAAAAAATTTTTTTAAAAAAAAGCTTATTTTTAGTTTTTAAATGTCTTTTTGCGAAATACAGCACATTAAATATACATATTTAAAAGAAAAACAATATATAACGAAAAAATCATGCATTCAAAAACTGTACAAAACTAATTTGCCTTGCAAACTGCTTCTCTCCTCCAAAAAACTTTAAGAAGTTTTACGATTGAATCCACAGAGCATTGACACTTTGCTAAAAAAAAAAATCGTATAGGTCTAGTTGTTGACCCACAAGCAAGTTAACGGACTTAATGACACTTAAAAGATCCCCACTGATATTGTTTCTAAAGAAGATGAAACAGAAGCCACTAATAAATTTTAAGGATCACCTTCAAAATTTTTTCCCGAAAAAAATGTTTTGCTTTAATATAAGCATTTGGAACTGCCAAATACCATAGCTCAATGATATTTGAAAGCATCGTCAAAATACTCTTCTTCTTCTTCTCTTAAAAGGTCCTTCTCCTGAATAGTTAAATCTGACAGTAACCTAAACCAAAAATCTGTCATATGCCTTTAAGTTTAGTCAGACTGTAAAGAAAACACTTTCAAACTATAGTTTGAGTGAATGAAGAAAATGTGAAGTAGTATGAAAGCAAACACTTCTTACTCTGTCATAAATAAAACAGTCTGAAATTAAAAAAAATAAAACCGGTGAAAGGTCGTAGAACAAATTTACATGCGATTTAAGTTCGTTGGAAACAAAAAAAAGCAGTCGGCCCTTCAACTTCAACCGAAAGCAAATCGATTTGCATTTCATTTGAGTGCTAAATGCATTCTGACGGCAGCAATGCAACGATTTTTGATTCATTTATTTGTTATGCAATTCACCTTGAATGCTCTTTGTTACGCTCGCTGTTTGAAAATATCTAATACTGCACGAGCTTATCGGTCAAGTGAAAAATTTCATTCAAATTGTCGATTCAAAAACAATGCAAACAATTCAAATTGTGTTCGAAAACAATGCAGTCACACCCTAGAGGTCTTAAAACAGACCAAATATGGTTTGAATGAAGGTCTCCTTTATATCTTAATTCTTTTACGAAAAGTCATTAAGATTCCGAGGTTTCGAAAATATACTACAACTTAATTCCACAGCAATTAATTTGGCTTAGTCGGACAAAGTTAAATGTCATAAAATGCGAAGTGTTCCAAACATTAGGTCTGTTCCAATTCATTTGTGTACAGAAATTCGTAGTTGTAAGTAGTTTGGGTAAAAATCTTTCTTGCAGAGAGTAACTCTACCAAAACTTGTGAAACGGCTTTTCGTAGAAATTCGTAAACAGCTATCGGATGTATGATGTTTTTTTGTGTTCACTTTGACAGCCATCTGCTGACCACAGATTTTTCTTCGGCAGCGATTCGTAGGGATGGGAAATATTTTACTCTCGCATGAGCTCTCTTTTCTATGAATATGAACTAATGGAACGCTTTTTCGTAGTTTTTCGGGTAAATTCGTAGACTTTCGTAGCTATTCAGAGCAATTGGAACGTACCTATTTTTTATTAAATCTGTTATAATAATAATAATTGTTGGCGCTACAGTCAAATGGGGGACCAGGGCCTAGCTTGCTCGTCAACTACTCGTGTTGTGCGCGCTACTGTTCTCTCACAAGTAGAAGGGACCTACAGTTTTTTGCCGACTCCGAACGGCGAAATTGAGAAGCATTCTTAGACAGCTATTACTCTTTGAGTGTTGTCAGCAGCTCGAAAGAGGTGGTACCGTGAAAAATTAGAAAAATCGGTGTTGAGTTGGGAGTCGAACCTAGACCCTTCGGCGTGTGAGCGTCGCACTCTACCCACTACGCCACTGTGACTGTTGTTCTCCGTTAATTATTTTTATTTCGTAAGATGCCTTAATCCACGCCTCTATTTAAGGACCCGCTTATTATTTTTAAAGTAAATCCATTGTTAAAAAACTAATTTTCCACACATTTCTTTGCAGGAACTTTTTCGCAACCAGCACAGATTGATCGGCTTCATTCAGCAGAACATTCGATTTTGCAGCAACCAGTCTCTCAAAACTCGCTCACAGAAGTTAGATGATGATGAGGGCTTCCAGATCACAACGATTTCGGCACAGTACGAAACAATCCCGGCACCAATCAAACATGACGACGACGTTGGCCAACAGTTCTCGGTAAGTCCCATTTAGCCACTCCACCAACTCGTATTCAACGTTCAACATCTCCATTCTTTTGACAGGCAAAAGACTTATCCGTTCGCTTGGCAACCCCACAGCAGCTTCAGCCCAAGCCAGATGCAGATGACTTGGGCTTTGGCAAGCACTTCACAGACCACATGCTCAAGTGTTTCTATCACCGAAGCTTGGGCGGCTGGCAGAAGCCCGAGATTACGCCGATGGAAAATTTAATTATGCACCCAGCTGCGAAAGTCCTACACTACGCTGTCGAGGTAAGTTCAAGTGCATCACTCAGAGTTCAACATTCTGTTTTCGAATTGCATCATCAGGCAGAGCAAATCTGTAAACTATTCGATAAGACAATTGCTAGGCGCAGTGGTCCCTATTTCTGTCATTGATGTCCACGCAGATAACCTCTCTAATCACGTTTTTTATTTTTAAAATTCTTTCTGGCAGAGAACGACCCCAAAGCGTGATTGCGTGTTGCCCAAGTCCACAGGGATGTTATCACTGGGCTGTCAGCTGATTGCTTCCAGATCCTCTGCAAGCCCCCTTCCAAGCTGATAAGGCACGAATCTGAGAAGCTTGTGTCTAAATTTCACATTGTCATGCTTACGTCAATCTCTGCCTTGTGGATTTTGTTGTTATCTGCTGATAGCCCCTAAATATGTGACATTCAAATTTAAGAACCAGATTATTGGCTTACAGAAATCCCTCCTGGGGCGCAATGACTCAAACCGTTTATAGAAGACTTTATGAAAAATAAATTAAACTAAATGAAAACAACTTCTAATGATGTTCCTTTTTATGCAGCTTTTTGAAGGCATGAAAGCATATCGTGGAGTTGACGGCCGGATACGGCTGTTCCGTCCTGAGATGAATATGAACCGCATGAACCTGACCGCTAAACGCTCCGGCCTGCCGTCTTTTGAAGGAGAGGAGTTTGTTAAGTGCTTGTCAAGACTAATTTCAATTGACCAGGAGTGGGTTCCACACACAGAAGCAGCAAGTCTCTATATCCGTCCGACACTCATTGGAATTGACGTAAGTTAAATTGACTTCGGAGTTGGTGCAGCAGGTGCTCATTAAATCATACTGTCCCCACAGCCTACGTTGGGTGTCGCCTCCTCAGACTCAGCGCTTCTATACTCAATCCTCTGCCCCGTTGGATGCTACTTCAAACCCGATTCAGACGGTTCCGTCTCGCTTCTGGCCGATCCAAGATATACAAGGTAATTTCGAACTACTCATGTCGCAGAGATTTCACATGAGTTTTGTTTGTGTTCGTCGCAGGGCATGGCCAGGTGGTGTTGGAGATCGTAAAATGGGCTCAAACTACGCTCCCACGATTAACGTACAAAAGGAAGCTGCCGCAAAAGGACTTCAGCAAGTGTTGTGGCTTTACGGAGAGGATCATCAGTTAACTGAAGTCGGAACGATGAACATTTTTATGTTCTACATTAACGATCAAGGAGGTAAGTCGCAATTTGTGAAGGTCTTTCCAGAGTCGAAAAATGAAGTCCCCGTTTATTTGCAGAAAAGGAACTGATCACACCTCCCCTTAACGGTTTGATTTTACCCGGCATAACCAGGGATTCAATTCTAACCCTTGCACGCCAATGGGGAAAGTTCCAGGTGCGAGAAGCCACCTTCACAATGCCTACGGTCTGCGAACTCCTCAGTCAGGGACGGGTAAGTCGAGAATCGCTTTAAAAGACAATTTAAAACTCATCAGCAATGACTTTCATACAGCTTCTGGAGCTCTTTGGAACGGGTACCGCTTGTGTTGTCAGCCCCATCAGTCGAATCCACTACCTCGGCCAGAACTACTACATTCCCACAATGGAACAGGAGAAGCCAGTCTTTGAGAAAATCCGCAAAACCCTCACAGACATCCAGTACGGCAAAGTGGACCACCCATGGGCGGTTGTGATCGACTAATTTGCTGCGTCTAACCGACGATGAAAATTTCGCAAATTTCACAGCATGCCAACAGTACAGTTCCAGAATAGGGTACATCTCAAAAAGTGTCTCAATTTTAACTCACAATCCGAAGTCGACGTGAAGCGAAATCTCGTGTCAGAGGTGACAAGGATATTCGGCTGCATCAACCACCCACAGACCCCTCGCGTACATTACACCAAGATAGCTCCAACCTTGAATCGGAGCTGCATTTAATGGCACTGAGACTATATGAAAATTACACCTCATCTAGCCCCTAAGGAAGACCTATTTATATTTATTTTATTTTATTCCTTGTAATCTTATTATAGACCCTAGTTGTAGCTTGTAAGTTGCTCCCCCCCTTGCATATACGAAACAAGTCTGCTAGAAATAAGGGACCGCGGACAGGGAAGCTAGGTTAAAGAAAAACACATAAAACCGTGTGGCCGGCGTGGCGTAGTGGGTAGAGTGCGACGCCCACACGCCAAAAGCCTGGGTTCGATTCCCAGCTCAACACCTTGAATTTTTCACGGCCCCACCTCTTTCGAGCTGTTGACAACACTCAAAGAGTATTAACTGTCTAAGAAAGCTTCTCAAACTTCGCCGTTCGGAGTCGGCAAAAAACTGTAGGTCCCTTCTACTCGTGAAAGAACAGTAGCGCGCACAACACGACTAGTTGATGAGCAAGCTAGGCCCTGGTCCACCTGTGGACTGTCGCGCCCTACAATTATTATTACATAAAACCGTAGTAATGTAATGTAGAATAGAACACTATTTTGAAAAATGTGGTTGTGATCGGAAAAACAAAAACAATGATAACTTTATGTGAAGACAAGCGTTCATAAAATTTATGAACGCATTTATTGGATAAGGTGTATGATGAGGAAGTTTGTTAGATTCTTTGAGAATTTTGCGAAAGTTTTATTGTATTTTTCGTTCGTTTTCGCAAAAGCAAAACGGACGGGAAGTGGTGGGAATGAATACCTTAAGAGTTACATTTCACATTGGAAATATTGTAATTACTAACGATTCTCAGGGGATTAATGACATTGATTACCGAACGTACCAGACACATGTGCATTTACTAGTTTTAAATGAACGAATTTTGAATTTTGTTTTCCTTCCGTATTTATTGCATACGTTGATAGAAGAAGTAGAAGGTATAAATGTATTATGATCCATACGAACATAAGTTTAGTGTTACTATAGTAAGTTCGTAAATACAAGTATGTCAAAAATGATTCAAATAAAATGATATCGCTATTTGAAGTGTGTGAATTTCCTTATGCCCCATCCTTTGTCATTTATCTATAAGGATTCTGTTGATTTTTTTCGCCAAAGCATTGCTTCCTGTCATGTGGAGTGGATAGAAAACATTTCTTCGCTTTAAAAAGTTTTCGAATCAATGTCCATTCAAGAAAGCAGTGGATATATGTTTCAGCTTACTGAGTGGAGTCCATTGGAGACAACTGACCAAAGCCGATAATAGCCAGACAGACTCGTTCCAGACAACAAAGGAAACTTCAGACAGAATTAGAATTTAACTATAAAATGCAATAAATCCATTAAGTGTCCCTACAGCAATCTTGGCTGGATTATTAAAGCAAGCTTTAAAAGGGAGTAGACCATACGCAGTGTTAACTATCACAGAAGTATTTAATAACTCCCAAGTTGGCGCACGTGTTGTGCGCGTCACTGGTCTCTCTCGGTACCTATAGGTTTTTGTCGACTCCGGGCAGCGAAGATTGAAAAGCATTTTATTTTTTGTTAAAAGGTTTTCGGCAGCTCGAAAGAGGTGGTGCCGTGAAAAGTTCGAGGAGTTCAGTCGGGGATCGCACCTAGACGTTCGACGTGTGAGTATCTTATTCTATCTACTAAGTCACGGCGGTCACGGAGAGTGACTACCGGTACTTAAAAGAGAAACTTGTGCACATACGGTTAAGCTCTATCCAAATGTAATTATTGACAGCTCTCGGGCGATATATAACAATCGATAGCTACAATTTTGAGGTGGATAAGGCGCTTGTCTACCTCGTGAACTCCAAATTTGACACGTTTAGGGAGATTCGACGCAGAATTACCGTTGGCAATCAATGTTATTTTCGTCTGTTAAAAGGGCTAGCGTCGAATTGCCAACATGAAGGCCAAAATAATGCCTTACAAGAAGATTATTCCACCCGTACACTTTTTTGTACGGGTGGAGCGATAGACAAAATGATAAAGCAGATAATTGATATCTTCGAAAGTAAAATCCTCTATCAAATATGTGGCCTGGTCTGCCAAAAAGACAAAGGGAGGAGAAGGCATATCCGCGAACTCTTCGTGTTGTACAGAAACGTGGGTGCAGTCCAGAAGGCAAAAAACAGATGAATACATAGACTTGGCCACATCGAACGAATGGATAACAACGCTTCAGTTCGAAGAGTCTTTAAAACTTACCCACCGAAAAGGAGAGAACGACCGCATTTGCAGGGAAAGAAACCAAGTGATCGCGGATGATAAGAAGCTTAACATTGACAACTTGAATCAGTATGCCCGGGACCGTAAGAAATTGAAAACTTGGTCCATGACCTGATAAGTAAGAACCAACAACTTAGAAGAAAAATAAATCCCATCTTTGCTTTTTTGAAAACACATAAATCGTACTTTTTGGTAGAGTGAAACAATAACTCTTAAAGGAAAGGAACATTTTTATTTTCAATTATGAGCTTGACAGACAGACAAGCAAATATTACAAGTTTGATGATTTCAACATCGACTTAATAAGTAAGTTTCAAGGTAGCACAATGGGTTGAGGCCTGTGATGTGATGTGTGTTTTGTGATGAGGCCTGAGGCCTGTGTTGTCTTCTTTGCTTGAAAATGTTGCAATATAACTTTAGCGCTATCGAATTATAAGCGATTTTAGTCATTGATTTCTTTGTATCAATTTATTTAAAAAAAACCTGGTTGATTTATTTTTCCAATAAATCTCTATAATGATGCCTGCAAATTTGTTTTAAGGAATCTGTGGGCATTTTCGGTTTAATAAATTAGCAAAGTTTCTCCCCAAGCCCACACAATAAGCAATTCGTAAAAAAAACGTTAGGAATAAACAAGTAGATACTCGAAGCCGAAAACAGTGATACTGAAAAAGTTGTGGGTTGTAGGAAGGAAACAAAGGAACTACAGACAATTCTTTCAAATTTAAATACAAAACCGGTCTTTTTCTACATTGGTGGTTTTGTTACATGACTAATTTTTATACCTTCCTCTGTTCCTACCACTGACAACAATCTGAATATTCTTCGAATATAATGGCGCGCATGTATATTGTTAATCGCTCAAAAAAAGTCTCGTTTCGATTGGTCGTAAGAAATGCTCCAAAAATACGATCGTCGTGCTACGAAACACACCTGACATCGTGACAGTGAATCGTGGATTTAAGTAAACCCGAAAGTAAACAGCAGCCGACTGAATTGGTGTTTCAAATTGAGCCAAATCCAACAAAAGTTGCTCGCGTACGAAGCATTTTCAAGCAAATGGTCGCCTGTTTTTTCGGAAAAACTGGACATGTCGCAACCGTACCAGTAAAACAAAGCAGAACGGTCAATTCTGAGTGGTACACAACCATTTGTTTGCTAGTTGTCTTCCAAGAAACTTCTTCGAAAACCAACCGCCAAAGACGGATCACTCTTTACCACGACAATGCGACCTCTAACACATCGGCTTAAACAACTGCATTTTTGAGCACTCAAAACATCGATTTGATGAGTCATCCGCCGTATAGTTCTGACTTGGCATCAAATGACTTCTTTTTGTTCCCGTACGTAAAAAATAAAATCTGAGGTCAACGTTTTTCGACACCTGAAGAAGCGGTTGATGCGTTCAGAATACATGCTTTCGAAATACTTCAGAGTGGTAAAAATGCTTCGGCAATTGCTTCAAACGCATGCATTAATGGGGAATATTTTGAAAAACAATAAATATAATCGAAAATAATAAGATTTTCCATGATTAATATTTGTTTTTGTTCTCTAATCCCGAAATATAAAAGGCAACCCTCGCATATATTTTATTTCCTAAAAATACACCCACGAATCCAGGATTATCAAGCAAACCATCATATAATTACTGAAATTTAATCAAGAATATATTTAAACTGTGCACACGTTTATGTACTGCCAAAGAACGACAATGATATTCTTTTGAACTGACATATATTAAGATCCAGAAAAAAAAATTATCAAATGTGTTTTTTGCTTTTACAATCAATTATATTTAAATGAGGAAAAAAACGAAACAGAAAAAGATGGCAACCAAAGGCACAGATTAAATAAAAAAATCAAATACATGACATTTTTATACAAGTAATACGTTTGACAAACAGTTAATCATACTGAAACCTTAAAGATAGGACAAAAAACCTATTGGTACATACAAATTAATTAACAATTACATATCTAAAATGTTTCTTTACTCACTAAAACCTTATCTACATCAATGAAACACAAAGAATTAAATTCTTAAAACACTATGAACCTAGCTATGAATAATTTGTGTGCTTACATGCTGTCTTCATTTTATTTCTGACTTAACATTACCTCACATTTCTTAAATGAATGGTTTTATTCAAAAAAATGCACCTTAAGAGTATGAATCATTAATTGTTCGATAAATTCATTTTGATTTCCACGAAAGAAAGGAAAAGACTAAAGTTTTACTTAAGTTTATCTTAGTGACCTCCGAATAGACACTTCTTGTTCACATTTTTCTTGTGATTTAATCGTGTATCTTTTTTTTCCTTTTTTCATTTCATTGTAATTTTGATTTAGAATTCTGAAATTTGTTTATTTATATTTTTCAATAGCTTATATTTTACGTTTAACATTGTTCATTTTAAATATTCTTTTATGGATGTCTCTGTATTGTTTTCAACGATCTCACGTACATATATGTATAGATTATATAGTCAAATTTAACATTTTCATTTAAATATACTTAGTTTTTAAATGGTTTGTTAATCTATGGCAAATCCTTTTGTGTTTTTCTTGAGTGAGAAAAAACTGCATCTCTTTTGTTTTGCTTTATTTATTAGAACTCTAATGTAAATTTTTTTCATCAATTAGAATAAAAAACAAATACTTGTATATAAGAATCTAACTATATTTTGACTTATACATAATAACAATTGTTTTTTTACTATTCTTTGTAAACAGTGTATACAATAATTGAAAGTTAATTATCGTTCTTTTGAAAAAATTAACAGTAATGGGAGATTCTTAAGGATATTTGGCTGTTGACGCCGTATGAGTGAAGAGATGTGAAAGTTTGATGCTTTAAATTGATGTCAAAAGATGGTCAAATCGAAATGGACAAATGCATACATTAAGGTTCAATACTGAATAACCGTCATTTGTATTCAGTTCAAAAACACGAAATTGTTTTTCTCCGAAAGTTTGAAAACATAAGCAACATCTTTCATGAAAAATGAAATCTTTTCTGCAAAAAACGAAGTATAAACTTACATCCACTGGTTCATTGAGTGGAGGGGGATATTAATTATTTTTTTCCTTTTCGACATAGTTAAAAAATTTGATCAGATTTTCATGAAAGTTGTGTTACTTCCCTAAACGAAAATATATTTTTTAGGAACACGTGCCTTTATCACTCAACCAAAATTGAGAGTTTTAGGAAAAAGCGATTTAATATGCGGAGCACAATCCCAACAATCCTCTTTTCTTCTTCGGCATTCCCGTCACTTCTAAGATCTGTATTGATTGTTGGTTTAGTTTTGGAAACAGCGTTCCCTTTGAAAAATTTAAAAAGTCATCTAATGCGCCTTAAGAGTTAGTAGTCACTCTTAATAAACCGGCAGACGTATAAAATGATTTAAGAAAGAATTAGGAATTAGATGCAAAAATCCCTGGCCTTGCTTTACGTTTATAATTTTGTTTGGAAAACATGTGTAAAAATGTCAATAAATATTATACTGGCTTCAATGAACATCAAAATCATTATGTAAGTTAAGTAAATTGTGTTTGATAGGACACAAAATGTTTTCCTAAAATATTACATAAAGAAATCTGTTATTTGATCAGTGTTTGTGATGTATGATGTGTAAGAACTACTGGGCCCAAGGCCCCTGACTTCAAGAACGAAAATTATGCGAGTGTCAAAAGTGTGGCGATAAGGATTGTATGTCATATATGAAAGTATGTTTTAACGGAAAATAGCACATAATTAAGATTTGAATGTAGCCCGAAACTTAAAAAATCTATAATCAGCTAAGAGGACTTTCGAATGCGAACCTTCTGTTTCGAGAAAAAGAGGAAGGCTGTATATTTGGCAAAAGGACTATCTACATCGCGGATGCAAGACATCCTTGACGACTGGAGAAAGTGTGTCCAGGACTGTTAACTTTGGAAAGCACATCTAAGGAATTGTATTGATTTTCATTTTTAGGAACCTGTTCAGTCCCTGATCACCGATAAATTTCCAGAATTGTGGAGTTCATGGTAATAACAATGCTACAGTCCACAGGGGGACCAGAGCCTAGCTTGCTCATCAACTACTTGTGTTGTGCGCGCTAATGTTCTCTCACGAAGGGACCTACAGTTTTTTGCCGACTCCGAATGGCGAATTTTGAGAAGTTTTTTTCTTAGGCAGAAATTACTCTTTGATTGTTATCAGCAACTCCAAAAAAAAAGGGCGCCGTGAAAAAATCGAGGTGTTCAACCAGGAATCGAACCCAGACTTACGGCGTGTGAGTATCGCACTCTGCCCACTACGCGACTGCGACCACAATGGAGCTAATGGTAAGAAATATTTACTTAGCTAAGTAACTGCAGGACTAAATCGTGTTTCTCCAATAGTTAAAATAGAAAGAATAAGTACGTTGTTCTTTTCCGAGACTCTCATAATTCTCTTATGATGACAATCGAATTTATAACGATTGTCATGTTCCCAATTCGCGGAGATATCAAACCTGCAACCCATTTGGTTCCAAATTCTATTCTTTTTCAGGGGAAACAAGAGATCAATAAAGACTGAGTATTTGCATGTAAAGGGTAGTTTGAGTTATGTGATAGACTAGCGATATTTCAAGAATGGAAGACAAGTTAGTCGTAAGGATCTTATGTTTCAATTGATGAAACGGTTGCTAGAAATTAGAATATTTTAAGAAGTTTAATCGATACAATAGTGAACAGTTTCGTGTGACCATGCTAGGAATGCGGCACGGTAAAGTGTTTACAAATACATCATTGAGCTGATTTAGGAATGAACAGGTGAAAACAAACTTCTATGACGTTACAAAGAGAATTTGATAATACACCTCTTTCACTTTTGAACCCGTCAAATGCTGGAACTTTAAAATATTCAGCTCTAGGATTTGGCCTGCAATTGAGAGTAACTTTCTATGTTATATGTAAACAAAATTTAGATTCCAACGTTAAAGCTTCTTAATTGCTACTTTGATTTTTAAATTCTCAAACTTTTACTGACGCGAATAAACAATATACTGTCACACAACAGCAGCCAGAGAGCGATAATTTACTTTGGGTCATGTTATATTGAGCAGTAAACATTTGCTGAGCAAATAGCCTTAAAAATATCACATTACATTTACATAGAAGACAAATTTTAATCGAAATGCATTGCTTTGTTCTAAAAAAGTGGTGACATGACTATCAAAAATGTGACGACACAAGTTTAAGGTATTAATTTTCTTTGACTTGAATTAGAGATCTATTAGTTAATTCATTTTATTTTTCGATTTGTTCATTTGAATTTGTTAACTCTATTTGTTATTATTAATCCAGAGATAGCTTAGAATTTGTTTGTTTATATATTTCTTTAAGTGGTGTTGTATATGAATATGCTTCTTTGTATTATTAAAAAAAATAAATAAAGCAATTGGGTTTACAATAGAATACTTCTATATGTCTACGTGGTATATATCTGTATATATATATCAGTTAAATAAATATTTCCTCTGATAATTATTTATTTCTTCTTTTTTTGTTGAATTTGTTTTTTTTTATTAGTTCGTTTAACAAATGCAAATGCGTTTTGTTTTTGTTTTTAACTTTGGCACAATTAAAACTTTGTTATTGTTTCTTTAAAATTTCGTCAATTCAGCATTGTGGAAAATTTGGTATATTATAGTATGTTTGAATTGGCGTTGTGAGTACTCTGAAAACAAAAATAAAAAGTAACATAAAAATACAAAATTAACATTAAAAAACAAGATCATGCAAAAACAAAACACAATGTGGGACTCAAACATTTTATCCTTTAAACACAAGCTTATTTGTAAAAGCTTTAATGTTCACATTCAAGCATACCCACCCCTTATGCATCTGTAAGGGATTTTGGGGGTGCGCAAAGTTACACTTCTCTTCGTTATAAGTTCGTTGATATTTTAGTTATTCGTTAGAAGGACGCGACTCGTTAAGTCTCGACACAAAAATTAGAGTTTTAACGACAAGAAAATAAAACACTATGATTCCTAGTCAAAATTAAATGCAGAACATATCACAAAACATTACACAAAACCAAAAACAATCTCGAGTATTCACAACTGGTCACAAGCAAACATAATATGTCTGTTGAGGCCTGAAACTGGAACAATTCTAAGCGTGTGTGCCGAGAATGATTTCTAAAACCATTGGAGTGGTACAAAATTGAAGTTATTTTGCATTGTATTCGAAATCGTGAAGAAGATATAATTAACTGTCAAACGTGGACAACCGTAATGTGTAATAAGAAAAAAAAAAACAACCGAACACATTGTGCCGATAAAGCTAGAAATTAAAGTGTTTCTCTGTTCTATTCCATTCTGTTTTTCTCTCCAATATGTACACCTTCCAAACAACTTACGTCTTAAATATGTGAGGAAACTCATTGGCTATTGCGCGAACTAACTTCTGATCGTCGGCACTGCACTCGGTTTCTTCACAAAAAATGCGAGTAAATATTTTCATAAGTTCCTGTTTCCGATATTGATTTTTCTCGTAGTTCGTGCTTCGCACCATGCACCGGCACAGATTCAAATACTTCCCACGCATCTGACAAAAGAGAAAATCGCTTTGTTATGGCAGGCTGTTGGAATCTTTGTGCAACTTACCGGGTTGCCCGCGCACAAATCTGAAAGCTGCCGAACGACAATGTCGAACACCACTATTCTATCGTTCGTGTAGACCATCATGGCCGTTTCGGGAATCGTGAAGATGTCTGTTATCATTTTGAGGACAGAGTTGGTTTCCAATGCATGTCGAAATGACTTCAGCGGATCCTCTGCAATGAGTCAAGACAAATGCGAATCATTCACTGGTGTCTGGGGTGTCAGCAGTTGTACTTACCTTCACGGTTCAACAAGAGGAGAATTTTTTCCGTAAACACTTTTACAGTGCGTAACTTTTGCATGGCTTGCAACACATAATTTTGATAGTATAAATCAAACTGGAGATTATATGAAAGCAGGAGATAGATGACCAAATCCACGAGCTGCTCTGGGTGATTGCCTTCGACGATTTCCAGCAGAAAAGTGCTAAAGTCCACGCCAAGAAATGCTGAAAAGAGATTGCAAACATTGAATGAATGTGTTTTCAGATTAAAAGTTTGCAAATGTTCATATGAACATACCATCGTGAGCCACAGGCATTCGTTCTCCCTGAGAAAAGATGGTGGTCAACATTTTTACGAGCTCCTTAAACTTGGGAACGTTTGAAAAATGCGACTTCATATCTTCCACCTGTGAGAAGGATAGGCGACACATTGAATGAACATTCACTGTTTAAGTACTTTGTCGGTTTTGAAGGGGTCTGTGAGTGTGTTTGATTTTTGTTACATCTCCCAGCCCGTATAATTACTCACTATTTCTAGAGGTAGCACCGAAGTGAGCAAAATATCAATGATGGTCCTGTCCAAGTGGCATGCGGCGGCAAATGCTCGTAGCAAGAGTTTCTTGATCGGCCAACTGGTTTCCATTTGGTAGAACTGCACCATATTTATGAGACTCTCATACTGATCACAGGACATTTCGTAACAGCAAATATTCTCGTCTGCGTTCTCCTGCAAAAGAACATAAATCGTCTCAGAATTCAAAATGGGATCCCATCGAAGTTTTTACCAAGATATCAACCAACTCCTCTAGAAACTGAATAATTTCATCTTCATCCTCGTACAGCATCCACGTGCGTTGCTCCGAGTCATTCTTGCAATCGGCCAACTGACAAAATATATCTTGTAGACGTTTAGAGTCATGCGTCTCACCCAGGAGCTCCTTGGGTGTTTCCACCTTATCGGTGACATGCACAGCCACGGCTTCCAGGTACGGGTTGATAGCACCGTTGTACAGCTGCTCCAGGCTTGTAAGCACAACTCGCAGCGCCTCGCAGGAAAGGTCGAAGCTCAGATTCGTACTTCTACGAATAACCTCGACGATTTGATAGACGTCAGCGGAATCAACTTTGACGTCACTTCCAGCAGCTGCGGCCGCTGAAGCGGCAATGATGGCCGCTGCAGCGGCGCTGTCATCATTTTCACTGTCAGTGTGCTGGAGATGATGGTGGTGATGCTGGAAGTGTGGATGATTGTGATTGTTGCTGGTGCTGTTGGTTTCCTTTTCACTATGCTCATCACTAACCACGTCCTCCTTTGGCTTTGAGTCTGCCGCTGTTGTCTCTGTGATTTCACTGGCGTCTGTGCCGGCACCATTTGCCTGTGTGATGGAAGTCTCCTTGTAGATTGTGACAACGTCCTCGCTAGTCGTTGTTGTGGTCGTTGTTGTCTCAGAGGGCTCAGATGTTACACTGTTGTCTCGATTGTCTTGAACTGGCTCAATTTGCTTGGCAATAATTACTCCCATGCTGGGACTTTCCTGGATCATTTGCGGGGGCACTGCAGTGCCCACTGATGGACTGGACATCGATTTCTTACCGGAGTCCAGCCGCTTCGATTGTGTTGGGCTTTGCGGGTCTTGCTGCTGTTGGAACATTTTCACTCGTGGCGATGATGGATTGTTGGAATCCTTCTCAGAGGATTCGTCGTTCTCCTTATCTACATGGTTGCACTGAAAAAGGAAGTAATTGGGCCAATATTCTTTCTGGATTCTGAATAGTCTTACCGAGTAGAAGCGTTCTATGGCGAGCTTTTTTTCCCTGAGTCTGTCGAGAAGCTCTTCTTTGGCTATGATACCATTTATCTCGGTGTCTTTGGAGATTTCCAGCGATTCAATGCTGGAATTGAGGAAGCTGATAAGAAAGTCCGGTTCAACCTGCAAAATAATAGAGACTTTCTTTACCAATTTCCAAGCAAGAGGAGGGGAGCTTTGGCAGTGTGCCGGATGTAAGGACATAAAACTTAAATTGACTTTACACCATGTGATGTGATTTATTCCCCGTTTTGGCAGCTTCCATGGGGACATATCTCAATTAAACAGGCCAATCTCCTTTAGGTTAATTAACCTTGTGTCATATTCTGTGACCTGACATGCCTGTCCACTCTTATCTGCAGTAACGACGCCGACAGCGGCCAACATTCCACTTGCACGAACATCTAGGCCACTTGACATGGAGGTAACAACGATCAGTTGCTACTTGAAAGGACTTCGAATTTATTCATGCAAATCGACCAGAGCCTTGTCACAAAAAGGAACGAGCTCCACCCTTAACCGCAATGATTTATTATTTTTTTCATCTGCATGTCTGTTATTAAAGCACGCAAACGAACCACTACATGAATACATAACTCTGGTTAGGCGACCTACCCCACCCCCCTTAAAAGCAATTAACCGCACAAGAGAATGTTTCACATTTCAGCCTTGAAAACACGCTTAATTTTTGATACTTCTGCACTCTCCTTTTGTGCCTGTCACGACGAGAAAAATGCACTCTTCAGCGAATCAAATAGCACTTCAAATCGATTTACCCCCACACGAGTGCAAGTGACGGTAAGCCTAACCTCCCCAGAAGGACTCGAATCAGGTTATTGACATCCTCCATCGCACTGCACTCTGCAGACAAGCTTAAGGGTGTGGGCACTAGCTTCCGTTTACAGTCTTCCTCCGCAACTTTCAAGGCCATGCCGAGCACTTTTTTTGTATTCCCATTTTCGGGCATGTGTGTCCCGACATGGGCATATACTTACCTTTATTTTCATTACGTAATTTGATGGGACAAAACCAATGTTGCCCTTCATGCTGACCACTTGCCACCAATTCCTCTGACGGACACTGGTCTGATACAGGATAAAATACTCGCCCTCGTCGAAGCTAATTGTTTTGGGGTACACAGCTTGGAAATCATAAAGTGCCTTCAACATTTCGATTGTTTCTGTGAGAAAATAGAAGGAAAGGACACATATGAGAGGATCTTTTTCGCATTTAAAACACAATTGATAAGCATTTTATGGCATCGAATTCCATTCTATTGTGCGAAGCAGATTATAAATAAATTTTTGCAATTAAATTTAGACACTTACCCATGATTCTTGTGTGGCAAAATTTGCACTTTTGTTTTTGTTTATTTTGGAAAATTCCGTGCGCAGATATGAGGAAAACTACCCACCCATTCGCGAATATACTGCGAAATATTTTTCAACTCTCAAATTAACATCAACACACGAATTTTAAGGTAATGGGAAAATGTCAAAAGTATGTTTATGTTTGATGTGTAGGACAGTTTGCTATGAAAGTGTCATCGCGTAGTGATGATTCGAACCTTGACGGAGGTCACAATCATGACGATAACTTATATTATGGAATGATACGAAAATATTCTTGGCTTACATAATTAAAGATTTGTAGCACTAATTCAAAGTTAGTAGGGTAGTGATTTAATTTCTTAGAACGTACAACCCCCACTAATGTCTGTGAAGCCCACAGCCATGTGATGTCTTCAAAAACTGAAGCTTTCCTTCCATCAAGATATGTCAAACAGATTTTCCAATACATGTCAGATGACTGTGAATTTTCTTGCAATAAGCGGTGAAAATTGTCTCCTTACTGCATACAGCGCGATTAGCGACGGAAAATGAAACTACTAAATGTACCTTTCTTCTGTCAATATATTTCCCTCTTACAAGAAAATTTCATTTAGGATCATTTTCGTATACGATTTACAAGAGACAAACTCAAATTTGCATTTTTCAGTGTATGTCGTATGCATTTACTCATTCTCTAACACTAACCTAAATGACCCGCATCACCTAACATATATATTTTTCATAATTCCTTAGTTCCACCAACTGACACCGGCAAAAGGGAAATTTAGTTTTTGCACCTCATCGAGTACTGGTCCCTGCCTTACATAAGCCATTAGCCATTCCTGTCAACTCGCTCGTATCGTGAAAAGTGGTAAAGAAAATTTTCATTTGTTTCAAAAAAAAAGTGCAAAGTTTTTAAACAATTATAAATTCCAGCTTCAGCCAAAATGATGCAACGTGCTGCACTCACCACTAAGGTTCTCTTCGCCCCGGTTGTTGAGAATGGAGTTCAACAACAGCGTGGCATGGCCACCCTTAAGTCCATTTCGCTTCGGCTGAAGTCGGTTAAGAACATTCAGAAAATTACGCAATCCATGAAAATGGTCTCAGCCGCTAAGTTCACACGGGCTGAGCGTGATTTAAAAGCGGCTCGTCCTTATGGTGAAGGAGCTCAACAATTCTTCGAAAAAACCGAAATGGTTCCCGATCCAAAGGAGGAACCCAAGAAGCTTATGATTGCCATTACCTCAGATCGTGGTCTGTGCGGTGCTGTGCACACAGGTGTTGCACGTCAAATTCGTAACGAGCTGCAAAAGGATGAGAAGAACATTAAGGTCATCTGTATTGGCGACAAATCTCGTGCAATCTTGCAGAGGTTATACAACAAAAATATCATTATGGTCGCCAACGAAGTTGGTCGTCTACCTCCCACCTTCCTGGATGCTTCACGCATTGCCAACGAAGTTATGACCGTTGGTTATGAATTTACCGAAGGACAACTGGTCTACAACAAATTCAAGTCGGTGGTGTCTTACCAGATGTCCACAATGCCAATCTACAGTGCTCCCGTTGTGGAGAAGTCTGAAAAGTTGGCGCTGTACGATTCCTTGGATGCTGAGGTGATCCAAAGCTACATGGAATTCTCGTTGGCTTCTCTGATCTTCTTTGCCATGAAGGAAGGAGCTTGCTCTGAACAATCCTCGCGTATGACTGCCATGGACAACGCTTCCAAGAACGCCGGTGAAATGATTGACAAGTTGACTCTGACTTTCAACCGTACCAGACAGGCCGTCATCACCAGGGAACTTATCGAAATTATCTCTGGTGCTGCTGCTCTGGATTAAGCTGCAATCAATCGATTTATTTATCGTTTGGAAAAAACAGCAAACAACAACAATTCGACTAGTTATATAATGCTGCAGTTATTGGAATACCATTGCGAATGTATGCGAAAATGAAGGTTTAAACGAAAAGAGTAATGTTATTGCAATTTTTGGAGAATAAAACTCAAACACCTGTAATTAACATGTGTTTTGTTTGTTTTTCTAAGATTTAGGGTTATGTTCTGAAATAGTTGTAGATGTGGTGGTGGTTATTTAAGGGAATTTTTGCCATTTCCAGGCGAATGCTTTGAGAATATGGTCAGGTTAAGCAATCTTTGGACAGATTTCAGTTTGAATTTGGTAAACAAAAGATGGCGTTCTAATTTGTCTGTTATGATTTGAACATTAAACAAAGTTATCGATCTCATTAACCGGATCAAGGCAATGTTCAAGTTTCTGTTGTTTACCTCTTTGCATTTGTTTGCGGCCACACGTGTATTTTTCAGTTGCATCGTTGCAGACTCGAAGGTGTTCGGCAAATACATTCTGTGGCTGCATTAGGTATCCGTATCGTTGGTATCGAGTCCTGACAAGTTAGTAAACCAGGGCTGTAATCACGTATCTTTTCAAGCGACTATCGTCCGGGCGATCCACTTAAACTACTCCAGCCTAGCGCCTTTCAATAACGGAATTCATTCAGGCCTTCACAAAGAAAACGATACTCATGCCAGCAGTGACAGTTATGTAAAGTCTTTCCTCACTTTTCAGTTGTTTAACTTAATTTTTGAAACATTAATCCTTCTTAATCACTTATTTATATACTGCTATACTTATTATACTGCTTAGTTTCACTTTCGGCTTATCCCCAAGTTCATATTTCTTATTTTTGGGTACGTTCCTTGCCTTAATGATGGTGATAGGTCTCTCTGGCTTGTCTCTCTCTCTAGAGAAGCGGCAACCTTTGCTCAAAGCGGTTTTAACATGTCAATATTTTTGAGAAGCTTTCTCGTAGAATATTTACATCCTTTAGACACTGAGCACATCGCCGCTGATCCAGAACCATGAAAAATTGAACTCGAATCAGAATTCAAACCTACCAAATAATAATAAACGCACTTACCACTTATGTGCCTTTGTCATTCGGAATAAATTTATGTCATTGCACATTTAACTGTTCCTTCTCTACTAGCCTATAAAAGCCAATCCAAGGCACCTATTACATATTTTGGCGTTTTATCTATCGTCTATCAAGCGTTTCCAAATAACAACGCCGACGAAATAAGAAAGATTGACCTGATTTGATCTTTTGATCAAGAAAATTTAATTCTAGCTCAATCAACAATGTTTCGAAATAACATCTGCAAACAAGGTTTATTTCTCTGTTGAAGGTGTGGATGTACTGCATTGGAGCGCTTAGACTCAAATACTGGTCCATTGTACTACTTTCAAACAAGATTAATTTGGCATGGGATTCTAATCGAAATGACGTCTGATAAATTCATATCTTCCTCCGATGGGACAAGTGCTTTAGCTATCTAGGGAATGAAAAAAAATGCTGCTTTTATTTATTTTTACAGATTTTGAAGTAAATCTTGTAATATTCATCTGTGTTCAGTTCTAACAGCTCATATCCAACCGATAAGCGTCAAAATTTTGGCAGAGGTCGTGTAGTAGCTGCCTAAATCTGCGTTCTCTGCTAAAGTCAAGTTCACAAACAAAGAATACAATTTCTTTCACGACAAAGAACCACGTGCAAGCATACATTGCACTAGCTCTCACTAGTCTGTAAATCGGAAGTGTATTAACCATTAACCCCAAATCGTTAAAGGTAGACAACCAGATTCGTATTCATTAAAAGGAAACGAGCGCATGAGAAGTTCACAAAAAATATAGAAATAGAATAAAACAAATTATTTACCCTTTTTACAAAAATGTTTCACAATATTATTATCGTTATTACTATTTATCATCATCATTATCATCATTTTGTCAACTTATACATTAATCAAAAATAAAACAAATTTCTCTCTTCTTCCAACATACAATATCTCGAATGTCATCTGCCTCAATTTAGATGCGGAAAGAATCACAAATTGTAAACAAAACCGAAATACAGTGTGTAGCATGTTTCATCTCACAAATCCTCGGTCAGAAAGCGCGTTTAAAATCGGAATAAGATTGTCAAATAGGATTTCATAAATTAATTTAAACAAAGTACAAACTGAATAAAATTATCAAAAAAAAAGTTACAAAACAAACAAACAAAACTTAAGTTCGCGACCTGCATCATTTTGTTTCATTAATTATTTACACGAATTTACACAAACAACTCACATCGGTCATGCAGATTTAAGTTCGCCAGGGCAGAGCACAGGTTGTTCGTCTACTTGAGTGTGGAGAGGGGCACTCTTCCTCTTGGCCGAGTTAACACATGATGGCGCAGCGGTGGTGTTTAATGTGTTTTTGTTTTCTCTTCTTAAATACTATTAATGGAGGAGGTCTCTTCAATGAATGTCTCACTGTCGTACGAATTTGCTGTTTTCTTATTGAACGTGTGTATGCGTGTGTGTGTGTGTGTTCTGATTGTAGGAAGTTCGATCGGTTTAACCTTATTTTTATTTTTTTTTTTTATTTTTTGTAAAATACATTTTTCCCTTTTTATGATATTTTTTATAAAAAAAAGTTCTATGTTTGCAAAATAATAACATCTTCTGTTAAGTCTACCATTTCTTTTTGTGCTCGTCCATGGAGACACCACCAGGTCCTAGTGACACGATCATCAGAAGACCGCCAATGACTGAGAGTGTCTGAAAAGAAAATACGTGTGGAATTTTAAACAAGTTGAGGAAAAGAAAAGGAGAAGGAAATAAATTATAGAGCACTGCTCAGGAACATTCAGAAGACAGAGTAGATCAAGGTTTAACTTTGAATACTTGTAAGGTTAGTCGCGCTGCTAAAAATAAACCAATGAAGAATGACTAATATTCCCCAAGGATTTGTTCGCTTAAAAAGTAGAAAATGCTTTTCTCTTTCCAACCAGTCTGTTTCTGTACATGTCATACGTCATGCGACATGCGTGTATTTTCAACATTTTGTGCTTTGATATTGTATCCTTTTGTTGTCATATAATATTGAACCAAGGAACAGCTTGTGTGTGAAAAATAATGAATTTCCTCATAGTCCTACAATGTTAGCCCGATTTATTCTGACCGATGTAGCCTACAATCCAATACCATACAGCAAGACACAAAAATCAAACTTACCTGGAAGAAGTCATATTTAAGGAAATCTCTTAGAGGCTTATAGGAGGGAATGGTCCACCACGCGTTATGGTATAAATTCAAGACAGTCAAAAGTGCTACCAGAATAAGTGCAGACAATTTTGTTTTGTATCCAATGGTGACTAAAACCATCAAAATCGAACCGACAATATCCTGAAGGATCTGCAAAAGCAAATAACGCAGTGAATTAGATTTTCTCAAACTTCTAAATATTTACTTACTTGTAGGAAGCTAAATTCGAAGCGAATGAGAGTGATAAACATAAATGCTAAGAGCACACGTCCGGCAAGCTGCATCACATTCTTTGGCTTGTTCTCACCGAGCGATGGAACACCAGCGAATAGACTTCGTCCTTCAACTCTCGACTCGGCCAATACAAGCAGCAGAGCTCCGATAAGAGCCAAGTTACGTAACAAAAATTGTAAGTCCCATAGAATTGAGTAAGCAATTGTCTGAAAGAGATACAAATGCCATCTATATACCCTCAAATATTATGTGGAACACTTACCTGCAGAACAACAATGAAAAATAGAATTCCAACAGCTATTTCAACCTTAAATCTAGCGATAACCATTCCGCATCCTCCAAGTTGTCCAATTAAATTGATAAGAACGAAGACTGTTGCGAGGAATTTGCCACAGCCCCAGCTCATGTCCATATATTCACGCTGTTCGCTCCATTGGAACCACATGCGAAGTCCATCTTCGAAGAATGTTGCTATAAGGCAAAGACGGGCAACTGTGGGCAGGATATTTTTTCCCTTGCGGATAACCTGTTTTGGAAAACATAAAATTGGTGCGTGTTAAAGTATTGAGAAGACGTGTGGAACGGTGATTCAGAAATGATTAGTCAGTCACAGCAAACTTACATTGATGGAAAGCAAAACTTTCGTTTCAGATAGCGCTCAGACAAAATTAACAAACAATGTATAAGAACACCTAAAAGGCTGCGACTCTTACTTTCTGCAGGGAAATTTACAAAGACGAACGGATGGCACTTCGACGCACCGACAACACTGTTCCAGTTGTTGAATCTTAACAATTGAAGCAACACAAAAAAGTCACTTTCTCGCATGAAGTACACAAGTTTAAGATTAAGTCAAGCAAATTGTACCCAAAAAAGGAACGTTGTCTTAGACCAACAGGAACACCAAAAAGAGACAAATTATGTTGAAGAAGAACTCGCAACGTCTTTTTTTTAACACTACAGAATAGGAAAAGGAGCTCTGATAGAATTCAATACAGAGCCAAGCTCGGTTTAGTCATGACAGGAACATAACAAGTGTTTGTCTGTCACAGCTACATCCAGGGCACAAGCAAACCTAAATACGCCAGCACGATTGTTCTTTCTGCTGTTTAGGTCGAGAGAAACATGACAAAGTCTACCTGTTCATTATCTAAAAAGTAATAAAGCATAAATTAAATTTATCCAAAAAGTTACAAAGTACTAAGTGCCCATTAAAGTTAAAGGGGCGAAAGAACATTTCTTTTAAGTTGTCACAGTTTCCTTTCTCTCCACTACGGATTGGTTTGTTTGTATAGCAGATTTCGAAGGACAACGATTTTGCTTCTCGGTGCCGCATAAATGTGTTAAAAAATTGCAAGACAGGAGTTCCTCCACGAGCGCGTTGTGGGAAAGACTTGATTTGTGCAAATAGAGAAAGCGTGAAGGTTCGCAATAACATACCGAAGATGTTTACAAGTGAAGTCTAGGGTCGTATGTACAACCTTTGATTAAAACGCAAAGCAAAGGCATTCAGTCCCCGAAGTAAACATTATTTCTTGATTGATTCGTTTCATTATGTCCTAGATTAATTCAAAGTCATAGAAATAAATTTCCGTTCATAGAAATACATTTCCGGTCATATCGAGGGTATTAAAAATACATTGGCAGACAGACATCCGCAATACAAATATGAGAGTAAACTCATTAAGCTGGCATTTGTCGCGCCTCTCACAGAGACATTGTCATCCTCAAGTGCCCCTGCCCAATTTATTTTAAGATCATAAAGCCAAGCAAAAAATCAAACACACACACGTTACGCCTGTAACGACACGAAGATTTTCTTTTCTTTTTCTGCCACGAGTGAAAATACCACAAACTGAAATCAGCATAATTAGTTTATTGTTGTTACATTTGTCTTTTCTCACGGCGACTATGTCGGGACTTAATTACTTTTCCTTTCGAAAGAAAGTGGGACGACCTTGAAACACGTACTCGCTTGCCTATGTTTTATGGTTTATGTTCGAAAAAGAAGTTAAATTTCTATTTTTCTTATCTTTCCTCCCTGTTCTTCATTCAACACCTGTTGAAGCAACACACACACACATGACAGAGTCCGAATAACTCCCCAAAATTGATCAAACTCCCAGTGGTTGTATAATATTATCCCTCTCGCACAGACAATCAGTATACAATGAACAAGAACCACGTTTTCAGTTCAATCACAAATTTATTTGAATATCATTGTATCCTCACATTTGACTTGTGACGTGTCCCCTTGATCGTAATGAACTCCCACCACTACTACCAGCTTGGGCCCCAGTACAGCGATAACGAAATATCTCTGCCTGATCTCGGATTAAATTCAAAGATCTCTGCTGCTTTGAGGCTTAGTCCGCTACAATGGATTGGGTAATGATGATTTCTAATACGTGGGCACGATAACAGCATACCTCTCGCCCTTGCTCGGCTATGTGTATGTGACAAGTGACAATCGAAAAACAAAAAACTATAACAAAGCGACCAGCTCTTAAGAGTTGAGTAATGTATGCACATAAGTCGCCTCTGTGGTTACGTTGTGGTCCATCGTGGCGGAATTACAAAACTGGTTTCGTCGTTCCGTGCAATGTGAATTCGGCATTTTGGAATCTAAATCTTGTCTTTCTTTCGACAAACACATCAGTTTTTCATTTGAAATTTTTGGGTCGAGCGAAAGTGGTCGATCGTCAGTTGACTGGTTTGTACACAATCCCTATTACTTATCTGAATATGCATGCCCCTCCACGCAGCTTATTGTAGCGTGTAGAAGACAGTGACAAGGGGAGTGATGAAAAAGTGTATGCTAACCTGGAAATTCCAGTAACATACGTGCATTAGAATTTCAGTAAATTTCACCTCTTTACAGTTACTAGCCGTATGAAAAGCAAAAGTTCTTCAAAGTCATCGCTTAACCGTTAAGTGGAGAACGACAAGATTTTTTTTATAGTTACACCTACAATGCAGGCTCACAGAACGTGAGGCAGATAAGAGAGTTCAAGTTTAAAAATCAGTTTTCGTTTCGGGAACTTTGCTTTTAAAAATGTTCGATGACGTTGACAATTTCACATTCATAAGCAACTGTCAGTGGCTCCACGCTTCGCTAACTTTAGCTAACTTTTTATCGCCCTTGAGATCTTTTTTGCATGCGAAAGGATTTTTCGCCAAGAAAATGTTTACCTTATTCGCTGATTGTAAGTCTTGTGCTGACGTAGAAGAGAAATCTCAAAAAGGAGGGACTCCTGTCGATGACACTTACCTGATCGGCGACGTCCTCCGTCTTGGAAATATACTCATTTGGGATGTTCATGATAACTATAAATTAATGTATGGAGAAATAAACGAACACACACACTTATGGCTTAGTCCTCAGACAGGCACACTTAAATATATTATGTTATTGTTTTGAAAAGCAATTTTCCTTGCAACAACTTCACTCGTGCTAATATAAACGAAAACGATTTATGAATTGAATTGTACCCAGAGAGCGAAAGATGGACATTGGAATAAATGCCAACTTGTAGATGGGTGAACAGACAGCTGTCAGAAGAAGAGCTAAGCGCAATCGACTATGTGATCGAAAGAGATGGAGCTTGTGTGCAAAATGAAAGTTTTGATGGGCTTTTGTGAATTATGTTCATGTGCTCCTTGTCTGGCAAATGAAAGTTTTTGTTGGTATGGACTTCAGGTAAAATGTCAAATGATGTGTAAGTTCCACAAAATGACAACAAATTGGTACATGATTTCCATGCTTTGAGGATACGTTACATTTATGAGTTGATTTATTACAGATTGGATCTTGTTATATATACGATTTAATTTGTTTCCATCATAAGCACGGATATGTTAAACTTGGTTTGTTCATTCCCACATATCAATTGATTTAAGACTTCACAGCAATACAACCAATTATGTCAAGAAAAGGGCGCAATAAGAAACTCTATGAAGCAATTGATAGGGTCAATTGAGCAAATATATTGAGCTATACGTTGTCCTTGACGTTTTATAAAAATATCCAATTTTAAGCGACTAGTGGGGAGTATGAAGTTAAGATTCTAGAATTTTGCAGTTACGGTGTTCATACTCACAATGCTAAAGCAAGCACAGTATTTTTGTCTATTATGAGTTAGTGTATGTACAGACTTGTATGACTTTTAACGAATGTGTGAAATTCTATTATTTTGACTGAAATTATGACTTTGTGCTTGGAATATGTACTCTTTAGATATCAGAATTATGCCACTTTGTTTTACGAAGAAGCATGTTGTTTGTTATACGGTGTTATAAATCTGCAAAAACAGAATAATAAGTGATTTCAGTTTGTACTGTACAAAAATACGCACTTATTTCCGCACCGTGAATGGCTCACACAAAATATTTGTCACTGTTTTCTTTTTTTATTTTGTTAAAGCAAAATTAGAAACAACGCAACTTTTACTTGGACGCGGGAGGGGAATATAATTCCTTCGCACGAAAATAGGATATCGGTAGGAGAAAAAAATCTATTTATAAATTTCTGTCCAGTGGGAGTGAATTGTGTCTGGTGGAAAGTTTATAACAAAGGCATTACACCTTCTGGATCCCAATTAGGAGAGTCTCGATTAGAGATGGACCAACTTGTGGACTGGCAAAATAATTATCAAAATATTCGCGATCGTGGACAGTACCTGCTGGACACAGAAAAATGGGCAGATTGTCACTTTCTTGTCGGTACACCTCCGAATCAGAAATTGCTGCCGGGTCACAAACTGATTCTTGCCATGGCATCGCCAGTTTTCGAGAGGATGTTTTACGGGAACCTACTGGACAAAACCGATCCAATTGTCATACCTGACGTTCAGCCGGATGCGTTTCGTGCCATGCTGGAGTACATATACTCGGATAAAATAAACATCAGTTCTTTCGACAAGGCCTGTGAGTTGTGCTATGTTGCCAAGAAGTACCTGCTACCTCACGTAGTCGCACACTGTACCCATTACTTGTGGGCCGACCTGAGTCCCAAGAATGCCTGTCGGGCGTACGAGTTTGCCAAACTTTTCGACGAGCCACGTCTTATGCAGAGTAGCATGGGGGTAAGTGTACAGAAAGTGTATAGTTTGCAAGTGATCTAACTGAAGGCAACTTTCAGATAATTGCAGAGAAAACAAAGGAAGTATTGGCAGACCCAAACTTTTGTGACATAGAGATCACCACTTTCCTGACAATCTTGGACTGTGATAAGCTCAACATTGACTCAGAATTGGACCTGTTTAACGCAGTTCTTCGGTACGCCATGGAGAGAGGTTTGATGCCAGATGACAACGATAACGCACCCAGCACTAGCTCCAAGGTACAACAACCCGAGCAGGAGGTGCAGCCAATCGATGAAGAGCAGCCAGTTGTCGACGTTGTCTCAATGCACGATGGCGCAGAGCAGAGCGAGATGAGTGAAGCGAAGGACGTGCAGGGAACAACGGTTACCGAACGTCATCAGCAGCATCTATCCGCAATGGACGAGCACCAGAAGAACATTGACCACACCCTGCTCAAGCAGGCTGTGAAGAAGATACGTTTCCTTACCCTCACCCCACAGCAGTTCGCTGAGGGGCCGGCTCGATCGAAACTTCTGTTGCAACACGAAGCTCTTTCGATCCTAATCAATATCTCTAGCCCGGGCATCAACGATTGTCCCATGCCAGAGGGATTCTGCACATCTCGCACCATGAGGAAAATGAATTTTCCGCCCCCGACCAGGCACGACACGTACGATGACTTCCGTCTGCCATCGACTGAGAGGACGTGTACGACGGTATACGATTTCTCAAGTCCCCTGGTCGGGAATCGGTTTGCAGACAACGATTTAACGAACGACACCAGACGATCGTACTGCGTTCGAACTCTTCACCAGCAGTTTGACTATCGCAACACTAGCGTTACGGACTGCGGTTTGACGTTTCAGGTGGACACCAACATCCTGATCACCGGTTCGTATGCGAATAAAAGAAAAAAAATTGCTTGAAGGTCTAAGGTTGTCTGTGTCGTGTATTTTCAGGCGTCCAAGTGCCAACACAGGTACTCTGTGGCGAACTTATGAATTCGGCTGGTTTCTCAGAACGCTACGCCGAGATCCTGTACGCCCACGTACAGGACATGCATGGATCTCGTCTCACATACACTCACTGCACTTCCCGTGTGCGCTACGATTCATTGCTGGAGATCTCATTCGACAAACCTGTCTATATCTACCGCAATCGAATCTACAAGATCTACGTGGTGTTCAACAAGATTGGCTGGTATCCAATGTACACTTGCGTGCCCGACATTATATGCGATAGGGTTAAGTTTATGTTCAATGTTGGTGCTGCCGGTGAGTCGGTCCGTGACGGATTGATTCGAGCTATCATCTTTTTGCACACCGACAATCAGTCACCGTCACCCGACCGACTGCCCGGCTTACCTTTTGCTTCTCTTCCATATAATACATAGTTTCCTTAAATGTTTTATGTATACTTAACCATTCAATTGTGCAACCCTAATACTTTTAAATAAAAGCTCAAAAATATCCAGACATGAATGCGTGTGGTTTTTTTACATGTGTCGATTATGAAAAGCAAATTGTTTTGAGGTTTGATTTTCAATAAATTTTTTTGACAGGTATTGAATGAGCTTTGTCATATTTGTTCAGTATCGTTTGGCAAGTCATCATGGAAAGACTCACATGAGAACAAACTCCAAATTGTGCAACGTGTATTACGAAAATCGGCCTCCTGTATTCTTGCTATTCGAGTAATTAATATCTTTTTAGAGAGAATGCCTGAAACCGTTTGAAAAGTTGAGGTTTTAGACTTGGGAAGCTTACAATTTTGTATTCTATGAAAATGACACACCAAATATTTGTCTAATTCAAACTTTCATATGAGATTGAGACGATCTAACCGATATTCCCACTACAATCGACGTATTTTGAAAACAGCATAAAACTACGTGTTGTCACATTTTCCACATCATATCAGAAAACAAATCTGGAAATGCAAATGCTAACACGGCAGACACAACTGCCAGAAAAGTTTGACTAGCTGCAAGCATACGCGAATTATGTACATAGACTTACGAATTTGTGAACATACTGTGTCTTCTTGGAAGGAAGAACACATCCACAATTATTTGAGGCCAAGAAACGATGCAGAAAGCACACGTTGCGATCATAATTATCTACGTAATTGTTCACTTTAATGGGGGCGAATTCAAACGTAATTACCTTACGGCATACTTGAACCAAGCCAGTGTTCATCAAAATATAAGGTTACGCGTTGAATGCGTTAAACGCATTCAATGATATATTAAGGTACTTCTCTATTCTTTTAATCATAATATACAAGGTCTGTTTAAAAAATAAGTTGAAAACACGTCTAACTTTAATGTCTCTAAAAAAAATAATAGAAATGTGCTTTATAGCTGTACCAACATAACAAAATAAAAAAAACGACGAAATTTGAATTTCACCTTAATTTTCGAACAGACCTCGTATGCATTAGCGTCAAAAACTTGCTCCTAAAAAGTTGTAAATGGGATCATAAGCATAGAATTACACAGCAGAGTAAGCACGTCTGCAGAGTTGAAGCCTACTCTCTTTGTATTTAAATAACCGTTTTCAAATTTTTTAGTTAAATAACCACTATTTGTGAAAAAAGGGCTTATTAATTTTCAGACATAACCAGCAAAAACGTTGCATAAGCGATTTTCCAACATTTTTCCCTTAGTTTAAAAGCAGAGCTATCTCTGTTTAAAGGCATTTCAGTTGTCAGAAAAGACCTTTGTTTTGTTTGCATCTTGTGACAAAGATTTGTTCAAGTTTTATTATTTCTCAAACGCATATCACAACACCTTTCGTGACTGCCGTGTCGTAGTGGGTAAATTTATAGCTACATGTCGAAGAATTCATCTTTCAAGGCATAGAATAAGAACTGTTTACGGAAATCCTTAAATTTCGGCTTTCAGGGTTGACAGAAAAGTGTAAACCCATTCTATACGTGAGAAAAGAATAACTCGCATAACATGGGTAGTATGCTAAAATCAAAATCATGATAATCCTAGGTTGGCTTAGAGTACTTGTAAGAAGTCAGTAAGTTAGATAATTCTAGTATTTAAGAAAACCATAATGAATTAATAAAAAATGCACTGGAAGCTAACGAGTAGTTGCTTTGGTCTGCTTATGGACTGTTGCGCCATCTCATATATATGAAAATATATACTTAACCTTTCATTTCCGACCTTTCCAGACAGCATTAAACGTCTTTCATATAAGCAATAATGTTGTCAGTCACATTTAATATATATATGTGTATGTGTATACGGCGTGTGAGCGTCGCACTCTGTCCACTACGCCACGGCATTAAAGAAGTACAAAATTGATGAATATTAGGCTATGTACTTTAAATTTGTGCGGTATGTTATATTATAAACTAGTATTTTCTCTTTTTCATATGTTTGGATTCAGGAAGTCTTCAACATCACAGTCACCCCTCTAGGGACAATTCTACTTTTTCCATTTAATGTCAAACAAATTAGCTGCAGTTTTTTGTATTTTTTTAAGTCGCTTATGCATTTAATTTCTACGAAAACTCCTTTTTTGAACCGTCCCGCATGGACAAAAGAATGTCAAAATATAATTTATTTCGAAATTAAATCAGAAGTACTTCTTCTCATTCTGTGTGTTTCATTCAGCACCCCAACGTATGTTCGTGTGTCCTATGTACTCTTCAGATCAAATTGTTTTTTTCTATCAGTCCGTTCTCCTTCATTGCCAGCCCCTTGGGTTCATACTTCTACACTTTCCACTTTATATATCACCCTAACCACATAACCTCAATCCTCAGTATAAATATAAGCAAAATTCCTGCAGAGCGTTTTTTTTTAAATACATAGGTTCTACGTTGCATGAGCTGTATTCCATAATATTGCTTTAAGGATAGCGTGTACAATCGAATGCTCTTACACGAATGTTTTACCTGACGGCGTGTACCGTTTGTCGTTCCATAAAATTGCGGTATAACTGTAAAGAAATAACGGTATAACAGAAGCAGTACGATATTAGGTCTGTTCCAATTCATTTGTGCACAGAGTTGAGTTCGGGAAAAAAATTCTCTTAAAGTAACTCTTCCGAGACATGTAAGTAAGTAAAAAGACTTTTCGTCGAAATTGACAAAATTAACTAACCTTCAAAAAACTAAATGTAAACAGCAGAAACCGTTGCTATTAGATATATGAAATGTTAGAGGTTTTTTCGTTTTCAATTTGACAGTCGTCTGCTGCCCAACGATTTTTCTACGGCAGATATTTTTACTCTCTCATGAGCTCTCCGTTTGTTGTTCTTTTTCAAAATTTATTTTTTTTGTGCAGGGACTAGGAGGGTGGCCCCGTGGCGTAGTGGGTAGAGTGCGACGCTCACACGCCGAGGGTCTAAGTTCGATTCCCGTCTGAACACTTCGAATTTTTCATCTATCCAGATGCTCACAACACTCAAAGACACTGCATAAGAAAAAGCTTCACAAACTTCGCCGTTTGGAGTCGGTAAATAACTGTAGGTCCCTTCTACTCGTCAGAGAACAGTAGCGCGTACTGTTCTTTGTTTGTTTTTGTTTTTTTTTTTTTGTTTTTGTTTTATTTTTTTATTTATTTATTTTATTTTTAATTTTTATAAAATACCTTATAACTACCTTAGCCTATGTGAGTTGGCCCTAGTGACTCAACTATACTATCTTTTTACTTTATGTATTAAGCGGCATTGAATACTGGTTATGGTGTAACACCAATAGAAATTCCGTTTTTTGTCTGTTACTGCTCTGTCTGGGGCAGAAATCGCTGTACTGAACCGTAGGAAATCCTCGTGGCTGCGAGCGACATCCGGCTCGTATTGAAGTTGCCTTTCTACTGTTCGGCGTGCGACATGGCAGATGATAGGGCAGCCACCCTCATCTTGTATCAGGCCTTTTGCGTCCAAATAGAGAAAAGCGTCATTCGGAATAAAACCGTTAAGGCGTACTCTCTCGTCTACATTACGTTAAGGTAGTAAGCCCCAAATATCAGACTGTTGGTTGAAGTCATGGCTCGAGCAGTGTAACTCCGAATCAACTTAATAATAAAGTTATCTATGCTTATAAGGTTTGCCTCGTTATACAGGACCTCGTTGGGATATAATTTCTTATAATCAGATTCAGTTGTTCGATATAAGCGAAGACAAGCCCGAAGGCACCGCCTCTCGAAAACCCTCATCTTTTCCATTTGGGAAGGACTCACGTTGAACCACACAGGACAACTATATACCATGATTGGCCGAATAAGTGCCATGTAGCAGATTGCCTTCACTCTGGTGTTAAGTTGACTACTGCAAAAACGTCCTCTTGCCATAGCGAAGTCATTCTTAGCTCTGGTCAGAGCTGTATTTACATGGATACCACGATATAGATACTGGTCCAACCAGATGCCCAGATATCTTACTACATTTTTCACGGTCAACGGCCGTCCCAGTGGGTCAACTATGCCGAACTTTCGCTAGTTCATTTTCGTGGCCCTTGAGGCTCTGGACAGCGGGGTTCTGAAAAGAATAGTTTCACGCTTCTGGTAGTTTTTTTTTTTTATAATTGACGCGTGCAAAAGGGGTTGCGAGTACCCTTAAGTGACCGGATCAAGTCACAGCACGGGCCGAAGGTATAGAGGAAGAGAGGGAGAGGAGGTACCGATGCACATTGGTTTTAAATGCCTGTGGATTGTAATGAGGAGGAAAAATCGAGCTGGGAAGAGCATTCCAGATTCGTGTAGTGCGGCTAAAGAACGAGTCTCTGAATTTGACTGTACGTCCGAAAGAGGGCTTGAGGGTGAATTCTCGAAGGGGAGGAATGTAACTGGCTAATTCATCTGAGCATTTCTTGTTAAAATAGCGATAAAAGAGTGACAACGACGCGACATTACGTCGGTGTTCTAACGAGTCAATCGGCTTCGCAATATTACTGTCACCTATAAGTTTTATCGCTCGCTTTTGAATTCTATCTAGCAGATGCAGGGAGGTCTTAGAAGCACCTGACCAGATAGGAGCGTTATACTCAAGTTTTGGGCGTATGTATGCCTTGTATATTGTAGCCAGATCAGAGGGGGTGAAGTACTTCTTGCATCGTTTAAGGAAACCTAGACATTTCGCAGCATTTTTGGCGACCTCAAATATGTGATCGTTCCAACTAATTGTTGGGTTCATACACATACCGAGGATGGAAAGTCTTTCGGTTTCAACAACGCAAATGCCGTTCATGGATAACGGCTGATTATTTTGTGATCGCTTTAACGACAGTAGACAGAACTGTGTTTTGGAAGCATTAAATTCCACTCTATTCTTATTTCCCCAATCGATTATGCTGTCAAGGTCGGAATTTAATGTGCTTAACATACGCTGCCGTTCCGAGTCTAACGCCGAAGTGAGGAACGTGAGCCAAGGAACGAATATGAAAAGCTGAGGGTACTGTCATCAGCGAAGGAATGAATAGGATTAGAAGTAGCAGACAAGAGATCATTTATAAAAATGAGAAAGAGTGTCGGAGACAAAACAGAGCCCTGGGGAACACCAGCATTAATATAGTGGATATCAGACTTGAATCCATCCAAAACGACTTGTATTGAACGATTCGAAAGGTAATTTCTAATCCAGAGTTGTAGTTGATTTTCAACATCCAGTCGTGGCAAAATCGCATCGAAGTCACTCTGCAACAAACCGTTTATTTCTTCTGCCTTCGGACCTGATATATAAGCGATTAGATTGTCCGCAAACGCTTTTATAGAACATATAAGATCGCTAGTAAATATAGTGAACAAGATCGGCGAACCCGCCGCCCCTTGTTGCAACCCATTTTTTATATGGAACACAGTTGTGGAAATTTCGTCGCCATTTTCCACAACGAACTTTCTATTTGTTACCATGTCGCAGATCAATTCAATACTTACCGTGCCCAAATTGCATTTTTATAATGGTTCGTCTGTAGACGGCATGGAAGAATAAACTCTTGCTTTCATAAATAAAACAATTTATTTAATTGATTCCATTTAACAAAGCCAATCTATATGTACAATCATCTAAAAGGATACAAAATATCTAACAATATCGAAAGGACAAAATAATTGAATCTTTAGCCCCGCGGTGTAAAGTGAGTCCGAAGTATACGAGTTCTGTGTGTGTGTGTTTGCTTGAAGATCATCTTTCTCAGCATAAAACGTGCCGTGGTTGTACACCATGACGAGCGACTTACTTCTTGTGTTGTCTGCAGCTAGGAACGTATTCTGGATCCTCGCAAGTCAGAGAACTCTCATCAAAGACCTTATCCTCTCCGCAAGTGATCAGACGTGGATGGCCCTCGACACATGTGATCAACCGTTTGCAATCGCCGGGAACAGGGAAACGTGGGAATGGCCAGAAGCGGGCAGCTACGCCTGATACTTTCGTGGGACACTTGAAGCCCACAACAGCTGCAATAACAATTTTGTGTCATAGATTGTGAAATGCGAAAGATCTGCGTCCACTTACCTTCTGGATTACAGGTTTCCAGGAGTTGATCGGGCCAGTTGCATCCATGGATCCTCTCGTCATAGGCCAAGCCAGCATCGCATTCTAGCTGGTGGGGTTCACCGAAGGCACACTTGATGTAGCTGGTCGAGCATTCCGATGAAATGGGGTAGATTCCAAATTGATATTCGCACCCGGGTGTCGAGATGGGTGTTGCTGTAAAGAAAAGACATTGAATTGGAGGATCTGAAGAAAAGTGAAAGGCGTTGAGTCAGAAGTCTCTGCGGAATCTGTAAAACAAGTCTTCGTTTATTTATGCGGCTGCCTGACCTTCAAACTGGTTTTTGGAATACATTTTGAACTATTAACCGATTTGTGATGCTCGTACCAGTTTGTGAGACTCATAGATTTTGGCAATATCTTATCGCGCTGATGGGGATGCGAAGAATTATAGTTCTTCCGAGAAGAAGAGCATCTTATCATAGAAGTTGCTCTTCTCTTAAGATGTAGAAAAGCAAATTTTGCCTTTTGAAGGAGATTGTCAGATTTTATTGACGTCATTTTTCGTTCATAAGTGCGTTCTCTACCCAGTACGAACCTATAAATACAAATGATTTATTTCTTATGAAGCGTTATATTTACAGTTACAAGTAAGCAATATTCCAATGCTAAATAATTCACTATCACATACTTCGTTGCGTCTGCTCGTAGTTCTCCCAACACAGGATTCACGTTTTTATGGCCTAGGACAATTACAAACAGTCTCGTCTATATGCAAATCAAATACAATAAAGCGAATTGAAATTTATTGTTGATGGTGTCAGTTCACGGGATTATCTCAAGCGTAGTTGTCGAAGCATACAAAAGTAAACATTTCCTCAGTGACAGACGGGCAACCCAAGTTTTCGCTGAGAATTTTATATTCACAAGGCAGATGGAACTTGCAGGCGTATAACATATTCGCTGCATGCCTGATCCATCTTTAACGTCCGACCGTACTTCTAAGCTTCATCCAAAGTCGAGCACGTTAACACAAGTCCTAGGTGATCGAAAATATAACTCTCTTATCTATAGTAAGGTGAGCTTTTAACGCGCACATTATCATGTCAACCAAAGAAAGGAATAAAGTCTAAAATTATGGTTCCAACTATTGATCGAATAATGTTCTAATGTTCTTTTGATCCTTTTTTATAAACATAGCTTAGCATATAAGCCACAATAAACTTAGTGAATTTGCCGTCGAGATACCGAACATTTTCTGTTTTTGGGAGTAAGCTAGTGGAGTTTCATACCGTTTCTTGGTCTTGAGTACATCCTGCCGGACTCAATTTTTGTTCAGTTCTCGTACTTTTCCTCTTTCTGAGAGAGTTTTCCCCCCACTTCTTTACAAATGACAGACTTCAGAATTTGGTACAGAAAGTACCGGAACACACCTTGTATCAAATGGTAGATTTTAATTTTACTTTTGTCAGAATAGAGCTGTCATTACTACAATGCAACTGCAATAGGTCTGTTCCAATTCAATTGTGTACAGAAATTCGTAGTTGTGTAGTTTGGGTAAAAATTGCTCTTGGGGAGAGTAACTCTGCCGAAACTTGTAAAACAACTTTTCGTAGAAATTCGCACAATTAAATGTAAACAGCTATCAGATATATAAATTGTCAAAGGTTTTTTATTTTCACTTTGACAGTCATCTGCTGCAAACAAATTTTTCTTTGGCAGAAATTCGTAGGGAGGGGAAATATGTTATTCTCTTATGAGCTTTTTGGTGGTTTTTCGGCGAATTTCGTAGGAATTTGCAGCAATTCAGAGCAACTGGAAGAGACCTAATGTAAACACCCTTTGTAAAGTCATTCTTTTTCCCAATTTTCTGTTTGAAATAAACAAATCTCAGTGATACTTGACGAACTAACGAATATGCCAAATTAAACAAACTGGTGTCAAAGGTATTCTTTTAGTTCGATTTTTGTTGTGAAACTTTTTTTTTCAAGTTCGATTAGGTATGACGCAAATTTTAATGAATTAAAGTTTCGAATCGTCTGTTCAAGGACACCACTATGAGAAGCGATCAATTTGATAACATTTCGCGCACCCAAGACGTCACAACTTAAACGGTCGTAAAGTGTAGATGTTGAGCTGGTTTAAATTTTAATTTTATTTGGACCTGAATAACAGGTTTTTTAAAGTAACAGAACTTTAAAAGATTGTTGGTACGTATCAAGGTGTGAGGTTGTAAGTTTTTCGATCACAGGAATATAATACGATTCTTGTCGTTTCCAAATAAAAAAGAGATCATACGATAATTGGTGTTGTAAATTTTTTTTATCAAGCGACTGCTAGTTAGAGAGAGAGAGAGAAAGAGAGAGAGTAACCTTTTCTCCTTTTTTTGCGGGATAGTGTAATGCCTGCGACTATATCTTATTTCATTTAGGTTACAAAACGAAAACTTGCTTATTCTCCAAAACAGCAACATACATTATTTCTGTGGCTCGCTTTTGCAGGTTTCTTGTTCACTAGTCAAAAATTCAAATACACATATCAACGGTTAGTTCAAAAAAGATTTATGCAGAAAAAATATTTATATTTTTATGAGTATACATTTTATCCCCTTCAAAATAATTTCTTAGGAAATATTTAACACTAAACAACAATTTTTCAAAACACTTTTTTAATTGTTCTTCCAAAACTGACTTGCTGAATACATTCACTCATTGTTTTTATAAAAGGTTGCAATTCGCAAACATTTATGGATAGTTTAGTTTGTCTACCGCAATTGGTAAACAAAACGCAGACGCAGGCCAAAGAATATTCTATGTTCATTGTTTAGAAATATAAACAGGCAAGGTAATTTTCTTGGAGGAATTAAAAAATATATATATATATAGATTTAAGCACTGAATTAAAATACATATATAAGAACCCGAAAGGCACAAAGAAAAAACCATAGATTTGCTTAGAGTACTCGGGAAGAGTCAGTAAGTTAGAATTAAGATCAGTAGATCATATTAGTTAGCTAGATTTAAGTATTTTTGTCTAGAAACTAAGAAAATGGATTAATAAGAATAAAAATCCATCAAAAACAAACAATAAACAGGCAAGGTTCTCTAACGTGGCCGCCGTGGCGTAGTGGGTGGAGTGCTACGCTTACACGCCGAAGGGTCTATTTTCGATTCCCGGCTCAACACCTCGAATTTTTCACGGCACCACCTCTTTCGTGCTGCTGACAACAGTCAAAGAGTAATACCTGTCTAAGAAAGCTTCTCAAACTTCGCCGTTCGGAGTTGGCAAAAAACTGTTGGTCCCTTTTACTCATGAGAGAACAGTAGAGTAGAGTAGTTGATGAGCAAGTTAGGCTCTGGTCCCCCTGTGGATTGTCGCGCCCTACAATTATTATTACATAAAACCGTAGTAATGCAATGAAGAATAGAACACTATTTATTATTAAGGTTCTCTAACATCTACAAATATGCAGATTCTACAGTGGGACAACTTCGATATGTACAAAAATAGTTTAGAATGTTGAATAAATGAAGATGTTTTCGTGTTTCAACAATTCCAATCAAAAGATATTAAAATCTGTAACTACATCCTATCTGCGCTTACAAAATGTGATAGAAGCAAATCACACCAGAAACTGCGAATTCTGCCTCATCCTTTAACGCCTTCCACCCACTGCAGTCTTAATAAATTTAAAGAATGTAACTTACGATCATATTGTCTAGTTCCACAGTCGACAGCCCAGTTGTAATTGCAGTGATTGTGAACGGCTCCTTTGCCATCGAACAGCAGTCCATTCTCGCAAGTCTCCAACGTCAGCGTTCCATTTGTGCACAAGAAGAACTGATCACAGTTCTGCGTGTGCGCATAAGCTTGCACTCCCACCTTCTCAGGACACTCTGGGTCTCCGATCGCAGCCGATTGAGCTAAATGGAAAAAAGAAATAGATTGCATTGATAAATACAGAAACATTAAGTATTCAAATGTCGTCAGTCGACGAAGCACCTCCCAATAGAAACGAATCGAAACGAAATGCGACGATGCACAAGGTTACTTGCCCCAAATGAAAGTGTGTGTGCGCATGCGGCTTTATTTTGTCAATTGCAAACGCTTGCAGCCACGAACAGTGTAGGCCCACCGACCGCCACGAAACGGGCAAATACCAAATAGAAATGGAAAATGCTTTAAGAAAAAGTGAAACTCCCTTGTCCGGCCGTGATCTTTTGCGCCGCCGCAACGGCCGTACGTTTCGTGATCGATTTGTTTAATTGATTGCTAAATGGGCAGCATGTTGACATAATTTCATACGCCAGCGTATGCGTGGTCAGTTCAAGGCTTCGAATTACAAAACCGCAAACACTAACTAATGCTCGAGTGGTGGAGAGAAGTGTCCGGCTAGACGACTAGTTTGTAGAGATTTATCTTCACCACTTCCGATTAAAATGCGTCGCCTTAACTCATTTCTATGCGTTTGTTTTCAAATCGACTTATATGGTGGCGTTGACGACGCTCGTACTTTCGCTGGTATTACTTGCCTCGCGATGGCAACCGCAGCACGAGGGGACATACGTTGTCAAAAGTGTTTGCGGCAGCTGTCATGAAATCTCATAAATCGGAGGAAGTCAAATTTGTTTGGAGAAGATTCATGTTGAGAGCGGTATGCACCTCCGGTCAATGATGTGCATGTTTGCTTTCCCGTCTGCTGAGCATCCACATGAGAAAACGTAACCAACGAGGAACTGGAAACAATCGTCGTGGCTGTCGCGCCATTGACGGCGCAGTGCTTGGTTATGTAAGATGCGGATAAAGTAAGTAAATGCAGGGAAGAAAAACATATGCGACGAGTGCTGGAGATGATGGCAAAGACTGGCAGATGCTTCGAGAAAGTTCCACAGCTCGTGGGTGCTTAAATGGTAAGTTACCGTAAAAAGCCGGCTCCTTGTTGTGCATGCAACACTGTTTTTTATGTCATTTGGATACTGAAAGAGAAATTTCGTTTTCGCGGTCTTACGTCTTAACCGACAAGTATGAGGAGACTGAGAAGATTAAAAATCGTTTGTGTCAAACATGATTAACTGCGAATCCAATGGCGTACAATTAGGACCATACTTATGTCCATAACTCCAGTGAATTTTCAAAGTTAATTACGTTTGAAACAATTCATTTTCTTCAGCCACATTGTATCATAGTGATTTAAAAAAATCTGTGCCTTTTACTTCTTCGAAGTTGTTTGGTGTTTTGTAAGTGAGCAGGTAATTTCGTTTAATTGGAAGGTTTTTTCTATTTTAGAAGCTGCGCGAAGAATATTGGCGCACTCAAATTGAATGTGTTAAAAGGCCGATTCTTACAGCCTTATTTTTTAGAGGAAATTCAAAAATTGTTAACATTAGTTGATTTATCGGTGCATTCGCATCACACGCCTTTAACAATGCACAGTGTTCTTGTTGTTTAAAACTTTAACATGAATATGTCTAAAGTAACAAACTCCCGTGTGTCTTAAAGATTTATACTTATTGCATTATTTGCGTTTAAAAAAAAATATTTATAAGCTCATATTTAGCTATATGCTTTTATAAAGAGTATCTCAACAAGAACGCAAGATTTACATAACTTTGGCGCCATTCGAATTGTCCTTTTTTGAAATTTGAACAATTATTATTGTTTGTTAGTAGAAGGTATAGTGTTAATAAAAATGGAATGAGTAACGCATTCTTATTGTGAAATTGTTTTACCAAAATGGTGAAAGTTTTGTGGCTACAGTTCGCAAATTGCTATCATTTTGGGTTTCCTTATCCTCAATAATGCTCCAAAAGAATCAACTGTAAAGCGATTAATGGAAAAATTTGCTAAAACTGGACCTGTAACTGTTGTAAAGACAACAACGTGCCTTCGACCAGGTCGATCGACCGAAAATATCGCAGCAATACGTGATAATATCGCTCAAACTCCATCCACCTCAATTCGACACCGACCTCAGCAAATTGGTGTTTCCAAATCCACTATGCAGCGAATTTCGACGAAAGATTTGCATCTTCATGCATACAAAGTTCAATTGACTCAGGAACTGAATGTGGAGGGGATGTGGTTTCAACAAGATGACGTCACATCTAATGCAGCCAGAGAAACAATTCAATTGCTGCACCAGTCATTTCCCGGTCGTGTTATTTCGCGTTTTGGAGACCAAAATTGGCCGCCCAGATCGTGCGATTTAACACCATTGGACTTTTTTCTTTGAGGTTTTTTGAAGTCAATGGTTTATGCGAATGAGCCGACAACGACTCAAGCCTTAAAAGAGGAAACTGGACACTGCATTAATGAAATACCGTAGAATTTATGCAAAACGGTCATTGAAAATTTCATCAAAAGATCGTGTATGTGCCAGCAAAGCCGCGGTGGCCATCTGGCCGATGTGTTATTCCATACATAGCCCCATCGTGTCTACTTTACCATATAATAAAGAATAAACGATTTTTTTTTTAATATCTGCGTTTTATTAAAAATTTAAATCTTGCGTTGTTGTTGGGACACCCTTTACTAACAAAATGACCGGTGGACAAGAGAGTATAACTTACAATATTAACCCTGATCACTACGAAGAGTTGTGAAAACAGCAGCTACAAGGCACAATGCTGGTGCTCTACGTGAGTTCTTTATGTTGTTGAACGGTTGTTCTTTTTTTTGTAAAAATGAACTGTTTATACTTTTCAGAGCAGAACAAACGTTAAGGCTTCAATTGAGTTTTCTTTGTCAAAACGTTGGACAATAAATGAAACAACTCTGTTTCGCACTGAACACTGAGTCGCTGCTAAATTAAACTTGAATGCTCTCTTTGTTGAAAAGTTATTAAATTAACTTTAATTTTGCGAAAATCAACATTTCTCAATCTAAAAGTTCTCACATCTTATTGCTTAGGCAAATCGAAACAGATAGTGATTACACTATCTGTAGAATTGGGGTATAAGTGGTCTGTTCAAAAAATAATTTAATTTGAATGAATTCTCATTTTTCTCAAAAAATATTTATTTATTCATCAATTTGTTTTTGTCTCCTTCCAGGAAGTCCCCTTACATATAAAACACATTATTTCAAATCTTCGAAACATTTCTATGCACTTTTTGGTATGCAGTTGAGTTCTCTCAGTGATTCAGTATGTGTCTCCCCAACCGTAGCAAATAGAACGAGGGAAAAAGAAACAAAAAGAACAAACAACAAAACAAAAAGAAACAAAACAAAAGAAAAAGGGAACAGTGGAAATTTGGTGAATACAGCGGCTGAGATACGAAAGCTGTGTTGTTTTTAGCCAAAATATTGCGAATAAGCAATGACGACTGAGCAAGTACATAATCATGATGCAAATGCCTTGAATTGCTTTTTCACTATTCCTGACGTTTGTATTGCTACTCGCAAGCCGTGAATTACTTCAAGATAATACTCTTTATTGACCGTACGACCATGTGGTGAGTACTCCTGATGCACTACGCCACGGTTATAGAAAAAAAAACAGTGAGGAAAACCTTCACATTTGATCGAACTTGGCATGCTATTTTGGTCTTGGGTTCTTCTGGTGGCACGATTGGCCTTTGTTTTCGATGTCATTACCATATACACACGATTCAATACTAATTACGACCCTAAGAAGCAAATCCGGATTGCCGTTGATGTCAATCAACAATTCCTGAGCAATTTTTATGCGACATTTTTTTTTAGTCAAGTGGTCGCCGTGACGTAGTGGGTAGAGTGCTACGCTCACACGCCGAAGGGTCTAGGTTCGATTCCCAGCTCAACACCAATTTTTCGAATTTTTCACGGCACCACCTCTTTCGAGCTGCTGACAAACTCAAAGAGTAATAACTGTCTAATTTCCCCGTTCAGAGTCGGCAAAAAACTGTGGGTCCCTTCTACTCGCCAAAGAACAGTAAAGCGCACAACACGAGTAGTTGATGAGCACTCTAGGCCCTGGTCTCCTGGACTGTAGCGCCAACAATTATAATTATTATGTTTTTGTCACACGCTTAATGCCCGAAATTCCCGAAAAATTTGCATGGCATAAGCTAACCGATATGTCAACATCTTCAGCAACTTCTCTAATAGTGATTCGACGATTCTCCTCAAAATTTTTTTTTACATTCTGAACATTTTCAACGGTTGTTGATATGCTGGGGCATCTTGGGACAAGCGTCGTCTTTCACATCTTCTGGACCTTCTTCTTCGAAAATCTTGTACCACTTGAAAACAATTTTTTTACTCAGGGTATACTCACCTTATGCCACTGTCAACATTTTAAGTGGTCCATTCTTCACACAAAATTGAATTCAAATTCTTTAACATTTACTTTCGTCAGCAGGAAATAGCCAAAAAGGCAAAACACGTCTAAATTGTATGCCTCTGACGAAAAATAAAAACCCTATATAGCTGAAACTACACACATACTTATGTTTGAGACAAGTGTACCAACATAATAAAATGCAAACAAATCGAGAGTCGAATGCACCTTTTTTGAACAGATTTCATATACTTTTCAAAGGAGAAACACGATTTAGGCGACTCTTAATTCAAGAGCATTAACTCAAAATTAAGAGGCGTATCGACAATATTTGTTGAAGTAAAGAATGGCGCCCCAAATTTATTTTAATTATAAAAATGTAAAAATGTTGTCCAAATGTCCAAACAAAATAAACCTACTTTCCTAGGTTAATCCCAGCAGTTAGCCTATACGGAACAAAGTCCAATAACGATTAACTCGCGGTTTTTCCGCTTAACTATATGTCAACCACAACAGCATTGGCTCTTCCTATATGACGGTTAATAAAATTTTAGTTATCCACCGTCTTTTAGCAACACCAACACTTAATTTTTAACGTTTCAGTTTTTTTTCTCAATGATTAGACACTCGTTGTGTTTTAGTACTTTCTGCAGCAAATTGAAGTCTGCCATTTATTAATTAGTCCAAAGGATCTGTCAAAAAGAGACAAAATCTCAAAAATGCAGCTTTGCTGATTGTGTAAATTGTGTCATTTATAAAACGCCAAAACTGAATAGATGTGTTCTCGCACCTTAGCAGAACAAACAATACAAAACAACACAAACTAACACAAAGCCCGTTCCCGTATGCCGAAAATATGGGTTTTATGTCAAATGAGAGCAAAATATATCCCCAAATTTTCTGTGATTCTTGATTTTCTCTCAAACAAATTTATGTGCGTACAGAGATAAGTGAGCATTAACCCATTATCTCTGAGTATGTGTCTCAAATCTTATTGATGTTTTTGTTTTTTTGCAGCGTGAGTGAATTTGACAATTCTTAATGACATACTTTACAAATTTGGTTTAGACGCGTTTCCGTACTTTGCTTCTTTCTAGGAAAGCTTTATCCCCACTCCTTAACAAATGACGGGCTTTAAAATTGTGTACAGACAGTACTGGAACACACCTAAAAATAGGAATAAAATGGACAGTGTGGGGAAATATTTTACCATCTCCAAAGATCGCTAAACATAAAACCAATTCTTTTTGACGTACTGGAATAGACAGTTGCATTGTTTTGTACTATTTTGTGTCGTTTATTTCGGGCACGGGAACAGGTCTGCTGACGCATTATTCTAATTTAGCCCACTTTTTGTAGATCAAAGAAAGATTATCGATTACGGAAGTCTCCACATTCACAGTTCACACAACTTTGCCTTTCCGATCAAACTTTTGCAATTGAACAGACAATGACCAATTAACAACTTGCATTGGTATGATGTTGAAATGTGTAAAAGATATTCGCATTCCATAAACCCATCAACACATTTCACTGAACAACTGCCAAACGACATACAAACGGGCGGGTTTATTCGCTCAATGAATTGAAAATTTATTCATACCTAGGAAACTGTTGAAGTAATTTAAAGACACCCATTGGCAGTAAATACGATGTCTGGTTGGACGGCTGGCAGTGTGTTCAATCTGGTCATTCCAGTTTTGTATACTCTTGCGGAACAGTTTAATTTTTTCCCTAGTGACTATGCTCCGCTTTTGATCGTCTACCGGAGCTTGCAAAGCTTATAATCACCGCTCAGTAAATTGTTGCAAACATTCGAGTCCATTTGATTCGAACATGCGAATTCAATTATAATGTCAGTTGCAAAGATAAGAAAGGAAATGTTACTTGCAACACTTTCTGTGGTACAATTTAGGAAGTACGTCTGTTAAGAATTCTTAAATGGCAAAAGTCAATTTTTCAGCAGATAAATATTCAAAACTTTGTCTTGTTTTCAAGTTTAGTCAAATGAGTCATAGGGAGAGTGTTGACTGAATTTACTGTCACTGCTGCCAGAGATCTGCTACTGACCTCGTTGCACACCACCTGCAAGCCGATCACTTACAGTCACTTATCTGCCGAAACAACAAAAACAAAAGAACACTGATCAGATTTCTGTCAATTAATTCATAACTCAACATATATCGGTTGCGTATACGCCGTGTATGTCCCGCTGGGTTATAAAATCAAACCAGTTAACGGTGATTTTACTTGTAGACCTTATGTCTTATGTCTTGCCACATTCGTGCATTGTGTTATTTTTCTTGTCAAGCAGCGGCTTGTCATGTAATTGACATGAGCATTAACGCATTAAAGTTCGAAAAATCGCATTAAAGTCCAATTAGGGTGCATGGCTGCGGCTGCGGTTGCCCACGGATGATACAATACACCTTGGCTGCTTCGTGGAATCTTTTTGATGAGGACGGAAAGAAAAAGAAGAAGAAGTGGACGAAAAAGAAGTGCTCATCCGTTGTATGAGTATGTGTGTCACGTTGTGGGAGAACACAAGAAGAATTTATAGTTGTTACTCTTTGGTGATGGAATGGTTCTCGATGTTTTTTTTTTTGTGGTTTTGGCGACACAGACAGAACAGCCAGAATGGAACAGGGAGCAATGCGTAATTTTACTTTTCCGAGAATTTGGGCGAGGCAAAGCAATTCACTTTGAGGTTAACCCAAATTTTCAGTTTTGCGAATTGCTCGATGAACCTATTGTGAATGAGAAGAATGGGTGGATCAAAAGCTATTCACAATGATGCGACATATAATGGGTAACATAGTTTTGATCGTTTCGAATTCGTTTGGTTTTCTGTTCTACTGAATTGCTTAGGGTTCGACAAATTCAATCGCTGGCTGTTAAGTGGGTTTTTATTTGATTTTTAATGTAGATGAACCAAATGGAAAAAAGTATGGCCGCCGTGGCGTAGTGGATACAGTGCAACACTCACACGCGAACGGTTTCGATTCTCGAACTGAACACCGCGCGTTTTTTAGGGGCACCACTTTTTTCAACCTGCTGACTACACTAAGTAATCATTGTCCTTGAAAGAGCTTTTCAAATTTCACTTCTTCGTTATCGGCAAATAACTGTAGGTCCCTTCTACTCGTGAGAGAACAGGCTGGTACACAACACGAGTAGTTCATGTGGCAGCTAGGCTCTGGTGACCTTCTGAACTGAATTCTGTGAAAAGTCCTGTCAGATAATTAATATTCTACTAAAAGAAAGTTTAGTTTTAATATGGACCATCTTACACGGATGCAAAAAAGTTTTGAATAAATTGTCTGAAGTATCGACATATTCTGTGCATTATGAAAAAATTAATTCATAGAAACAATATCCCCGCATCCATAGAAATAAACCTCGCATCCAATTTGTATAAACTGAACTTTTTATTATATTATTATATTATTTTTGGTCCTGCTCGCGTTGATACTATCTAGAGGAGCCCTGTATGGGCTGAATAGTGACATGCGCCTGGTTAAGCGTCTTCGGATTCAACACTTAAAATGCCTGGATCATGTTGAGCGTATGGACACCACTGCTCCGGCCCGAAAAGTTGTCCATTGGGACAACACAACAGAGGACAGCCTAGATTAAGGTGGCGCACACAAGTGGAGAAGGACCTTAACCAACCTTAAGTTCACAATTGGAAGCAGCTAGCGAAAGACCATTCTGACTGGAAGGGCATGTTTATTGAGCCCCAGGCCTACCTCGGACTGTTGCGCCACAAGAAGATGAAGAAGAATGTTTTTTTCTTGTATCTATAGTAAATAGATGTGTCAAAGGCTTAAGGACTTCAATATTCCGACTAACGTTTATTGCATACTAGTTTAAATCGTTGTTCCTATGCGAATCCGCACATTTTAACTTTCGTATTTTAGTAAAATGGTAAAGAATACTGTACTCGAGTGAAGATGTAAATCTGACATGATAATGTGAGGTGTTCTTGACAGTTCTAAGGGCTCACCGATTATTTCCACGCCACCTTATTAGTTCTTGTGTTAATAAAACACTAATAAAGAAGTGCATGTTAGCAACCTTAAACTTTTTACTAATTTAATAATAATTGTTGGCGCGACAGTCCACAGAGGGATCAGAGCTTGCTCAGCAACTACTCGTGTTGTGCGCGCTACTGTTCTCTCACTAGTAGAAGGGGAATACAGTTTTTTGCTCCAAACGTCGAAGTTTGAGAAGCTTTTTTTTGACAGTTATTACTATTTGAGCGTTTTCAGCAGCTCGAAAGAGGTGGTGCCGTGAAAAACTTGATAAATTCGTGTTGAGCTGGGAATCGAACTTAGACCTTCGGCGTGTGAGCGTCGCACTCTACCCACTACGCTACGGCGACCATTTTTTTTTATTAATTTACAGATGTCTTAAACGATTGAAATAAATTAAAAACTTTCAAGATCGTACTGACAATCTAAAAGTAAAGATGTTATGCTCGTAGCATGTTATTAAATCTAAAGTGGTTACTGCTTGTGTTGTTGATTGCAGACCACAAGTTGCAACGAGTTAATGCCTCTCACAATTGTCTGTTTGTTTTCTCGAAATGAAGCATTGTGAATACCTCCTCTTTTACACCTTAGAACTAACTTCGTAATAAACAGAACTTTAAATTTATTGCTCAGCCAAAGCGGCTGATGTTTGAAAAAAATTTTCAATGCCTGGCCCTCAGTAAAAGTCGCTTAAAACGTACGAATGTCTTACGACGCTTGTAAAAGAATTTTTACAACATAAATTAAGTAAGTTCTCATTTTAGCTATGTGTAAAGGGTATTCCAATTTTGACTTTAACTGTGAACACGCTCTTTCACTAATCATCTAGTTGGCACTCTTAATTCATTCAGTAAACTTAACAAACCGATGAAAATACACGGACGAGCAATGTCTGCAAATTATAAAAATTTTATTTAAAAATAAATGTTGTCAAGGACCTATTGGAACTTCATTTGGCGGAGTTGTTGACGCAACAAATCTTTAAACATTCCCATCTCTAAGAAATCATAACATTCAATGATTGTAAAGTTTAAAAATAAATGGAAACCATTTTGATTTATTTATCACCGTTAGGGAGAATAAGAAACTGTTCAAAGTATACAGTTCTTAATCCTTGTTTCGCCATCAATTCAATAACCTGATAAACGTGCCAAGAGACTTTCAAATCTCCTCTCTCTCCCCGTGCAATCCCACAACACAAAGACAAAAGTCACAAGTTGTTTGTCACATGTTTGGTGTTTTTCACCCGAAAACAAAAACAACAAAATTTCGGAACGGTTCAAGATCTTCAACTTTCAGACTAGAAATTTGAACCAGTTTTACCAGAGTTGAATTATGTTACTAGCGCCAACTGATTTTAGCACAAAACCAACTGCCACCGCAGTGGTAGCATTCTCCAAGATTCGCAAGAAGGTTGGGTTGTGTGCACAATCTAAAGCAGAACCACTCCTATTCCATCTGTAATGGCTGTCTCTAACTGGGTTTGGGGGCAGCCATTCGAAGGCCTCCTTGAAACGGTACACACGCGCACACACACCCTGCCGTGGACCTCAAAAGTGAAGGCAGCGTTAAATCCATCAAAGACACATAGAGAATGGAGCCCAGAGACTCTGTTACAAAACCCCACATTCAAGCAGAACGATATTATTCAACGGATTAGATTTCAATATTATTTCATGTCTGCATGTCTGCGGTGCGATTCAAATGCAAATACCCCCGATTGCGACACACATCCAGCGCGCTTGTAAGCTGAGTCAGAGAAGAGTTGTGGTGGGGTGGAGAATTAAGCAAAAACTCACCTAAGGCCGCAAATCCCAAAGCGATCAGGATGATGCTCGACGGTTGAATGCGGTTCATGTTGCTGTCACTTCTGGTGCACGTATTCACACTTGTTTTCGTTTTCGTTGGCGTTCGCGTCGTCAGACTTCCTATTACTTTTTTCGGGGGCGCACTCCGTTTCCGTTTGGGCTAAGCCGCGATCAAAAATCAACTGACTCTCGATCTTGGTGGCCAACCGAAGCTCGGCTTGAAGCCAAACGGCTGTTGGCAAATTAAACATCGGACATGTTCGAGTTCGATGGGAACTTAACGTGCACGACACAGCACAAAAACGATAGTGAAAGCTTTTGTTGGCAGGGTTTTTGTTGGTTTTTGGTTTTGTGTATGCCCCTTTCGTTTGGTAACCGCTGGGACTCATGTATGCTCCATTAACATCTGTCATTTCATCGTTCAGATACTTGTCTACAATTGCTGATCGATGGCTTGTGGTGGCTAGTGGCTACGTCGTTGGTTGGGTCAATGAATGTTTTTGGGAAACGAACGATATGACTATTTGAAGGGGGAGAGCGCAACTGATACGAATTTACCGAGTTACGTAACAAGTTTGTTGGCGAGTTACTTGTCTCGTCTATTGCCGGTGGTTCATATGTTAGATAGGGAAAATGAGTTGCATGGCTTGAGACAAAGAGACCTGAGTCCGCAGAGTGTGTTTTGTTTGCTTGATGCCGCCACTCCATACAAAATTAGACCAAAATACTGCCCGGGGGTATGACTTCGTCTCTGCGGTACTTCAGTGCAAAGGGGTTTTGTCGATTGTGGTTAAATAACTTTTTAAGTGGCACGTTCGAGAAAGGTGTTTGTTTTGCAATTTTTTTTACATTTGTGGAAATGTTTTAGGGCTGCAAACAAGGGAAGGTAAAATCGTGTTATTAAGATCAGAGTAAAAACAACGTTTTTTTCAATCGATAGAAAATTATTTAGCGACATTTTCATTAAATGTAAATAGTCCTTTAATCCCTCATTTCTTTACTTATTTCACCCAAGCTAGCTTAACGTTTTATTTGATCAATTTTTTCCATTTTTTCGGTTGTTAATCGTGAAGAAAATTTCTGAATAGCATATATTTTCTTATATACAACTTTCTTCCTATTATCATGCTCTAACTTTTCTTATGGTGGTGTACCTTCATCCTTTGAAGAGCGATCCATTTAAATATCATTTTCTGCGATTCATTTAATAACTTGTACTTGTCCACATAAATAGGTTGACTAGAGGCAAACCTTTGTGATTTCTTTTATGATTTTTGTCTTGATTTCAGTACTAGTCATATAGGAGCAGTACACTGCACATGCCCATCTGTACAAATTTATTAATAAGCATATTTAAGCTAAACACCATATTTCCTTCCTGAACAAATAAGGCTTTCATCTTTATTTCGCGAATAGGTGCAGCACTTGTTTCTAGTTCTTATCTTGGCAAAAATAAAGAACTGCTTAATGTTATTTCTTTTACTCCCTTTAGGTTTCCCTTTAATGTGTTTTTCCCGTCTTCGTCGACGTGCATAATGTGAAATATGTGCTTACAAACATGTTTGTGCAAAATAAAGGGGCAGAACGGAATTCCAAATCCAAAATTTACAGTTTTCACTTTCCAGTTTTTCAGCTCTTCTTCTTCTTCTTCGGATGGCGCTACAGTCCGGGGTGGATCTGAGCCTCAACCAACATGTCTCTCCAGCCAGCACGATCTTTCGCCAGCTGTCTCCAATTGCGCACTCCAAGTTGGTTGAGGTCCTTCTCCACTTGTGTGCGCAATCTCAGTCTAGGCCGTCCTCTGTTGCGTTGTCCCTGTGGTTCGGATTCGAAGATTCTTCGGGCCGGAGCAGTGTTGTCCATCCGCTCTACATGGCCTAGCCACTTTAAGCGTTGTATCCGTAGACGCTTGACTAGGTTCATGCCGCCGTACAGTTCGTAGTTGAATCTTCTCCTCCAGATGCCATCAACGCAAACAGGACCAAAAATCGCACGCAGAATTTTTCTCTCGAAGAGGCCAAGGGCTTTCTCATCCGCTTTTAGTAGCGTCCAGGCTTATGCGCCGTAAAGCAGGACTGGGATGGTCAAGGTGTTGTACAAAGTCACTTTGGTCGTTCGAGAGAGGGCTTTATTACTCAATTGCCTCTTAAGCCCAAAGAAACAGCGATTGGCAAGAGTGAGTTTTCCAGCTATCATACATAAATTCAGGATTGTAACGATCAAAGATCAACTGTAAATGTCGGACAAACTTTTTACTGTTGAAATGGAAAGAGCTGACTGTTTGAAACTAGAGTTGGTTGCATGATTTGATAGGAATCTTCCTATGATTGAAGTCCTTTGCTTATCATAGCGCATTATGATATAAAGTGGGTGTGAGATTGTAGGAAATAAATCCTGCTTTACCTTATTGCATCTGCTTCGCAATCTCTTCCTTGGGAGTACAATTTAAGTCGGTTAGTTTTTTGTGTTAATTTGTTTTTAAAATTAAGCAAAAACATGTAAAAATACATAACCCAAAGTATTGTCTATCGGAGGGGACTGCTCTTTTCCATTTCTATCACCTTAAAAAAATAAAAAAATGAGTCCTCTCTGGCATCAATTCAATCATTGGGACAAACCAAAACCCGAACCCGTGACCTCCCAAATCATATTTCATCCGTCGAAGGAGACAATACTCGAAAAGAGCGAGGTATGGAAATTAGGCGGCTTGAAATAGAGGTACGATGAAACCTTCCATTTCGGTTTTCTTGAGCGCTACAGCCACATGGGCCGAGCCTTATCAAGTTGCAAAATCACCTTGTCATATCTTTTGGTCGTTTCTGGTCGTTTTTCACGCAGTACACTACTCAAACGCATTTGTTGCAGGCAATAACGTTTCCCATCAATAGTTTCACTTGATTTTAGCAGCTCATAGGACACCCCACCCGTCTAATTCCACCATATCCAACCGCGCCCAACCGTGATATCGTGAGCGACATTTTACATGAAATTAAATCATTTTTTCCAAACAAATGTAATATAAATTTTTAGATACTATGAATTGGTTCCATTAAAAAAAATAATCCTTTAATTTTTCTTAAACATGAATTCTCCGCTGGCTATGAGACGACAGTCTACGACACAAAACAAAAAGATCGTAATCAACGTCCTAATCAATGCTACAACGGAAAACAAAAAATATCTCGATCAAAGTATCTCGATTTAAATGGGCTTTGCAACAAAATATATAGTTCCCAAAGATACCATGGAGAACATCAAACATTGACTTTTGCTAGTGGCAGAAACAGACGAAGAAGATGTTTTATGAAATAATATTTGTTGTATTAATTTTATTATTTAGAAGACCGTTTTGTTTATCTTTAAAAACAATATTTAAATTGTTTTTAAATTAAAATAAATATTGTTTTTAATGTATTAAAATATTGTTTAAAATATTGTTTTTAATGTATTAAGCTTTATTTTCGCAAGCGATGGATAGCATACATTTCAAACTTTCATTGAAATAAAGGTTCTTACAGCATTCATTTTATCGTAAACGCCAACATTTGATCCAAACACCAGAAAACGGTAACCGCCAAAATATCGTGAACGCCAAAAGCAACAAAAACGGCCTCAATTGGACACCTGCACTGCTTAAGTTTTGATCATATAATTATATTTACGAAAACATAAGAAAATACTTAAAACTAAACCTCAATAAGCCCTAGCTTAGACTAAAAACAAAAAAAGCCTCTCCTGTAAAATCTTCATTTTGTCGCTTACGATAATTTTGCCTCGCTATATGCAAGCAGACAATAATAAAACGGGCTCAACAAGCTTTCCGCAGTATGTTTTCTTCTAGGCTTATCGAAATACATCCATTTTTAGAAATTTAGTCACGATGCTGTGTTAAATAACTTCCGTTAATGTCTTTCAAGGAAAAGTTCTGCTCCTTTTCAACTTTTACTGTACACAATTTCCTTTTGAATAAATCCGAATTTCCTTAACCGAACGGAAATTGTATGCTGAGTCATTCCCAATGATTCTGCGAGTTCACATTGCGCTTGACAAAGATCTTGGTCTAGTAAAGCTTACAGATCCTATGTCTTCACCACTTTTGAAGCGCCGAAACCACTATCTGCATAATTTACCGGTCGAAGCGGATTCACAAGAATTCGACAAGCCTCAGTTGCACTTTTGTTCCAACCAAAAGAAATCAAATCAAATTTCTTGCAAATACTGTATATCAAAGAAAATTTTGAACATTTTCGAAAAAGTAAAAAGCAATAGGTCTGTTCCAATTCGTCTGAATTGCTACGAATATCTACGAAATTCGTCGAAAAACTGACAAAAGGCGTTTCAGTTACTGATTTTTTTCGTAGAAGAGAGAGCTCATGAGAGAGTAAAATATTTCCCCTCCCTACGAATTTCTGCCAAAGAAAACTCTGTGGGCAGCAGATGACTGTCAAACTGAAAACAAAAAAAACCTCTGACATTTCATATATCCGATACATTTAATTCTACGAAAAGTCGTTTCACTAGTTTCGGCAGAGTTACTTTCTCCAAGAGAGATTTTTACCCAAAACTACTCAACTACGAATTTCTGTACACAAATGAATTGGAACAGACCTAATGTTGTTGTCGAAAACGGACGCTTATTATTGTTAACAAATTTCAATTCTTTCCAATAAATTAGTTAATTGTTTCCAAGATCAACCAGCTGTCGCCATCTCTTGAAAAAGTTCGAATTAGCTTGTACCGAACTTAGACAGCTTTAAATTTGTTTATGTTAAGTTCACAGTCATATTTTAAAGTTGATTTTTGTTGCAATTTTTACTCCATAGTCCTTCGCATTGCACCAATCACAGAGAATTGTGTATGCATCGCATATAGAAGCACTCAAGGAATGGTACTACTTAAAATACAATCAAGGGCCTGCAAATTGATTTTGAATTCACTAAACTATTTATAAGCAAAGACATCCTTACCAATTACTTAAATTGAAAACGGTTGGGTGGAAGAAGAAATTGTGCATGTTAATGAATTTCTACTACGAAATGAATAGGTAGTTTTGTTATTACACAATTAATGAATTTAAATACTTAAGAAAAGTAATCGTATTATACATGAAATCATTTAAAGTTTAGTTTGGTAGAGTGCGACACTCACACGCCGAAAGTCCAGGTTCGATTCCCGACTGACAACTTTGACTTTTTCGCGGCATCACCTCTTTTGAGCTGCTGAAAACACTCGAAGAGTAATAACTGCTTAAGAAAAGGCTTCTCAACCTTAGCCGTTCGGAGTCGGGAAAAAGCTGTAGGTCCCTTCTACTCGTGATGGAACAGTAGCGCGCACAACACGAGCATTTGATGAGCAAGCTAGGCCTTGTTACCCTGTGGACTGTTATTAATTAATTTAGCAAAGTTGTTGATTTGGCTTACTAATATTTATACTTTTGAGCTAAATCAATTTAATTGTATTCACTTCAAACACTTCATAAAAGAGGATGTCTAACTGAAAAAACATGCACAATACATACTCCTTCCAGATGGTATCAGCCGTTAAGTAGCATCCACAGTACACTTCAGTCCCTTCAGCTAGGTTTTTTTTCTAACGTCAGAAAAATATATTTTTAAAAAGGCCAGAGTGTATCCGGAGGTGTCCAAAGGAAACCAAACTAATATGATATGTTATGTGAGGGACCATAAGGTGAAGATACACGCAAAACAGGAGATAGACACAAAACAAAATTTCGATTTACGACAATGCAGAGGACAAGATTTTCAATACCAAATCGGATGGACATTGACATCTTTACTTAAGTGCAATTTTCTTTACTTAAAGCTGGATTGGTTTTTTATTTATTTTTTAACTTTTAATATTTCAAAACAACATTCCCACAGTATTTATCAGTAATTATAAAGAAGAACAGCACTAAGCACTTTCGAAATTACCCCCTGTTTCCTTTTGATGTTGAAATAAAAAAGACACAATAATAACAATGTTCAAGCTGTTTTGTTTTATTAACGTGCCAAAAAACTGTGATATTTCCGTTTTTGATTGAACAAAACACGAAATTCAAAACGTAGAGTGGTAAAACTATGTTTGGTGCAAGACAGTGATAAAATGAAACAGCATCTCTTCAAATAATTTCTTCATCTTCTTCCATCCCCTTCACCTACTGCTTCATTCTTACCAGCAACGCAAAGTAGCTGTAGGCATTGTTAATAGTCTAAAAGAAATTTCCTCCTCAGAAAACAGGTTTTGAGATAATTAAAAGTAAAAGTAACCTTTGCAAAGATGGGAATTCCAATATTAAAAAACACTCCCGCTTTTATGTAAATCGGTTCCGTCAAAAACAGCATACACAAGCATACCAATTTTCTTGATTTCTTTGGCAGGTCGAACCATCTCGAGTTGTACAAAGCCTCACTCAGCCGCCCTGTTTCTGTTGTAACTTGATCAGCATAATAACACGGCAAAAATATTTGAACACTTATAACGAACAAAAAGTCGGCCGTTCCAATGAATTGTGCCGGCTTTTCCAGTGGCGATATCTACAAAATTGATTAAAACAAGGAAAATTCTTAAATCTCTACTCACATCTTGTAGTTGGTATCCGGTAAAGCATAAAATCAACGCACTCAGTAACACTTGCATGAAGAATGGAAAAGAAGTCAGTCGCTCAGATTTAACGGTCATTCTGCAAATAAAGCATCAGTGAGTACATGTTCCTCTAGATAATGGAGAGCCTTTGATTCACTTCTTTGCAAATTGATGAACTCGAATGATATCTGTCAGCTGAGTGATGACTAACCGATCAATCTCATCCTGGCTGAAGCCCTCTTGAATGTCACACCCTACCTTGGACAAACGGTTACCAATCACTTTGTAAATCAATGCGAGATGGTGCATGTAGTAGCACTGCAGTATGTCAAGGCACACATTGCACAAGCATGTCACGGTCAACCCTCCCAACTGAAAACCGTACGCGTACCAGAATTTGTGTGAGTCTAGATCAAACGGCATCCATGCGGGATATGGCAAAGAGTGCGAGGTGCCGAACGCCGCAAAAATATAGTTAACTAAAACCACGGCAAAACTTGCAAGCATATAAAATTTCTCCAAAAAACTAAACGAACGATGGCCTCTCAGAAAAATAATCTTTTCATCTGCGTTTCGCAAATCGACAGTTTCAAGAAGTGCCAATAGTTTCGCAGCATCCTCCTTGAAGTAGAGTATGTTAATGAACTTTGCAAGGAGCCCAGTCTCTGTGAGCGACATGTACAGAGACTCGGTGAACTCCTGGAGATCGTTCGCGATGAATATACTGCCCAACAAAGTACCAATGTTCAAAAATGTAAAAACGAAGTGCAGCAGGAAGGAATAGATCCGATAGAGAGACTGCCACCGACCTTCCAAACGCCATAGTCCGAAAACTGTCATAATGCCAATAATAAATCTGGCGGGTTTGATTAAGTCGAAGCTCATCCTGCGGTATGCGTCGAATGACTGATTGAAGCGGTGAATTGAGCCAAAAGTTGTCCTTCCACAAACCATGGGAGACTAATGACTTTTGTAGTTTGCATTCAATTAATTATTCAAAAGGAGCCTTTTTTCAATTTTTACCGCAGCGTCGACTTCATTATTGACGGCGATATGCAGCAGAAAGGATTTTACTTTGACATGGTTTGTGACATTAAATACGAGAAGGTCTAAACACGTTGGTTTCATTCGTTTTCTTTACAGGGCTCTTCTTGGATACAAAGGCATTTGATAGCTTTGATGACTAGAAATGCGGATAAGGAAGGCAGTGAAGCATCAAATCAAATATGTGGGAAATATGACAAGTTAAAGGCCTTAATACATTGTGATCATCATCCCCATTTGGAAGCTTCTTGAGTCAAGCTCGACTGAATTACCGTTATTGTTCTCCAGCACTAATCAAATTTTAAGACAACAAGGATGACTCGCGTGATACGTTACTCCATGATTTGTATGTTAAAATGGGTAAAAAATCCTCCACTGTCTAACGCTCGAGCATTTATTCACAAATAAAAAAAGTTCTCAGTTTCAAAGCCATGAAAACAAAGATTTCTTTCAGAATTATTTGCAATGTTGGAAACTTCAAAGGCAGAGACAAATAGTTTTTCAGTTTTAACTGGTTTTTGAAATCATTTTTCATTTAACCAATACGCCAATACAGTATACTGGTAATCAAATATCAAAGGCCACAAATCGTTGTATGTTCTATTTTAGGATGCAGCAGCATTTCTAAAGAATTTTGGAAGCCATTTTCGTTAAATTGAATTAAAGTGACTTTTGTTAAAATAAATACATTATTTTTAAAGTGTAACTCCGCCTTAATATATGTTTTATGGCTTTATGACATAACCATATAATATCCGTTTTCAATGACAAAATGGTGTTGCCACTTTATTTATTTATTTTAAAAAAGTAATATAAAATTATAAGGTAGCCAAAGAAAAGCCGGAGCACCACAAGGCCTTAGGCAATAGTTGCTACTTTAAAAGGCGTCATTAAGTCAATTTTTGTGACTTAATAAGGTTATAGTTTCTTCTTCTTCTTCTTGTAGCGCTACAGTCCGGGGTGGACCTTATTCACCTTATCCTCCTATGAAGCCACTTTCAATGAATTAACAGTTCTTTCTCTTTCTCAGTCGACCAAATGCCAAACCTTTGTGTATCCTAACGCGCGCTCCTACAGTTAAAGCTGTCAGGACCGCTCTTAACCAAAGGAAGGGTCTAATTCACACACAATTCGCAATTCGAATGCTCTTCAATTTTTGAATTTCTTAGGTTGGGTGTTGGTGTGATTTTCTAAATCGACAGAACTAGAGCATTGCATCAGCAATAACTCTTTCTTTCGATTCTGCTCACTTTTCCGAACATGAAGACTAGCATTCGTAAACCCTCTTAGCTTGAGCATTGTTGTTCGTTCCTTCAACACGACTAAGAAGTGGACTGTTGTTGTCCTTACAGACATTATTCATGTTAGTGTATCGTTCGCTGTGCTCGCAGTTCTTTCTGCTCTTTTATACACTTTCCCCGCAGAAAGCCAATAATTGTAAGTTGCCTGTTGTATTAATGTTTAAATCTGCTTTATATTCACCTTCTTAGTGTGCACAATTAGTTTGGTCGATCAGTATTTGATTTGATTACCATCAAAACATACTAAGTTCGTTCGACAAGGACTAATCTATGAAATAAGTAAGCTTGTGTGTAACTCCAATCTGTATTGATTCTCGTGGTCTTCCTTTTGGTTTCATCTAATGGTTTCTTTTAATAAAAAATTTGGTTTGATCTGTTTTACTCCTTTATCGATGCAATTCATTAAAAGATACGACTCAACCGCAAAATAAAAAGTTGTTTTGTCTTCATGTAGAATTTTACAATTGTGCGACAATCTACAGCATTGCTTATCGACAAAACTTAAGTGGTAGGCAATAAGAGGGTAATTTTTAATTTTATTGGAGCAGCTCAAATAAAAATGCAAATAACAAGAACAACCTCTACATGAAACGCTTGCTTCGGCTTACAACACATGCTACGTCCCTTGTCGTAAGTCAATTACACGAATCCACTTAAAATCAATAAATTCATGCCCCACAGAGACTATTTCTTCATCCTTATAAGCACAGCAAAATAGCTGTATGCGTTGTTGATCGTCTGGAAGAAGCGGGAATGACACAGAATTCAAGCATTCAGGCGTTTTAAGATAATACTCACTTTTGCAAAAATTGGTATTCCGATGGTGAAAAATTTTCCCGTCCTTATATAAATCGGATCCCTTAAGAATCCCATGTACATGCAGATTAACTTCCTTGACTTCTTCGGCAACGCAACCCAATTTGAGTCGTACAGCGCTTCACTTAAGCGACCCGACTTCACTGTCACTTGATGCGCGTAATAGCAAGGCAGGAATATCTGAAATCCTATCACGAACAAAAACCCAGCAGTTCCAAGAAAGCGTACTGGGTTTTGAAGAGGTGATATCTAGGATCGCATTCAAAATAAGACGCAAAACTAATTTTAACTTCAAAAGTGTGTCTTACATCAACAAGTTGGTATCCTGTAAAACAGAGCACCAGGGCACTGAGCAGCACTTGCACGAAGAAGGGAAAAGAGGTTAGTCGCCCGCATTTGATGGTCACCCTGTTAAATATAGAGAAGGTAAATTCAATTCATCATGAGAAACGATGAGTGACTAACTCCTTAGCAAATTGATGAGCATTAATCGTTTCTTTCAGCTGCCGGAAGACTATTCGATTAGCGTCCTCTTGGCTAATGCTCTCCGAGATGTCATATCCAATCCTCGACAAGCGGTAACAAATCACTTTGTATATTACCGAGAGATGGTGCATGTAGTAGCACTGCAACATGTCGACAGACACGTTGGACAAGCAGTTCACAATATTTCCCAGGAACTGAAAAATGAACGCATACCAAAATTTCTCCGCTTCTAGTTCAAATGGCATCCACGCTGGATACGGCAGAACGTTCCTACTGTCGAATGCTACAACGGTAAAACATAAAACAAGGACGCAGGCACTGCCCAAAATGTAGAATTTCGCAACCGCATCGAAGGTAATATGAGCTTCTCGAAATATTCTCTTCTCATTCGGGCTTTTACCCACGGCCACTTCAGCGTCCTCGACAAACTCAAAGAAGTTCACAGCTTCCTTGTTAAGGTAGAACATGTTTATGACCTTCGCAATGAGAGCAACCTCCGCGAGCGCCATATACAGGGAATTGGTAAACACCTCGAGATCCTTTGTTGTAAACAAACTCAGCCAGATTGTGGCACTATTCAGGAAAGTGAAAATTAAATGCACCACGATGGAGTAGATCCGATAGAGAAACTCCCATCGATTGTCCAAGCGCCAAAGCCCAAAGACTTTAACAATCCAGATGATGAACTTGGCAGGCTCTACTAAGTCCGTGTACATCGTGTCCAAACTGACGATAAACTAATGAAGGATCTTAATTCCTGCATCATGGCGAGTTCACAGGAGATTGTCGAAAACGTTAGCGGTCGCTAATGGGGGCTGTGATTAAAATACAATTGGGGGCGGTGCCGTAATGAAGCAATTAATTGTAACATCCTTACACAGTCGACAAGGCACGAGTTGATTTCGATTAAATATTCAAGCGCCATCAAACAGTGGGTAGCAGCGGCACACGTGCTCGACGTTACGATTGGTTTTTAAATGTTGGCGCATGGCGGGTATTGTTAACGGATGTTACTGATATTGAAGGAACATTGAGTGAGTCTGCTCTTAGATCGCGGTTTTTTATGAGAAAAATATTTTTAATTGAAGACATTTTATATTTTAAGCGTGCAATTCGTTTGTCTTAGAGGTTAAGGTTGAAATTGTCAAGAGAACATCTAAACAGCGGAGTGAAACAATTTTTTTTTGTATTTTTGAGTTCATTCCAATGCAGTGTTTCCGTTTTCTTACAATATTACCGTTAGGTTGTCAATTGCTTGAATTTGTGTTACCTTTTTTTACGGACTTAAACTGTTACTCAGAGATTTTGTGGGCATTGTTCTCGTTAAGGTGTTTTTCTCCATCCTTTTTTGTGGCAGAAAAATACTACACTGAGGTGCTTACATATTAGTGACAAAGTAGAACATGGTGCTATTTGCACAGTGCTGTATATTCAAAAACTGGTCCATATATATTTACTCTATTTATGTCTTTCAAGAAGCTGCCACGAGGTAAAAAATCGCCTTTTGACAAATTGAGGTTAGAACTCGTTCAATACCTAACTTCCTTGTTCAAAATTTCTTTAAAAATTGTTTACAGAGTCATTCGCAGCGGTTCTGCGAGATGAGTTTACGTTTGACACGAATCTTGATATACAGTGACTCACAGTGAAAATGACCCAGAGCTGAAAAATGCATATTTATTGCAAAATATATACGAAATTGTTTAAAAGATCAACAACAAATATTTTTTTGTTAGTGTTATTATTATTATTATTTATTATTGAAACAAAATGAAAAAAGAAGTAGTTTCCTTTATAAAAAAAATTAAAATTAAAATTAAAGAAACAAACACTATTAAATTTCACCAAACAGTGATAATGGCCCGCCATTAAATACAGTATTGTGCAAAACATATGCATTTTTTTTTCTTTTGTCATTGTGTTTGTTCTGTTGTACAAAACACTTTATTTCATAACTTTTTCTAACAAAAATCTGTGAGTGACAGTGGCAGATGGAATCAGTTACGTTCGTCGAGAAGCGGGTACTCGCCTTAACCATAAAAATATACAAGCTACTCTGTAGCATGGAGGTGGTTCAATCATGGTATGGGGGTGTTTTTCGGCTCAACGATGTGGTTCTTTAACCAAATAATCGGAATAATAGATCGCTTTGTATATAAAGATCTCTTGGAAACCGTCATGATGCCTTATGCAGAGGCAGACATGCCATTGCTGTGGAGGTTTCAACACGACAACGACTCATAACACACCTCAAAGTTTGTAAAAGAATTCTTAGAGACTCAGGAAGTTAATGTTTTGGATTGGCCTCCATAATCGCCGGACTTAAACCCCTTAGAAAATCTGTGGGGATACCGGTATGAAATGAACGTTTTTTTTTTCAAAAATAAAACACTAATTATTAATGGAAAAGTAAAAACATTTTATTCAAAGTATTGGCCATTGTTTTCTACACATTTTGACCACCTTTCTGGAAATTTGTGAATACCACGCCAATAGAATTGTTCGTCTTTCAAAGCAAACCAATCAGACACCCAATTTTTAAGCTCCTCGTAGGAATCAAAGTACTGCTCAGCCAATGCGTGTCCCATTGACGAAAACAAATGGTAGTCGGAAGGAGCCAAGTCTGGTGAATACGGCGGGTGGGGTAGCTGCTCCCAGCCAAGTGTTTTGATTGTATCCTGAACCGGTTTGTCATGGAGCAAAATTACCTTGCCGTGTCTTCTGGCCCATTCTGGTCGTTTCTCGATGCATGGTTCAAATTGATCATTTGTTGTCGGTAGCGATCATTGTTAACGGTTTCACCAGGTTTTAGGAGTTCGTGGTACAGCACACCTTTCTGGTCCCACCAAACACACAGTAATTTCTTCTTGCCGAATCGATCTGGTTTTGCAGTCGATTTTGATGGTTGTCCCAGATTAACCCATGATTTTTTCCGTTTGGGATTCTTAAAATAAATCCATTTTTTCATCGCCAGTAACAATTTGATGCAAAACCGATTTTCTTTCGTGTCTTTGAAGCAAAATTTCACAAGTGTTTTTTCGGTTTTCCATCTGTCTTTCATTCAATTCGTGCGGCACCCATTTTCCACACTTTTGGATCTTTCCCATAGCTTTCAAACGGTCAGAAATTGTTTGTTGTGCAACATTTAACATTGCTGCCAATTGCTTTTGACTCAAAGTGTCATCTCCATCCAATATCGTTTGCAATCCGGCGTCTTCAACCTTTTTTCGTGGTCTTCCACGTTCTTCATTTTTTCACATCCAAATCATTATTTCTGAACCGTTGAAACCATACGAAATCGGCGCGTAAGGGGACAACGATTTACCTCAAAAAAAGCTTTTTATGAAGCCTTGCAGGATGAGTGGCTTCGAATTTCCCCGGAGTTAATCAACTCACTTATTATTTCCATGCCAAAAAGGTGAAGTAATAAGAGGCAATGGTTTTTGGACAAAATATTAAAAATTAACAAAAATTGCATTTGCTTTGCACAGCTTCAAATGGAATGAGTTTATTTCTTTCTATACCGCTAAAGAATGGCCGCATATGTCAAGAGTTTTTTTTTTTACTTTTCTAGTATATTAAAGTTCAAACAAGATTTTTGAATAGAAGTTTCAATTAAATTTCGCACGTAAAATAATATACACAATACTGTGCAAAACACTGCAACATGTCGACAGACACGTTGGACAAGCAGTTCACAATATTTCCCAGGAACTGAAAAATGAACGCATACCAAAATTTCTCCGCTTCTAGTTCAAATGGTATCTACGCTGGATACGGCAGAACGTTCCTACTGTTGAATGCTACAGAAAAATGTCGCTGTCTTAAACAGACGCTTATGCACACTGACAAGTGCCTCCAATTACACTATTAAATTTTCTTCGTCTTCCGGAGGAATAATTAAGAGCCGCAGCTTTTAATTCCAGACATATCAGCACCCAACAGCCGCCACCAAATCCGAGCAAGGCAGGACATTGACCAAAGAAGTGTTTTGTAGTGTCTTCACATTATCTACATTCAGAGGATTTCATCACTTAGACCAAGCACACTCGTCATGCATAACGAAGATGAAGCGCGTCATTATTACGCCAAAAAGTCGTCTGCAATCATTTCTGTCTCTGTCTGTCTCATTTCTGTCTCTGTGTGTCTCATTTCTGTGAGTTAAACCAAATGCCGCTGATTAGTTACTGACAGTTGAAAGCGTGTACTTGAATAGCCTGCATCCTGTGGATTCATGCCATCTCTGGTTGTGCTGACTAGAAACCTATCTGTCGTCGGAATTTCTGGCCAAGAACGTGGCAGTCTTAGGGTAGGTACGAACCATATTAGTGCCTCATTTCATCCCTGCCTAACAAGCTCATCAGCAATCTCATTTCCCATGAGCTCGTGGTGTCCCGGGACCCAGACCAAGCGAAGTTTGTCTGCCAAATTATCGCATTCCTGAACTTTTTTGGAAGTGGTTAGAGGTAACCACATCTAATAATAATTATGTGGCGCGACAATTCACAGTGGGACCAGGGTCTAGCTTGCTCATCAACTACTCTATTCTCTCACGTGTAGAAGGGACCTACAATTTTTTGCCGAATCCTAACGGCCAAGTTTGAGAACCTTTCTTAGACAGTTATTACTCTCTGAGGGTCAGCAGCTCGAAAGAGGTTGTGTCGTGAAAAATTCCAGGTGTTCAGACGGGAATCGAACTTAGACCTTCTGCGTGTGAGTGTCGCACTCCACCCACTACACCACGCCGGCCACAGCACAGCTACTGACACAAATATTTACCCCTTTCCATCTCTTCTCCTGAGTATTTGTATAGTTTCTGTCCATTCAGATTCAAAGACTTCCGCTTAGGGTGTTGACGTTTTTCGCGAACGCGTGAGTCATTCCCTAAAGAGGTGCGAAATCAAATGTTGTCGTGCCCCCGAAGCCTTGATTGAAGGAATGCCCTACCTAACTTAGTTTCTAATTAGAGCCAAACCAGGATACAATGAATGTTGCCTTTACATAAGCGACGCAGCTGGATAATTTGTGTTCTCTCATTGTATTGAAAGTACGTGAGACTGGTGTCATAAAAGACGAGAGATCATCAAAGCCGCAATGCGAATTGAACCAAAGACACTTCCTTTTAGTCGAAAGGTGGCATTAATTGTGCAGAAGAGGTTCAGCGTCTTGAATGCTATCATCTTTTAAGACTAACCTTTCTCTACCGATGGTCAAAGTCAATAGTTGTTCAAATTGTGTACAGTTTTAAATAACTGTAGACTTGACTCAATGTAAGCCTCAACTGTTGTTTCTTAAACTTATACAGACAATGGTTCGTTGAAGATGACAGCTTCCCCCGTCGAATGTTGAGTCAAAAATTAATCAAAAGTTTTTCATCTACGGCAAAAAGGTTTTAGTCCCACAAACGTCTTTTAAAATCAATGTTGTAGTTGCTTGTTCCATTGCAGTTTGAATGGACCTCTACGGTGTCTTTGAAAACAACACTTTGCCCATTTTTTTCTTCTTGTTGCTGTGAGGCTACAGTCCGGGGTGAAGCTCAACCAATATACCTTTCCAGCCAGCATGATCTCTTGCCAGCTGCCTCCAGGTACGAACCCCAATTTGGTTGAGGTCCTTCTCCACTGTGCGGCAGCTTAGTCTAGGCCGTCTTTTATTGAGTTGTCCCAATGGCTCAAATTTGAAGACTTTTCGGACCGGAGCAGTGGTGTCCACATGCTTTACATGGCGTAAGCGATTAAGCGATGTATTCGAATACACTTGACCAGGCACATGTTACTGTACTACCCATAGAATTTGTCAATACGAGGGTTGCATTTTACATTTCGGGATTAGAGAGCAAAAGCAAATATTAATCATCGAAAATAGCTTGATTGTTTTTCAATGTATTCCCCATTAAGATCTATACACTTCTGCATGCGTTTGAACCAATTGTCGAAGCACTTTTGCCACTCTGATTGAGGTATCTCCAAAACATGCATTTTGAACGCATCAACCGCTTCTTCAGGTGTCAAAAAACGTTTACCTCTCATTTTATTTCTTACGTACGGAAATAAAATGAAGACATTCGGTGCCAAGTCAGGACTATACGGCGGATGACTCATCAAATCGATGTTTTGAGTGCTCAAAAATGCAGTTGTTTGACCCGATGTGTGCTTGCATTGTGGTGGTGAAGAGTGATCCGTCTTCGGCGGTTGGTTTTCCTGATTTCTTGGAAGACAACTGGCAGGCAAATGGTTGTGTACCACTCAGAATTGAATGTTCTGCGTTGTTCTAGTGGTACGGTTGCGACATGTCCAGTTTTTCCGAAAACAAAGACGACCATTTGCTTGGAAGGGCTTCGGGCGCGAGCAACTTTAGTTGGATCTGGCTCAATTTGAAACACTCATACAGTCGACTGCTGTTTACTTTTGGGCTCATGCGCGTAAATCCACGATTCATCATCCTGTCACGATGTCGTAGACGGTTTCGAAGGACCGCGATCGTATTTTTGGAGCATTTCTTTTGACCAATCGACACGAGCCTTTTTTTTGAGCGATTGACAAATTGTGTGGGATCTAATAATAATAATTGTTGGCGCTACAGTCCAAAGGGGGACCAGGGCCTAGCTTGCTCATCAACTACTCGTGTTGTACGCGCTACTGTTCTCTCACGAGTAGAAGGGACCTACAGTTTTTTACCGACTCCGAACGGCGAAATTTGAGAAGCATTCTCAGACAGTTATTACTCTTTGAGTGTTGTCAGCAGCTCGAAAGAGGTGGTGCCGTGAAATATTAGAAAAATTGGTGTTGAACTGGGAGTCGAACCTAGACCCTTCGGCGTGTGAGCGTCGCACTCTACCCACTACGCCACGGCGACCACAGTCATGTGGGATCTAACGCAAACAAATTTTTTTGACGGTCAAATTTTCATGCAATATTGAATGTATGCTGGTCCCACTAATTCCTAAGGTTGTCTCAATCTCACGACAGGTCACATGACGATCTTGCAATATCAGTTGGCACACAGTATCAATGGTTTCCGGAACATCAAATGATTTTGGACGACCTTCACGAAATTCGTTTTGGAGTGAACTACGATCTCGGTTGAATTCACCTTACCATCGACAAACACTGGTCCTTGATGGAGCTTCATCGCCAAAAATTGAATTAAGTTCATCGATGCAAATAAATAAAAATAATCGCACGAAAATTTTCACTTTTTAATTCCATTTTTTGAGCGAGATGAATCGTGTAAGTTACTGTAAACAACACAAATAGCGCTCGTATGTCAAAACTTTCTAAGTACGACTAACCTTAAAAATGTTAAACTTTACGATAGAGCTGGTAGTTGCCAGATTGCAACACTAGGGTTGCCCAGTCCCGAAATATACAAGGCAACCTACGTAAATCTTGTCCTCCAAATGCCATCAACGCAAACAGGACTAAAAATCGCACGCAAAACTTTTCTCTCCAAAAGATCAAGTCGATTTTCATGTCATTTCATTTGTGTGACTGTTTTGGAGTGCTTTAGTCCATGAAATTGTAAATATCTTTTCCCAGAAGCTGTACACATGCAGAGGATTATCAGTGTCTAAAATACTGTTCGTAGGATTACGTAACTCGCAAGAGAAGTCTAGCACACACAAAAGGAAGTCCAAAGTCGCCATCCAACTGATTTTTAAATTTTAACTCAACTAAATACCATAATGTTTGTCTTTTTATTATATTCTTTAAAATGTAAAACAGAACAAACGAACAAATTATTTTTTAAAATTCATAAGCACCGCCAGAAGACTGTACGCATTATTGATGGTCTGAAAACAAATCAAACGTCTGTTAAAATCACACATCTACAAACAAAACCATACCTTTGTAAAGACATTCGTTCCAATGCCAAAGAACTGCCCAGCCTTGACTTGAATCGGCCTCTTTAAGTACTCCATATAGACGATAATCAGTTTCCTGGACCCTGGCGGCAGGTCCACCCAATTCGAACTGTAAAGCGCCCCGGTGAGCTCGTTCGCGGCAATTGTGACCTCGTTCCCATAGAAGCACGGCAAATAAATCTCCAGCATCATGACAATAGCGAACAGCATCAGCATCAGGAACTCAGCGGTGTGTTCCAGCAGAGATATCTAAGAACATAGAATCCGCTTCAAACAATGAATATCGCTTTACTCCAGCTCACTGTTACCTTTTGCAGCTGATAGATTGTAAAACAAAGAATTAGGGCGCTCATGACGACCTGGGCGAACACTGGAATTGAAATTATGTCCTGACACCGCTTCACCATTCCCTCAGTGAACGTGTGCAATTTTATCAGATTCTTGAGCTCACCCGTGTCGGCTTGTGGCCCATAAGCCTGCATTCGCAGTGCAAGCACTTTGTAGAAGGAGGCCATTTGGAAGAGCATGTACGCCTGCAGGAGGTCCATGGTCATGTTAGTAGATGCTGTGATGAACATTGAAATGGCTACGTAGGCAAACGCGTACTTATAGTTTGCGTTGTGATATTCGAACGGTATCCAACACGGAAAAGGCAGTTTGTAGTTGTCGTCCATAAGCGCCCCCACGTTGGACAGAACGATGACCGAAGCCACGCCAGCGATGTAGAAATTTCTAAGACTCATGAAGCCATCTTGGCGCTTCTCAAGTGCTCTCAGTTCCACTTCATTTTGTGGCTGAGTGCCTGCATGAAGCTCGATATCCCGAAGGAAGCCAACAATCTTGCGCGAAATCAGAAGCGTATTAAGCACCTTTATCAGAAGGACCGTCTCAGTGACAGCCATGTAGAGCGCGTTGGCAAAGCTGTCGATGGTGTCCATGCGAGCGACGTTGATGTACATTGCGAAAATAAATACAAACGTGAAAGAAATGTGCAACGCCCAACCATAGACCGTGTAGAAGGACTGAATGGAGCTCCCTACGTAGTTCCAGAGACCATTGGTCTTTAGGATTTTGATGAGAATTCGAGCAGGCTTGATTGAGTCGTAAGACATCGTGTCCGAATGAGAAGAAGAGTGGAACTAAGAACCACAAGTGGCACGTGGCATAGTTGCTTTCGAGCGTTAAACTGGTGTCAAGATAATTACACAGTGGATGACATGTATTTAACGTGTCCTTTGCCAAGTAATAAGGGTGTGCAGTCATGGGCGGAGTCTGATGTAACAATTAAGTTGCTTAATTATTGAGTTGTACTTGTAGTTGATTGGTTGTGGTAATGACTTGTTCAATGGAATTATTTGGTTATTAATTGTTTAAGGAGCGAAAAGAGGTGATTAGAACCTTTGTGGTAAGACGTGCTAGGCATGCATTATACGAACGAAAGGTCATTAGAAAAGGTTTCTTCCTATTTAAACGGTTTTCACTTGTATTCGACAAACCAATTTCTACGTTTCTACTATTTTCTATTGTATGGCGCGACAGTCCACAGGGGGACCAGGGCCTAACTTGCTCAACAACTACTCGTGTTGTGCGAGCTACTATTCTCTCACGAGCAAAAGAGGCCTACAATTATGTGCCGACTCCAAACGGCAAGGCTTTATGAAGCTTTCTTTGACTGTTATTACTCTTTGAGTGTTGTCAGTAGCTCGAAAGAGGTGGTGCAGTGAAAAATTCGAGGTGTTCAGCTGGGAATCAAACCCAGATCTTCTGCGTGTAAGTGTCGCACTCTATTCACTACGCCATGGCGGCCACGGCGGCCACGTGCGTTAATAAGCCGGCTGTAAAACGAATGAATTTCCGGCCGCAGAATATTTTTCTTCCTGTTTATCGTAAAGTCGAAAATGACTGCTTCGTTGCCATTGCTTTGTCAAAAGGTGAGTCAACTGCGTCACCCACACCCCTGCCTCTCTCATTTTCCTGATTAAAACATTTACTCTCTGAAACAGGTTCTCGTTCGTAGTCGGCATATAACTCCAAACAAGTGATTACTAAAAGAAACAAGACCTTTGCTCCTCGATGACAAACCTTAATCATATGGACAGATTGGGTTGTCATAAAGTGACTTTAGTTTTTAAGCCTTAAACACTGCAGTCGGCATCGATAATTATTTGTGTTATTTTTACGGTTCACAGTACATCAAAATTAAATGAAATGCTTCCCATCAATAATATTTCTTTTATGTATTTTAATAAAATTTAGTAACAGTCTCTAGCTTTGTTTTGTCTTTCCTCTACAGTAATCTAAAAAGTCTAAGTTCAGAAAAAATATTCAGTATTTTATAGACAGGTATACAATGAAAGAGAAAGAGAGAGTGTGTGTAAGGGCAAGAGGAAAAGAGGGAGGAAAATAGAAGTTAGAAAATAAAAAACGAAAAGAAATGAAAAGGGAATGCAGATGAAAAGATGTTCTGCCGAGTAAATGCAGTTTATTTTTAATTTTGATGAAATATGTTCTTCTGAGACAGCTTTTTCGTAGTGGCGCTTATTTCTTCGAATATTTATACAACTGTAAGTTTGTTTCATTTGTGATGAATCCCACTGTTGGCGACTTTTACGGAATGAAGGTTGGTTTGTAAACACTTTCGTGAATATTCAATGCGACAAGGACTATTGGGTTGCGTATAAAAGTTGAATGACGGAAAAAAGTAAGGAAAGGAAAAGTCAAAAGAAGAAAGAGAAATGAAGGTTAAAAGTTATTAATGCTAGACAGAAGAATATAGTAAGATAGATGAAGAAGAAGAAGGAGATCATAGATGGAGGAAGAACATCCATATAGAAACGTTTGTCCTTCTTGTAAATGAAATTAGAAAAAAAAAGAAAGAAAGGCAATATAAAAGATATAATTAAACGAAATGAAGGAAGGAAGGAAGGAAGGATATCAAAATTACTTGACGAAATGTAGAGTGCTAGAGTAGTCACTCGATGTTGAAGATAGTTATTGAAAGGAATATAAAAAAAAGGAATATAAAAACAAATATATGGCAAGTATTAAAAGGTTTTCAGAAAAGCTTTAAACCAGCTTACTTTAGTGTAAAAGTTAAAAGAGTCTAAGAACATTGAAAGAAGAATAAAGAATTGTTTTTTATAAAAATGTAAGGGTTAGTAAATTTGATATTATTTTCCACATGATTGAAAATTAAGATTTTTACAAGATAGGAAACGCTAAATTGAAACAGAAGGATTTTCAAAAACAGGTTGGTAAATACTGAAAAAGTTATTTGTACATTTCAGAACAACAGAAAGATTTTCAAAAATAGGTTGGTAAATACTGAAATGTGTATTGAAAGTAGAATAGGAATGCTTGTACATTTCAGAAATGTCATCCAATGAGAGGTTGGAAAGCTTAAATTTATATTCAGATATATAGACAATAGGAATAGAGTGTACATTGGGCTTTATAGATGTTACGGCTTTAGTGATCAAATAAAAACCTCTGGAAAGTTGTATAATAGTACGAGTACTTCTTCAAGTTGAAAAAAATTTAAGGAATCTGGAGAGAATTTCTTAAAATTGTTTACAAAAGAAAACTAAGAAAAAGAAAAAAAGAGAGAAAAAGAAGTTGAAGGTAAATATAATAAAGAGAGAAAAGAACTATAAAAGAAAGAAAGTAGACAGAAAATAGAATATAAAGAAACAGAGAAATACACAAAGAATATTACATTAGAAGGAAATGAAGCAGATTAGAAGAATTCTAAATTCTAAACAACAGAATGACAAAAAGTGTCATTTTAGCTGACTTTAAACGGTTTGATTACGTTTTTTATAACGATCTCCTTGATGAAACGTAGACTTGTTGTGGAAAAATTACCGTTAAATAAAACAAACTACAGCTGCAAGCAGTAACCATACAGACAAGACAGGCTTGGTCCAGCACAGTTCACTTAATTAATTTTGAAGGCAAAGCGATTTATGTAGGTTACAACTTAAGGACATAATTGGCTTTGCAAAAGGATTTCATCAATAGCCGTACATGGAAAGGGCAAACAATATAGTTTGAAAATTGTATGGTGGCAAAAATGACAGGAGGAGTTCTTTATGAAGACGAATTCATTTTTAATAAAGTAAAAAAAAATAAGAAAGGGAAAAGAGTTGAGTTCATGAAGACGTACAAAGAAAGAGAGTGAAAGAGTGAGAGATGGAGATAGGGAAAGAAAAAGAGAGAAAGAGAGAAAGAGAGATGTTGTTAATACAAAATTTACAATATTTTAAGAAAAAATTAAGAAAACTATTAAACACATTAACAAAAAGCAATGTAATGAAAGTTAACAGAAGAAAGGGTGCAGTGAGTGTTGTAGACCATTAACAAAATGGACGAAAATAGGATTGTAGACAAAAGATACTGCAATGAGTTTCTTTGGGATATGGACTGATGAACGGACAATAACTGTGGACATTTTGAACAATTGGATGGCTTTTCACGTTACAATATATATCGTTACTCTTAAAAAGAAGATTGAAAGAAACAAAAACAGAAAAAGAATGAAGGCAGACAGAAAAGTGTAGGTGTTACAATTTTATGAAAGAAAGATGTTAAGGAATCAGATCATCTTATGAACAGATAGTTAAATACAAATTTACATGAGAAGACAGCTTCCTGAAACTGCTAATGTATAACAATTTTTAAAAGTACAGAAAAAGTGAACAAAAAAGTGAAAGAAAGAGAAAATAGAACAGATAGAGGAGGGCTTAAACGTAAAGAAAACTTGTGCCAAAATAAAGTATATAAATTAGTAAATAACACAAAAAACTAAAAGTATGATTAAGGGTACAAAAATAGATTCAATTTTTTTGATTTTTTCTAATATACAGCGTAGAGTAGTTTGAATAGGAAAAATTTAAAGTTAGAAAGTTTTAGAAAAAAAGAACTAGAAAGTTGAAGAACTAAAGTAAAGAAAAGAGGGCAAAGGAACAAGAGTTTTATAGTTATGGATGACACGTTATTAAAATAATGTTGCTATACTGAAAAACTAAACATAGGTTAACAACATTTCAAAGTCTATACTAATTCTGCATAACTTTAGAGTTTGGATAAGTACTTGTTTTTTTTAATAAATTTATGAATTCAAAAACAGTTAAAAAATATTAGAAAGAGCCAAGTAGACAAGAAAATTCAAGTTTGAAACTGAAAAATGAAATTTTAAAAACTGTTTTAGTACCAAGGAGGAGATAGAAAGAGATTTGCAAACATGAAAAAGAGGAAAGAAACATTTCTAAAGAAGAGAAAAAAAAAATCGAAAGAAGAATAGGAATGAAATGTCATCTATTGGGAGATAAACTGGAAAATGAAATTTTTAAAACTGTAAAGTACCAAGGAGAAGGTAGAAAGAGATTTGCAAACATGAAAAAGAGGAAAGAACCATTTCTAAGGAAAAGAAAAAAAACAGAAGAAGAATAGGAATGATATGTCATCTATTGGGGGATTGGAAAGCTTAAATTTATATTCAGAAATCTAGAGATTAGGTATAGCGTGTACATTGGGCATTATGAAATGGCTGTCATGATTGAAATAAAAGTCGTATGTCATAACACTTAAATTTGCCATTTTGATTTTTCCTTCAAGTTGAAAAAATTGAAGAAATCATTAGTGGAGTTTTTGAAATTGTATAAAAAATTAAGAAAGAGAAAGGAAAGACAGAGGGAGTAGTTAAAGGCAAATAAGGTACAGAAAAATAGAAACTACAAAGAAAATATAGTAGGCAGCAAATAGAATAAATATGGAAAGATAAACGAAGACTATTGCAATAAAAAGAAGTGAACAACATTAGAATTAAGGAAGGGTATGTAAAGGTTTCAATTTAAAGGAAGGAACTGAAAATATCTACAGTTGTGAGATAGTAAAAAAGAATATGGAAAAAGGACAGGCTTTTGAAAAAAGTAACAAACTATAGAAAATATCATCTTACTTTGACAATTAAATTTAACAAATGTGAACAATTTTATATCATACTTTTAGTAGATACTAGAAAAATTCAAAAAAAAAAGAAAACGATAGATTTCGTAAGTAAGTACAAATAAATCATCAGTCACAAATTTAGAAGTGAAGATAGTTCATAAAGTGAGCAAACTAATCTCTAAAATAAAGTTTAAAAAAAAGAAAGCTTGGCAACTAAAGAGATAAAGGAGAATTAAAGGTGCAAGTATAGTATGAGATAACTCATGACTTCGTTAGAACACAAATCTCAACTTAAGGGCTAACAACATATTTTAGAGAAAAACGTGTCAGAAATTGATATTAGGTAAACTAATTAAACTAAAGGAATAAACTAAATGTACAGAGCTGTAATAGAAAATCAGAGTATTTGACTATTGTATAACTTTAGGTATTTCCTAATTTTGTAGGCGATACAAAACAAATATTTACGAAATGAATGACAATAGTAGACAGCGAAATATATAAACTGCAAAATAAAATGTGAAAGTTTGAAAGTCACCCAGACAAATAGGATGAATAAGAATTTAAGCCTGAGAAAGAAACGGGGATTGAAGTCACCGAGGATGATACGCCAATACAGAAAGAGAATGCAAAAAACGATAGAAGAATGAAAAAGGTGCAGTGAAAAGAAAATTATATGACCAAGAGGGATGAGAAAAATATAAAACCAAGAAAAAACTTACCAAAACAAAAAAAAAAAAACAAAATAAAAAATAAATGAATATGATGATCAAAAAAATAAAACCACTACATGTTTACCATAAAACAATTGAAAAAATATTTGTTTATTGTGTCTACAGTATAACAAAAGAAAAAGGATGTGATTCTTGGTGATTTTTAAATAAATTTAGCAAATAAGTGTAGACAATTTTTGTTTTGTTTTCGGTTAGAGAAAAAGTAGTGTAGGTGTGGGTGTTTGTGCATTGAAAAAAAAATTGCCAAAGAAATTCCATATAAAGAAACAAAAAAAAAAACAGTTCCAACTTACTCTCAAAAAAGCTTGTCAAATCTACATTACTCGACCGTTAAATAGAAAGGAACATAGCTTTGGAAGCGATTGAGAGATAGAGAAAATATATATATATGAATTAGGAGGTGAGAAAACTACTTACTCTTTCCCAAAAAAATAGTATAAACTACGGAAAACAAAATAAAAATTAAAACCCTGTCACAACACAGCAGGTGCTGTGGGAAATATTTTAAAAAGATCAGTCACAGAACATAATTCTCTTACATAGCAGTCAATGACATAAATACGGTAGATACATATGTACGTAAAAAAAAAGGATTTTAACTCTTACTCTTAGATGAAAAACCTAAGCACTTAATTTTAGAAGAGGTTTCTGTAAGACTTATAAAGTACTACGTCTACGACTAAGTTATAAAATTAAACCAAAAAAAGAAAGACACACAAATTCACAGCTTAGTTCTTCTTTTCTTCGGACTCTTTGTACCAATCCTCACAACCGGGCACATTCTCTGGGGCATCACAACGTTCGGTCTCTTCGTTGTAGACCTCACCGACTTGGCAGCCCAAATCGCGTGGATCTTCACCATTCAAGCACACGTAGAATTTCTGGCAATCGGTTGGATGTGGGTACTTAGGGTGGGCGACGGCAATTCCCTGACGATCGGTCTTCGGGGCGTTCTTGGGGCAAGTGAAGCCATCAGGACTCTTCTCTGAAAGTGAAAGAAGTATCGGGGTTAGGATTGATGAAATCAGGCAGTCCTATGCAGGCAACATACTTTCGATTTCAACGCATCCTGTACGTCCAGCAACATCGGGCCAAACGCAGTTGCCGGTGTACTCATCGTACCAGAGGCCGACAGTACACTTCATCTCTGTAGCATCACCATCAATGCAGTTGTAGAAGATGTTGCAAACAGTCTCATCAGGATGAGCGAAGAAACCGTTCTTGCGGGGACATAAGGTGTTCGATTTTGGAGGTTCTGAAAAATGAATGTCCACATTTAATTTTTGTTCACCTTCTGCGATTTGGCGGAGAACTTACGAAGTTCGGTACGGTCTCCGCAGTCAACGTTGAAGGGCTGATCACATTTGTTGATCTTCCTGATTGTCTGATCGAAGACTAAACCGTCCGGACATAGCTTCTCAGTTGGTACACCATCGGAACAGGCATAGTATTTGTCGCACTGAGTGGGATGCTCGTACTCGCCGTTGGGCTTTGGGCAAGTAAATCCCTTCTGGGCATCTGAAATTGAAATGAAATGGCTTATGTTAGTTGGGGAATAACATTCATTTTATTGTGAGATCATTTGTGGAAAACTTGTGAGTGTTAAAAAAAGAAGTTCTTTGCGAATTACAATACTCGTAACGATGAACGTTGAAGAAGTTTTATTAATTGCCTGTCTTTTATTTTCATTTTTAAAAACGTAGTAACATTTTTTATAGTTATGGAGGCGGGACTAATTCAATATTTATTTATACGATTAACTTGCTCTCACCAACTCAGTCTAAAAAGGTTTTTGGTTGATTTACGCAAGGCACAATAAACAGAAAGCATGAAAACATGAATTTCTACTATGTAACTACTTTACAAATTATTTCTCTTTGCCGTGTAATTACTTGAGTGTGCAGTACAAATGTGCCTCACCTCCACCAAGAAAGATTAAAATTGTCATTGTGTTCGGTGTGATTTGAGTAGTGAAAAGGTGAAAGTTTTTAATAACTTCCTGTATTTTGAGACTGATTCAAATTTAAGAATAATACAGCACTTTCACGCTTTGTTGCGTGATTTGAGATGTATGCAAGGGAGAGAGAAAGAGAGAGAAGAAAAGCGCATTCTTAGACGGCGTAATACAGACCATTGCAAAAGTATTTTAACCTGTCACCCAATGTGCAGAAAGTTTGAATTAAAAAGAACTACTATAGTACTCTATCACATTTCAATAATTGTCGTAAAAAAAATTTAAGGAATAAGCATTCATAATATGTTCATGGACATCAACATTCGAAATCGAAAAGCAACAAAATCAACATTGCGAAATCGTTACTGACACTGTTGCGGTACATTTATTTAACGACTTTTTTTGGAACAGTCTTACCTACTCTGGTCATAGGTATATAAAACAGGCTTAAAACAAATCTTAGAATTCTATGAAACTTGCATGTGACAATACTTCATTGAAATGAAATGAAGTTACGAAAATGTGGCAGTATTAAAGTGTAGTCGAATTAATCAACTGCAATTTATTTTTGAACGCCACTGTTCAATGGGAATGTACTTTAATTAGGATTACGGTCAATCTGATCGTTAGATTTATCCCATAAGTCTCCACATTAGATTCACTGATGTTGAGAAGAAATATGTTATTAAAAAATAATATAATAATAATAATTGTTGGCGCTCCAGTCCAAAGGGGGACCAGGGCCTAGCTTGCTCATCAACTACTCGTGTTGTTCTCGCTATTGTTGAGTTTGTCAGCAGCTCGAAAGAGGTGGTGCCGTTAAAAATTCGAAAAATTGGCGTTGAGCTGGGAGTCGAACCTAGACCCTCCGGCGTGTGAGCATCGCACTCTACCCACTACGCCACGGCGACAGAATAGACATTAAAAAGAGTGGATTTGTTTATTCCGTTTTAGTTCTTTTAGTTTTCATTAATTCTTTAAAAAACCAATTCTGAACTTGGTTCTAAAGATTTTTCATGTTTTTTTATTAATATTTTAAAAAAATGACCAATCAAATTTATTCTTAGTGTCCTTTATTTAAGCTCTTAAGCTTTTAAAGGAAAAAACACTTGAGAAAATTGTGTACAATTTTAGGGCTTCAAATTTAGAGTATGGTTATGAATTATGGGAGTTCAATTGTTTGAGGACACGACGCTCTAATTATAACTGCTTCATAAAGATAATGGTTTTTTGGCACACAAAAGACGCATTGGTTCTCAAAAAGCAAGCAACGCATCCAGTTGAACTTGAATTCTGTTCAGTTTGGAAGCATGAAGTCTTTGGCTTTACAATTTTATGTGGCTTCCTTTGGAGCACTTTTTTAAAACTCATTTATTTCATTAAATGTTATTAATAAATATCTTATAGTAAATTTACTTTCTTATTTGTTTCTGATATTTTAAATGCGGAGTATCAAAAAAGGGCTTCTCAACGAGGTAATGTTCAAAAACAAAATTCAGATATAGCTTCCACTCCGTTTTCTTCTACTTTTTGATTGCGTTTTGTTCATTTTATATAAGATCAACTCCCTGCATCTACTTATAAAGTCCCTTACTTCAATAAAAAATAAAGTTCGCTAATATTGAGTGAATCTTCACTTTAAGTACAGAGTTTTTTAATTTTCAGACTTTCAAGGCAAGCCATCTCAAACTGTCACCAACAAATTTCAACATCTCGATATTATTCAATGACAGTTGAATTTCCCCACTCAAAGCCTTACCAGTCGTTAAATCAAATGTCACTCTGGTTCTTCTACGGTATCAATTTACTTGTCCCAAGTGCAAAAACCAGTAATTTATGACCCAAATTCACAATTGACCAACCACTTCACCGAACGACTCTCGGTTTCAGACAACCTTGAAAGACCAACGTCCATGCATTCACCACATTTCATTAAATGATTGTTCACCTTAACGATGTCAACAGACTAGAGAGAGATTTTCGCCACTACTTCATGTTAATGACCTTACTCACGACAGACGTTACAGCGTCTGCACCGAAACACAAAACGTAAAAGGGAAAGCGCTGTTTGTCTGTTAGGAGAAGAAAGTGATCTCGACCTGCATCAACGCAAACAGAGGATGCAATTACAGTTTTCCGCATCGGAGTGCCAGATCTCCGTTTACAATTATCAGGGTGCACACGTTTCCCCTGGATTGCATAAAACTGGTCGCACTAGATTAATATACTCGAAGTCTAAGTGCGCCTGCGTATCAATTTACGTTTTCATCTCTTTCAGACCACAAGAGTTAATCACATCAAAAGCCAACCTGATCTCGCACATAATTTATTGCCAACCCAAATAAGAAACCGAAAATGAAGAGGGATTATGCAAAAATGCCTCGAATTGGGTTTCGTCACAAGATCGGGCGTCATAACGCCTGTGCGTTACATAACCTTTATGATATAACAGCTCATCACTAACCAGCAGAAGCCAGCGTTGAAGCCAACGCGGATGGGCCGGTTTCTGGACAGACATGCCGGCGTTTCAGCTCCACATTGTTCGACGAAATGTCAACTTTAACAAATGTCAACAGGTTTTGTGTTAATTTCTTCTTCGCACGACGGCGACTTTAATTTTGTTTTTCATTGGTCAACTTGCAGAAAGCGAAAGTGAAACAGAAGAGTTAGTCGCTTTAACTCGTTGCGCTTTAGATTTATGGCAGGCAACATTAATGTGAAACAGGTACTGGTTTCGGATGTTTGTCAATTTGGACAAGAATTGCAAAACACTTTACATGGCCGCCGAGAAACGGGTGGATTCCATGCGGTGAATAAAGAACTGACGAGCGAGCAAATGTCAAGAGGCGGCGAAGAAGGCAGCTTGGGACTTCAGAAGATGTGGCAGCTCGAAACGTGTTTTTGTTGTCTGACATTTGGGGCCGAAGAAGGGGGCAATACCTAATGTAGAGGGAGAATGTTTTGTTGATACGTTAATTAATGAATAAGGTTTTTGTTTGCTGAAGATGTGTGCTAAATATGTGAATGTGTTGAAAGCAATATCTGGCAAAAATCTCGACTTGGAACTTGTTCTTCGAATTTTGCAATAAGGAATTGAGATTGAGATATTATTTTATTCACAAATTTGAATATTTGTTGTTTGATGGGGAGGATTTTCTTGAGAACTGACCCGAATTTGTGACTTAATTCAATGCAGATATAAACCTGAAATGCGTTTTTTGAGGACATTTTTAAGTAATCGAACGACTTAAAAATAAAAACTTTAGATGATAATCTGTAAATGACCTTTAAATAGCTGACAACTTGAAAACGAAAACATTGGATGTAAACCTGTAAATGACCTTCTCTTGAGTACGCTGATCTGTGAATGTGGAGTTGCAGATCTGCCTGTTTATTAGATTGTAACACGAAAGGGTTAGGGACAAGGTTCAGCGAGGGAAAATATCAAATTGCCAAAAGTTTGGAAAGAAATTAAGATTCAAAACTGTTCAGAAATTCGGCAGTATTAAGATTTTGGGAATATGTATACAGATGTGTAGAGACGTTTTAGTTTTTTAAGATTCTTGGTTTTTTGATCATTTGGTGGTTTTAACTACTTTTAAAATCTGTCCCTTCGGCCTTTCGACCATGTGATTCTGTTTATGGCTTTTACAACACGAATTTGTTGTATGAACCGGATTCTTCCTCAATCGCCTTTTGTAGTTTTGTAAATGTGCCTTTATACCAATGCAAAAATGGACTTTAACTGATAGATGAGCTTCCCTCGACGTATATGACCCTTATTCGTCCATAAAAGAACAATTCCAGGCCGAATAGTGGCTCAATAAAAAAGCAATTGAAAGTTAACCTTGTTCAAAGTACGTGTTCAGTCCTCTCCTGGACACTAATCAGAATCCCAATGTTTTTTTTTTCTTTTGTTGAAGATTGGGATATACTGCACTGGAGCGCTCAGACTCAAATGCTAGTCCATTTTACTAGCCAGCAGTCACCATCATTTAATGTAATTTCTTGGTTTTCTGAAGAAAAACCAAGAAGGGCTTCTGTAATAAAGAACTTAGGTTTTCAGTTCCCACTACATCAACGCCAAACAGCCGCCATCTGATACGATCAAAGACAGGATACTGGCAGAGAAAGTACTCTGAAAGGTGTTCACCTTCTTCACAGGCGTCGCAAAGGGTGACATCACTAAGCCCAAGCCAACTTAGGTGCATAGCGAAGGTAACGTGTTAGTACGCCGACAAGTCGTCCGCACTTGATTCTGTCTGGAAATAACATAAAAGACGCGTATTTCTTGCTAACGTTCGGGAGCATACTCTTGGTCATCGTGCATTCTGGAGAGTCACGTCATCTGCGGTTGTGCTGTAGGGAGACCCAACCGTTGACGGAGGCCCTGACCAGGGACGCGGTCAGAGATGGATTTGGGGCCTACGAATACCTCTTCTGAACTAGCTAGTTCACCGGCAATCTCATTTCCCAAAATCCCAATGTTGGACAGATTTTAAAAACTTATCAAACACACTCACTGAGCCCTTAATTGATGTGTTTTGTTGGTTTTGCAGGTTTTGTTAAAGGAGTATGTAGTCCTAACGATTTTTTTAAAGATTTTTAAAAACACCACCAGAAGTTTTTCCGAATTCTTCTACATCCTCGTTTGTTAAAGAACAATTGCATACCAAAAACCTAAAAGAATTTCAACGCTTACTAGGAGACCATGTATCATATACTGTATCCTAGCATGTAACCCCTAAAAGTGACATTGCTCAATTCATGTGCAATATAAAAGTTTACAACCCGTGTTCCAGTACTGCTTACAGTAATGGTAAATATAATATCAGAGTTTTTTTATTCCAATTTATCTGGCGTTGAAATTGGTGTTAATTTGTTTAGAAAAAAGTTAAAATCTCTCTCTTAGAAAGAAAACCACATTTTTTCAATAACAAATTTTAAGCTCTGATATTTGCTTATAAGTTGAGAAATGTAATTCAAAAGAAAACATCCCTGAATACTAAGCATTAATTCTCTGTGCCATTTTAATTTGAAAATTCTGACATTTTGAGAAAATATCACCGAGATGCAGGTGAACTTAAATGCAAGACTGCATTAAATCTGCAAGTTCAACACTTTAAATACTCCAAAATGTGTATAAAAAAATAAGGCACGTCCTTACAAAATCATAAAATCTAACCAAAATTCACTTGTTTATTGACGCAGAATGATCGGATCACAGATCAATTCTGTCAAATTCATAACTAAATCTTTGCTAACCCCTTTCAGAATTGGTAGCTCCTTAAAATTACAACCAAAATTCACAACAAATTGTCGTCAATTGATATCCACACAATATTCCAATTCTCAGTGATTTAATAAAAAAAATATCAAATAAAAACCAAAACACACTCACTTGCTGAAACTACAAGTAACGCAGCAACGATGGCACAAACTGCAAACTGCTTCATTTTGACTTTGTTTCTTTTCGGTTTTGTTTTAAATTAACGAACGCGTAAACCGTCACTTCTTACTTCTCGTTGCCGTTAGATAGAAAGCAGTGCACAACTAACAACTATCCAGTACGATGGTTATACTTAAACTACGATCGGTTCCCACTCAACCTCGACTTTTGAAGACTCCCTTCTCCGGTGGCCAAAAGTCACTTACGAGGCACATGCCTTGTTGTTGCACTCACATTTTCACACAGTCCGCAGGCTTGTGCACGTATTGGTTTTGCTACATTTCGTATATAAAAATCTCAAACAGGGCGACGCGTGGTGGAAAAACGAAGAAAAAATAAAAAAAAATCGCCGTCAAAACGTCAAATGTTAGCTTTCACACATTCAACTCATACAAGTGTGTGAGGAATCTTGACTTTTCTTCGAAAATTTCTACCTGGCGCTGTCTGGCAGCATAGGCAGCCCGACCAGCTTGACTGGCCTAACTGCCTGCCTGGCTTCGTTCATGCCTGTGGACAGTTAATGTACCTCTTTACTCTTGTCATCTAGGGGTATATAGGTGCAGGTTTATTTTTTTTTTTGTTCTCTCTCTTTCTTGGCAGTGTGCTGTTGGCCATAATTGATTTCACACATATGATTGGTATGCGCCGCCGTGTGTGTTGAAAGAAGTTGCTTTTGCATACTGGTTGACTTTTTCGATTTTGGTTTTGTACCTCAAACGTCACGCCACCGCCGATATGTCGCCTCGCCACCGCCCCCATGGTGGCAGCGAACAATCGCGCCGGTCAGCAATGCAATTAAATTCAAATCGTTTGCAGCTTAAACTTACCTTAGGCTGTAGCCTAAATTTTCAATTTTGGGGTTGACGTGGTTTTTACTTTTGAATAAATTTTGTGTGTCTTATAACAGAGCTCGGGACAGTTAAACCGGCAAGTGGATAGTAAGCGGTTGACAATAAGAGTAAAAGGAGGTGACAAGAGGCTTACGAATAGGTTTTCGAATAAGCTTACGAATGCTTTTGAATGAGATGCTTCGGCGTATGATATAAATAATTGAAGGAATGCATTACATGAGTCATCGCGGATCAGGAGAAAATGGAATCAGATTAAAATACAATTTAGCAAACACACTCAGTGAGCCCTTAATTGATGTATTTTGTTGGGTTTGTGGGCTTTGTCAAAGGAGAACCGGCTCAACTTGATTCCGTGCTTTCTGACTCAAATGTCAAATATACGCGTATCCGTTAACACATCGAAACACCGGAGTGACAACAATCTCAAAAAGATGCTAACGTAAACAAGTCACGTATACTCAGAAGCTGAAGAGTTATACGGAGAATCCAATGGTGTTGTTTGTTTGACGATTCATCTCTGAAACGTATTCACGAGGAGACGGGAAGATAACATAAGACTTGATTGATCCTGCATTCTTGGAACAAAATTGGCAATAAATTCTGTTTAGTTTCTTTGGAATGTAAAGCAATGGACACGTTTATTAATCAAATACTGCGCCACCCTCGCTCTTCGGCTCTAAGGAAGCAACGTTGATGAGCATTTTAACCTTTTAGCCGTAACTGCCTCCCTTCCTGATGATTTGTTACAAAATAAGCGCGCTTCTGAGCAAATCTTGAATAAATCACGCGTGGGCTTCACATCCATCTAGATTTCCAATTAAATCTGCCTCACAAAATGGATGCAAGTCGCCTAAGGTGCAATTCGTGAACATTCGTGAACGGCACACTGCCTCATTATGTGCAGGGCACTCACAGATCTCCTCCTTGTCACTTAAAAGTCCATGACCCTGAACAGCTCAACAAAACTTCCGCAAGATGCGCCTTACAAATATTGACTGTGGGAAAATCATGAGCGCTTGAATGGCAAACCTCACTTTCTACCCAAATACGGAAAACTCATCGAGATCAAATTGAGTGCTGAGAGTCGCTTTATAGCTCAGCGAAAGGAAACTCAAGTATTCTGTAAGTTAACGCGGAACTTTATTTCTCTACAATTAACGCATTAATTCACCACGCTTAACAATCAACAATTTCTACCCAAATGCCAACAAGAGCCGAGCCGCAGCAAAGAAGCTGCATAATATCCACCGCCGTCGTGTGCGTTGTGTACCTAAGCGTAATGCAAACCACTTGATTACAACTACACACCGTCGCGCGTCATGTTGATGCAGTCTGATGCTGCTTTTGCGTCAACTCACCGAGAGGTGTACTTTTACTTTCTTCAAGAATCTGGTTTTTACGCTGCGCGAATGGAAGGAATCTCGTTACATCGTGGTGTGTGCAACCATGCCTGATGGGGAACCTTGAATAATATCGATATGGTCCATGTTCAGCAATCAACCAGTTCGGACGCATGTCATAATGCCGGTCAGGCAGCTATTGCCGCAATTCTTGCCTAGTTTGGTGGAGCTCAGTTCACTCCCAAAGCGTGTGCACACAAAAGAATGCCCTGTGAAATGTGTTCCGCATGGGACAGGATATATGGGCCAATCGTGGATGAAAGTAACAACAAGCGATAGAAGTTGTAGGTTGTTTCCTGCTTCTTTTTGTTGTCCATTTTCTTTTTTATCGTTCGACTGGTTTTCTGTGCGCCCTGAGTCGGGTGACTATTGTTACCGTGACTGGAGGCAGAGACTTTCCACTTTTTTGTTTTCTTTAGTTTTCATTGCGGTTAATCTGTCTGCGCAAGAGTCTGCACTGTCATCCAGGTGGTGGTTTGACGGCTTGGTGCTTTCGGTCCTGAAGAAAGCCAATTGCCGGAGTCAAACTGGAGCCGAATTGATGAATGTCTTGTACAGCCACCCGAGCGAGACGATTTATCGTTGACTTTGTCTACGCCGAAAATCTCAAGCTGTAAGATTCATGGCAGGGAAATTCAAATGAATGTTTTCTTCCACTCGGGGGGTCGTGTGTTTTGGTGTAGTCTGTGAAGAGATTAGTTGAGCTCTGCTTAACTGATGATGGGATGTGCGAATTTATGTTCTTATGATGAAAGATAAACTTAATTTTATTTCTTGTGCTGTCGAGTGTTTCTATTTACTTGCTTCTTGGAAAGTAGGCATTGGAATAATTTTTTTATAACTGACATAAAAACGTTTTCCTTATTTTTGCCTGTGGTCAGATAAGACAGAACATTATTGAACAATCTTGTCAGGGATTATGTGGAGCTTGGGGATGTAATATCAAAAACGCTATTGCTTCGCAGTCCCTAAAAAGGGCGACTCGTCATCATCTGCCTAACACCGACCTTTTGCACTTATTTGTACGTCCCTTCTTTCTATTTTTATGGAAACTTTGATCAACCATCAGCCCATGAAAATCTTGAATCCTGTAAGGTTTTTAATGAACAGCAGTACAGAAGGTCCATTGGTGATCTGATGTCATAACAGATCACTCAACAAGTCCCGGGGCATGTAGGGGGCGCCACTAACAAAAATCGAATGGAGTATGGATTTTTTGTTTCTATATGTCCCCGGACATGTAGAATGGTGTATTAATATAATAGTTGTTGGCGCTACAGTCCACAGGGGGACCAGGACCTAGCTTGCTCATCAACTACTCGTGTTGTGCGCGCTACTGTTCTCTCACGAGTAGAAGGGACCTACAGTTTTTCGCCGACTCCAAACGACGAAATTTGAGAAGCTTTCTTAGACAGTTTTTACTCTTTGAGTGTTGTCAGCAGCTCGAAAGAGGTGGTGCCGTGAAAAATTCGAAATATTGGTGTTGAGTTGGGAATCGAACCTACACCCTTCGGTGTATGAGCGTTGCAGACTACCCACTACGCCACGGCGGCCACAGAGTGGTGTATTATCTATCGCTTGATACTTCAAAAGCATTTTACAGACTCTAGCATCAGACTCTCCTGTCTAAAATACAATCTCTCGTTATCGATAAGTCCCTTCCTCAGTAGATTAAAAATTACATTGCAAACCGTTCAATTCAAGTTGTTTTAGATGGGTTCTAGTCTGATATTTACCATATTTATGCAGGTGTTCTTCAGGGCTCCACTTTGTCTCCGACACTGTTGTCCATTCTCATAAATTATCTCCTGTCCGTCACTTGCAGTCCAATTAACTCATTCGCTGATGATAGTACCCTCAGCTTTTCATATTCATTCCTTGCTTTTCGCTCCTCTTCTTCGCCATAAACTTAGAACGGCAGCGTATGTTAAGCGCATTAATCTCCGATATTGACACCATAATTGATTGGGGTTAAAAGAATAGATTGGAATGTAATGCTTTCAAAACCCAGTGCTGTCTATTGTTACTCAAGCGATCTTAAAATAAGCATTCACCAGATGTTGCCAAAAACGTAGCGAAGTGTCTGCGTTTCTTAAAGCAATGCAAGAAGTGTTTCACCCCATTTGGTCTGGGTACAATACTCGTATATCAGGCGTAAATTCGACCAAAGGTCGATAATAACGCTCTTATCTGATCTGGAGCTCTTAAGACTTCCAAGCACCTACAAGATTAAAATCAACAGCGAGAAATAAAACTTATTTGAAATAACAATGCTGCCAAATCAATTGACTTGCTAGAACATCGACGAAGGTTTGCGTCTTTATCACTATTTTATCACTGCTTCAACAGAAAATGTCTAATGATTTAGCCAATAGCATTCCTTTCCTTGAAAGAATGAACTTACCAGCTATACCTGTATGAAGTGAGCGTCAAGATACAAATGTCTCGATAGGGAACATTCGTTGAGCCCTTATTTTTTTTGTTTGTTTGCTATGACATCTGTGAAAAATAGACAACATATTTTTTCATCGTGTTAAAAATGTTGAATTTTGTACCAGAAAGTTATGATTTGAGGAAAGTATTAGTTTTTTGTTTTCATTTGAAGAAAAGTGCTGCAGAGTCGCATCGAATACTTGTCGAGGCATATGGTGATCATGCTCTATCAGAAGCAACATGCAGAAGATGGTTTCAACCGTTCAGAAAAAATGATTTGGATGTGAAAAATGAAGAACGTGGAAGACCACCAAAAAAGTTTGAAGACGCTGAATTGCAAACGATATTGGATGAAGATGACACTTTGAGTCAAAAGCAAATGGCAGCAATGTTAAATGTTGCACAACAAACAATTTTTGGCCGTTTAAAAGCTATGGGAAAGATCCCAAAGTGTGGAAAATGGTTGCCACATGAATTGAATGAAAGACAGAGGGAAATCCGAAGAAAACACTTGTGAAATTTTGCTTCAAAGACACGAAAGAAAATCGGTTTTGCATCAAATTGTTACTGGCGATGAAAAATGGATTTATTTTAAGAATCCTAAACGGAAAAAAACATGGGTTAATCTGGTACAACCATCAACATCGACCGCAAAACCAGATCGATCCGACAAGAAGACAATTCTGTGTGTTTGGTGGGACCAGAAAGATGTGCTGTACCACGAGCTCCTAAAACCTGGTGAAACCGTTGATACTGATCGCTACCGACAACAAATGATCAATTTGAACCATGCATTGATCGAGAAACGACCAGAATGGGCCAGAAGACACGGCAAAGTAATTTCGCTCCATGACAATGCACCTGCACACAAAGCAAAACCGGTTCAGGAAACAATCAAAACATTTGGCTGGAAGCAGCTACCCAGGCTTGGCTCCTTCCGACTACCGTTTGTTTTCATCGATGGGACACGCATTGGCTGAGCAGTACTTTGATTCCTACGAGGAGGTCGAAAACTGTGTGTCTGATTGGTTTGCTTTAAAAGACGAACAATTTTATTGGCGTGGTATTCACAAATTGCCAGAAAGGTGGTCAAAATGTGTAGAAAACAATGGCCAATACTTTGAATAAAATGTTTTTACTTTCCCATTAATGATTAGTGTTTTATTTTCAAAAAAAACATACCGGTATACCTGGTAACTGTACGTCCGAAGGTGTGCATTCCTAATGAGGCAATACTCGCCTCGCTAGAAATGCACACCTTCGGACGTACAGTTAAGTTCAGAGACTACGTCTTTAGCCGCACTACACGAATATGGAATACTCTTTCAGCTAATCTTTTCTCCCTCATTACAATCCAGAAGCGTTAAAAACCAATGTACAACTATAGAACCTTTTCTCTCTTCCTTAAGCCGTATTTTGACTCAATATCTTTAGCTCGCTGGAATTATAAAAAAAATACTTCAATTTCTTACTCTAAATTTTCTGACAACCTTTAAAAATATTCAATCGTAGGACTATTTTATTCGTAAAATAACATGAGGCTGCTAGCAAAATTAACGCCTAGTCTCCACTTTTCTTGGATTCAAAATAATTTGGAAGTTACTTCCCGTTATTCCTCACCGATACCCATTCCATTCTTAATTAGGTCATTTATTTAATTTCTACATAAACAACGTCCACTGGCCATTCTGTTTTATCCAAGCAGACCCAAGCTGCTCGATGGTAGAATAGGTCTGCCATCGTGCAGCTGCCGCAAGCGAAGGTAGAATTGCTAACAACCTCATTCACCACAGAATCGGCGAGTTTTTACAATGCATAACAACGGCCATTTAAGAAACCCTTTCCCATTTTGAGTTGGAGACATTTTTCTTAAATTCCAACGTTTTCGCCACATTTTCAGAAGGAGCCAACTAATCACAAACAACAACCATAACCTTGGACCCACCCCATTAACTAAGACAGTGGAGATTCGAACAAGTTTCGCCTAGTCCACTTAAAATAACATCAAAGAATGCACACCGGTTAACCCTCGGACTGCGCACCGGAAATGCCATCGCCAAGCCCAGTGTCGTCGATGTCTGAAGAACAGTTTAATCTACACATGACTGAGCGGTAGCAGGCCCACGCCAAGCTTAAGCAACACACATCGGATTATCACACAAAGCAATACTGTACTAGGGAGCACGGGTTTGACATCATCTGAATTGGAAAACAGAGTAGTGTTACACTGGCGTTGCAAAACATCTTCGTAAGTAAATTTATGCCCCGAAAATGGACCAATACTTTGAGATTCAAGCTTACGTTAGTTTATCTCAATGAAATTCAATCCTAAGGTCGTTAAAGCTGTATAATCGCCTCACCCGATTCGTCAGCTCTATGAAACACCTCTTGACATTTATTTGCACTGAAACTGGAATTGTGACATGTCGCACATTACCGGTTTGTCAAGCAAACTTGAGTGTTGAAGACGGTTTCGTGTGTGGCTCCCAAGAATACTCGCTAGTCGGCCGCACGCACTCTGCCGGTGGCTTTTTGTTGATAAATCAAATTAATAATCGACAACAAAAACAGCAGTGTGACAGCCCGTGGTCGTGCGGATAAGCTGGAATTGGTTTTAAGAGTGAACCGTGGAAATGCCACGATTCAGTTAGTTTCTGACCATACCTGCTAATATTTGTTGTTTGCATTTTTCTTAAGAAACCTGTCGCTGGGTGAGAGTGAATTCAAGGATAGCATCTTACTCACACTTAATCGATCAAGTGTGGTAAGTTTAGTTCGATTTCAACGCCAGTCGGTCACTATGCTGTTGACCAGCAGTGGCCCGCATATGGACGTCACGTCTTGAGTGGTGGCAGCGCCGATTGCCACGCATTGTTTTCGATTTTCTGCCAAAAAACAATTTATGCGAAAAGTTGTTTACAATGTGTATGCAATCTGCTTTGGTGGAAGCCACCAGGACTAGGTATTGACTTGGATTACGCAATCTGATTGCGATTGCAAGAGACTACATTGGCGAGAGTTATTTAATTTTTATTCATTCAAATAATGTAATCCACGGTTATGAGAAAGGAGCACTAAAAGCTTGGATTTAATTTAAGAAATTGATCGAAATAATTTTGTGTGAGTAGACAAGAACAAAGCGAGCTCTTTAACTTGTTTGCAAAGTAAGCCGATTGTATTGGATCTATAACCTAATTCGTGCACCTTACTAAGAGATGGCATAGCTTGTATTATTCCATTGCTCATATTCCATTGGAACATGCGTTGGAAAACTACTGTCATTTTTCGTTCAGTATTGTGATTCATTTGAAGTGTAAACAAATTTTTTTTTTGCACTCAAATATGTCGAACTTTGTGCCTAAAAAAGTGATTTTTGGGGAGTTGGAAAACTTCTTCTTTATTGCTTTAATATGAAGAAAACTGCTGCCGAAAGTCTTCGTATTTTGGTGGGAGTTTGGGGTAAACAAGCGCTAGTTGAACGAACGTACCAAAAGTGCTTTGAACGATTTAAAAATGTTGACTTCGGCTTGGAAGGCAATGAATGTTCTGGGCAGTTAAAACAAATTAAAGATGAAGAACTGGAAGCATTACTCTATGAAGATTTTTGTCAAACACCAGAAGAGCTCGCAGAATGTCTTGATGTCACTCAAACAGTCATTTTAAAATTTTAAAAAGCAGCTGCATTTATTTAAAAGCAAAGAAATTGAGTTCCACGTGAAAATTCCGCACGAATTAAATTAAATACGCAATAGCAATATAAGAATTTTGTTTATGAAGGCGTTCAAAAAAGGCAATGAACTAAGAAGTAAAAAAATAATGAAGTCAATTCCATTCCTGAAAATTTTATGTCAAAGATGCAACATGCTTTTAGAAGGGAGTAAAATTACGATAAAATTATGCGTTTTGTCTGAGTGTCGAGCCAATGCCAAATATTTTTACACCAAGGAAACCACATGAACTTCCATTTCCGAACCAGTGGTAAATTAGAATATGTCCTGAAACCGATGGTAATTCATGAAAAATGAGATCATTTGCGGCAGCGACAAGTTAAAATAATTGTGATCAGTGAATTGACCTGAACGGTGCCTGGATTGACGAATAATGGGGAAACGCTACATAGGACATGTTTTCACATCAATTGCACAGGAGCGGCTAATTTTGTTCACTAGGGGAGATTCTGTATTTCAACTATCAAAGTCGCATATGTCGATAGGGGGACTCATTGCTGTTTAGACGCCATTTCTTGAAGCCAAAAATTTTTTTTATATTTAACAATTCGTCGTTAGGCCTTTTCTTCTCCGTGCGGCGCTACAGTCAATGGTGGACCTGGACCACAAGCAATATGCATCTTCAGCCAGCATGATCTTTCGCTTACTGGCTACAGTTGCGCAAACCAAGTTGGTTGAGGTCCTACTTCTCTTGTGTTCGCCACCTTAGCCTGTGCCGTCCTCTGCTGCGTTGTCCCAATGTCTCAGATTTGTAGACTTTTCTGGCCGGAGCATTGATGTCCATAAGCTCTGTATGTCCTAGCTATCTTAAGAGTTGTATTCGAAAACTCTTGACCAAGTGCATGTCGCTGTACAGCCCATGGAGTTCGTCGTTGAATATTTTCCAGAATATTTCCAGAATCCAAGAGAATCCAGAACAAAAATCGCACGCGGAACTTTTCTCTCGAATAGACTAAGGGCTTCCTCATTCGCTTTTAGTGACGTCCAAGTTTTCTCAACAAAAAGCAGAACTGAGACTGTCAAGCAAGCTTAGTCTTTCGAGAGAGGATTCTATTACTCCACTGCATCCAGAGTGGTTATCCTGCCTTCGAGTTTGGTAGCAGACAAAGTCCTTGTCTATCTCGAAGTTTCTGACGCTCTGTCCGAGACGTCGATGTTCTGTGACCTTCCTTGACGACCACATGTACTTCGTTTTGCCCTCATTAACCGCCAGACCCATTTTAACCGCTTTCGCTTAGATACCAACAAACGTCGCATTGAAGGCTCATGTTCGTCCAATTACATCAATGTACGTCCTCGTCCTCCTAGCTAGCAATTGCGCTGAATTTTGGATGATCGTGCCTCTGGAGTCAACTTTTGAGTTGCGCACGATCTTCTCCAAAGTAATGTTAAAGAAGTCACATGACAGTGGGTCGCCTTAACCTTTTTTAACAGAATTGGCCTTGAAGAGTTCATAACCAATCTTGACGGATCAGCGAAAGTTCTCCATCATCATCCTACACAATTTGCCGAGTTTGACACGAATGCCAAAACTAGGCATGGCTCTGTATAGTTCTTCCCTATGCACAGTCATATGCGACGTTAAAATCGATGAATACGTGTCAATCAGTGTCAATCTGTACTTCTTGGGCCTTTTCCAGAATCTGCCAGAAAGTAAAGATCTGATCTATTACGGACTTCCCTGGCATAAAACCACAGTGGCAGGACAATCGATCGATACAAGAGGATCTTGTAGGCGATACTGAGGAGGCTGATTCCTCGGTAGTTGACGCAGTCGAAGAGATCTCCTTTCTGGTGGACCGGACAAACAATACTGATATTCCACAGTCGTATTCCGCTGTGTCTAAAATTGCGATGTGCTGTGTTTAATTCAGTTTTCGGAATAAACTGACTTTGCTTGAAGCCCATTTGTTATTATTATTGTTGGCGCGACAGTCCACAGGGGAACCAGGGCCTAGCTTGCTCATCAACTACTTGTGTTGTGCGCGTTACTGTTCTCTCACGAGTAGAAGGGACCTACAGTTTTTTGCTGACTCCGAGCGGCGAAGTTTGAGAAGCTTTCGTAGACAGTTATTACTCTTTGAGTGTTGTCAGCAACTCGAAAGAGGTGGTGCCTGAAAAATTCGAGGTCTTCAGCCGGGAATCGATCCTAGACCCAATGTACCCTCAACGCCACGGCGGCCACAGCCGCTGAGAAGCCCATTTGACTTCTGCTAAAAATTTGTAAATTTGAGTTGGCTGTCCCATCGAACAATTGGACTTCTACTTTGTTTTCTGGCTGGCCACAAACGGCGGTACTCTCCTTATAAAATTCTGAACATAATCTCCTGTATAAATGCCTCTTTGCCCTTTTCCCAAATAAAAGGTTCCATTTTTAAAGCTTTATTTTATGGAGTCGACTGCCTTTTTCCACATGAGACTGACCATTAAGGTAAACGGCGACATAACTGGTGGCCTAGAAGGTTTTAACAATAAAAGCAGTCCTTTCTTCTTCGCAATGATCGCACCAAGGCTTTGGGAACTTCAATTATAACGAAACATGCACCCTAAACTTACACACTGGGCTAGTAAACTGGAATCTTCAAAGTATTGAAATTTCCACAAACACACAAACTATTCCTGTACTCGTGTGCATTTCCAGAATTAGGTCATTAAATTTACTGCCCGTCACACGTGTTTCTTCCTCCAAGCTCTAGTCTACCACGTGGATCTTTATTTTCCCACACATGCCCCCGTCAGCGACACCGCTACCAAACACTCACTCTGCTTGCACGTTTGAGGTCAACAATTTAATAAAGCCCCGCCACTCAAAATCATCAACTATCACAGCTACAACGAGACACCAAAACCCCCCAATTGAATTTGTATTCCACAAAGGCAAGCGAGCGGCTTACCGGGCCGCCGCGAAATGCATTCAGTTATTGAACTATTTTATAACACTTACAGCATTGCATTGCCCAATCCCGTCCCGCTACAAGACTTGCCAACTTTCAAGTCGCCCTCTGCGCCAAGCAGCTGTATTCCAGGCACGTTCCATCTGAGCATTTCAATCACCGTCGCCATATAATCCCTGCGTCTTCAACTTGATAATGTATCTACGACTCTGGAACGGCCGAAGATACCAACTGAAAACAGAAACCCAGTCCACGTCCCGCATAAAGAACCAAAGCAAACAGCGCTGATGGGCCAGTACGTGGGAGCAATATAAACATTTATTGACAACTGACTGCTGAACACGTCCATTCATAGCTGACTTGACTGTCGTTGGGGGGCGACGTCTAAATCGCTGTGGCTTGCGGCAGCAGTGGCACTGGCCTTAGCTTTTTCCTCTTGGACTCGCTGCAGAGACTGCAGGAACTCATCGCAGCCGAGATCCCAGTCCTTGAAGCCTCCCGCTTTTTTCTCGGCTTCGCAAAAGTGAGTACGGTCGTAGGGAATGCCTAGTGCTTTGTTCAAGAGCGCGCGACGCTGCTTGCAGCGCGAGATTATTTCGTCGTATGGAATTTCCGGTATGGGAGGTGCTTCTGCTAGAAACTCATTCGCTTCCTTTGCAACGTCTTCATAGTCAGGTGCCGCTCTCAAAATCCTTTGAACGTTATCCTCTATCATATCGGAGAGTTGGACGTCCGGTTTCTCGACAGGGAGAAGTCTTGCCCGAACGGCGGCGATTTCCTCACTAACTCGGGACATGACCTCCTGAATCGATACTTTCTTCCGTTCCTCGTAGTTCAGCCGCTCCTTCTCCAATGCAGTGTCTCGCTCGAGCTTCTCGGGGTCGACTTTCTTTCTCGACATGAGGTTGGCCATCATGCGCTTCAAATTGAGTTCATCCCACTTTTTGTTCAGCTTCTCTGAAAGATCGTTATGACCTCGGTTCGGTGGTTGTTCCAGTCTGCGAGCAAAGAAGAAGGGTTATCTTTGAAAATCCGTCACTCAGTTGTTTACGTTTTTTCCTCTGGGATATCTTGTACACGTTTTTCAGCTTCAGCTTCGGCGCGTAGCCTCTGCAAGTCTCGGGCAGCTTCAGCTTCTGCCCGCTGACGCTCCTCAATGAGGTCTGCATTTTGCAAACGCCAGTTTTCTTGCCAACTCTGTATTGACTTCTTTCGGTGAACTTCTTTTTCGACGTACGATTCCAGGAGCTTTAAAGGAAATTGTGCAAAGAGGAAAAATAATGTTGTCGTGTGAGAACTCACCGCTAACTCATTGGGGACAGACTTGTAAAATCCCTCTGGTAACTGAACCATTCGGAAGCTGCTGTTGTAGTCGCCAATACTTATGACTTTCTTCGGCTTTTCGGCCCGGTGCTCCGACAGGGCTGTTATTATGCCTCCTCCCAGCACGTCAATGAGGCATGCATCATCGTCTCTAGCTAAAATGAGACCATTCATGTGTATTGAAGTCAACGAAACTAAATGGGTAAAACTTTAACATTTTAAAAGGAGTTGTCTGAAATTCTTAAAGGATGCAAAGTCTAGAAAGTACCACGTTTAAAAGACTGAAATTGTAAGTGACGAAAATTTCATTGAATTCGAAGTTCCAAATTATTGTAATACAAAAAATGTAAAAAGTCTTAAAGAAAATGTTTTAAAATTTAAGGTTCGGAGAAAGTTTAAGAAAACATTAAGGCCCAAAATTTGGGTTGTTGGAAAACTCTGGGTTGTTTAAAATCTCCAAAGGCAGCATACCTTAAAGTTCAAAAGTTCCAAATGATCTAAAACCAAAAAAGGAAAAACCTCACAGAACGTGTTTAAGTTCAGAAATTTGTAGTGGTCAAAAATTCCAAGGGGCACAAATGTTTGAAATTCCAAAAGCTATATTTTGAAAGCACTTTTAATACAAAATTTGATAGGATTTTAAAAGGACAAACATTGTGATCTGAAATACCGAAAAATGCAAAAGGTCTAAATTCCAAAAACGATGCTTCAAAAAAGAAAAAAAAAGAAAATGAAGGATTTTCCAATTTCCAGGCCATGGGGACTTAAGCCCCTTATTGAGAGTCTTAAAGTTACAACAAACTACATCTTACCCAAGATATCCCACGCTTCAAAATTTCCATCATCTCGAGCTAGAAACAACACTGCCGGTCGGTCAGAACTCCATTTCACAGCAGTCAAGGTTTTCGGCCGCACACGCCACATGATCGGAGTAAACGGAAAATCCTCTTTCCAAATAGCCATCACTGTTCTTCCAATCGATACAAATATGTGCGGAAGGAAAGGATTCTTTTCCAGGCACACCACTGGTCCATCGTTAACCCGAGCAAAACTGTACACAGGTGTAGTGACAGTCTCTTTGTTTACAGGCAAACCCGAGTCGGTGCCTTCGAAGGAAAGCAAGTCGATTCGTCCAAAGTACGAGCCTACTATGACGTTGTTGTTGAATGTGCTCTCTGGGCCCTCCTGCACTTCGATGGGGTAGGTTTCCACCTCCTTGTGAGTAGGCTTCACTTCTATTTGTGGCAAGTAAGTATAGTTTGCCGTTTCGCATATTATGGCGGTCATTGGCTCTGGATAGCTGACTACATACTCCGGCCTAATGAAACGATCCAGCTTCTTGTAGACGGACTCATTCTGACTTAGCGCAGCTGGAAGATTCTTCTTGAAGGAGGCCTTAGCCACGTTTCCAACGTCTTGATCCAAGTCCCAATAAGCCACTGTTCCGTCAGTGCTCACAGTTGCTAAGAACCGGCTTTTCTTCTTCATGAAAGTCTCATGAATGCGACCGGTCTTGGAAATGTAATGGCCCCGACTCAGCCACTTTATGTCAGTAATGGCGCCTCCTTGAGAGTGCTCGAGGGAGCTGACTGCCGCTGGAAAAACCCATTTTCTCTCGTCGACTTGAATAGTCCAAGAGAGGAATTTAGAAATCAACTCTCTGTTGGCTGCCTGGGCGATTGTCAGATGCTCCTCGTCTTCAAGATGCTTGCCACGGTCCTGCAAATCCCAGATCACAATTTGTCCATTTATTGTGCCACCGATAAGGATGTTCTCATCGTAGGGGCAAAACGACAAGGCAGTCACTTCGCGGGGCGACTCGAACTCTAGCTTGTAATTCAAATTGTCCATGAAGCTCCACATGAGAATTGGATTTGGCTCCAGAATGACTCTCTGCACGTCGTCGAGTTTTTCCTTGACTTGTGCTGAAATATAGGATGCCATGTGAGTGGAAAAAATTGCAAAAACAGAAAATTCTAGCGTACAAGTGTCGTAAGTAACTTTGGTGGTGAAGGAGTACGCAGCCACTACTATGCCCGTCAGTGTGGGATACCAATCGACGGCGGACACATAACGTTGGTGACTCTTTGAAATGTTCGCAAAACAAAAGACCTCCTTCAGGTAGGGATTTGTGTATATTTTTACGGGAGTTGTTGATATGAGGGGGTAGTCGTTTCTGTAAAAAAAACAATACAAAGTAAGCAATCAGAAAATTATGTTCCTTGATGACTCGTCTTAAATTCAAACCCTTTTATAGTTTTTTTTATAAAATAAATGAAAACTAAGATATTGTTTCAAACGATCATCCCTTTATTCCTATTTTTGTCTCACGATTTGAATCCAGAATTCGAATGTTAGGGCTTTGGAAGCTTTTCTGTGTAATTCAAATTCTTTTCTTGACGTGCAAATGCCTTATTGACGGCTCGCTGTGTTTGTCCAATCACGTCAATGTCATCAGCGTAAGCTAGCAATTGAACTGACTTCTGGAAGATCGTGCCTCTGGTGTTGACTTGTGAGTTACGCACTATCTTCTCGAGGATGATGTTAAAGAAGTCACATGACAGTACGTCGCCTTGTCCAAAAACTTTTTCGACATTTAAGGTCTCGGTGAGTTCGTTACCGACCTTGACGGAGCAGCGAGAGTTCTCCATCGTCATCCCACACAATCTGACGAGTTTGGTAGGAATGCCAAAACTAGACATGGTACTGTATAGCTCGTCTCTATGCACGCTATCATATGCGGCCTTGAAATCAACGAATAGCTGGTGAGTGTCGATTTGCACTTCTTGAGTCTTTTCCAGGATCTGCCGTAATTTGGCAATCTCTGCTGACTAGTTATTTTGGGATCGTTTAAAGGATCGTTTCCACTCTATTCTTTTTAATAATAATACAAAATTGGGCGGCGCTACAGTCCTACAGAGGGATCCCAAGGCCTAGCTTGCTCATCAACTACTCGTGTTGTGCGCGCTACGGTTTTCTCAAGAGTAGAAGGAACCTTCAGTTTTCTGCCGACTTCGAATGGTGAAGTTTGAGAAGCTTTTTCTTAGACAGTTATTACTCTTTGAGTGTTGTCAGCAGAGGTGGTGCCGTGCAAAATTCGAGATGTTGAGCCGGGAATCAAACCTGGACCTTCGGTGTGTGAGTGTCGCACTCTACCCACTACCCGGCCGCAAGTCTTTTATTCTTTTTATGCAATTCAATTAAGCTGTCAAGATAAGCTGCGATTCTAAGTCTGTGGCTGAAGAAGAAGAGCGAGTATGAAAAACTGAGAATAGTATCATCAGCAAATGTGTGAATTACATTAGAAGTGACAGGCAGGGGATCATTTATGAATATGGGGAACAGTGTCGGAGACAAAATGTAACCCAGAGCAATACCAGAATGAATATGGTGAATATCAGACATAAACCCATCTAGTGCAGCTTAAATTGAATGGTTCGGAAGTTCATTTCTAATCCATTCTTTGACACCGAAAGCACGCATTTACAACAGCAGAGCCTGATGCCAGACTCTGTTTAATGCTTTTGAAGTATGAAGCGTAATGATCCCGATCTCCCCTTTTTTGTGCAAAGATTGTTCCCATTTTTCGTTGAGATATGACATCAGATCACCAATGAACCTGCTGTACTGCCGGTCATTAAGAAACTTACAGGATTCATGAGCTGACGATTAATCACTGTTTTTATGAACTTTGAAAGAAGGGATGCCATTGGTCGGTCAAAGCAATAGTTTTTCCTTGTAACTCAATAATGACTATCCATCCGCATTGTACGCATCAAATAAACACTAATTTAAATATGGTCACCAGAAATTTAACGAATTGCCGACTTTTTTTCAAAACAAGCCTTAGTCCAACGCTCCTATCTGATACAATCTGTTCTCCGCTAAATGGATACTTACTAGACTGCACTTTTCTTTTTGCCGTTTTCAGAATTTCCCTCAATCCCTCCCATATCCCCTCTATAAATATTGATTTCAATAGAGACCTCTTTCAGACCTACAGTTCAGTTAAAGAACTCGACGTACTGTTACACTTAAAAACAAATGAATGCAAAAATGCTAAATTGTCTTCTCCAACTACAACTTGGCCAGCTGAAGACAAATTTAGGAATACTCTCCAAATAAAAATTCGCATGTTGCAAATACCTGTACATATCAATCTGATTGAATTCTAATGTCTTGATCAATTGCTTCACGGCCTCTGATATTTCTGGGGGTGGTTTGGGCTCTTTTGGTTCAGTTGGAGTAGGAGTTTTACTTACAATGCCTGGTTTTGGCTTTTCCTCCTCTTCCTCTGATGTTGCATCCAACTCGTCCCCTTCTGTTCTCAAAAACGAGCATAAAAGACCCGTGTTTTACTATCGAATGCAATCTCTTACCGCCTTCTTTTATCTCATACAAATACTGAGCCCAAGCATTCCTTGGGAATGTTGGATCGGTTTGCTGCTCTACAGTCACTCTCGTTGGGGAGGATTGTATTCCAACATGAATCCTTTGCTTGAGGACATTCTGAAAGTTGATTTCTCCGGGAATCAATTCAGCGTAACCATCACGCACGTCGTCAACTTTTCGCATCGAGAAAGTGACATTGGATTGTCGCATTGGATATACGCCTTGTATTTCAACATCGATCACTTTTGAAATTGGGGGACATATATCAAGATCGACCTCTGCTTCACTTCCAGCACTGACCCAAGGACGTGGTCTTTTGACAATTTTTTTGTTCATCATGAAACGCTCGTATGTCTCAATGTTCTTTATTATGGCGGCTGCCATTTTGGCGCTTTTTTCATTGGAGTAAATTACAAAGGGCTCTTCTTCGGTTACTTCATCTTCTTTTATGAACGATGGTGCATAGCCCATAAGAACTCTGTCGTCCGGCTTATACCGAATGAAGTTATCTTGAATCGCTTCACCATTTTCCACCTCATCGAATAGTCTGCTGCGGGATAGCAAATCAAACTTGATTCGTTTCCACGGGAACTCGTGACTAACGTTTATTCCCACCTCCAAGCCAAGTTCTTTTAGTGTAGATGGTCTAAAATTATCAGCAATGTACATATTCTTTTTTTGTCAGAAAAATAATTTACTTTATCATGACGAAATGGCAACCATTAATTTCATAAAGCTCCTTTCTCGCAAGCTCTATGTTAAATGTTGAAAGGCCTTCGAGTTCATCATCCGTAGAACCAGCATCGGACAATGACGGTAACTCTCTTGGATTTCTGTTAAATAATTAAATCACTAAGCGAAAAAGTAGGTTTTTCTGTAGCAACATACTCATCCTTTCCTTCTACCTCAATTCTTGTTGGAACTTCCATATTTTTGCAATATTCCTACAAATCGCGATTTCAAACTGATATCCTGAATAAATACAAAAATGTTTCAAAAACAAGATTTAAATTGTCATAGTAACCGAAAATCTCGAACGCACTACCTTACCATTGTTTTTGTATTTGCTGAATTTGTTAATCTGCTGTCAAAATAATATAACATTTCTGCCTGTAGGTGTCGCATCATTCACAAAAGAGAATCGAATCAGAATATCTCATTTGTGGTGATCGGAGGTATAATTGTGTCTTTCTTGCTTGACAAAAATGTTAAATTAACCATCGAATCATTGTGGTATTGCAAAAATATATAAGCGAATATTTTGTTAAAGGTAGTGACTAATATTTGACGAGATTGTTTTCTGCAAGTCTTTCGGATATATTTAAAATTGAGTTTTCTGTGGGTCTGTAACAATAAGACTCATTAAAATATTGATTTTCCCATCTTAATACTTTTTAAAGAGCAAAGGATATGTGAGAAATTTCATAAAATTGTTGTGGAAGAAAGTGTGCATATTTTATTGATTGATATGTGGCATGATTGGCAAATGCATTTTACCTTTTGGAAGTTAGAAAAATAGTCATCGGTGACATCATCACTTTCCTAACTTGTCTTCCTGCGATTTGCTTTTTGGGAAAGAAACAATTTTCGAGGCGGAGTCCGAATTTATTTGCCTTCATTACACATTGTTCTTTGTTGATATTCTGATTGGATATATGGTATTTTTCGATTTCTCGAGGTATGGCAGGCAATGTGTTGCAAATTAGTTGAGCGGTTCTCTCTTACACCAATCTCTATATGACCTGATGAATGTACAACATTATGAGGAAAATAAATATCCTTCCTTCTTAAAAAGGTTTTTTTCATACACGATATGAAAAGAATTGCTTTTTTCGGCTCCCAATATTTAGGAAAAAATTGTATGCACTTCGAAGACTACGATTACGTGTCCTTGCTGCGCAGAAGTATAGAGTTGAGAGCCGCCGGGCACCCATACTGGTTAGCTCAGTCATAGCTGGTATACTTACATCCATACTCCTACCGATTACATATGGGTTCTATTATTGAAATTAAAGTATTCCTGTTTAGAAAGATAAACGCAACTATATGGTTGCTAATTACTGGCTTCGTTGACCGGAGGAAAAAGACATATTTGCCTATTTGCTTTTGCAGCTTCTCATGGTGAATTTAATCTCTGCACATAATTGACATCACTCACAAAAGAAGGATTCTTCAAGATCTCCATCTCTTCAGCAGTAATGCTTCATATTTGGCAGAGGTGTGGTTACAAAAATAAACATTCCTTGACGAGGTCAAGACTAAATGATTCATTTTATGGCGAAGTTTGCCATCATCTACCTTCAATCACGAACAAAAAAAAATGTTTCAATGCATGCGGTCTCCAGGTCAATTTATTCATAACTTGAGTCTGCAATGCGCGAAAAGACTATTCAACTGATGACTGCATCTACCCTATAACAGTTCCAAAAAGAACAGTTCACAAGTCGCGCTTTCCTTTTAAGCACACATAAACTTTGTTCAAAAGAAATTCTGCTTAAGATTTATATATGGTGCACCCATATCTTTGCACATTGTTTCTTTCCGGAAAACAACCTTAAAAAACTTCCTTTTTTTTCATTTCAGCATATTGAGATACAATCTCAACTACCCAATTTGAAAAAGATACTAGCAAAAATTCAAAACTCAAATAAACCCATTATGGATCGTAAGGCGGAATTAGAGCGGAAAAAGGCCAAATTGGCTGCTCTCCGAGAAGAGAAGGACCGCAGACGACGGGAAAAGGAAATGAAGGACATCGAAGAGGCTGCCGGCCGAATAGGCGGTGGCGTCGGCATCGATAAGGATCAAAGAAAGTACGTCAAACTCTTCAAACGTTACACTGAAATTAATTCAATCTTCTCCGCAGAGACTTAGATGAGATGCTTTCTTCCCTTGGAGTCGCTCCTGTATCAGAAGTCTTATCATCCCTGTCATCAGTCAACTCAGTTACATCAGATAATTCCAACAACATCACTCCAGACGCAAGTCTGCAGCCAAGTTTGAATGGACAAGGGTATGCCAATCTGACATGTACCCACACAAAGTGTATCTCCACCAAATTCTCATTTATTTTCAGAATTGCACGCAAAAAACCTTTGAATTTGAGCGTAGTCACCGTTCAGGCCACAAACATTCCACCAAAAGAGACCCTGGTCTACACGAAACAAACTCAGACGAACAGCACTGGCGGGCATGAACGTGATGGTGGGTAGTTTCGTGTTTAATCCGTTATGTTGTGTTGTTTCGTTTTATTATATTCATTGCAGTTTTACTTTTTTGTAAATACTTTTTTAAATTGCTTGTTTAACTTGTTGAGAGTGACTTCTCATTACAGAAATTAATGTTTTTACAGACCCTTTCTAAATAGATGTAAACATTATTTCCATACTATTATCATCATCAACACATTCAGTGATAATAATTAACCTAACCCAATGTAGACTCGTTTTAAACACAATTTGATTTATTTATTTTTACTTTATTTAATTTTGTTACTCGTCCTTGTTCTGCATTCTGGGATGGATTTAAAAACAAATTTCAGGTTAACTTACTGTGTCACTTACTGTTCTGCACTTCCTTTGAGTTAATCGAATTATGAGCTATGTGATCTCGTGTTGCAGAAAGGTTTATAATGGTTATGTACAATTATCAATTTTTTAAGAAGATTACAAAGTCATCCAATAAATGATCAATTTGTACGCTCAAATGGGAGGAGGGGATGTTTAACAGAAAGAAAGCAAAATTCCAAGTCATCCGCATTGCAACAACATTTCTTCCTTTTCGTTCTGTTTAATAGTTAATTTGAAATTGATACCAGAATTATTGGTTCTAAAAACTTTTATATAATGAAATTCGCGTAACCTTAACTTAGTAGCAAAATTCCAGCGAGAATCAAAAATATAAATGTATAAAGAAAGACTTTCTTCTTCTTCTAATGAACTCAACACAAAAGGAACCATCACTTAGGAGCCATATCGGCTTCAGTTAGTGTGATTAAATTAGACAAAGGGTAACTAACTGCCACTGCTGTAGGCGTTTCTTACCTGCAAATTGTATGCGCACATTAGGACATGTTTTCCTTTTCCTGATTTTAATTTTTTAATACTGATTACCTGATTTTTTTGCTTTGCTGGCTTTGTTAAGTCAAATTTTTATAAAATAATTTATCTTGTCTTTCAAAACATTTGGACATAATATTTGAAAGTGTACTTCACATATTTTTAATCAATCTTATACTAGAGACCAGACTGGATAAAACTATCCAAAACAGAGGCTAAAGAAACTTCGAATTTTACAGTGATTTTAATTCCAATTTCCAACTTCTAAACTAGTAATGGTGGCCGCCGTGTCGTTGTGGATAGAGTGCGACGCTCACGAGCCGAAGCTCTAGGTTCGATTCCAAGCGGAACATCTCGAATTTTTCACGACACCACCTCTTTCGAGCTGCTGACAACATTCAAAGAGTAATAACTGTCTAAGAAAAAGCTTTCCAAAACTTGTCCGTCCGGAGTTGGCAAAAAACTATAGGTCCCTTCTACTTGTGAGAGACAGTAGCGCGCACAACACGTGTAGTTGATGAGCCATCTAGGCCCTGGTTCCCCTTTGGACTGTTCCGCCATACAACTAGTAATGAATGTATAACATTCAATCCCAACAAAACTTGCATTTTATAAAGATCGAATTTGAAGTGGCACACACTATCGACTGCGGCGATCAATATAATCCTTACAAACGATTCCCTTTTCCTAACCTTAACAGCCTTTAACTGGAATGTTAGCCCGAAACGTAAGTTAAGGTCCCTTAAAGGTTGTTGTATATGCTCTTCTTTATGTAGAACTACAATCCGGGATGGACCTAGATCTGAATCAGCACGATCTCTCGCCAGCTGCTTGTCTTACGCCCTCCAAATTGGTTGAGGTCTTTCTCCTTGTGTGTTCCATCTCTGCCTAGACCATCCTCTGTTGTCCCATGGCTCGGGTTCGAAGATTTTCGGGCAGGAGCAGTGGTGTCCACACGCTTTACATGGCCTGGCCATCTTAAACGTTGTATTCGAAGACGCTTGCCCAGGCACATGCCGCCGTACAGCCTATAGAACTAGTCGTTGAATCTTCTCCCCAAAATGCAATGAATGGAAACAGGACATAGAACTTTTATCTCGAAAGATTAAGGGTTTTCCCGTTCTCTTTTTGTAACACCCAAGTTTCCGCACCAAAAAGCAGAACTGAATAATCTATTTCCGAGGTAAACTAAGTCCTTTACTATTTTTGAGTTTCTGCTGCCTTGTGTAACGCTCTGTCCGAGACGTCGCTCGAATATATACAGCTCTGTGCAAAAAAAAAAAATAGCACCACGTTGAGGTCTGCACTTTGGATGCTAATTACTTTTCAAACACTTTTTAGAATGACATGGTGCTATTATTTTGCACACCAAAATTTCGGTTTCATTTCGTATAACGGGAATTTTGCAGAAAAGTGCAGACCTCAACGTGGTGCTATTTCTTTGCACAGAGCTGTATATATGCAGAATAATCGAAAACATTTCGTACATTTGCAAATTTATAACCCTTTCCCATAGTTAAGTAATATTATTGAACGACGATGCAAGGGACAAAATTAAATTTTCAAAGAACAAACAGATCACTTCAATTAAGCGTATCAAAACATTAATTATATTCATCTTTAACATAGCTACGACAAAACGAGGTAAATAAAGTAGCCGAAGGCTATATTTTTTCAGCTTACTTCTGAGAATACTCTAGAAAGACAAAAGATTTCGGAATATTTACGGGGATTGCACTTACAGCTTTAAAAACTCGACACCAGCAAATTGAATCCCAAATATAATAGGAATTAATTGTTTTATTTTTGCACACCTAATTGATTTGTATTTTAATTTTCACAAAACACTAGCAAGCACTATGAATGCATCCCACAATCCTACACTTTTCACACACAGGCAACTGGTTATGTTTTGTTTGTGTTTAGAGTTGAATGCACGTTTTATTAATGTTTAACTTAACAGTGCTAAGTTCTCAATCAGCAAATCACTTAGTCGACTCGCAACATCAACTACCATCATCCACCAATACCAATTCGAATGTTGTATTTTAGATAACAATATTATCCGTACTAAGCGAATTTTCTTCACAAGCCAACTATGTATTGCCTATCTTACTGAACCTTGTAAACATATTTTACATTATATTTGAAAAACAAAATAGTAATTCGTAGTGAAATTAAATAACAAATACAGTTCTTTCTTGCCATTCCTCACCTCTGTCAGGATATATGGAGGATTGGTGGAGACCCCGTAAAGGTACTTCTCATTCAATAAAATCACTTTATTTATCACAATGAGTATGTTTATTTTAGAAACGTAAGACTACCTCTTTTATTTGAATTATTAATTATTAGTTTCCCATTAACAAATACGATTACACGTCGGTTGCTAGTGTTTCATCAGCTTAATTTGTACCATTTTGTCCCAAAAAAAAATGCGCACTAGCAATGGACGTGAAAAATGAAATAAATTTATTAACACATTCTAATACAACGTGCCAGTGTGTCCTTTTGTTCCTCGTGAACTAATTTCAATTTTCTTCATTTTATTTGTTTAATTTTAGCACACGCTTCGGATTATTACGGTGAGTTGACATATTGCAAGCTTCGTATTCTTTTGTTTTTGTTTCTTGAAAATTTTGGCCTGTACTTTTTTTCAATGTATAGTTTATTGGTAATTCAAAATTCGAGTCTAAACAATAAATTGTGGAGTTTTTATTTTTTATTTTTTTTTTGGTAGTCATTTAAGAAGTTAGTTTTGTTTTCCTGTCTTTTTTTCGTAGACTAATTATGATTTTCATAGGAAATATTCGATTAGATAATTTTATTTCTCCACCCATGTATTTTTTTATTTTATAAGATTTTTGTTTTCAGTAAAAAAATCGATTATCGATTTGCTAGCTTTATTATTATCGGTATATTTTCAGTGGCTTTCTCTAAAAGAAGGCTGTTAAATTTATATTTTATTTTTAAATATGTATTTTACCATTTTTAAACAGTTACTGCTTAAATGCAGTAGCTGTATTTTACAGTTTGGTTCATACAGATATTGCATCATTCTCATATGTCTTTCATGAAATACCATATGTAACTTAAAATATTTTTAACTATTTTTTTTTTCTTTCATTTTTATGTTAATGTGTGTCGTTTTTTTATTTTTTGGAGAAGTTGGCAGGCATTCTTACATCACAAAACATGTTCCGTATCAGATATTGTGCTGTTTATGGGTTAATTAAGAAGGGAGGTCCAAAAATTACCTTATGTGTTTATTTTGTTAGCATTTAAACGCCGGCTGGTTTGTTGCACTGTGAACGTTACTTTGGTGTGTTTTTCTGCCTCGAAATAATTATACCAACAGCTCTGAATAGGCATTTTTAATAAATTACATTCAAATTTAAAACTCCGTTCTATTTATTGTATTATATGCATTTTCGGAGATGTCCAACAATAAGAAAAAAGGACAATTTGCTCTTGCCGTAACTACTAGCAAGAAGAAGACTTAGATTGAATGCCAACGAGAAACTTATTTTGATTTTTCTTCTGCAACCGCAACATTTTTCAAATGGCTAAATCAGTGAATGTGGACGCCGTTGCATAGTGGGTAGAGTGCGATGCTCACACGCCGAAGGGTTCGATTCCCGGCTGAACACCTCGAATTTTTCACGGCACCACCTCTTTCGAACTGCTGACGACACTCAAAGAGTAATAACTGACTAAGAAAGCTTCTCAAATTTCGCCGTTAGGAATCGGCAAAAAACTGTAGATCCCTTCTACTCGTGAGAGAACAGTAGCGCGCACAACATGAGTAGCTGATGACAAGCTGCGCCCTGGTCCCTCTGTGGACTGTCGCGCCAACAATTATTATTGTTATTATTATTATAAATCAGTGAATATGCTAAACCATTAAGGCTCCGGCACATAGAATACGTTACTTGCGTAGCGGCAAAATATCCGTTGAAGTTGAAGTACGTGACGGAAGGGGTGACACAATGAATACTTCAACGCACAGCTGATTTCATTTGACAGTAGCTTTAAATTCAATTTTTTCGGATATAGTGTAGAGCAGTTTGATATATTTTTTTGCAAAAATTCCTCCAGACGAGTTACTGGATTAACTTAACATAATTAAAACACAATTTAATTTTTGTATTTTATTTAAGTTTTGCAATTACAAACCTTAATTATGTCCTGCAAAAACTTTTGTTCTCACTCAATTTAGGATTTCCTTCCTATTTTTTCTTCCGTCCTATGTTAATATATTTAATAAGTTAATTTTATTGTTATTATTAAAAATTGCAAATACAAACCTTTGTTATTTTCCTGTGTGACTTCGACGAGAACTAACCTCAAACTCAACATGTAAACTTAAAATTCAAAAAAATTCTCTTGAAATGTCACAATGTTCGATTGTCAACGCTGACGGAGAGAGAAAAGTTAAAAGTTGAGCTACTACATCCGTCGCGTGAGCAGCAGCGTTGGTCTATGAACCACTCCCCATAAGAATACACGTATTTCTATGTATCTGTCAAAGTATCGCTGACGCTGACGCTAGTAACGTATTCTATGTGCCGGGGCCTTTAGTCAGGACAGAAATATTTTTATCCTCAGTAAAGGAGTTATAGAATCCTTCGCTGTACACCAAGGTATGTGCGGCAGTCGATCCCACACAAAACACTCAAAGTAATTGTATGAGCAATGTACACGCCAAAATTGATATGATATAGTTATCACTCAAGAGTTTTGGTTCTGATTCCGATGTCCGAACGCTTTTTAATAGGCTTATATGACCAAATCAAACTAAGTATAAAATAATAGACTAAACTCAGTCAGGTAAACTATGGTCCAACTTCGGGAAACAATGTTACAACGCACAAACAAGTCACACAAAAGAAATTCCTTTATACCAAATTATAATTTTCCAAACGCGGCTTGGATCACTTATGAAACGTTGGTTGCTTTACAAGCTTCCCTAGAAGCGACATCAGATTTATACTCAAAATATTAAATGAAATTTGTAATAAACCAAAATACAATTTGTAATGCTGTTTCCGCACCTCGCTTAGTTAGCAACCAAAACCCTGCATTCAAGGAACTATGTAAATGGCTGTGATTCTGCTTTAAACGACTCCTTCATCTTAAAACAGACCTCCCTTTCTTTCACGGAATGCACGCTTGGGTTCGCACCACATTCATTGTCTCGCCAACTGTCCAACCTAGATGCAAGCCTTCTCTTCCAAATATTTTGTTTTCACCCACCATTTTATTCATTTGATTCAATTTCTCCTTGTAATAATCGGCCAATGTATTAGAAAATGATAAATTTTATAGAAAACTTAAAAAAAAATGAAATTTCTTAGTAACATCGATATAAACACACACATTTGTACACCTCTTCATTTTTGTTTGAAATGGATAAAACGTGAACAAAACAAAAACAAATTCTTTTCTATTTCAAGATGAGTACAATCTTAATCCGGGTTTAGAGTGGGAGGATGAGTTCACAGGTAGGTATCTGTGCGTTATACCGACAGTTAATGGGATCGACATGAAGCAAAATAGGAACTTGAACTTATTCTATTGTTAAAACAAAAAACCAATGAATTTTTGTAGCTCAGCTAAAGCAAACTTCTATCCTACCGTAGAACCTACCAATAAAAACTGTATTTTGTTGTTGCCTGAATATTTTCCTCATTTTTGTTATCGACTTTTATTTTTTTCAGATACACTTAGATAGTAGCAAGATATTAATTTTTGTACTCTATCTAAGAATAAATACATATATAATTATCTAGAGTTTTTTGCATGTTCTGTGTATTTGCTAACATATATAAAATATTCAACAGTTACGTCATGATTTTTTTTTTTGGCTTCAGTTCACCTATAATAAATGCCTAACAACAGATCACAACTCATGTTTAATAATAATAATTTTTTGTGGGGAAATCATTTCAGTGGTGAATAACGTTAAATGAAAATAATGTAAAAAGAAGGAAAGGCAAGTCTAAAAACTTATCTGAAAGAATTCGATGTAACGTTAATTTTTGTGTATAAAATGTGAATTTCTATTGGTGGCAGGGGATTTCATTTATTTCATTTTAAATTGTTTTTACAAAATACAATAAAAATGGAATTAAATCAAAAGCATTTCAAAGTACAAAACAATTGGTATGTGTCTATAAAGAACAGGATCTGAAAAAGCAAAGTGCAATCAGTTGCCTTTGATATAAAATGATTGGGAGAAAGCAAACTTGGGTCATTAGAAAGTAATCTCTTTTGTCCAATTTATTGCTCAATACAGTCAATAATTTGTTTCCGATTAGAGATTATAACCGAATGCGGCTCTATCGTAATGTTGGCAAAACCCTTTCTATCCTCCTTTTCACTTGGGGATATAAATAAATTTTGGTTTTGCGAATAAGAGACGCAGGGATCTTTCGCTCCATGAACTAATCTACTTTAACTTAAGATGTTCTGCTTAAATCACTTCAGGTGAATTCCAGCTACACAATTTCTTTAATAATCTGTCGGACTATTTGAAAAAAATCTTTGCTTGTTAGGGCTATGATAGAACAACCAGAATATTTTGTCACTAAAAACGGAAAATCACTCCAAAAAATGTATTACTGTGGGTCATATTTGAACATTCCAGAAGTTTTTGTTTAGATTTTTTTGAACAAGAAGAGACTTACAAAAATGAACACGTAAAGAACCGGTACTATAAACTTGAACACCCTTTGTCGATAACACTCCGGGATCTTTTAACAATTCATTTCGAATACTATCAAAATAATTACAGTTTGTTGCTTTCAAGAGTACCTTTGGAAGTGATTAGTAATTTTTTTATTAAAAAAAATGCAGAGAGAATTTCAAATTTGATATTTTGGACAAAGTATTCTGAAACAGACTTAAATAAACCAGCCTGATAAACATTAATTTCAGTGACCCTGAAATCAAGAGAGCGAAACTCGGAGTGTTTAAATGAGTTCCGAAGGACACTAGCGATAGATTGGATTAAAGTACTTTTACTTATATGTTATTTACTGTCTGATAATACAGCTTGTGTGCATAAAGGTTTCGATTATTTCTTACCAGCAGAAAAGGTAAGGTAAAGAGAAGCTATTTTGAGGATAAAAGTGTCCCTCAAAGATGTTTCTTCACAAGATATTCTATTCCACAATCTCTGTTGTATAAGGACAATTAATATTACCACAGCTTTGTTGTCGGATTTTTCAACAACACCTATTCATTGCTCTATTGTAGCACCAATGTGCAACGGATAGCAAAAATTGTACTTAAATCTTGGCTGTAAAAAGGCAAAGAAAATGCAAATTAAATTATGTCGCAACATACAAAAGAGCAAGATTGACCTTTTCATTTACTTAAATTAAATAGGTGAACATACGGATATTACTCTGGTGGATTTTGATGTCAAAACTCATTAATTAATTTCGTTTCAAGACCATCAGACACCGAGGACACATTTAGTGTAAATGGAAGCGTACGCCATTTACACTAAATGTGTCCTCGAGAAGTTCAACCTGGTTCGACGGTTCCATGGAATTCGTTCAAATTTTGAACAGTTTGTTAATGAAGGTCATCCGTCCATTGGGCGGAAAGCTTTGGATAAATATTTATTAAATTGTGTTATACAAATGGTAATAAAACACCTTTCATGGAGATTCGTCCAACGCAGATCTTAACGCATTTAAAATTTAAACAGGAATAGTCTATCAAAATACAAATTCTTGAGATAAGAATACCTCCACTCATGTAAGAATTTTGCAACAACAGATTTTTAATAGTGCTTATGGCGCCGTTGCGGAAACCCTGTACTGTTCGTATATAAATATACAAACACGATTCTCAGCCAAAGTGATTATTTATACGAAACGTGTTAATTCCATTTCAAGGAAGTCAACTTCAGACGTTTCCTAAATTTTAAAGCCGCTGTTTTGAGTTAAATTAAGACGCGAACCATAAGAAAATCACCAGGTGTGCTGCTGGGTGATTTGCTGAATAAGTACTTATTGAGTTGGGAAATTTCTAAGGCATTTAAAGAGGTCTGAAATTATTTTAAAAGTTATTCCTGCAAAAACACCTTGTATCTTGACTTCTTGAAAAAATATGTAAATATTTTTGGGACTTGTTATTGTAACATAAAATAAATATTAATTGACTAGACAAAATGACTAATCTTTAATTGTAAGAAGAATCCTATTCCAATAGTTCAGAAACACCACTGCTGTTTTGATTCTTAAAAACCTGACTGACATACAATGCTGGTGTTTGAAAAAATCTGCTGTTTACGCAAGGAGAAACCCCAATGCGATTGTAAAAATAAATTACCCTTAATATAAGTCCTGAACCTTACGAACCATGTTTTGTAAATTTGAAATGCACAACAAATAGATTGCTTGACTCTTAATTGAAATTCTCGATATTTTTTTCTTTGTTTTCATAGACTGGAGAAGCTTTTTATCAATCATTAACTTTTTTTTTTATATTGTACGTTAATAAGGTTTAAACTTTGTTTTGTTTAAATTTTATTGCTTCTTTTTTTAAACACAAACCTATTTTGATTAAAATTCCAAACGTTACCTATTTTGTTTTCATATGTCGGTGATGCTTATGTATGGCCAACCATTAAATTTTAAAAACCTCGCGCAATTACATCATTGTTGCGATCAGATTTAAGATACACAGATGTTAAAATAAGTTGTCAAATATTGATTTAATTACATATATGGTACACATAGAGAGTCGCTTTATAATGAAATTGGGTGGAGAAATATACAAAATCAATTGACCGAGTACATTCCTTTCTTCTGTTGTTCTTTATTTTTGTAATATGATTTAAGATACTGTTAATATTTATATTTACTTATACACTGTATGATTTATATGTTTATACAAAATGTTTTTAATTTATCACACGTCACATCTCGTTACGAATAATCCTCTCTGTACAAAAATTAAAAACTAAAAACAAAAAGAAGCTTCTCTGTTTTGTTTACTTTTTTTCTGTTTGTATTTCTCTTTTGTCTCAATTTGTTGTGATTATTTTTGTACAAAAGGAAAATTAACGTTTAATGAGTAAAATAAATATGTTCTCTTTCATAACGGCATATACAAGAGACATCTGCTAAAATGTACATCAAGCTCACCAAACAGTTTTGACCTTAAAACGTGTGCGTGGGTATATCTACTAGAGTGTAATACTAGAATGAAAATGCTTTTTGACAGTTTCACACTTAAAAACATTTTGTTTTTCTAATTTTACTTAAAAAAAGCTAATGCGACAACACACACAGCAATTTCATAGAATTCATTTTTGCACTTTTTCGCTCTAAGAGGTAACTAACACATATTTACTGCAATCATATTGAACAGTTATAGTTGTTTTTTTTTCTAATTTTAAAGTTTGGTGTGTATTTAAATTCAAATTTTTGGAATAGGTTGTTTTTTTAGAGTTTTTCATCAGACTAGATGTACATTGTATTGCTCATCAATTTGATTGATGTTTTTTGCATGGTTTTCATTGGAAATTTTATATATAATTATTTGTTTTTTGAACTTTCAACTTTGTTGTAAAGATTTTTGTTGCATTTTACCTTTTCTTGAACGCATGTATCATTCGTTCGACTAGCATTGATTCCAAGTCGGGAATATATTTTGAAATTTACGAACAAATAGAACCCGAACTTTTTTTTAAACAGTTCAATTATTGATTTTATGTTTAAGGAGTTCTTCTAGCTGATTTTTTCCCCAGGAAGTCTACTTGCTAGCAAACAAATTTGTTTTAAACATATGGTAAACACATTTTTCTAACAGTGTTCGGTTCAAGAACACTTCGTTGTTCTTAGTTTTACGAAAGATGAAAAAATAAACACGAAGCAATTAAAAGCATAATTTCATTGAATCCAGAACGACAAAATAAGGCTACTTCTAATTTAAAGCAGGTCATAATAGACAATGTCCTTTTGGTTCTACATTTAGGCTACTCACTCACTGTTAGACTCGATTCCAATAAAAAAAAAGTTTTAAAACAATTTTTCCGCCTTCTAAAGTGTTTATTTCCACGCCATAGACGGTATTTTCCAATCTTTTCAAATCAATGCAATTGAATATATTGTAGGCCGAAAAGTACGGTTCTTCTGATCCTGAAAGGTTCTATGGCAATTTTAAGCCATTACACAAGTTTGAAACACTCGTTTGATGGGGAACCATCTCCACATAAGTCCAACTCAGTGCTAGAGTAAAACTTCTGTAAACGAAATGTTTTATCATCACACGCTTTAGCTTTGTGTCTTGCACCCCATCGCAGATTTACTACCCTTGCTTGCTTTTTTTTCTTTGGTTTGTGTTCTTGTCGCCGCTAAATAGAATCCATTGTCGATGAAAAAACGTGTTTTTTTTTTTGTAAAACTCACATTCAAGAATTTTATACAAATTTCCAAACCGATAAGTACATGAAACAAAAATTTTGATGCCTCCTAAATTAAGGAAAGAGAAAAATCGTAGAATTGTTCCTGTTTTGTCGATTGTCATGTTCCTCTAGCTGTGTTAGTTTTATACCTTAAACAGTGCTTACATATGATGCCCAAGGAGATGACGAAGAGAGCTCGCTGCCACACATCGATCATGGTTTCCATTCCAAGCTACCACCAGGGATTCTACCACATGGTCTTCCTACGGTAAAGGAAGTGGCACCGGCCATCACACCCTTGGAGCAGAAGAAGGAGCATGAGGAGAAAAAAGAGAGTAAGCACCTTTGGCCATATTCCAAACTGATTAAACTAAAAGTCTGTTTTTTTTCCAAAATACAGTTAAGGAACTGTCTGAAGAGCAGAAGCAGATGATCATCCTCTCAGAGGACTTTCAGAGATTTGTACTTCGTGCTGGACGTATTGTTGAGAGGGCTCTCTCGGAAAATGTGGACATCTATACAGACTACATTGGTGGTGGGGACAGCGAAGAGACAAATGATGAGAGAACACACGCCCGATTGTCTTTGAATCGTATTTTCTACGAGGATCGATGGTCGAAAAATCGTTGTATTACTTCCATGGATTGGTCAACACACTTTCCGGAACTGGTTGTTGCGTCTTATCACAACAACGAGGTTCGTCCATCTCTCACACCATTATTTTCACATCTCCACCAATGATTCTTTTAGGAAAGCCCCAATGAACCCGATGGCGTCGTCATGGTCTGGAACACAAAATACAAGAAGCAAACACCAGAGGACGTATTCCACTGTCAGAGTGCCGTGATGTCGACATGTTTTGCAAAATTCAATCAGAATTTGATTCTCGGTGGAACGTATTCTGGACAGATTGTACTCTGGGATAATCGGGTACAAAAGCGCACCCCAACCCAGCGGACACCGCTCAGTGCCACAGCGCACACCCATCCGGTGTACTGCCTGCAAATGGTGGGCACACAGAACGCACACAATGTGATATCGATCTCATCTGATGGTAAACTGTGCTCCTGGAGTTTGGACATGCTGTCAATGCCGCAAGACACTCTGGAATTGCAGCAGAGGCAGTCAAAACCAATCGCTATCACTTGCATGTCTTTCCCATCGAATGAGATCAACAACTTGGTCATGGGCAGCGAGGATGGCAACGTGTATTCTGGTAAGAAAGGAACAGTTCACATTGAAGAGCACACTTACACTTGATTATCACAGCTTATCGTCATGGAATCCGTTCGGGTGTGTCCGACGTGTATGAGAGGCACTTGGGTCCGGTGACTGGGATCTCAACTCATCCAAATCAATCAACACCCGACTTTGGTGACTTGTTCCTGACGTCGTCCATTGACTGGACGATTAAACTGTGGAGCCTCAAGGACACCAAACCCCTCTACTCGTTTGAAGATAATTCCGACTACGTCATGGATGTTGCATGGTCTCCAATTCATCCCGCCTTGTTTGCATCTGTTGACGGCAGCGGTCGCCTTGATTTATGGAACTTAAATCAGGATACCGAGGTGCCGTCGGCATCTTTGATAGTTGACGGTGCTCCAGCATTGAATCGTGTCTCGTGGACTCCATCTGGGCTCCATTTGACAATCGGTGATGATTCAGGTAAACTGTACGTTTACGATGTCGCTGAAAATGTCGCACAACCAACGCGGGATGAATGGTCGAGATTCAGTGCAACATTGAATGAGCTCAAAATGAATCACAATGATTAGGCTAAGTCAACCGGGTTAAGCTAAGCAGGACATGATCAAGAATAAGAAAGAGTTTTTGGAAGATAGGGTCCATGGATTTTTTGTATGCTCCTTTAAAAAACCACTCACTTTTGCTGAAAATTTAAAATAAAAACCACAAGAAGGAATTTATATTTTTGCTTTACTTATCTATCACTTCTGTTTCCATCGGAACGCACTAATAAGCTGCGGATTGGGGCATTGCATCGTCCCTATGTAAACACTTTCATGCCTTCTTAATCTTAAAATCATCTCAGATAGTCATTATGTTTATTTTGTTAATCTAAAAAATAAATTCACGTAATACAGGAGTGGAACTAAAAGTATTGAGCTTAAATGAAAAGAGCTTCGGAATTAATTTTTTATTTTTATTTTGTTATATACGTTTTTAAATTCATTTCTTTTTGTTACTAACAATTCGGTCAGGAGGAAAGACAAACTATGTTCGCAATAAAAGTAAAATAAATTGAAATTATTATTTATTAATGTATCTAATTGAAGAAAGTAATAAATTATGGAAATATATATTTCAACTATTCAAAAATTAAAGAAAATATCTTGAGAAATTCTTTTACTTGTTTAATTGCTGGCTAATCTCGTAGTGGTCGCCGTGGCTTAGTGGGTAGAGTGCGACGCTCACACGCCGAAGAGTCTAATTTCGACTCCCAGCTCAACACCAATTTTTTGAATTTTTCACGGCACCACCTCTTTCGAGCTGCTGACAACACTCAAAGAGTAATAACTGTCTAAGAAAGCTTCTAAAATCTCGCAGTTCGGAGTCGGCAAAAAACTGTAGGAACAGTAGCGCGCACAACATGAGTTGTTGATGAGCAAGCTAGGCCCTGGTCCCCCTTTGGACTGTAGCGCCAACAATTATTATTATAATCTCGTAGAGCTGGTAAATTATTTTTTTGGGTTGGAAATGACTTTGGTATCAGACAACGTACTTCTCCCGCTAGTATTTTATGCACAACTTATTCTGTATACAGTATACAAGTTTAATTCAAAGAGGGTCATTTTTTTTTTTGTCAAAATACTATCAATTCGTATAAAACGAAAAAAAGAAATAATTTGTTCTCTTTTTTAAGGGATTTGTTGTTCTGAACAGAAAGGGAGTTTAAATAAGGTTTGTGTTACTGAGTTTTACTTTTACGTGGGTAAAAGGTAAATTCTCAAAAGTCGAACAACAAATATACATCCAGTGCATTCTTTTCTGTAGGTCAATCCCATTGAATTGTAGCCGGAGCACCGGAGCGGGGGTGGTCTAAAATGCTCTCTCTGCCTGTCTTGAACTCACTTGACCACTTTTGCACAGTTGATAATGAAGGTACGGAACCCTGGTAAACAGCCACCATCTCTTCATGAATAGTTTTTTGACTTTTTCCTTCCTTAGTGAGAAATTTAATTAAAACGCGATGCTCAATTTTCACCATCATCGTCGCAGTTGCCATTGTGATTCTGTTTAACTAGAGATAAAACGCGAATTAATAATACTAATATTGAAATTTTACATGAATGTACTAAAACAATAGTTTTACTTGATAAACAAGTCAATTTATATATGTAACCACAGCTTCACCCCGATACCGAGAATATATTGAATGCCCCTCGTATATATGTATCTAGGCTGTAGAATACAACTTTCTTCAATCGCAATCTATTTGTAAATTCTACTTTGCCTGTTTATAGTTTTCTTTCTAAATCGAAGTCGATATGATTACGTTGTTCTCTTAAAAGTCTTTGAATCTATTCGCAATCTCTATTTGGACATACTACAAAATTATAGTACAAAAAACAAAATGAACTACAAACATTTGGAAAAAGTGGTTGGCAACAAAATAATTTTCAAGGTCTTAATTTTGTTGGTTTTAAAGTTGTTTAAACTAGTAAGCTTATATAATTTACAGTCCATGTCAACTGTAAGAGAAACAAGGCCTGAACAGTTATACTGCTGCTTCAATAAAGATTCGCACCAAACACTGCATTCTGTAAAATTTGGTTGGTGTGATATGCAAAATTATTCTTCATCAGAAAAATGATTAGATATGCCTCTTTCAGTTCCTAAAAAAGAACCTCTAAGAATCCCAGCTGATAAATATCATGACGGTAACTCGCAAGCACTCATATACGAGCGCATGAAGCATCTTCATAAGCATTACAAACTGGAAGGAGGGGAATCGCAAATTCTTTCTCAAGGACTGCGCAATATAATGAACTCAGGGCAAAGGTCTTTTGTTAGTCTATCTAACGAGAAGGTCAGAAGCCGTACCACTGGACATGGAAGATCGGAGTTAAGTTCATCGCTCAATGAAAACCATCATTTTCGGCAGCCGAAGAATTCACCTAACAAAGCTATGCTATCACACACAGATGGTTCCGAATATTTTGATGAAAACCCGTCAAAAACGGAACAAATGACTGCGAATAGAAATTATAGTTCCTTAAGCGACGTGGACAGTGTCAGAGGGTCCGACAGAAAACTGAATCGTGAGCTACACCATGAAGTGGGTCACGAAGAGTCTGCATTCGACACAGTTGAAAAAGCATCCAATATCCACAACAGAAGGATGGAATCACCATTGAACATCAAAGATTACTTGATGAAAGTCGATGATAAAGTGAAAAAACGATTAAAAGTCATGAAGAACCATAATGAACACCCTTCACTGCCAGCTGATAGCACATATGCAGATGATTTTATTAATGCTCCGAAGTATCCTCACGATCTTGACCTTATGCCAATTCAGAGAGAACCCTCACCTCTACTCCAATTCATTAAAGATTCCAAGCGATTAAAATTAGGTAAAAGAAAAACGAAGGAACTTTTATTTCAGGAGAGCCAAGAGAGGACTCAATCCCTTCAAGAAACTGTCCCAAGCAGAAAAGAAATCGACTTCGATTTAATGGATTTTTATAAAGTTGAGCCCAATTTTTCATCACTACGGGAAATCAGCCCAAGAGATCACATCATACAAATAACAACTAAGAATGCTGCAGACAATGATGGCATTTACTATGCCCCACGACATGTCATTTAAATGTAAATCGTAAATATTGGCATCTAGTTTTCAATAAAGCAGAGATTTAAAGATGTATGATTTCTATGTAATTTTGTCAATACATGCTGCTGAGATGAGATTTCTCCGTGCCGTTGCGGGAATTACTCGTCGGTGCAGCAGTTTCTTCTTTGAGCGAAAAGGGCTTTATTTTGTTGGATTGGACACGTGGTACGGATGTCCCTTTCATCACGTAAGCGACCACTCATCAGACCCTGCTCAAAATGATTGGATCAAAGCGATAAACAATCCTGGCTGTGCGTGAGAATAGCTGCTGACGAGTTATTGTCGATGGCGGGGAATCGAGCGGCCTGAAGGTCCCTTGTGTGTGTATTACCTCGAACATTCGGGTATAAAGATGATTATGATGCTTATTGTTTATATTTCGGTTCATCAATAAGCTATACGATAACAGTTGCTCAAATTTTGTTATTGATTATACAAGGACTTAATCGTCTGAGTACTCTACTATTGTCCATTTTATACCTAAAATGATAGACAGAAGCGAGGTTGGGCATAAGTCTAGAAATCAGACCAAGCGGCTATGAGGATTGTCCAGACCAATCACTATGATCTATTAAAGCGTCGATTCCTAGGTGGTTCCTTTTGGTAGATGAATAAATAGGACTGCACTAAGCCCGATGGTTACTTTTGGTAGTTGAGTAACTAAGACTGATCTTAGCTCTGCGTTATCTTCAATCAAGAAATCCTTAGTCAAATCAATGGTACAATCAATGAAATTGGTGAAATTTCCTATTCTATACCAATCACACACATTTTCTAAATTTTGCTTACCACCACAACACACCACCAGATCATTTCATTGAATCCGATCTTTTTGTAAGATAAGCATTTAGCTTAGAATTTTTCGCATAAAGCTATATACAGAATCCTACTTAAAATGTGTTTTTGTTGAGTTGACCAGTCCTTGTACGAAAGAAAGCGTCTTTGTACAACGTAAGTCTAAAAAAGAGAGATCAGTTCAAAGTCAAAACAGCAATTTCTTTTTCCATAAACAATCATCCAATTTTTTTTTTTTTTTTTCATTTTTATTAAAGAAACAATGAAAATAATAAATAAAATAGTTTTAAAAATGTCTGCCCTACTTCATTTGTGCTTTTGCATCCACACACCTTTTCTGCAATACCTGAAGAGCTTCGTTAAAGCGTTTCAGTTGCCTGGCCCGAATGGTGAAAACATTTTCAAAACGCTCCTTTATAAGATCCATCATCGCTTCGTTTTCCTCACTCACCCGAAGCACTTCCTTGCGGTTCTCTTCAATCGCTTTTCTGAGGGTATCCACAGCCACATTAGCTTTCTCGGCCTTCTGTGCGAATTCATTTACCTGGTTCCTCACGTAATTCTCCATTGCAATAATTTCCCGCTCTAATTCGTCCACCTTGCCCTGTTCTGCTTTAAAACTCTCCACCGCTTCCTTAATCTTCGGCTCAATCCACTCATCTATCTCGTAAGTGATCAGATTAACTTGGGTTTGGAAGGCTTCTCGTTGCTCAGAGAGCTCGCTCATTCGCTTTGCTATGTGCTTCTGCAGTCGCTTTAAGAACACAATAACTTCGCTGAGCTGATCCTCGAGCTCTACCTTGGAGTTTTGATGCAGACACAGACTCTCAATGTCCACGTCCAGATCTTGAAAATCGGACATCATCTGGCGGATGTAACTGTTGAACTTAGCGATTTTCTCAGTTAATTGCTTAATTTGTCTGGACAGCAGAATCTGCGTTTGATTGTCCCTTTCTTGCAGTTCACACACAGATTGTTTCTTTGTCTTCAAAATAAACTCCATTTGACTGACTTCTTCGATGAGTTGGTTGCGCTGTTCCACTGATACTTCTTGTGTTTCAACCACTCTCCGTATCTCTTTTACGCGCATTTCAATCTTCTTAATCTGCTCTACTTGAAGATTGAGTTGCGATTCAATTTGTTCATACGCTTTTTGGTTTTCTTCGCGGGACTTTTGGATTTTTGCAATTTTCCTCTGATTTGTCTTCAGCTCCTTGTCTAGACGAAAATATTCTTCCTCATCCTTGACTGCAGCTCTTTTGCTCAGGACTTTATCGAGTTCGGCATTAATGCGCTTCACCTCAGCTTCCAAAGCATCGGATCCAGGTATTGATATTTTTTTGAAGATAAGCTCATCCAAAGCGGATTTTTGCAGCTTTTCGAATTCCTCATTTTTTTGGTAGTTCCAAAGAGGGAATCCGTTTTCTGCCATATCAAAGAGCTTAAGTGCGAACTCCATGTCGGGGTATTCTTCGCTTACGATAAGATAATCTTTCTTGAACAAATCCAGGTTGCCAGGCGGAGGAATGAAGTCCATAAAGTACGAGAAGAGGAGAACAACATTGTTAAATGCGTGTGGTGCTGTGGGTGTCTTTAACCAGGACTTGTTCATCGTGTAGGGGTAGTCGATTTGGTTTAGAATTTTTGATATGCTTTCAACGTGATTCGCACCGACTGAAAACTTATTCCCAGTCACAAATTTGAGAAAGAAATTCACCAAGCCAATGAATTGTTTAATCGACATTGTCTTCAACCCACCACGATTCAGAAAATCTGTATTGACACCTGGATCAACTGTTTTAAGGTACTCCGTAATCCTTACGACTTGCTCTTGTTGCCATCGCTTATCATTCACCGGTGGGCGCTGCTTGTCACCAGTGAATTGACTGACTTTGGATGGTGTGATGCCCAGAGGGGTTTTTTGCGGTGTACGTGCGTTGCTCAAACTACTGCTTCTTTGGCGTTTCGTAGAAGACGGTACGGACAGGTGATTACCACCGCCTCCAAGTGTGTTTATTGGTTCAACAGACGAGCTTCGTGTAAGAGAACCATCCCGTGTTGATGCACGTCGTATGGGCTGCTGAAGACGGCTTGGACTTTAAAGAATTGAAACTTAAAATTTTTACCTTGCTTCCGGGAATATAAACCTACCGTGATTGTCGAGTCAATGGTGTCTCACACTCTGTCGTACGACGAGGTCTTTGCATGTTTGAATATTCCCAATTATTATTAAAAGTTAAAAACACAAAACGGATTGCATTGCCGCCAGTTGTTTATAATTTTCAAATATGTCAAATTCAAATTTTAACCAACTGTCAAATCTGGAATGAGTGTATTCAGTACTTTAGAAATGTTAATAAGGTGAAGTTTATGTCAGAGCAATATGTAAAGTCAGAAAATGAATGTTAATAAAATAATTTTTATTTTTATTAAAGATGATAATTTAACCTATGTGGGAATTACAGTTATTTTAAAAGTTTTAGTTCATATTTCAAAGGTGAATTGAAATCTGACTGTGTAATCAATTGTTTAATTTCCAAGTAGATCAAAATTTGATATATCCCGCATTCAAACCGTCGAAATCTTCACCCTATTCAAAGCAGAATTACAATGCAGGAAAAGTGAATCGGGCACACGATGGTGACAAAGAAATGCGATGAATCTTTGCAGAGTGATTTATTTTTAGAGAGACAGATTTGAAAGTTGTTTTTTAATAAAACACGTTTAATTTCCTCGTAAATAAATATTATTTGTATTTTTGTATTTTTTAAAAATAAAAGTCTATATTGTATATTGTAACTATTTATGGTATATGCATAAAGTATAGTTCTATAGACATTTGTTCGTCACGTTTTTTGCCTCCTCTTTCAAGCCCCGATTAGTCATAATTATATTTAATTTACAAAACAACTATAAGGACTTAATTTGTCTCTATTTCGTTTTGTTTGTTTGCTTACATTTGATCTTCTTAAAAACTATTGTTCTCTGTGTGTATGGATTTCAGCAATATATTTGCCGACTTTCATTATGTTTCCTCTTTCATGCATTCATAATTGTTAATTCATATGGAATTTAATACACATTTACTTTTTTATTATTATTCGTACATCTATGTGTTTAAATAAACTTCACATTTGTATATCTACAGACATTTATATTAAATATGATTTTTGTTATTAGTTTTTACTTTTTAGTAGAATTGTATTTTCATGATCCTTAAGAACAAAGTCTTAAATACACTGTTTATATTTCATTTATACAATTGTTTTTTTTTACGATTGAGACTTCATAATTTTTGTTTTTATAGCCACATGAATGTTAAATGGACAAAATAAAGATACGAGAAGGATTTTCCCATAATTTACTTACTTGAACTTCAGCAGGTCCACTTTTTTGCTATCAAAACTAATTAATAGTGGCTCTTCTTTTTTTTTTTTTTTTGGTTCACTATGTTTTATAAACGGTAGGGATGATAACGTTACCCTTGTAATATGAAATAGAAGAAGTCGATAAAGAAATATGTACGAAAGGAAATACTTTCTATTGCACTGATAGTCCGCAACGGTATATGTTTAATCATTTTTTACCCACCTCTTTTAGTGGTCCACTTCAACTTTGTGAATGTTTGACCTTTGCAGTGGGTAAACGCATATGTACATTGATTAGATCATTGAGTGCCTCGGTTCGATATCCGAAGCCTTTTAAAGCTTTTATCAGTCTACAAGAAATCAAAATTCACCCAACAAAATTGACAGAAAAAGCGATAAATTCACACGTGTATTCATAGCATTACACAACCAAAATGATAAATTATACACCCAGTCTAAGAACTGCAATTCCACTAGTGATTGAATACAAACATTCAACACGTGCAGTAAGTCATTAACTTCGTTTTGATTGTTTCTCAAAGATGCAAGGAATTATTTGTGATTTCACTATGTCCCACAGCAGACTGTGATCTGCTGAAACTACAATACTCTTCCGTAGTAGAAAATAAGAAGACCCCTGTGAGTGTCGTATAAGCTCCTGCATCGCGAATTTGTGACATCTTTTCGAAAGTACTTCCTGAAAAGGGCTAAATCCATGGAAATGCTCTCGCCCTCCCAACAATGACAGTGTTTTTTTTCCCTCAACGTGTCATTTTCATATATATAAATATAAGAATATAAAATACACTTAATAATCAATTCGAGTCATTTTATGTTACAACTTCTAGAATACCGATACTTTAGGCAACTTCTAGAATACCGATTTTTCTCATTCAAGAGTTCATAAATAACCCTAAAATGGGGTGGAGTTGATTTAGTGGCAGGATCTTGTTAGTACACCACCGTGTCTGTTTGTCTGTAGGGCTTAGGATTAGGATTATTTCTTCACGTAAAAATAGATTACTGTCTTGTACTTCCTTTCTTGTGTCTTCTCACTTTTCATATATGTGGTGAATACACATGCACTGAAAAGTGCATCCGAATTTTGAATATATGAAAACAGAAACGAGAAAAGGAAAGGAATTTTGATAAAACAATAATCCAACGATGTTGAAGAAGTCAGAAGTACTTAAGCTATCCAGTTCTCATTTGCAACTACATATATATCGCCTTAGTTTCGTGATGATTACAGCTATATACACTGAACCCTCCACACCAACGAACTCAGCATACGCGAAAAGTTTTTAATTTTCCAAAATTTTCACAATATGCACGAACATTTTTTGTCTTCTATGAAATAATGTGGCATTATTTTCGTACGCCTTTCTTGCATTTGTTCTACTTGGTTTAGCGTATTTCGATGTAATCCTTCTCGTACAAAAAATATACGTGAGACAAAGATGTTGAGTTGGTTCTTCAAACCTCCAATCCTGTCTTACGGACACTCGTAACACGTTATTACTTTAGCATATAATTAATTTTCCCTAATTTCGTTTCATTTCATAATTTGATTTATTACATTGTTTAAAAATACATAATTACTCCGGTTTTTCTATACACAAATTACACTAGATAACAGATTTTGAATTTTCCCCACTTCTTATAATTTAATTTAAAAAAACTATTAAAAGATTAACAAAAAAGAAATAAATTAAAAAATAAAAACAAAAGCTACATATTTTTTCTGTTTCTCTTTAAATAAAAATCAACTCGAATCATTTTGTTTTTTTTTTTCTTCGAAACAAATCTCTAAGGCGCAATTTGATTTCAATGTCTTATCTGTACTTTATGTAGATCTTAAATTAGCAGCAATTCTTTAAATTTACATTGATAAAATCTAAAAAAAATAATATTAATAATAATAATGATAACAATATAACAGCTATATATGTATGTGTGTACAGTTTTTTTTTCGTAATTTGTTTTCTATTTCCATTGAACTGAAGATTTGCGTGTTTTTGTCGCGAATTTAATGTTTTGTTTATTTTACACCGGACTGTGTCTGTGGTTGGTTTGCGGATGTGGGGATGGATGCCCCCTAATTGTTTACAAAAAAACATATACATATGCATTTAAAGAATATTTCTTAGCTTAAAATCTTGTGGTACATATATTTACAAAACGAAAAAATAAATCCATCTTGTTGTTGGGTTTTTCTCTTTGATCTGAGAGAGGGGGCATTTGATTTTACTTGTTTTTGTTTTTCTGTTTAAACTGATTTAAACTTAAAGTTGTTACACACTATATGATGCTTACACGTTAATTTATATCTTTTTGTTCCATTTTTCAAACTCATGATATTGTATTTCTTAGGTTAGTGTTTGCTTTTTTTTTCATTTTGTTGATTTTAATTTGAGAAAATACACTGACTTATCTATAGCTACATTACTTTTTTTTTGTATTTTTTTCCATATACATATACGTATATCTATATATATATATACTTTGTGTGTTTACAACAACGATTGTTCATGTTTTTTCTTTTTGTTTTCCTTTAAAATTTCCTTTTTTCTTTTGTTTCATAAAAATTAGTAAGTTTCTATTTTGTTTTGTTTATTTCACCTCTGATTCTAACCTTGGATACATGTTAGTTCTCTTGTACAAAGTTAAAAATTGATGATGGCTCACTGATTGATTTTCTTTTTAATATATATATTTTTTATATTTTCCATTCATTTGTAAATATGTATAAGTTCTCTTGAAACTAAGAATGACGCTGAGGGATTTTGAAACAGCTTCAGAAGAAATGCACTTGAAGAGAGAAAAACCGTTATTGAATTCAAAGTGATGAAGAAATGGTGTGAAACTGGGGATGAGTTTGTGGTTAATTTTTTTTTTTTTTTTGTGTTTCTTCTTTGTCTACCACGTACATAATTTCTTTTGTTATTAACATTCTCTCTTGATTAGTTGTTTTTTTGTTTTGTTTAGAAAAATAATAAAAAAAATAATTAACTCACTACTTAGATTAGATTACAAAGTGTAAAATTGGTAAAGTTTTATAAAGCGTTGCCATTGGTGGTTCCTGTTACAATAGCGGTCGATGTCGTCGATGAGTGCGAAGCAACAACTGATGACGATGACGATAAGGTGGGTTGGTTTGAATTATTTGGAACAGCCACAACCATTGGCTTCATTGAACCGAGGTACTGGGGCCCAAGTAATGGTAAACTTTGTCCACCGACTGAGAGATTTACCTAAAAGAACGACAGAACTTTTACATTTAGTTAATAACATTTTTTTTACGAATTAAAAAAAAAAAATAAAGAATTCAAGAAACAGAAGTGATATACAAATACTTCCAAACTTCCCAAAAGCCTATATCGTAATACCGGTTGGCTGTGATTTCAATAGGTCTGTTCCAAGTCATTTGTGTACAGAAATTCGTAGTTGAGAAATTTGGATAAAAATCTCTCTTGGAGAGAATAACTCTGCTGAAACTTTTCGTAGAAATTCGCAAAATAAATGTACAGCTATCAGGTATATGAAATGTCAAATGTGTCTGTGCTGCCCACAGGTTTTTCTTCGACAGAGATTCGTAGTGAGGGGAAATATTTTACCCTCTCATGAGCTCTCTCTTCTACGAAAAAATCAACAGAATGAACGCCTTTTGGGAGTTATTCGGGGAAATTCGTAGACATTCGAAGCAATTTAGAGCAATTGGAACAGACCTAATAACACATCACCCAATAAGTTGCTGAACTTACATATAGAGGACGCCACAAAAAAATGCATTACTTTTAGAAAGTACAAACATTCAAATGGCACCTGTCAAATGTTCATGACAATTTATTATTAGGTTACAAGTAAGAGTGCTTCAAGTGACGCTACTTTTGCGTCATTTCCATTTTTTTAAACAATGGAAACAACAGAATTTCGTGTGATGATTGAACACTGCTTTTTGATGGCAAAAAATACCGTGCAAGCTCAGCAATGGAATGAAAAGTGTTACAGGAACTCTGCTCCATCAAAAACAACTATTTGTTGGTGGTTTGCTGACTTTAAACTCGTTCGTACGGATACCAAGGATGCTAAACGCTCTGAAAGGCCAATTGAGGTGGTTACACCTGAAACTGTAAAAAAAAGTACACAAAATCGTTTTGGAAAACCGCAAAGTGAAATTGCGTGAGATATCTGAAGCCTTTAAGATATCAGAAGGCAGTGTGTGTACACCAATTTGCATGAAAATTTGTCCATGAGAAAGCTGTTCTCGAAATAGGTGCCGCGAACCACACTCAAAGCGTCGAAAAACAGAAATGTATTCGTATTTTGGGATGCGAACGGAATTTTGTTCATCGACTATCTTGAGAAAAGTAAAATGATCAACAGCGAATATTTTGTGGCAATATTGGTGCATCTGAAGGAAGAAATAACAAACAAACGGTTCCATATGGAGAAGAAAAAAATTTTCTTCCACCAAAACAATGCACCGTGTCACAAGTCGTTGCCTATCATTGCCAAATTGCACGAATTGGGCTTTAAATTGCTTCCGCACCCACCGTGTTCTCTAGATCTGGCCCCCAGTGATTTCTACTTTTTTCCGACCTCAAAAATTTGCTCGGCGGAAAAAAATATGGCTCGAATGAGGAAGTGATCGCCGAAACTGAAGCCTATTTTAAAGCCAAATAAGAAACTAATGTTAAAGCGGCGTTGGACTGATTGTGTCACTCTTGAAAAAAAAAACTATGTTGAAGAATAAGTAAAATTTTGTCTAGAAAGAGTGTGTTTTTATTGGTTAGTCCCGGGAATTATTGAGTGATGTGTTAACATCGAAAGTCATAGAGGTGTTTCAACAAAATGCTTTGTCTGATTCTGACGAGCGCTGTACCAATACACACAACTGAGAAACGACATCCGATGCAACTAAAGTGCTACGGTACGGCATGAGCATTTTAACAAGCCTAATTATACATCACAGTTAAACTAAGAGACTGTTTGTCACAACCTTTTTGTCCTCTTCAGTGACAAATCTCCTGTATTCCAATGTTCTCATATTTGAATATAATCATGAAGCAGCTCAACGACTGTTGTTATGTTTATCTTACACTACTCTCGATTCCTTGACGAAAGAATATTTCAGAAAGGATATGAACCGATGAATTAGAAACACAAACAAAAGCAGTCTCTTTGGCATGATAAATGAACTAAAGTTTACTATTTTTTGGCACAAAAGGAGATCGGAAACTGAGAGAACAGGAGAAGGAAATCGAACACTTGTTGGCACACCTTAAGGGTTTTTTTTCCAGATTCAGTGATAGAAAGGATAGAGTGTGTATAGTTGAACATTTTGTTTACAAAATCAATGCTTACCTTTCCAGCCAGTTGAGGTGAGGTTGCAATCAATTGAGCAAAATTACTCCCTTGTTGTCCTTGTGAGACAGCAATGGATGCTAACGCAGTTGATTGGGAAATCGATGTGTTTACTACGTGAACTCCACGTCCATTTGTATTCGATGAATTGGAAGAATCATTGCCAGCTCCTGTTAAAAATTAGATTTATGTCAAATATTTGCAATTGGGCATGGAAAAAGAATCAAAATTTACCCTTGAGTGAAATACCATTGTTAATAATGGCCAATTTGCCATTTCCTCGGTACAGGGAGGTTGTACCGTTTGAAGCGGTGGGTAGGATATTTACTTCAGCACCTCCAGGCAGTCTACCAAGTTCTGCGGCCGGCACATAGTTTGCAGAGTTATTACCACCGTCCGTGATAGTTGTTGTGCCACCATTGCCGACAGCACTCATCAGCAACTTATGGAGTTGAGCACCGTTGTTCGGTGGGGATGCCGAGTGTCCACGAAAATTGCCACTAGATCTCGATTGAGTATTTGGGCCGGAGCTCAATTCGATTGTCGCCAGGCTGTTTGTAGCTCCGACCAAACGAAGGCTACCACCGTTCTGGGATGAAGTTAGAAATGGACTTACAACCAGACTTCCACCGCCGACTACCTGGGACAGCTGGAGTGGTGCTGATCCATTAAAGCCGTTAAAAACTTTAAAAACTTTTGCAGGCTGTTCGCCTTCGTCGAGGAGCTTATGCAGATGCTGATTTGATTGGTGATTGTTGCTGTTGTTGTTGGTGTAGTGAGAGACGTCATTGTTGTTGCTGTGACTATCACTTGCTGGGGTCTTACGAGATAAACCATTCCTTCCACTAATTGAGTTTAATTCCTTACTATGGCTCATTGTTGTTATGGTTGGTGCGGTTGACGATGCGGATGTCGATGAAAAGAATGAGGAGGGTGATGAGGACGAAGTAGAGCTGGAGGATGATATGCTTGCAGCGACAACGGCGTTCATATTAATTGGCATCCCGGAGGCAGTAGCATTATAGCCGCTATTTGACGACGAAATACCGCCATTATTCTCACTGTGTGATGTGATATTAATAACGGGAGATGTGACAAATGTATTACCATTGGTCGAGACATTGGTTAACCCTCCACCTGCGTTGGCAGCACCGAATTTTACCCCATTCGCGGGAATGTTTGGAACAATCTTAATTCCACCAATTGGCGGCGACGATGAATGAATCGAGGACGAGGACGAGACACCACTGGAGGAGGATGGCGATGGCGACGGCGTCGACGGAGTTGGCGATCCACGAGTCAGTGATGTTGCTGAGATATTCTTTGCAGTCAAAGACAATGGCATGGTAACAGCTAATGCTCCAGTTGTTGGGATTGGTTGTGTTCCCAGTCCATTGCCACAAATGTTGTTTATTATTGGACTAGCAACGGCTGAGGAGGGCAGCATTATCGATGGCGAGGACGTAGACATTGACGACGACGACGACGGTGATGCGCTTAACGACTTCATCATCATCATATTTGATGATATCGGCGAACTATTGTTAGAGGAATTTGCGGAGGAAGAGGACGATGTTGATTGTGATATCACAGGTGACAATGCAGTTGGCATTGCAGTTTGCATCTGCGAAAGTTGAGAGAGCAGAGAAAGAGAGAGAGAGAGTAGAGACTTTTGAGCATGTGTGTGTCGCCTCGTCAAAGAGACACTGCCCAAAGGTAACTTACTCCAGCGCCTAGTGGTGAGGACATTGTATTGCCGCCACTGCCACTTGAAAGAGAGCTAGATGAACTATACAGCGTGCTTCCACGTCCCGATGATAACGAGATCGAGTCATTAAGGCCCTCGGTTACTGAAAAGAAAAAACAAAAAAATTTTAGAGGGAGCGCTCACCATAAATTTTAAAATCTGTAGACATTGCTTTTTCCATGCTCGCGTGTGTCATTTAGGTTGAGGACAATTCACGTGAATACCACTCACGTGGTGCATTATACCTCCACGTCAACTTGGTCCTTGGGACCTAGTCAGCTCATACAGGCTGCAAAATTGAATAATTTATTCAGATTTTGAACCAATTCAAAGAGAACTAGATCAAACAATGCATTTCGAAGTTTGAAAACTTTAAATCAGACGGGCGGTCAAATTAGGAATTCATAAGTGAGAAAACTGCAAAACGCCACCAGACTACACCTCCGCGTCTGAGGAAATGCAAATATGCAATGAGCACCAGCGAAAGTGCTAGATCAAACTTGGCTAAGACCATGTGCAAAATATTTCTCTTTGCGGTCATATAATTGCCGCCCTCTGTTGATTTAATGGATTAATTTGTTACGCGAAGTGCGTATTCACTTATTCATGTATAACGTTATATCAAACTTCTCAAGGTTCAAAAAGCACAGTGTATGTACGAAAGTGTACATATTTGAGTATGAGTTGAGTATGAGAGTTTAGTGACTTACCTCTTTCAATCGGAATGCTTCCGATTTCCACATCCGAACTAATACTCGAAAAATCAATGTGTTCAATTTTTGATCCAAGACTACGCTTTAAACTGTTAATCTTTTTCTGTGCATTAATTTTCTCCTTTGCCAATTGCTCCACAAGTTGTCCCAACTCCTTTTCTTTCTGCTTCAGAGCCTATAAGAATAAGAAAATCAGAATGTTTTGCATTCAAAATTAAATGCTCGTCGAGGTAATGCCGTGTGAATAAATGAACTCACCATTACGTGCTTAAGGGCAGCTCCAAGAATCGCCAAGTTTGAGGTCTTCTTTCGCTCTTCGTCCTTCAGTTGCAACTGACTCTTTAATTGCTCAAAGCACTCCTTTAACTGCGCCCTTCGATGCTTCTCCAGCTTGTTGTGCACTTCGCGAGTACCCGCTCTGGAAGTACATGAGGAACTAGATTTGGAATTTTGATTTTATTAAAGTACTCGTTGAAGGGATTGGTTATACATTTTTTTATATATATTATACAAACACACAATCATGCAGCTTTGAGAAATTCTGCCTCTAGATTGTGAGAGGAATTTATCGGTGGACTGTATGGGGGCAGGGAATGTAATGAGTGCAACTACGAGTTTCTACACAACGTTAAGTTTCGTGTGTTAATGACATGTGACCGATAACATATCACCTCTCTTGTGGGCAATTACAATTGCAAAGTTATCTCCAAGAGCGTTTTATACGCAAAAAGCGATACCTGCATGCATGAAAATGTAGTTCGGTTTTAGAAAAGCGAGTGACGGAGGTGACTATAAAATGGGAAACAACACAACCAGAAATTCAAAAAAGGCAACTCACCCATTACTGTTAGAACTGATCGTCCTTCGCCTACTGGTACCAGCGGCGGCGTGTAACTGATGCACTCCACTCGATGTTGGCGCTGATGAGGCAACACCCGAAATTGGATGATCTAAATGACCGCCAGTAACTAAAAGTCCAGCTGTTGCTCCATTCATCATGCTAATACCATTCAATGCACCATTTGATGTTGAGAGATTCAAACTGCCAACATTTGAATTAATACTGCCGCCACCGTTCAAGTATCCCGCCGCTGATGAGGATAGATTCAAGCTCGATTGCGATGAGTCCTCAGTTGTTGCGGCGGTTAAAGCCTGCTGCTGATGAAGATGATGATGTGTTTGTAGAATGGCGGGTGTATTGTTGCTGTTATTGCCGTTGACAATTCCATTGTTGCCAAGTAGGCCGTTTGCTGGAATTTTATTGGAAGAAAGTGATAAGCTACGAATTCTGGATGATTCAATGGTTTTTTTATTTGACATTGGTGGTGGTGTGAGAGGGATGCATTTCTTGCGAAACATCGTAGCGCTTGTCACTGTAGCACTTCCAGCCGCAACAGCCGACGCAACACCCATTGGTGGGGAGTTTCTGATGGTGTTGCTTTGTGCACTAAAAGCATTGGTTGCTGTTTGATTGTTGGTTACATTAATGACAATCGGCTGATTGGCGGACAGTGCGGCAGCAGCGGACAACGCTGCTAGACTTGAACCATTTGAGAAGATGGCAACGTGCGTTTTGTCGTTATCAACAAAAGTAATTGTCTTATTATTGTTTTTGTTATTATTATTGTTGTTATTGTTCAAGAAATGGGAGGATGTGATATCATTTTTTGGGGAAGTAGACAATGCTTGCTGTTGTTGTTGTTGTGATTGTAATCCTTGCTGTTGTTGTTGATGATGCTGTTGTAGATGTTTTGTGATAGATGTTTGTTGATTTATTGCAAATGAGGAGGGGGATAAATGACCATTGGAATATGGTTCATCTGTAATAATAATAAATAAAAAAACGAAACAAAAATAAAATAACATGTCGGATCAAACAGAAGAAAATAAATTTGAATTTAATAATGAAATAAATGAAACACGGCAAGATAAAAAAAAAAAGAGAAAAAGATGGAGTAAAGCAGAGCGCGCAAAAACATGTTTGCTTATATATGCAGAATTATTGTGACGGTCATTAAGGGAGGATCGAGAAACATGTTTTTTGCTCTTATTTTCAGATATCTTTGAAGGTCATTTCTGAACGAGTGATGGTGTACGAGTATGTTTTTCTGGTGCAACAACAACCTAACTGAGTTGAATCATTTCCTGCGGCTTTAATTTACGTTCATTTCATTTTTTTTTGTCTTATTTTGTTCATAAACATTCTTTGGCATGCGATCTGGGATGAGAAAGAACCAGGGAATGGGTTATGGACATATTATGCGTGGTTTATGTGTTTATGTTTTCGTATTTATATGGAGGTGCGAAGTTTGAGGAGAAAAAAAGAATGTTGATTCAAGATGGTAGTTGTGTGAAATTCGAAAGCTAGCCAGTACAGAGAAGTAGGCTAAGTAAATGGGTACGGAGCAGATGCAGATCAAAAGTATGTGTAAAAACTAATCTAATCTTAATTGGACAGTTAATTTAAACAAAAACTCCAAATTATTTTTGCAGAGTGACCAGAAGATAACTTTTCTTTGTTCTGAAAGTAATTACTGAACTAAATAAGATCTTTGAGTTTGGTCCCTATTTATTGGAAAAGTAGCACATAGAATAGAAACGTCACCACCTTCACGCAGAAAGTACATCTTGAAGATTTTATCTTATTGAAGAACATAAGAACATTGAACACATCTGGATATTGATGTGTGCATTTTTAGCAAAATTTGTTGTTTTTCTTCAAAATTTACAAATTTTTTAATTCAAAGCGCCACCAGGTAAATCAACTTTTGAGTTTTGCTGCCTCCAGATGATGCTAAATACAAAAAACTGCCCCCTCTTCAACGTGTTAAAAAAGAATAGGTGTAATACCTTCTTCTACTACAATTTGAAATGCATGTTCAATACAAGAATTTACCGAAGAAACTAGGTTCTGATTCAAGCTGAAACTTTACGTTTGCAACATTATGATTACATCGAGGTTTCGATAGAAGATTTTCCCTTGAGTCTCATGCGTGGCTCTGTTCAAAATATCCACTATCAGAGGAAGAAAAGAAGCAAACGTCGGTTTTAAACAGACGCATCAAAGACGAATTGAAACATATAAAATATGTTAGGCGTTAATCAATATTTTTAATTCGCAAAGGGGGTTGATTTTCAGTCTAAATGAAATCTGATTATACAAACTTGATTCTAATTAGTGAAAATTAAATCGAAAATCCCCTCAACACCGCAGTTCGTTAATAACGCCCATCTCCATGCACTACCAGCCATTGTATGTTTACCGCCACCACCAACCAACCACCCTCAACTTTGTGTTAATCGAAAATGGGTAGTTTCCCGGCAAAAAAAACAGGCTCCTGAGCAAATTTCATTCTCATATGCCCATGATTATACCTACTCAATCACATGGGTTCTCCCAAAACTTTCGCACTAAATCTGCATATACATACATATATGTATGTCCACCTGAATACACACGAATTTAGAAGGTAAACACTACATCTGCTATGTTTTCCCCCGAAAAATCGAAATGAAAAAGCAACATTCTCTTTTGCCGGAGCTACGCCCAACGTAAACACCCACGACGACGCACACGTGCAGTCAAAGAAATATTGGATCTTAAATCGAACTCCAAAACATTCCATAAGGTGATTAAAGTTCTAATTCAAAAAAACACATTTTAAAAAACCGAAAAAATCCCCACTCGGTTTAAGGTTTTAACACAGATTTAACAGGGTGGGGGTGGTAAGCCTCGCAATAAAAATCATGCGCACTCCACACATATATACGTATATGCATGAAATAGACTGAAGGCAACGTGAACGACATTGTAAATAAGATCTAAAAGGAAAACACAAACAAACAGAACTATCATCATATTCGTGGGAAGAGTTCCGTTCTCTTTAACCCATTAAGTTCTCATACAGCCGCGCGTTACATTTTATGCCTTCGATTATTATTATTAATGTAAAACACAATAAGAGAGAGGTAAAAGGCAATAAAATGAAGTAATAAAATAAGTCCTAGAGCAAAATGGTGAGCAGATGGTGCCAAAACAATGACTGTTGATGGTGGTTGGCGGGTTTTATCGTCAGTCATGTCATTAAAGTTTGCTTCCAACAAAACACGATTACATTACTCAAGAGGTGTTGAACGTGCCATAAAAGAAGTGAAAGTTAATGAGATTTAGTTTCCGCAAATGTTTTTAAACATGAAAGCAAACTGTAATCAGAATTTTTGGCTATTAAAATAAATCATCTCGCCTTGGGTAGATGGTATTCGACTTGAAGTTTACGCTTGTACTGGGTGAACAAAATTTTGTATATGCATGTTAAACTACATAATTTCTTCTTAAAAAGATCTTTAAGAAATTTCTTTTTTGCTTATTATATATTTAAGTCAATATGTCCAACATAAAGCGGAACGTTTCATAAGTTTGACAAGGATTGGAACGTCTTCAAATTTTAAGCCACAAAATTGTTCGCGCAATACCAAGGAAACAACAAATTTTGGATTCGTTAAAAGCAGTGCATTTTTATCTAACGGAACATACAGCTTAGAGCTAAATAGAAAAAGTGTCCCATACTAGGTGGTATTTTGTTTTCAGTTTCAAAAATGTTTTCGAAGTTGTCTTTTTAAATCTCATATAAGCAGTTTATCTGAGTTTTGACAGTAGTAAGAACTTTATATAGAATTTTTAGAATATGTTTAAGATATTTAGTGAGACAATAACAAAATGTCATGTCAATAGTCAAGGAAAGTTTGTGAATTGTTTTCAAAAAAGTTGCATTGTTATTCCTTCAGTGCTTCTTCTTTGCATTTAACGGCTGCTAAAATGTACATTTATTAACTTTTATTTTGTATTTTTGTATTTAATTAGTATTTTATATTAAATGAGTATGCTGCAAACTTCTGTATAATGGTTCACATCCCAAAACTCCAAAAAAATTTGAGCGTCAGGAAAATTTTCAGACAAGTATAAATCCCCTCTGCTTAATTTTAAATCCCGTTTAAAAACCACAGCAATTATTTAAAAAAATCTCTGTGTCACGCCTCAAGAACACACTTTATTTTCAATCAAATTAGAGGATTCCACTCTGTTTCTGTCCTCCTTAAGCAAACCATTTAAAGTGACAAATCTAAATTAGGTACGGCGACCATTTTTGTTTTCCTACAAATCATATCGTTACGTTTCTAAGTGCGCATTCAATATTTGCCCTTCAATATTCCAACATCTTCACATCAATGAATCGCCTTCATATAACGTTCACATCCCGCGCCTAGCGCAGCATGACGTGACAGATGAAAATTGTTTTCTCACTCATTAACAAAAACGAAAGCTTCAGTTCTGCGCAGTACGCCGCAACCTTTCGTGTTAGAAAAGCTTCTCATCATGTTTACTGCAAATTTTCACAATGAATGGGGGGATAAATAAAATACTGGCGTTGTGGTGGTGGTGTTGTTGTTAAAAAATTAGCTTGGGCCGCTCACTCTGTGTGTTCTTTGCATTGATAGCGGCTTTACAAAAACGTCATTTTCCACGTGAATCACGTTGCATGTGTCAACATCACGCACACTTACACAACCTTTGCCGCGACAAACACACACACACACATAGCTGAAAAGCTAGGAAAATACAATGTGTCACCATGCCACCCTGATTGTGTTGAAGCACCAGCAGCGGGAACGCCAGCGTTATTTGAACTTACGAAATCGGCTTTGTGAAATAAATGAGAATGACATGTGTCCGCTGTTGCTTGCCGCGCCGGGCGACGACGATCCGGCTGGGCAAGGCATGACACTTGTTTGACTCAATGATGGTGGTGATGGTGGTAAAAGAATCGAACAAAACAGAATTCGAAAACAAAGAGATGTGGTGGCTGGGTTTTGTTGCGTGTAGAAGAGACGCAGCGGTGGAGCGCGAGAAGAGAAAGCTTAAGAAGGATAATATAGAAAATTAATTGACGATGCGCTGGAGTACGCGAAACGTGGTTACTTACGTAATGTGAAAATACACGGCAAATTGATAGGAAATTCAAAAAAAAAAAAAAAGAAAGAAAGAGAGGCAAGAGAATGAGAGCTTGTCATGAATCAGTGTAATCCGGTACCAGTGTGTGCTGAAAATCGGAAAAAAGTAAAACGACATACTACCGTCAAGTACATTTGTAAACTTTGCACTGCCAGTATTGAAATGTGTTACAGCACCAGCCATTTGAGTTGCACATGTCACGTGGCCGATTGCAAGGCAGTAAACACACAAATGCCGCCGTTTCAAATTCAGTGCTGCCTGGGGAAATTTGTTTTTTAATGGGTTGTGTTGTTTTTTGAATGCGCTTACTGCAATAAAACGTTGGGTGAATCACTTGATGAATTGAAGGTCCTGTAGATCTCAAAAACTGCTTGGCGTTTAAGGGACGAAATAAAGGATGTATTTCGTATTGTGGATCGCGCTTAAAAAATCTAACTTACAAGACGTTTCCTTGCAATCGACAAACGCGCTGTCTAAAATACCACTTTTTTTTATTGAAATTTAAGAATGAAGGTGGATTGAATGAAATTTTGAAAACGGTTTTGTAAATTGAAACTTCTTTTTGCCACAGATTTCCTAGTTGACGTCCTTCTCTATTTTCTTACATGACCAATGCGGACAGCCGCTGTTGTGTTTTCCAAAAGCCAATTTCAGTTCATAAGCGGAGCAAAGATAATCACTGACTAAACATAGTCCCTTTGGACAATTGTCAAGTTTACCAGATGCGAAGATTTCTCAGAATCAATTATTTATTGCGATTTTGCGGACAAAGGTGGATAAACCAATTCAGAATAGGTTCGAACAAGAACTACTATTAGAGCAGAATTTGGCGCAACAAAGATGGGAGATATTTGCTGCTACATGTGTCACTTACTTTCTCGTTTTGTTTTGATTATTTTTTTTATAAAAAATTATTACATTTCTTTAAGCCCTAATGGTAATTCTACTCTGCACATCGATCCCCTAGAAAAATGTTCAAAATCTAATTAAGTTCACGCCCACCCACGTTTTGTGCAAAAAAGAAAAATAGATTTTAACATCTATATTAAAGATCACAAGAATGTTCTATTATGGAAAGTTTTTGTATATCATAAGACCCCAATAAATCCCACTTAACCCAACCATCAAAATAAATCACACCTCAATCCCCCTCCGAAGACACAAATTAAACTAACTTTGAAAATTACGTCCCAGCTCCTGCGGACTACAACCGAAATCCTTTGACAACATCTACAGAGCATATATCACTAGGAAACTTCTCCAAATATCTCCTCTATTTTTATGGCTGCACTAAATTTGCGCCCTAGTCAATTTTTCTAAAGTTATGTGCCAAACTTTGTCCATAAAGAGCAAGTTTAACTTTTACATGGAATCATGCAAAAGCCAGATGTGTTGTGTGTCTTCTGTTCAGCCATCATAAAAGTCGTTATTGTTTAGTTTTGCCTTTGCTTTCGAATATGCACTGGGGAGGAGTGGTGTCAGTAAATGTTTTGAATGGTGATAATCGGCTTTTAGTTCTAATCATTCCAAGTCAATGCATTATGACGTGAATAGAATCGGCAGATGCAGATAATATTCCAATCGACAGAAATGCCGCATATCACTATACATTGGCGCAATATTTGTTAATTTTCCCTATTTATCGACACGTGTCCCCTTTCACATATTAAATAATCGTGTATTCTTGCCCATCATAGATACTTTCGAATTTATTTTATTACTCCTCCCGTTGTTCTTCGTCCTCTTGGCTGGCGAACGTATACGATAAGTAATAATAAATGTTCCATTATGACTTTTGATGTTGCTTTCTGTTATGTCATCCTCTGCGCATATTTATTTTATTTAATTCTGTCTTTTATCACATACGTCACTTAACTACTGAGATATAGACTTGTGCCAAGCGAAATTAAATTTTATCAGGCTACAAAATAGATTTTTCCTGCAAATCAGACGCTTTTAAAAGCAAAAATAATTTGCAAAGCACATTAAATGTATATAAACATTTATTTTTATTGTTTATTCAAAAACTGAGGAACTGAACTGTTTTGAAGTACTCATTTCAAAATTATTTATGTCTACATAATATGCTTGGCTATACTCATAATTTGACAGAATCAAAGGTTTTTTAGTTCTGTTGGTTTGCATTTTTAAGATCTGTCCATAAAACCCTGATTCGATCCAAGTTTAATTGATTACTGAATATTTCTAATTCGCAGCATTCAATTATCCTTCTTCGAATGTTTCAAACTAGACCTAGGTTTACCCCGGACTGCAGCATCCCAAGAAGAATATTTTAAATTGTTTTCGGTCGACTTGTTATAGTAGAATGAAGACATTTAAGGGCCTAATCCAAAGGAATGATTTTACTAAGTTTCCTTAAATTCAACCCTACAAAAGTAGGGTGCATAAAATCCACTTACAAGCCGAAGCTGCAAAACGTATATATAATCGTCATTCTAAAATTTATGCAAATATATATTTTGGAATCAATCTATTTCTGGTCGTGGTATGTCATGCGAGTACACTCCGACTTATGAGAATAGTGAACTTCACACATTCAGTTCGCAGAAAGAACAGTGCGGAAAATCAATCCTCCCAGAAGCCCAAGGTCCTTATAACCTTAAAAACTGAGCTTGCTCAATACATAGTCCTGTCAAATGTCTCTTTATGCAGACAAACCAATTCTGAGAAAAACTTTTTCAGTGCATCGACCGGTGGATCCTAGAAAGAATGAAGGCACTGCCCAAGACAATTTTAGGGGAATTAGGAAAAAGGCGTCACTAGAAAAAGTCAAGATTTGTGATGTGTGTCAGAAAAAAATTTAAAAAAGGACATAAATTATCTTTTTGACACAATTTGAGACCTTGAAGACTTTTCTTCAAGCGAGTTGACGGAGAATGTCACGCTGGGTATGTTTTTTTTTTCCAAAACGGACATATTTTTTTTATAAATATATTTTTTGAGCGATGCCATAAACAGGCCAAAAGTTATTAGTTAAAAAACACAAACTTGTTTCAAGTTCTTTCCAATCTCACTTTTTGCCCCTCTTATAAAGCTCGCACCACTCAATTTTAATAGTTGATTCCTCTTACAACAGCACATAATATTTCAGGTTTTACGGCAAATTGCTTGAAGTATATAAAACGTTGTAGTCCAAAAAAGGAATAATTCTATTTATAATTAAAGGTCGCCACACCATAAATCGAAAACGAACTCGTTAAATCAAACAACAATTAAAAGAAGCATAAATCACACTCCCTTGAACGCGAACCACAGTCAAACCCATCGTGACAATGTTATACACCAATAAATGCACACACTTCTACTTGAATTTCACTGACAAAAAACAACCATCACCGCTTAAACCAACGAATATTATTACCCTTCAAATAATGGCGGATCCACTTCTTCTTTGGCGGTGGCAAGACCCCGGTACGATTTATCTTTGCGGTACTGTCCATGCAGCCATTCGGCTCGGCAGACACCATTGGCAGAGTGCGTTTGCGTTCTCCGTTTATCATGGTAAATCGTCCGCGATAATCTTGAAACGACGGTTGTGGTTGGAGCACTGCACCATTACAACTGCCGACGACTTCACGGCTCGGCAGCGGCACCTCACTTTCGCTGCCGTCCTCATTGATGGGAAGCATTAAGTTTCCGCTCAAGAACCTATTCGTAGTCATTAGTGAGGTATTTAAACGTAAGAAAATGTCCGCCAATATGTCCATTTGCACGGCGGCGGCTGCGGTCGCAGCTGGACCAAGTGGGATCATTCCCGGTGCTGCCAATGGCCCTGATACAATTCGTGGCCATCCAATTAGTGGTGGCAATGATGTTGGTGATGAAGCAGACGCAATCGGCAGCGGAAGAGAGGGCGGCGTTGGCGGTGGGGAATGTAATTGTGCATCGGCAACCTTTTCACGGACTGCAACTTTCGATCGCGGTTTCTTTGTTGAGTTGTTTTGCATTTTTAATACGCCTCGCTTCCAGCAAATCACACAACAACGACGAAAACAAAAACAAGAGAACAACCGAACGGAAAAAGGTTGGAAATGGAAGTACTAAGGAGTAGAAACCGGCGGTGGCGTGCAAAACTGCACAACACAAACAAAGAAACAATAACAAAAAGACAAAACACGGATAACCGAGCAAGACACTGCGGAACCGTTCTCTGCTCGCTCGCTTGCACGACGCGAATGATTGCACCTAGAGCACTCCACCTTCAACAATGCGCCATTGTGAATCCGAATTGTTGCCGATGCATGAAGAAAACTACAATTTGCGAATGACAGTGCAAAAGAAAACTCAAACGTGAACAATGTCAGTCAAGAACAATAAAAACAAAGTGAAAAAGAGATGACCCCCTCCCTCCATCAGCCATCAGTGTAAACGTCCGGCGAGTCACTTTTTTTTAGCGGCGTCAGAGAGCTTGGTGTGTGACAACTCGAATATTGTTTCAATTTACATAAAAAGGGTGGCAGGCACGATGAAAAATGGTGGGGATCCAGATACGAATGACAGATGAAGAGAATGTCATCAAAACTTTCTGGAGCGCCGCAACCGGATGCGACTTTTTAGAAGTTAACTGAGAACAAATTGTGTAAAACCGAAGCAGCCTCGCACATTGTTAAAAGAAAAACGAATGTCAAATGCAAACTACGGGCAGTCGGTGCCTGTTACGAATTTGTTTTTTTTGGTTTTTGACTAGGTTGCAAGAAATTAATCATGGCGAAGTGTGGTACTCCCTCAGGGACAAAAACGTTGCTTGTCAAATTGATTCACGGCAGTTTTTGTTCTTTCGGGTTTCCTGACAAGTACATCCTTGTAAATTTAATAACCAGTTTATGAGGCATGTTGGATAGCAGGATTCGGAGAAATTGATTTACAATGGCGGATATTTTTTGACAGGCTTCTTTATAAATGCCGATTTTCGGCTTGAAAATCGATTGAAGGAAAGTAATAGAGTGAAATTAGTTTTGCAAAAAACAAAATTTTTTAAAGTGAACACTTTTGTAGTAACTCTCTTAGGAAAAATGATAGTTTTCTGTATATTCTAAAAGAGGTATGGTGAAGTATTCATCCCAATCCTGTTTGCGTCAAAGTTTTATAATAAAATCATTTAAAGATTCTTGAAATCGACGTTTTTTTTAAGATGGCAAATTTAAAACTTGTGTACGCCTTGATTAAAACATGACCTCACCCTGTGATTATCTGTCATGAGCTTTACAACTTGACTGGGGATAAGATTAAAAGCAATACTGAGCGTCATGAGTTGCACACAGCAATTAACAAAACATTTTATGGCAGGCTTGTTATGACATTCACATGAATTTAATTATGATCTAAACCCACATCTTTTGTCTCCTCAAGAAACTCGATATGAAACTAAATCTCGAAATTGTCCATCAACAAACAACAGCATCGTGGACATAGCTTGACATAAACTGACAGTTGACGTTTTCAGATAATCCATCGAGTTGCACTGGTAGGTGAACGCCATTAAACTAGCCCTCCCCCAAGGCGAAAGTCAGTCTTTTAATCCCTGAGTGGATTTAAATGTTTTGCACTCTGCTCACCTCTTTTCACAACAATGCAACGTGCCGGCCACATATCACGTGAATGCACGACAAGATAACGCGAACAAAAGAGGAGAAAAACGCAAAACAAAACGAAGAGAAGAAAATTGTATGGACATGGCACGAGGAGCACACAAACATATCCTGGGATCCACAATTGGTGTTGTCGCCGCTGTCGCCTTTCCTCGACCTTCCATCGCATTGTGATCTCATCAACACAAGAACTTAGTAAGCTTTGCGAGTAAAAATTCGCGTGAGAAAATTGTTGCATGTGCTCGGCTTTGAGCTCTTCCTCCGGGTTCCAACAATTTTCAATCATACACACAAGTGCACTGAGTGCCAATTGTGTGTAAGTAAGTTTCGCGTATCCACGCGGAGAAAAGAAGAGAGCATGCGCTTCGTAATTGCTTTGTTCGAACAGTAGTAGCAGCAAAAAAGAGCAGAAACCTGACACGTCACATGGCATTGTGTGCATTGTTGGTGGTAATTGTGTGAGAACATCGCCCGACGTTACGTGCAGTGTATCACGGACATTAAGCGATGAAATCAGATCAAACCAGGTCGTTACCAGACGGCAATAAACTGGGAAGTACCCGTTTTTCACAAGTCAACGCGATTAAGGCGATTGCCGTTTTGGAGATTTAATCGCAATAGATTTGTTCAACTGACATTTGCACCGAATTAAGTGGCACATAGCACACCGTTGTGTGTGACAACATGTTTCTCCTCACACTCCATAATTCACGGTGTAAACGGCCCTTTCTCACATTTACAGCGTGTGACTCTGTAGCAAACAGCATAAAAAACAAAGCGTAATGGAAAAACATAAAATGTGACACTGGAGAGTTCGTTGACCTTTTACAGTGGTTTCTCATTTGTTGCTATCTGCACTTTATGCCTTGATGACCGTTTGTGTGTGTGTGCGTATGGGTGCAGTTGCTCCCCTCCCCTCAACAAAACTTTCAATTCGCAGGCAATGCATGTTTTCTCATAATCAATCAATAAATTGTGAAAACTGCAAGGCACCCATAAACACGTGGTCCAAGCGCGAATAGCTAACAAAACATACATTCTTTTCAGGCACTTGAATGTTGTTCTCTTCTCCTGGTCGCAAGAGAAATCGTCTGAGGATTCTCTTAAAATTGACCACATGCACGTGGTGGAACGCAGGGGATGAGAACTTATCCGTTCCTTACTCCTCTGGTTTTAGGGGGAATGGACTGCGGGAGCGATGGAGAGTAGTGATTTAATCGCTCGTCTATTTTTAGCACTCATTTAGCGATGTTTGCTGTGAAACATGATTTATTGAAAGATTTGCAGGTGCAAACAGAAAAGAGGTTGAATTAATGTTTCATTGGTTTCTATAGGCTCGCTTAAACCAATTTGCAAATCTGCAATGTTTGGCAGAATTTCCTTCGAACAGAGCACACTTCGACTTCTTAACAAAATTTACTTTTGTGGACTATAGATCCTGGCGCTTTAATTACCGACAATGCATACAAGCAGAACAATTCACTCTGTTGTCTATTTTTTATTGTGTCCAACATTGTGTAACACGATTTAAATGTTGTGGGGTAAGCAAGAGAATTTCGCGAGCACGGTTCAAGAACCTTAGAATCGAAGTAACAGCGGTTTATTTACTCTAAGCAGACAGTATGTGTATGAATTAAGAGCAGGCCTAAAGCATGTTGTTCTAAATTGTCTACAAACTAATTCTAGGGACACCTTACTTCAATATTTTTGAATAACATTCCCTGTAAAGTGAGACCAGAAAAAATTTTAATTTTTAAATACGATTTTTAAATTATTAAAATTACATTGACGAAAAGAACGAAGCCTTCGGAAAATTAACATAACGTCACCCACGTTAGTATAGGATCCCTCAAAAGCTAGTTCAAAATGTTTTAAGGAAATTATTCGCATTGCCTCACAGTTGCGGCCTTAGGTTGCCCCATTGAGCAACTGTTCGCCCTAACCTAACCCTTGCATAACTTTTCCAGCAGGTAAATATTGTTTTGTGATTTGTTGCATGTACAAGCAATCAAAGCTAGAAAGGATTTCTAACTCCTGAGAATTCAAACCCAAATAGGGAATTTCCAGCACAGGACTGTCACAGAATTGTTTCATATTTTGGCAACAAATCGAAAAATGTACAACTCGAGAAGGAATGAAAGGAAAAACACATCGAAAAAATTTGCTTTCAAGTTTAGATCGCTTTCCCGTAAGCAGAGTGTAGACATTAAGTGATCGAAAATCCTAACTTAAATGTGCTACCTCGTTTTGTTTATGAATTTTGATCTAGTACGTAAGGATAGGCGACTCAAAACCAAAGTTAATGAAGTTTCTTTTGCCTTCTTTGAACAAATTTTTGTCTACATTAAAATCCAAGTAAAACACATAGCCTTTTCCAGCTTATGATTCACGCCAAAGAGAAGAATTGCAATTATAAGAAGGTGAGTTGCAACTGGACAGATATTAGTTTCACGATCAGTAAAATCGCATGCAAACGATAAGATCTTCTCATGAACTGTACTTGAATTGCAATTAGTCTGATGCCAACGACAGCAAGAAATCATTCCAGAGAAAAGAAAATTGAATCTTTCCTTTATATTCCACAGAACAGAATTTCAGCAGTAACTGGCAACTCTGCTATTCTCTTAGTCCTCAGCCATACACTTTCTCTTCCGAGTAACAAAGAAGAGAAACCAGAAGAGACACGCACACAAACACACATAAACAAACCCTCCTCTCAGCAGAATTAACCAATCAACCACGCGCCAATTTGGGTATGAATTTCAAAACAACATTGCTGAACACGTCGTACTCGGGCAAGCGGCGAACAGTGGCGTACGCCACTGCGCTCCAACAAGCGACGTGATGATACGATCACGACCGCGAATGCCAACCTCTAATCACTCGATAGAGATGGCAACAGTTCAATCGGGTTGATGGCACATACAGGGTTGCCCGGCCAGCACACATACATAATTAGACTCACACATAGTACGCAGATCGTCAACGCTGCACTACTAGCAGCATATGGATGCAGCAGCAACAGAGTGTTACACCACCGCCCTGCCGCTACACAGAAGTCGTCCCATATTTAAGAGAGCGAGACAGGAGAACAACGTGTTCGACCGTTCTTGGCGATGAATCATTTGTTTGTTTCAACTTTTCTCAATGTCATTTGGAGTTGATTGTGTGTCACATGTGTGTGCGTGACTGAGTCGGTTTTGTTTGTATTATTTTACTACAAAATATTATACTCGTCTCGTCATCGTCGGACTGCGGCGGAGGATGAAAAGAAGTACCACAAACTACACAACAGACTGAAGTGTGTGAACAAGGTCAATGCAATGTGAATTTTGCAAGGGAAACAGCCTGTTTTCAATGAACACCCTGAGGGCTTTTCATTAAGCCATGGCGAATTATTGAAGAACATTTTTAGTTGGGAACGAACAGAACAATTTTTGCAAAGTTAAAATCTGAGAGAAATTGGGAAGGCCAGAGCTTTCACATTTGATTTGAAAGTTCTGCAACCGAAGTTTATAGAATTTCATCAAATTGCTTTAAAAACTACAAAGTGAGTATAAGACCCTGAAATAGTGTGTTCTTCTATGAACTTGAAATGTACGCGGTATGTATTTTAGAAAAATAGGGTAAATTTCGCAGATTGTATGCAAAAATCAAGGCTGCGTAAATGTAGACTGTGCACAAATTTTTGCCGAATAGCAGCAAATAGTCAGTAATAATTCAACATTCTCAAATTTTTTTAAACTTACGTCTTCAAAACTGAACAATAAAGTTCTGTTTTAGTTAGAATACAAAACTAGGGTGCTTGTAAATAATTTTATTTTTTATTATTCTCAATTGCGATACTGCATTCCAACCTTACCTAATATGCATTTGCTCGCTTGGCGTGAGATAATTGCAATGTTAAACTTAACGTCTGTTAACTTAACATAAAACATTGCATTGTTTTTTTTTTTTTTTGAAAACGTACTTCATCTGATTTCAACGGGCAATAACAACAAATTTTATGAAAGTTCGCGATACCAATCGGATTTTAAGACTGCAAATGTACATGCATAACCTAAAAGTGCAGCCCCTCATAAATATTCCCTTCTTTTCGGGTTTATAAATTGCGCTGTAATGATATGTTGCGTGATATCTACTTGCTTACTATTATATTTTAATTCAGAATGAAAAATTGCAAAAATATCGTTCTTCTCAAAATGCAACAAAAAAAAAAAAAACTGCCACGAATTGTTTATCGTGACACGTCCACAGCCCGCACAACGTATGCACTTTGGCAAATAAAAAAAAACAAAAACAGCAACGTGCTACAAATGGTGCCATGAACCGCTTAAAATGGAAAACGAAAACTTTACATGACGTAATTAAATGAAACGAAATGAAGGTGCACTCAACTGAAATTGACTCCTATTAGTTGACATACACAAACTCGGGATCTAACAGCTGCTCACACCCGCCCTCTTCTGATCTGTCTACACTCCTCACTCGAAATTTCCCCTGACATCTAACTAAATATCCATTTTACTTGCACGTTTAAGTATGTGTATCACAAATGTCAAAAGTTGATGTTTCCAATTTAAAGTCAACAGCAACAAAATAAAGTTGTCAAGTATGAACGTTAAGTGTTCTCCCCAAGGGGAGAAGTTCTGTTTGTTTTGAAGGTCAATTTTGTTGGCATCATGCGAAGAAGGGGCGGACGCGTATCCTCTTTTTGAATAGACAACCACCACCACGGGGAGATTTTGCATGGCAAATGCAATAATGATAAACTGCGTGACATCATACATAAATGACAAGCGAATATACACATAGCACTAGCACTTACCCGTAATGCTGCGACCTTCACTGGACCTGCCATTAACAGCGGTCGCTGCCACTGCACTTGTCACTGCCTCCACACCATAATCGAAATCATTATGATTTAATTGACTGTTATTGTTGTTGCTGTGATTGTTATTACTACTGCTGTGGTTGTTGTTGTTGTTGTGCATCATTTGACCATTGGACAGAGCATACGCTGATGCTGCAGTTGGTGGCGACGATGACGACGACGACGATGACAATGACGACGACGAAGACGACGATGACACTTGATGATGGCGTGAATTGCTGCTCCGACTATTATTGACATTTTCATAGAAACGCTGATGTTCCTGCTGTTGAGATCGTAGAAGGCCGAGTGACTTCTTCTCTTGCGACTCAATAAACTGAGCAGCCTTCAAAAGTGTTTCGAACGACATCGTTTCGTCCTTCAGAAGTTATCTACAAAGAGAAAGAGAGGAAAAGAGAAACAAAAAACCAATTAGATTAATGTGACAGCTGGTAATTTGGCAAGTGACACCTGTCACTGCCAGCACTTAAAATATTAATTCCAATTTTAAATCACATCGGATCCCCGTAAAATAAAGCATTCTGTGAACAGTACTTTATGTACTGAGCGTGTAACATCCCTGGAGAACAGTTTAATAGTTTTTTTTTATCTTTTTATACAAAACCTATTGAATTGAAGAATTTAAACGGCATTGCAAAGCAGGCATTTCTTAGCCGTGCTCATCAGTTCGGTGTGTTTGTTACTGGGTGTTGGCATTATATTGACAGGGGATCTTGAAATTCCCGTTTAAGAGGGTGTCGACCGAAGACAAAGATGCCACCAAAGAACAAAACCGGCCGCATTCACACATTCAAGAATTACTGTGCAGCAGGGTTTCCGTTCGAAAAGACCGGGGCCCCTTTTGCGTTAAATCTAAGACTGCAATTGTACACATTTGTTGGCCGCCACTCTACGAGGGGAATCGTGTGTGTGCGTGTGTCTATGTGTTTTATTGTCAAAAGACAATTTTATGAAGTTATGTGCTATACGACGCTCTGTCTCAAGAGTGATTTATCTCAATGCAGTGCAATTTGTGAATACCTCTATTGCTTTCATTCAGTTTCGGGAATGAATTGAGCTCATCTGAGTTTTGGCGGAAGAAATGCATAAAAGTGAATACAGCTCCGGCTGAGGCTTTGGGTGCAATTTAATTGCCTGGAGTCAACCAAGCGGAGTGACTTTGGAATTCTGACATCTGGTATGCGGGATAAACACGATATTCTATGGGTGACTGAGCATTTTGTTGAAAATTGTGACTTTAACAAGTCGTGAGTCTCTCTTGATGGAAGGTAGAAAGGCGAGTGGATGCGGTGGAAGAGGAATAATTTTAAAGAGTTAACTCATAAAGGTTTTTTCTATGGAGTCTTGGAAGTCTACATTAGTTGGGAACAAGATAATAGAAAGCAGGTGTCCGTCGCTTTCAGCCGCCGCATTATAATATTGTCTGCTTAGAATAAATCTAAAATTTCATGTTTAAGGGTTCAAGAATTCTTATTTGTGGTTAATAAGCTGAAAAATATGGTTTCTTGTGCATGTTTGTTTAAAAAGGCGCACATATCATGAACAATAACGAAAAATATTTCACAAGTCAGAAAGAAAATTTAAAATCACGAAAAACGTAAGATGTCACATTCTTCTTTCGCTTTTAATTCCATTTTCCTTTGAATTCCCCGAAGGTATTCAAATAAGAATGACTCTTGTATGCGGCTTTGTTTCTTCTGGAATTTCGAATTTATTGAATTTTTTATTTCGCTCAAATGTCTTGACTGCATAAAACCTTCAGAATAGACAGTGAACGATAATTAAGTTTCGAGAAGCCCACAAAGTACTCCTATTTCGTATGACGTTGTTCTGTCAACTTCCAAGCACAGCTTTTAGATTGAAACAAACTTCAAACAGAAAGCCAAGACAAAGAACCTTTCCATTGGTTCGTAGCCCGCAATTTTGAAGTAGAACAAACGGAAAAGAGAATGTTCATAGCAACCAAAGTATTTTTGTTAAGCACATTCAGTAGTTTTTCAACTTTATGTAATTTTAAAAAGAACTATAGCCCTATCTCATCATCTCTTTACATACTAAAACCCCAGCTAAGCAGCTCTATTTACCTTAAATCTAAACTGCCTTCAGAATCACGATATCATCGACATAAAATCGATTTCAAATTGACCAGGCTAATTGACTAAATTAAGCGCTCGCACATCGCAAATGTCGATTTGCATAAATAAAATACTTCCCATGAGTGCGCTACTGTGGGAGGTGCGGTAGCCATCATCAATAAGTCAGACGTGTAGCAAAAAAGAAAAGCATCGAAATCCAGCTTAAGCGTTTCCCCTTCTTTGACAACTTGAATAGACACGTCAATCTTCGATTTAATAAATCATATCAAAGCCATTTATTGGCGTGCACGTTTAGACGTCGCGCGTTCGAAAATTAAGTGACGTAAAGGAAAGAAGGGGAGCTCAGATCTCAATGGTAAGCAAAAGGCTGTCGAATATTTTTATTTAAGCACAACTCGAATTAAGACATGATGATGTTGTTCCGGTCACTGTCTAGGTTGAATCACATGCAATTGTTCATCTGATGAATCATAGAAAAGCCCAATAGGCGCACGTGGTGGCTGTGGATAGACTTGCGTGCATTAAATAGATTATGACGTCAACCTGTTTCGGGCGTTTTACGATGATGAAGAAAATAGACTAGTTTCATTCCAAATTTTGATCACAAATCCACTATTCGACACATTTAGCACTCGTGGAAGGATAACTTAATCTTGCCTGCATGAGCCCAGGAAGTAGGGGTCGCGCACACGGACATTTACAGCCCCGGACACATCTTAATAAGAACGCACGCCGTCAGTGCCACCCCCTGTGCTTGGCACCGTACCCTTTGAAGAATGTGAAAAGACATCTTGATTAACTACCTGAACGTGCTAATTTTGTATTTTTGTGCGTTTCATTCGTTATTCGACTGAGACATGAATGCCTACAACACGACGAAGATGCGCACATGTACTAGCTACCGCACCACAACGCACACCATCTCACTAAACTGATTGACTTATTGAAGAAAATGAGAACTTTTTTTTTTGACTTGTGCTTCTTTGTCTCCCCCTTGTGTTTTAGAGTGTGTGGGTGAGTCACAAGATTCCTGGGTACTTCGAAGCACCCTATAGGTAAATATTACAAGTTACCGACAATCCGGAACAGATGCAATTGGTGAGAGCAGGATGGATAGAGAGGACTTGACACCTGAATTGCCATAAATGTCAACCACCCGCAACAAAACAGGGTGTGCACACACAAAGAGTTGAATAAAACGAATTAAATATAATAACGGCAACAAAAAAAAAAACCAACACGTAATTTCAGTTTCATCTCAGGGAACGTCATGTCCCCCTTTGACTGTGTGGAGCTTCATCTCACACAAATCTCTCAACATTAGCATTACCATTTCTATTGAAATTGTTTTTCTTTCTTTCTTTCCGTTGTTTTTTGCTCTATTTAATCATCTAATGCAAAATGTGCGAAGAAGACATACTCGGAATATATTAGAGTTAGAAAAATAGAAAAAAAAACCGACGATGATGACGACCCGAAACGAAATGGAAACGCAAAAAGTCACGTACTGAGAAGTCACCTTATACCACAGACCGAGAACGAGTGAGAAAGAGACCAACAGACAGAGACAGGTTTTAAATGCGAGGGAGGGCGAGAAGCAAGAAAGGAAAAAAATAGTTACAACAATGTGGTGATTTGAAAGGGGTTGAGCGCGCGACTGCGTTTGGGGTGTGTGCATCGTGGATGTGGTAAGTGGAGCTTACCGGGCTACACAGCTCGATTTTTCAAATGAGAAAAGCTGCCACCACATACACCATGTGATGATGGTAGGGGAGTTGGCTACCGATTGTAAGTGTAAAGTTCATTCATAAACAAAAACGAAGAACAAAACGAAACTGCTGACTACTGTAATTAAATATACACTCACCCACGTACACTCGAAAGATGGATGAGAAGATAAAAACTTTTTTAATAATGTGAGAAATTGTACAGCACTACACAATGAGAGAAAAGGACATTGTCATTTTGTTTGGCTGTGCTTTTCTTTTGAACTGAACTTGTCATACACAATTTCACTTTGTGCACTCTGCAACAATGTCAGGGAAGGAGAAGAGCTCTGCCTTCAATCCAGTGCTCGCAGTCCACTTCTTTTTCCGTAAAACAAGGTCACTTTGAGGCTCACTTTTGGTCTTTCCTTTTGAATGAGGCACAACACCAAGAAAAATTGCCCTCCATTCCCTTGCTACGCGCTCGAAAAATGCGTCGTATTTTTGGGTATGTTTTTTTCTTCTTATTTTATCAGCTTTCCTGCTTTTGTTTTTTTTTTTTTAGTTTCTTGTTAAAAACCCGAAACAAAACACACTTTAGACTCTCCGGGACCAAGCACACAACACACTACTCCAGTAGTAAGCGAAGCACTCTCTGGGGGAAAAATTGAATACGAACGCGCCACGGTCACATTGTGAACTGACTGAGTGTAGACCGGAGAACGAGCATGCCTTCGCCCTGTTGTGGTTGAGTGGTGAGCTGTGTTCTATACTGTGATGGTGATGGCGTATGAATGCGTGTGTTGTATTTGTTTTGCTTTTGCTGGCTGAACTGCTGTGCCTTGTTGTGTCATGTGCCAAATACCGTCGTCTCCATGCCTCACCATCATCATCATCATCATCCACCACCACCGCCGCCGCTACCGTCGGTCGTCGATCGAGCGCGTCGTGTTGTTCTAACCGCCGCTCAGTGTTTTCGTTTCTATTTCTTCCTCTCTATCCGGGTCGCCTATCTGTTCAATTCAACAGCGAGCGCAACAACAGAGAGAAACTACACAAAATAAATACAAAACAACGCAACACAACAGCCAACCACTAGCCAGGGCCATCGTCATCACTAGCGTTTGGAGAAGTTTGTGCACAGCGTACCTAGCACCAGTCACCACTCAACGAAGTCACCAGTCCTCCTCTTGTACTCCATGAAAAACCATTGCGGGCTTTCGCGTCCTTGTTTTGTCCGTGAACTGAGAGAGCCAGCAAGATTTTTCCATCAAGCACAGACAGTCAGCAGCACCGCACACCATCCACAAGAAACCAGGGAGTCTGCGCCGCTTCAGTGTGTAAGTGCACTTCGCTCTGAATGAAGGATTTTACACGGAACGACACAGGAGGGTGGTTTACAGAAACTCTACATTACATCCTAGAGTAAGGCAGCCAGCCAGGGAAGCAGTCAACCAAGGAGCAAGCAGGAGGCAAACGAGCACGCTCTAACCATGCAGGACTCCCCTAGAGAGCTCTGTGTGAATGATGGTTATTCAATGTTATGTTTATGTTTCAATTCCGGTTTTTCTCGATCCGGCACCGCACCGGGAGAAAGTCGTAATTGGTATAGACTGTGTGGTACGCTAAACACAGCCGGCACACGCTGGCTTGGGCTACGCGGAGAGCGAGAGAAAGACACATGTATATATTTTGGGAGCACCAAGCGAGCACAAGGCAAACCGAACAAAAACAAAACTGAATGGAATTGAAGTGGTAGTGCCGCATAAAGAGCGAGAGAGAACGAGCAGGCAAGAAAACAAGATTGGGTGGAGAATGATGGGGAATGCTTGGGAACACTTAATTGCGTCCCAGAAATAAATGTTGCAGGTTTCAGGAGTTTTGTGGAGAGCGTCATCACCGAAGGAGAGTGTTTGGCTACTGCGTAACGAATGAACTGCACAGAGTAAGTGGAAAAAGAAATGGCAGCCCGAAACCATGCTTAAAAGGACAAACATGTCAGTTGGAAAGTTTTCCTAACTGGCAGAATGTAGTGGAGGTGGGTGAGTTTAAATGTCGATGCAAGGATCCCAGGCAATGAATCGTAAACAAGAGTTTGTGTGCAAAAAGTGGTCGAAGTTCCCGATTTACATTTACATTTGACTGTCAATCACATGAAAAAATGCCGTAGAAGACCAAGTGGCTGTTTATGCCGCCAGGATCCGGAATTAATTTATGTTCTCCATCTTCCTCCAGCGTCGTAAATTTAATGCCTTTTATCCTTCCCGACACCTCCGCAGAAAGGGAAGAATGAAGAAATCCTCAAGAAAATGGTGGTGACTACATCTTGGTAATCCCCTCATTTTATATGACATCAGATGAGCGCAAATGTGTGGGAGTGAGAAGTGAAATTAATGAGAAGTGAAATAGGACCTTCTAATTGTCAAGTGGCCTAGTCCTTAATTGCTTTCTACAATGCTGTTGTGTGATGGTGTGGTTAAAAGCTTTGCCTGACGTGGCTGTGGCTATAATGTCAAGTGAGGCGACGGCAAAATGCATTTATCACCGCATCGGAGAGACGCCCGGATGTTTTCTAGACGCTTTGCGGCTTGAATTTGATTTGTCACAATGTTGAGAAGCAAATTTTGGATGCTTGCATAATATTTCAAACTAACTGACATTTGACAGATTATTTCTTTTGGTGACGTCCGAAATGGGGAATGCCAAAAAATTGTCATTTGAACTGTCAGTCAGGTGGACAAACAATTAAATAATGATCTTTGGAATGGCGGAAAGATGAGTTTAAATGTTTGTACGTGGCTTTGTAGTTTCTGTAGCTCCTGACTTTAACTGAACCAATTTTACAGATTTTCCTGCATCTGATTAAGTTTGCACTGTGTATGTGCTACAAATTTTGTGGACGCCGTGGCGTAGTGGGTAGAGTGCGACGCTCACACGCCGAAAAGCCTAGGTTCGATTCCCGGCTGAACACCTCGAATTTTTCAGGGCACCACATCTTTCGAGCTGCTGACAACACTCAAAGAGTAATAACTGTCTAAGAAAGCTTCGGAGTCGGCAAAAAAATGTAGGTCCCTTCAACTCGTGAGAGAACAGTAGCGCGCACAACACGAGTAAGTTGATGAGCAAGCTAGTCCCTGGTCCCCCTATGAACTGTCCCGCCAACAATTATTATTATTATGTGCTACAAATTTGTATTGAACCGGGCCTAGTTATAATTGAAATTTGCACCTTATTGAAAGATAAAAAAAAGTCCTTGGCTTTCCTTTTCATTCAAAACTTTGCTCCAGGACAACTCCAAAGCATTGCAAGAGTTAAGATTTATAAGGCTTTCCATAAAACCTTGGATGGACATACTTTGGGTTGGCTTTATTGAAACTCTCACACATCTCACAGTCCCACATTGTGAAACATTAATTCCTAGAATTGGCTTTGAATAGAAACTGCCTAGCAGACCATTTTATCTAAATGTCATATTTTCTTGATAGTAAATGGAAATCGCTTTTGAATTAAATTACAAAAAAAAACAATATTTTCCTCATAACGTCATTGAATTCCCAAGCCAACAGCAATCGAAAAACATTCTCCAACTCCAACTTTATCTAGACACAAGATCTTCCATTTCGAAATCCAGCCTTAAATACAAACTAACTACGTTCCAACTTTTCCGCTGCCGTCATTTCTCTGGGAACCGAACCACAAGGCGTCCTTCATACAAAAAGTGACACCGTCGTTGTCGTCGTCGTCGTCGTTCTCATTTATTGTTCACCGGATGAAACTCAAAATCCCACCCTGTGACGTGATAAATTGCAAATGTTTTCATAATCTACTACCAGGTATCTGCCCTAAAGCGCAGAAGTCAGAACCTCACAAAATAAACACAGAACCGAACCCATGAATCCTTTCTTTCCTTCATTCGTTTCCTTCTGCACCATGCTCCCCCGCTCAACCATCGTGTTTCATACACTCTCTCTCAATCTTCTCTCTCACATCATTGTGACGCTCTTCCCCGGGGGTGTCAAGAAAGCGGCATAAACAAAAGGCTCCAACGCTCTACGTGCACTTTGTACACACAACCCTGGATTCATTATTAAACACGAGCACAGCAAGCTCCACGCTGCTGCTCTATGCTTCGCCTCCGTACACACAGCTTCGTGCCGTTTTCTGCAATTCCCGGGCTAGTCAAATACGATGATTCTCTAACAACAAAGTGTACTACACACCTCCGAAGCGAGAGAGCATCGACAACAAAAGCGCTGATGGGATTCCACTCTGATCCTTGGCCTGCCTGCACACTCAACCACCCACGCTGGGGCCCAGTAAATTTTTGTGTGTTCAGTTTGCATCTTCTCAATCGTTTTGTTGCCGCCTTATCACTCATCCCATTTCCGCCGGTTTTAGCAGCACAAAAGCATGCTGCTGCGGCTGCTGGTGCTTCTCTTTTATCTCATCTCTGCCTCACACACTGCCACCACCTTCTACTCATCCGGAACCGGATGTACAACATTTATGAAGATAAAGCGCAAATGCTCTGCTCGAAAAGGAACAAGGGAATCGAAAAAGAACTTAACAACCAGACCCGGCTGTGAACTTCGTGCGGCGTGATAAATACTTTTTAGGGCTGCAGGGCACCGCTTCTGGGAGAAAGTATCCATTAAGAACGAATGCATTTTGCACACACACACATACACGCATGCCACCCTTTGATGGAGGTAGTCGATTTTCTGTGCTTCATCTGAGGGAATGTGCAACAAAGTCGCAAGGGGAACCTCGCGAAGGCGATTCCTCCACGGACAAAGAGGATGACGATAAACGGGGAACAAGACACACTAGACGTCCGTCAACGTCCTGAGAATTCTAGCAAGTTCGGGTTGCATGCTTTTTACGTGGACGGATGATGACGGGCGGTTAAAGGTCGACTCTCCCTTTGTTTTGGAAGACGTGTGCTCCGATTCTGCGCACGGATTCCTTTGTGATTTTTCTTTTTTTTTTTTTTCATTTCCCTCAATTTTGCTTCTGCGTTTTTTTTTTTAATGGATTTTTGCTCATGTTCCTTTGTGCATACACACATGTGGCGTTTTGTGTTGGTGGTTTAGATTTATTCAGTTTTTCAGGTCGCTCGCGTCCGGAGTTGTGTGCGAGGGGGTTGTTTGAGGATACCTGAAAATGCGTTTAGTGAATGAAGGAGTTTTCAGGAGCTGAAGTTGTAGGTGTATTTGTGCACGAACGACAAAAAAAAAACTTCAAATTAAGCCCCAGCGGAACCAGCAGATATTTGAAGCCTTTTTTACATTCACTTTGCCTGCTTCCCTTTGCAGACTCAAAGGGAACGGCGGCAATTGCGCGTGGATGGATGAGGGCAGAATTTTGTTTTTGCCTTTGTCCCGGGCTTGCTTTGGTTTCCTCGAATACCGGGCGCTAATGTATCAAGTGTCACCCTTTCAAGTTTCAAGCTGTAGCACATTCAAAATTTAGTTGAATCGATTTTGTTTTTGTTGGAATCTGTTCACACATACACACACTGATGCCACTATTGATGACAAAATCATAATGGATGTATCAGTGACGGTTATTACATTTTCGAAAAACTCATTAACATGTGTCAACTCGTCAAACAAACAACATTTTCGAAATGTATTAGCTTACGAACACAGCCCGGGCTACAGCCTCTCCTCATGCGGTTATAATTTGAAAATCAATTTTAACTTTCCGATGGAATTATGAAATTTGTTAGCTCACAGCACGTGGCTTGGGTTGGGTACATCATACATGACACACACACATTCCATCAAATGTTTGCATCTCTCTTTGTATGACGAGAGTGTGGAGAGACAGGGGAGTTGGCATGAAGTGGTGTGTTGACTATACAATTTGTGAAAGGGGGTGGGAGGAATTGCATTTTAAGAACATGTCCAACAAATAATTTCACGCCTGTAGGTGCCACGAAGCTGTGCCTGCTCATAGCCGTGTGTAGAGTATGTTTCACTCAGAGAAAACCTTCTTATCACAAGGTGCACTTGCTGCACTTGAAAATTTCCTGGAATTTCGTTTTTGGGTAATTTTTGCAGGTTTGACTGGATTCCCCAATTGTTCGTCAAATATTCAATAAGAAGTGAAAATAAATTTAATCTTTTCAGCAGTAGTCATTAAATATTTATGGAAACATAAACAACTCCCCCTCGTAATGATTGACTTCTCCTTACTATCTGTGTTGCCCTTCTTCGTGGAGCACCAGCAAGTGTTTCAATTCGTGCCTTTCAATACATCTCTCTTACTCATCTTCGTGGCATTTCTTGTTGTCAAAAGGACTTGCTGTACATCACCACGAAAGCATAAATAAACAAGTTCTTCTCAAAAAATTCCACATCGTGTTAAAAAGTCTGATGCATTCTGCGTAGCCGTTGTGCAGCCTGATTCATTCAAGACGGCAATTCAAAGGCTTCACAATACTCTTCACATTTTAAAAATAACACGCCATACACCCTACACACCACAAAAAACGGTCAGTCACTGCATGCAACTGTCAAATTTTATTAACATTCCCCACTTGACTGTCAATGTGAAAAAAGAAACGCCATGATCGTGTTCTTCTGTACTTGTGCGCTCTTAATTTAACAGCAATTCATCATCGTTTCTTCTTCTCCCCAAGACGCACACACACACACACACACACACATCGTGTGCAGATATTCCTCCTTCATGCGCACACACTCGAGGGACACAGTGTGGAGGATAAAATTGCACTCAAGTGCAATTACTTTAGTTGAAGATCACGACGAATGACAGAATGTAAGTGTAATGCCATGTCATTAAATCGACGGAGCAGCAGCAGTGGGATTCACCGTGTTATTATAAACGCGCGTTTAATGCTCAACATATCTCCCAATTAAACCTGGAAAACAGTCAGTTACCTTGTGTTTGAGGCACCTCTCCACTGGAACACTCCGCATTCCCCCACCTACTGCTTGTCGATGTAACATTTAGCATGTTTTGTCCCATCTCTCCTGGCAGCATGCATTCGCTTTCCCGACAATCATTTGTCAGTCGTCGCTTGCGTTGTCCCCTCGTGTAGTTGCTTAAGCCCCAAACCTTCGTCAATCCAGTCGCAGCAACATGTTGATATGGCATGACGCCGTCAATACAAGTACGGGTCTGGGCATTTGTGTGTGTGTCTGGGGAGGGAGGAAGTACTACAGCACGATGTGCCACACTCCAACTTCATGTGCGCGGACTAGCAGCATTTGCAATAGGAAATGCAATCGGAAGAGGATGAATAAGGGAAACACAACCGGGCTTCGGTACAAGTGTAGTGGTGACGTGACGTACAGAAGTGGAAAGAACGAGATGACTGAGTACCGCCGCTACCGTGTTCTCATATTGTTTTGGATTCGCGTTTTTTTATGTCCTTTCGCAGGTTTGTAGGTGGCTGGTGGTAGTTTACATCCTTCTCGCTTTTTCCCCTCTCTCCTAGACGCATTTACATACACACCTACACAGCTAAGTGGAGTGGTGAGCGCAGTGCAGAGAGAACATTGTCGTTGTCGGATCACATTTCTGCTTTATACATTTCGCGTTCTTTGTTCTAGTCCAGTCACTGGAAGAAGGTCATAAGCACGGAATCAACGAAAAACAGAGAGAGTACAACACAATTTGAGAATCGGCTCGCAGCAACGTGGCAGAGAATGATGATGGTTGGATGGCGAGGATGCATACACCCTAAGGGCGGTCGGTGAAGTACTGTTCTCGGAAACGTAATTCTCCTCCACAATGTTTGCCATGCGGTGTGTTACGTTGTGATAATAAACTGATGCAATGTTGTCTTATGAGTTGGCTCTTTTTTTTTGTTTTGTTTTCGTTGTTTAAAAATAAAACGTGAATTCGCGGGAATATACACACACTCTCTCTCGTCGGACTTAAGGCGACGTAGATGATGTACGCAGTTGACTTTGTTTAGAAATGGAAAATTTGCTTTTGGTTTGTTTTTAACTTCTGGCTAACTTGTGTGTTTACGTGCAGCAATACCTGTTCGGCTTGTTTGCAATATGATGTCACTTACAGTTTGGTAAACTTGTTTTCTCGATGAGTCAAAGCGATTTGCATCGTGCGACAAGAAGTGATGCTTCTTACGGGCTTGATAAGTGCCTATGCGATTGAATGCACTCAGTAACTTTCTAATCCGCGATTTCAGATGAAAAGGGTGGGTTGCTAAGACGATGCCTGAATTTAGGGTGGCTGGGGAATGGGCATTTTAACTTCTCCATTTAACTATCAATTTTACTTTAAATTCAATATATTCATATTTTATTTTAGCGTCAATTTGTGACGCAGTTACCCGCTATGACGCTTTTTCTGTTAAGACTATTCTACTACTTTAGAGGGTGAACAAGATAAACGAACAAACAAATAAACATAAAACTATTGATTTGTTTCAGTTTGTAGTTTGTTGCGATTTAAACGCTTCCCTTGCTAGGCCTGACCCCTGAAATGAATATATAATCAAGAGAGAACATACAACTCTTCTTATTCTGATTGTTGCTTAAAAATATTAGAAATCAGCGTTGTTCCGAACAAAATAATTGAACGCTGTCACAAAAGGCACGAAAGTAAATTTAACGTCCGCTCATGCCCTACATCCGTCCTTTTGCCTTTCAAACGAAATCTGAATCTGATGGAATTGACTTGAAGAACTAGAGACAAACATTAGCTTCTAGAGTGATGCTGTTGCACTGGCTTTTTGTACAGGCAAAAACATAGAATGGTATGAATATATGCTAATTAACTAATAATTTCTATTCAGATTTGTGTACCAATTTTTTGTCGCCACTACTGTTTCAAGGGAGTTTCTTAACAATGAGTCCCTTAGGAAAGAATTTACCATTTTAATTTAAGGTCAGTTTTGGCGTCAAATTAAGTAGACTTTTTTCAAACTGATGCGACATTACAGCACTACATTTTCAAACCTGTTCTGTCATCATCGATAATAGATCCGTTCAACAAATATGGTGAATTGTCAAATTTCGCGGACTTCGTGAGCTTGATTGTCGACTTTTTTTTGTTATGTTGGCACATTCTACTAAAACATATGTTTACAGTTTCTGACTTGTATGATATTTATTTTGTCTGTGAGAGAAGACAAAGAAGAGAAGTTAGACGTGTTCTGTGTGATCGGCGATTTCCTGCTGTTGAAAAAATGGATAAAAGAATTTACATTAAATTTTGAGTGAAAATGGAATTATGTACTCAAAAACACTTGAAATATTAACAGTGGCATAAGGTGAGTGTACTCTGAGTCAAAAACTACTGTTTACAAAGGGTACAATCTTTTCAAAGATGGTCGAGAAGATTTGAATGACGACACTTGCTCTGGACGTCCCAGCGCATCAACAACCGATAAAATGATTGAGAAAGTGAACAAATTTGTTTTGGAGAATCGTGGAATCAATATCAGAGAAGTTGCTGAAGATTTCGGCACATCGGTTGGCTCTTGCCATGCAATTTTTGGGCATGAAACGTGTGGTAGCGAAGTTTGTTCCAAATTGCTGAATCTGACCAAAACAAGTATGGCATGAGCATCGATCCAGAATTCCAACGGTGATTCTGATTTTCTTAAAAGGGTCATAGCTGATGACAAATCATGGTTATGACATCAAAAGACCCATGAAAGGGTAGCGTTTTGCGATGATTGAATATATACAAACCAAATCGCTGAGAGAGTTCAAGCGCATACCAAAAATTGCATATCAGAACTTCTTCGAGGATTGAAAAAACACTGACAAAAGTTTATTTTATCTGAGGGGGACTACTTTGAGGGGCACAAAGTAGAAATTGATGAATAAATAAGTATTCTTTGAGAAAAATTAAAATTTGAGAAAATTCCCCTTCACATGTCTCTCTCTAGATCTCAAAAGAGCAACGATCATAAAAATTTTCGGGGCTATATCACAAAACAATTGTCTTCGTTCTTCATCAAAGAAAACCCCAATTCAGTCAAAAAACCTAGTTTTCTATGAAATCCAATTTTAAGCTGTGTGCATCGCATGATTCACAGACAATCACTGTCTCTCTTTCATCAACAAAAGCACCATGACATGGCACAAAGTTTGATGTATGACGCATACACTTTATGTTGTCTTATCACTGAAAACAAACATACGCCAGAGACCGACAAACGCAGCTGAATTTTCAAAGAGCGAGACTTTACACACAAGCACATTCAGAACTCGTCAAAAACTATCTCATTCTGTGCCGTGTGCCCGCATCAGTTTTCAGTTACTTGAAGCTGCATAAGTAATTCGTTTTCGCGCACACAAGCCTTTCCTCTTGTCTGCTCCATTTTTTGCAGTTAAAAGAAGTAAGACGTATGTGAAGACGCCAAATACACATAGCAGCATTCTCACAAACTGCATACGAATCGGACTGGCCATACATATGAACACACCCTCGCCGTTAAGCAAGAAAAGGGAGTTTCCATAGTTTCCATTTCTACATAGAAAAATAACTTTGTAATGTACACATGGAAAGATCGTCTTCAACTTCAGTGGCATTGTTCAAAAGATACAATCTGTCAGATTTTTTCCTAATTCGTTCTCTCGCACAACAGATGTCAGATTTGACGCATAGAATTTCTCCCGCGCACTTCCGCGTCTGTCATTTCTGTTTAATTTCAATACTTCATGAAGTCAAATCAAACGTCAAGTGTCACACGTAATACACACAGCAAGGAACTTTGTTTTTCAGTCTCTTGACACATACACAATGCAGTGCATGCTCGAAGACCACGAAAGAGTGACAGATAGAATAAATCAATCTTTCTGCCGCACAAAGCAACCAATGTGTTCACAAATGAAAAACAGCCGCTTCAAGTGGTGGAAAAAAGAAATACTCGTCTAATTGTAGATCTGAAATAAACGAGCACATGCACAAAACTCATTATAACAATGACATGTCAAATGAGGGCGCTGACATTATTGCATGCATTAGGCACGGTGTGATACATGAAGTTCTTTCAATTTGTAAACGAACGAAACGCACAAAGAAACTTTTAGCTATGTACAACATATCCGTGCATGACGGCATAGACATCACACAACACTAGCCAAAGCGCAAAATTTCCAATCATCATCACCTCGTTCCGATAATCCGATTCATAGTAACAGCGTTGAAGCGCCTCGCCAAAAGCGCAGACATCAAGAGAGAGAGCACTTTTCTATAACATCTGGGCGGTGACAGTGACGGCAGCGGTGTGTGCCGACAAATACCATGTGAACGGAGGTCGCCTTGGTCCCACATACGCGCATGCATGCTGCGGTGGATGTGTGTGTGTGCATGCAAATGTCATGCGGGTGTAATTTCGTTCCAATCGATTTTTCTTCTTTTCCACCACTTGATGTGCGCCCACCCAATCTGGGTGCTTTTCCTTGTTTTCAGTCGTTTTTTTTCTTTTCTTTTTTGCTTTCCTTCTCTGTTCGACAACGGGATGCGGATGGTTGTGGGAAGAGGACACACAGGACATGGTGAACGGAAGCAGTATGCCATTTACAAGGAAATCAATTTTCAAATGGGATTTTGATGATGATGCGGCGAAAATTGAGATAAGAGCGCACACTTGGAATGTGTCGACAGTGCGGTGCGGAGAGTGAATGGATGGATGGCGGGGGTGTACGATGAAAGAGGCGCCAACTTGAAATTCAGTAGGTTTAAAATAGATAATTGATTGTAATGCAAATGAAATGAAAGATTATAAAATCTTTGACAAATTATCGCACGAAACAGGGCAGAAATTGCTTTCGGTTGACAGGATTAAGATGTCGTATTAGTGGTTTCCCAGGATTGTAATTAAAGTCGAATTGTACTGCTCCCGGAAGGCATATGAAGGGGATTTGTTCGCTTCCATTGGGATTTGTACATGAGAACGCACTTCATGCAAGCAAGTGATGTGTACGATGTGCAGAGATGACACACATACAGAGATGAACTCGGCAAAGGAAGGATGCTCTTATTGGAAGTAGAGGAGCAGTTTTACATAGGGATGGAATGAAAATACAAAAAAATGACAAGAGATTGTAGTTGTTGGCACTCTGTGAGGAAATGAATTGAAAGGTCGTTTTGAGGGTGGCAGCTTAAAGTCGTGAGCTTGTGTCGGAACGGGAAAGGGACTGCGTTCTAAGTTTCGGGCTTTTTGTAGCACTCAATATTGTTGAAATTTGCTTCATACAGTACTAGCAAATAAACACAAAATCTCTCTTTCAGAAGCTCTCCATGAGGACACAGAGCTGTTAGAAGTTTTTAACTTTTGAGGAAGTGCGAATATGAATGACCGTGTGTATATGAGTTTGTTTACAAAGGTATATGCATAGACAGATGGTCCCCATCTCCAATCCCGTGCTTGATAATTTCTTATTATTCTTTGTCTCTCGACTTGCGGACAATATTCTACATATAATGGAAATTCGCGAGCACGTCTGTATTCTTTTGTCTTTCGAATTAAAGGTTTCGCGAGCCATTTTCCTCCCCGGGAGTTGCGGACAATGATCTGCAAGCACTAGAAATCCACAAAAGCGTCTGTGATTTTTGCTTATCGATATTAAAGGTTTGCGATGGATCATCAAGTTCACAAAAAAAAACGGTTTCTGTGGAAGATAATTTGACCGCCTGCGGGATGAAGTGTCTTATTTATGAAAATACTTTACCTTGGTGTAGAATTTATGAATCAACATCAAAGGCACCAAGCTAAAATCGATCCCGCTTTATTCTTAATTCTTTTCTTTAGAGTTTTATGCAGTGTACAGTGGTCAAAAAAGTCGAAAACACATCGAACTTCACAGAACTTCGTTCGAATTTTAACGTCCTAACTAACCGAACTGTTAAACTGAAGCAGTAAAAAACCGATGGATTTCCTTCCTCACACGTCTGCATTGAAAAGCAATCAATTTTGTGACCAAAAATTGGTAAAGGAAACAAAAGGTTCAAATTTCTTTTTCCGCTGACAGTTTTCAGATGTCAATCGAATGCTGAATCGTCAAACAGTCCGAATCTCTGGACTGTTTGCTACAAGATTTGAATTTTGATTAACTTCAATATGTGGAGAAAATGCTTATAAAAATTTCTGACTTTTAAGCGCTTTAAAGCTTTGTTTTCAGAGTTCCTAAATTTCTCCAGACATAGGAGGATACAAATTAGATTTGAATTGATGTGCAAAAGACTGACAGAAAATAAAATAATACAAAAGATGGCGAAATCCACTTGTTTTCATTTCAAAATATTTTTTTTTATTCCCCCTCTGGTGCTAAATTGTGTCGTCTTCTCAATATGTCAAGAAGACTACGAGAAGGAATTATTTCAACAGAAATTTTCTTCGAAATTCATTAAACATTAGATCACTTCGAAATGGAAATTGGAAAATTTAAAAACGCCTTTTTTCTTAAACATGTAATCTTAACTTAAACATGACAAATGTTGGTTCAAGTTTAAGTAAAAATTAATTGATTACGAATTTCGAAACAGGTCAAGCTGTCAAAAATAAAACAGCACCTCACGCACCTTCTCACTGTTGTCAATTTCAACAAAGTAAACACGCTAACGATTGTGTAAATAAAGAACACAAAAATATCCTCTTCCGAGATTTTGAAACAAAAACAAATGACTCACACACAGGCGCGCAACGCACGCAGCATTCATTCCATAAGACCCACCGCTTTCGAAATGAAGTACCATGAAAACAAAAAACCAAAAAAAAATAAGTACAAGTTGCAAAGAAGAACACAACACACAAATCCTGTTTCTGTCTACTACTAACTAAACTATAGGAAACTGCTCATGTGCTCCCATTGTTTTTCGTCTCTGATCCCTGGAGTTTATTCTTTTACTTGTTTTTCTCGTCCCCATTCAAATAAATCGTGCGTGTGTTTTTTTCCACTGCTCACATGTTACGGCGATTACGAAAACGATAGTAGCATACCACAAGAGTTGGAGAGGAACATATCCATCAGCACCAAAAGACGAGAATGAAAAACACACAGAGGCACACCAATGCACACTCGTGCACGCGGTGGACAAAGAGGAGAGTTGGTAAACAACCCAAACGGCCGACGACGACGACCAGCCAAAACATGGTCGAAGTAAGCGCGAACGTTGAACAGCAGTACATGCTCTGACAGACGGACTACACGAGGAGGGAACTATTTGGAAGTGGCGGCCGTTTGCTGTGTGTGCTGTGCGCGCTGCTTGTATGGAACTCTAAAATAGCGCATGCAACAATTTTTATATGTATGTACTTTTTCCATTTCTATTTTGATAGAATAACGATGATGCCATGCCATTGGGTTGTTTTTTTTTTTTTGTTTTTCTACTTTTTCTTTTCAACCCCGCGCACATTGCTCCCAAAAGAGAGACACATACACAGCACACCAACGATCGCCCGGTTCGAGAGGAGTGTACTCTGGCTTGTCATGAATTACAGTGCTGGCGCAAAGGAGCGATAGAGATGGTGAGATAGCAAGTAACAAAGTATTGACTACGCGACGGATACGAGCTGGGTGAGTAAGTTTTTCCGCACACTTGTATTGGTGCATGCCAAAGAAAGAAACTATGAGTAGGTTGTAAGCAATGCATACCCTCTGGCAGTGTATCTACGGACAAGTATATGCAATTTTTTTATCGTTTCTTCACATGAGAAAAACAACAAATTTTCGTTCTTGATATACATTTTTAAAGACACAGCAAGCCGAGGCAAGAACAATGAAAATTTTGTCCACATTCCTGTGTCGCTGTGTTGTTCTTTGTTGCTGGCTGACTGGCCTCTCAAACACCGAAACATAATAATTTTGAATACACCACTTTGTTGTTGGTCTGCCCGCAATGATAGTTCTGCTGATGTCGGTAGTGGTACTGGTGGTGATGTGTATGGTGGTTTTGGCCGTCATGATGACATTACACAACATATTTTGAGGAAAGAGAAATTGCTTTTTGGACATTAGAGAATTGCAGCGCCCGATGACAATCAGAAAGGAGCATTAGTCCAGTTGGACTATGGGAAATTACAAAAATATCTGTTAATGTAACAGCACACAGTCTCACTTAGAACTTGTGACTGTAGCACCTTACCTTGGAGAGATGTTGGAGGAGGATACTTCAATTTTTTTTCTTTTCCTGTTCTCTGCTTTTCTTTTGAATTGATGTGCTTTGTGGTATTTATGTTGATGACTCGTTTCGCTGTACTCCTCAGGCTCTCTTCCACGAAAAAAAATGTATCTAGGTACATGAATTATTGCAGTCTGCCATTTGAATTTGAAATGTTGTGAAAATTCGAACTGCCTGCTTTTATCGCGCACTCACACTCAAAACACTTCTTCTTCTTAATAGGTCCGAAGACGCAAATGCAAATGCAACAATAACACCTCAAGGCGAAAGAAGAATTTCAAAAAGAAAATAATATGCCAACACACTGAGAGTCGCGTTGATTAAACGAACTGTTTGAAAAATTGCTTTTAATTTTTTTTGAATTCTCCACAAGTGATCTGTTTCGTTTCTTATACGCCTCTAGATACTTTTACCTTAACCGATTAAACGCCGTTGAACTAATAAGAACTGAATTGAAGAACAAAAAAATTAGTAACACGAATACGATGGCAGCAACAAGAACGACGACGACAACGACAACGAAATTTTATTTTTCATCACACAACACTTATTACTCCTCTCCGGTCTGTTGCTTTACGGTCACGTATTGTATCTCTGTATCTTCTGCTCGTATCAAAACAACATTGTTCAACGAACAACAGTCATCACGGGGAACTAATACACAAATGAGAAATCTGATGACTGAGGGGAATGAACAAAGCACAGCACAACGGGCAAACGCAGGCTATACAGCGGCAGTGCTCTGCAGCTCTACACACGACCACGAGTGTGATTTGACGATGATGACGGCAACGGCAACGGCAATGGCAACAGCAACGAACGACACGATGAGTTGAGTATAAAATGGGCAGAGAAAGAAAAAGCACAAGAACTATTACAAACAGTACACTGGGAGTCAATATATTACCATCACTTGTTCTCGGTTTTGATGGGAAAACTTCAAAGACCGGTTTAATATGGAAACTGTGGACTGTTGAAGTTAGTCTCGTTCTTTTCTTCTAATTTTTAAATTTGAATACTTATTTATTGAACGCTTTTGCTTGACTGCAGTACAAATGGAATTCACAAAACCATTTGAAAACAATTCAAATATATTGTCTGTGCCAAAAATTCACGATACGCCTAAGATCTTAAAATTCTAGTAGAAACCTTGTAAAATTTTTCATATTCCATTTTGATGATTTTTAAATAGGGAAATCGTAGATCATTGTTCGTTGATAAACAAGGGATTTACTTTCTTTTGCAGTTTATCATATGCATTAGTTGTCGGTAAAGTAGTGTTAATTTCCATCGTCTTTTTATAAGACTTGACTTTGAGTTTTAAATTTTTTTTGACGTTCAAAATGGAATTCCACTTAATTGTACAAGAAAAGTGTAAGTTGAACTATAGGACTTGCTTTTATGTTGGCAACAAAACGCGAGGAATACAAAAAATGAACATATTAAATGCCGGTAAACACGTCCTTTCAGTACTGACTGCAAATTGGAAACAAATTTTTATGGACTTCACTATTAAGGCAGTTTAAAAATTGTTGACTTTCTGTGACTTAACAATTTTATCAACATTAAAAATATCATCAGAGCAACAACATAAAATCAGGACGAGATAGTTTTAGATGTTGTGTAGAGAAATGTGGTCACTAGTGGGTCATGCTTCTCGACGCTTCTTAACACTAATAAAAAGTGTGCTTCGAAGGAGCTTGTAGTCAGTGTTTCGGATATTTTTTGAGAATAACATTGTATCAAGTCTGGACAAAACAATTAACCTTCTAGAAGAATGGCAAGCTAAGCAGGGAATACTTTTTGAATGGTATGCCATTTCAAACGTAACTGAGTTTCAATGAAACACCAATTCAATAAAAAAAATTTCAAATTGGACATGATGTTCAGGATAATCGATTCTCCAAAATATATCTATTTAAAAGAAAATGTATCTACTGAAATGAACGCACAAATAGTAAATCCGTCATTTCCTTTTTAGAAAGGACGGTTTTAATGAATTCAATTTTAATTTTTTATCATCTCACAAAAGCACTTTAAAACCGAAAACATGATATTTCATCACATTTTTTCATTTGCTCTATTCGAGGATTTCACAAAAAAAAGCAACGATGTTGCTATGAAAGCGTCACAGACTGTATCAGTGGCACACCGTCGGCGCACAAAGGCAAAAGGTAACCCCAAAAATATTTTTTTTTTCTTCACAGATTTCTCTTCTCTCGTTCTTTGTTTTTTATTCGTTTCTATTTTCCTTTGCTCCACTGTCTGAGTGTATCCGTTTCTCTTCTTATCTTTGACGTTGAGTGTACAACTCAGCTTTTATTTTTCAATTCCGCTTTGTTGTTTTTTTCGAAATTCTCATTGGAGATGGTGGTTGTTTGCTGCATGGGATATCAGAAAAACGAAACAAAAAAAAAATTGAAGAAAGAAACAGAAAACATTTTTTTTTTCTTGAATGTATACGTGGGCGCGGATGAGGATTGCGTATTCATGTGCAGCAAAGCAATCCAACAAGAAACTTGTCCCGTTGTTTTTGCTAATAGCATAATAATGAAGAGAGTGGGGTCTACCGACCTCAGTTTGTTGGCTTAGTAGTGGTATGGGGCTGAGCTCGACCAGTGCTTATTGCTCACGTGTCCATTGAATACTAGTTGAAGAAAAACACAGAGCCAGGGCCAATCAAATTCGAGGGAAGGTTATCATCACGTGCCTGGCTGGGTTTGTTTCCTGGGTAAGAGAAACATTTCTTCCTTCAAAGTTTCGCTTTAAATTTTATCCCAGAAAGTTCTTCGCGCATGTATTTGAGAGGTTCACTTAAGTGCACAGATGGTCGAGTGCGGGTAGCTTCTGACTGTGGTACTGAGCAAATTGTGAAATGATCGATTTAAGTTTTTTTTTGGCAGGAGTTGCCATCTTTTAATATTTGTGCATATAATTCCTTGGGATTTAAACTTATTCGGTATGCATTTATTCATTTATTTTAGGCAATTCAAACAAGTCTTAAACTTGATTAGAGTAGTAGACATGAGCAGGTTCAGTACATAAGTTTAAAACCGGCTTGTTTTTTAAGTTTTACAAAAATATTAGCACCGTTTAGTTTTCGTTTTCGATATTGTCGAAAAGTGATTGATGATCAAAATGCTTAACTGGTAAGTGAATAACATCCAGATCTCCTTAATAGCAGGCTATAGTTTAAAAACCATCGCTTAGTGCAAGAAAGACACACTGTTTGCTCTTTTGAACTTTAAACGTGTCGGAAAAAAAATTATAGAGCGCCTGTTCGACCTATGGAATACCAACTGGATAATTATTGCGTAGAGTACGAGGTTCGCATAGAATATCACTACAGTCCAATTAAAAGACGCAGCGTTACTTGGTCCAACGTTACAAGTTGTAAAGCCAAGAGAAAATTGCCCTTCCGATATTGATAATTAATTTTCTCTAGGTCTACGCGTAATCCTTCTATTACATTGAGGGAAGTCAAACGCTTTAAAAAGCTAAAGATCTTACAATTTCTTCAAATTTGTCGTTGACAGCCGGAAAGAGAAAACTTTTTGCATTTTCGGCAGTTTTTTTTTTAAATCTTACACCTCATCCAGCGGTGAGGTTAAGCGCCACTTTACCTGTTGAAACCCTCCTCATTTTGTATCCAATAGCACTAAAATTTTCCTACCAAACCAACACAATTCACTAGCCTAAGTAAATAGGTACCTCATTAACGAGCCGATGAAGTTCGAAAAGCTTATCAGAAAATTATTTATGACTCCACCATCAACCCGTGGAGGCCGCATTCCTCCCACCGCAATCCAATTTCCAAACCTAATACAAACGAAACCATCAACGATTGCTTTTAAAGTTGTTTACGACGATTAGTTATCTCGTTTAAATTTAACAAACATTTTCACATAAACAACCCGCTCATTGCATACAAGTTTTTTTTCTGCTTTTTGAACTGCGTTCTTATTTTTGTTCATTATTTCTGGTTTATCGCATATATCTGGCAACGTTTCCGCTGAGAATCAATTAAATTTGTTCGTTTGCTTTGCGCGCCTGTTCGTTGTTTACTCTTGCCAGGCATGGTATTCTTCTGTCGGATCGTATTTTTATCCCAGTGCGCACAACACCTTTGTATTCGCACCGGGCTGCACCGCTCACATCGACACGCCATGCATCCGTGCAGCATGTGTAATGCAATTCAGTTGGTGCGGTGCATTGACTTCATGTTCAATGGCAGCAAAAGCAGAACGCGGCAAGGGATTGGACGACCGATTGCCGATTGGCGATAGGCAAAATTGCAATGGCAACGGCAACATCAACAACAACAACAACAGTCAGCAGCCCGAGACATTTGACAGTGTGTGCAGAGCATACTGAAAGGCAGAGGCTATATAAGACTTGAAGCTAGTGAGCGGGTAATGACTGCTTTCGCAAAGGAGGCACGCAGTGCAATTAGGCAAGACCCAGCATACCAGCTGAACGCAGAACAAACAGCAAACACTCGCACAGCGTAGTGTGAGTTTGCTGCTGACTAAGAGCTCTTTCGAGGGCGGGTGGCGTGATTGCGGGGAAATACAAATGCCACACGTCATCCATGTCGTGTCACGTAGATATGAACAAAAATAAAAAAAACACTGGTAAACGGTTAAGCAAAGAGAATGACTAATTTTTGAATCTGCCGAATGTTGCGCGAGCATTGTGAAATCAAAGACGACAAATACGGACCAAGGTAGCCTCAATACACCGATAAATGTGGAATTAAAACGGAGTGTACAAAAATTACACCGCTCTCGTACGATAAGTAGCGGCATGACGATAGAGTGGAATGAGAAAACAAACTGAAGCACAACAGTTCCTTCCTGACTGTGGTGGAGGTTTGGAGGCGGTATACTTGCATAGTAAAATTGAATGTTGCAGTGCATAAGGTGAAGCATTGCCAGATGTGTTTGTAATAAGCAACTAAAAACAATGACAAATTATGGAATAAACTGATTATGACTGATACGGGAACAAATGTAATGAGACAGGATTATGATAAGTTTTACAACATGTTCTTCTCCTTTACAACCGATCTGCTGAAAATTTAAGTCAGAACTGTTGAACGCGTTGAATAAGCTTGTTAGATATTCAAATTGATTCGCTCTTTTTTCTAAAAAAGATTTGATGGCTTCTGCCGCAGATCAGAGTCTGTCATTGCTTCCCGTCTGCTGCTTCCAGCTTCATTCACCATGGTGGTTGAGTTCTGTAGAGATTGCCATTGTATCTTGTCGTCCAGATAAAAAGTAAAGGAAAAGAGGACCAAATTTGCCCGCGAAACTGTTCTTTAAATAGATGTTGAGGTGATGTAGGCGGTTATGCAGCCTTTTCGGGCTGAATGATTGGAAATGAAAAGAAGGAGAAGTATTAGTATAAGGATCAAGCGAAGAATTAGACTTGTTTCCCAAGAGGCAATTGCATAAAAGAACCCTTTCTAGAAAAAATAATGCTTGAAACATAATTTATTCCAGGCAATTCAGCTTGAAATGAATAAGAAAAGTTCTGTGTGCGATTCTTAACCCGTTGCTTTCATTGATTTTCGGCACTGATTGTAGGACCTTGTCACCAAAAGGCCAGCTCAAAGTGTCTTGATCTGAATTCAACAAAATTGTTTTCAGTTGGAAGTAGAGTCAGTCATCACACTGACTGCTTCAAAGAACAATAAAAAGCTTATGTGCAATTATTCGCAAGCTTTCACCCCAATTACCTCCTCCAGAACCCACAATCTTCAGATTCATAAGTCATAGCCAACTTCAACGGCCTTGCGTCCAATAATGACACCAAAACAGAAACCACCTGAAGCGTAAACTGCGTAAATGCAACTCAAGTCGAGGTCCAGTGAACATGGAGTCCACAAAAAAAATGAGACATCTCTGGCAATACTGTTCTCCTTGGCAACAAAGTTGAGAGTTCATTTGGAGGTCATCTCATCTGTTTTCACGCCTTGCCCCACACTCATCTTCTCTTTGCAGTTTCATTCACTGTCATCCTCCGCTGGTTACTTGTTATTTGTTCGCTTTTCCTCCGCTCCCCCATTGTCGTATGCCCATTCCCTCACCCCACTCCCACTTGTTTATCATTGTTGCCAGTGCCGTTGTTGTCGTTCGTTTCGATCCCAGAAGCATGGCTCGGGAAAAAGCATAAATTTCGACCCAACTGTGGAGGTGCAAAAAGTCGTATAACGACTTTACGAATTGCCTTTTTGCACCACGAAACGGCAAAACAAGCCAGGCAAGAAGCCCGAGCCGTCGTACAACAACAAGTCCACAGGCATGACAACTGAAACAAACAGGAATTCAGCGCAAACAACGCGCCCGACCAACAACAAAATGACACTAGCCAAATGGATGTGGCCGGATCTATTTTTGTACCCACCGTCGTCGCGATGATTTTCAACGATTTCACAAATAATTAAAAGAAAACAACCGACTCAGTGTTTTTTTTTTCATTTTCGCGCTCTGGTTGTCTTCTTCTGTCAGGCGAAGAATTCCATTCTTGCTGCTGACGAGTGTCAGAGACGTGATGCTGAAGACCATGCAGTGTCGTCGCGCGGTTCGATTCCATAATTTGTTTTATTCTTTGGGTTTGTGGCTTTGGCGTTTTGTCGAAAACAACGTCTGGGAGGAAAAGTCAACAAATCGATGTTAATTTAATGCTGGGTCTCAGATGAGCCATGTTGCCGTGGAGCAAAGAATCAAGTTGGCCAAGCAGCAGACTGTGTTGACTTAAAGGCACATCGAATTACCATTTGCTCTCGGTTGGCTGGCAGCTCCAGGTGAAGAAATCTTCTTAATTTTCTCTCTCTCTCTGTTTTTCTTTGTCTTTTGCCCCATGGACCATGGAACAGCAAGCGCATGGTGGTAGACACAAATTTTACAACAATGTGTAGAGGAAGTCGTTCAATAAGTCTGATTTTTGTCAGAAACGGTCTAATTTTGAAGGCGCTAGAATGCTAATGACCCTGGCGATGGCTAAAGACATCGTTGGACCAAATAATGATGTCTTGGGCAAAGTGGATCAACCGATATGTTTGCCTTTTGGCGGGAATCACTTAATTTTGCTTTGAGGCATCGATTTATACCCTGTTTTTTTTTATGGGTAATTGAACTGATTTAAGGGATTTTTAGAAGAATCTGCAAAATTCTTCGCCACTTTTAAACTGAAGTAGTTTTGGACTTTTTAAAGTTGAAATAAGTTGCGAGATCTTTACAGAATTACACGTTCCGTTAATTTCTTTACCGTTAAGTGACAGCGATGTCGTGAAGTCTATTAAGCTTTCGTTAGAAACAAAAAAAAACAAAATGTAATAGCAACAGTGACGTCGGGAACATTAAGGAATGACTGACAAATGCAATCTAGAAAAGAAATAAAAGTTCACTGTCGTACCCCTTCAATTGATATTCATTTCAAATCATTCAAATTCAACGACTACATGACTAGTCTCATCTAATAATATGCTCCTCTCTACCGAAAATCCTCTGCACGAAGAGCACGCTAATTCGGTCCCCGTAACTCGTACATTCCCTTTCCGCGTCTTGTAATTTCCACCCTACCTCAAGACCTCATCTAGTCAAAATGAGCTTATCTTCCATCTTAATAGCTTGCATGTTTCCCTTCGTTACACTGTGGCACCGTTCATTCGCGCGCCCTGCGCTCAGCACTGTATTCTCCCACCACGTCCAGTACTCTACGTCCAATTCACTGTACAACAGACGTGAATTCATTCCTACGTCCTGCCTGTCTCAAAATGAGGACGACTGAAGAGAACATGCAAAAACCCGAACGCAAAAGCAAATCATAAATGTCCAGGACGCTGTTGCAGAATCACTATTCAAATTCAAATTCAACTCAAGCCTGCGGACTCGCGTCGCGGTGCAGCGTTTATGGGTGCTTGCAATTCGAAAGTTCCCCCGCATTTTATGGCCCAAGTGCAAATCGGTTAATGTGAAACTACCACATCAGCCCACACATTGAACATTAAGTGTTCCGTGTATAACTCATGACTGTGCGCCTGACATCCAAAACAATTTGCACGCCATTCAAATGCTGAAGCAATTGAACGTTTGACCGTCCCGCCACTGCGCCGTGCCGCCGTCACACTTGTCGAGCAAGTAAATATACATAACAATCTCAGAAATTTTTCCATCGTTCGGTCGTCAAATTGCGGGCGGGCGGAAGGCGTGCAACTTTCCCTCGAACTCCAAGAGCCGGGGAATCAGACGCGTAGGCAAGAGAAAAACACAAAAACCACTGCATGCAAATTGACCTCTATTACCGGTTCCCCTTCACCGTTTGTCCTAACCGGCCGACGAGCGAGATTGCCACGATTCTCGGGGTCTCCGTCTATTTGTATTTTTGGTTTATCTTTATACCCAACACACACTCCGATTAGGCTGCGGGTCTGGCTGCGTCTGTAGCGCTTTCGAGGTTTTCACTCAGCAAAATCGATGAGTGCGGCCAAGTGTGTGGATTAGTTGGTTATGTTTCTGTTTTGCTGTCGGCATGCGGAACAGGAGATGAGTATGTTCGGGGCAAGTGCGTTGGGAACAAACAAACTCCTTTTTCCCCACCTCCAGCCAACAGCCAACCCATGATTGACTTGAACCGTGGTGGGGAGGATCCTTTTGCAGTTTGTGAAAGGTAAACGCGCATGAATGCGAACATTCGCGCGTGGTTGTGGATGAATAGCGTAGGAAAAAACACAGAAGGCACAGAGAACAACAAAAGCCAAAAACTGTGCGGATTCAGCCATCGCAATGCCATGGGTGGTAAATATTTGTTTATTTCATTTCGGTTTTTGCGACGACTTTCAAGCAGACCATACGTGCGTGGCCGCGTGGCCATGCACAAAACGTCGTATGCCCCGCTACACACGAGTGAGTTTTTCTGCAACGACAGTTGGCGCTTTATATTTGCTTTTGAAGCGTGCTATTGACATCAAACATGTGACAGTGCAGTACTTTGCTCTTTTCGGTTTCGGTTTATAGTTTAATGTGTGTATTTATTTCCTGTCTCAGTGCTGCCCGCGCTCTCCGGCACCCTTGTTGCACAGTTTGTTGCAGATGTGCAAAGAACTTCTGGCGAAAATGCACAACATTCTGACGGGGGCAGCGGGGCCAGGATAATGGAAAAGAGCTGTAATCCTTTAATGGGTAAATTGGTTTCCTGCGAATCATGAAAATAAGTTAGCACTTTATTGAAAGGACGGGCGTCAACTGGGTAAAGTTTACGCATAAAGCAGCGGACCGGAAAGCTGTAGATGCGCACTGGTCATGAATTGTAAACACATTTCGAGAGTAATGAAATTGCAAACTTATAAGCCAGTAATCTGTGTGATTTAGCAAAAGTTTATGTTTAAGGAGATGGTCGATTTATGTGCAGACTTTTGTAACTGTGTGCTGGGAGGAAGTTTTTTTTAATATACTTCATAAAAAGTTGGAGTTTCACACTGTGAGTTCCTGTAATGATAAATTTTGTATGAAATACGGGATTTTCGGTGTTTTACATGAATAATTTCAAAAATGCGTCAATAAGGCGTGTCTTATTATTCTTTGTCATTAAAAAAATGAGGAGGGCACATGGCAGAACTGTAGAGATGTAGAAACTCAATGTAAAGATCGCCTTTCACTTTACGCTAAATTTACTTGGACTGTTTGAGTGTAAGGCCTTGCATACTGTAAAAAACAAATTTCGTTGTTGAATTGAAGATTATTTCTAAATATTAGTCGAAGTTACAGCAAGCTACTTAATAATTATCATTTTTGGCGCGACAGTCCGCAGGGGGACCAAGGCCCGGCTTGCTCATCAACTACTAGTGTTGTGTGCGCTACTGTTTCCTCACGAGTAGAAGCGACCTACAGTTTTTTGCCGACTCCGAACGGCGAAGTTTGAGAAGCTTTCTTAGACAGTTATTACTCTTTGAGTGTTGTCAGCAGCTCGAAAGAGGTAATGCCGTGAAAAATTCGAGGTGTTCAGCCGGGGAACGGACCTAGACCCTTCAGCGTGTGAGCGTCGCACTCTACTCACTACGCCACGGCGGCCAGGGACCCAAAATAGTGATGGATAACCCAAGGAAGAAGCCGTTGATAAGTGCAGCACACCAGAGAAAACGCATGGAATATGAAAATTTACACAAAGACGATGATTTGTGTTTTTTGTTGGCAGAAAACGTTGTTCAACGCATAAAGCAGCGGACCGTCTTTTTGGCAGAAAACGTTCACTGACGAAAGTAACAACATTTTCGGCCGCAATGGTTCATCGAAACTATGGCGAAAGAGTGGCACAGCATTGGAAATATAAAATCTCGGAAGAACAATTAAATACGGTGGAGTCCGGTGTGGAATGCGAACATTCGCGAGTGGTTGTGGATGAATATCGTAGGAAAAAACATAGAAGGCACAGAGAACAAATGGTGGTGGTGGAAATATGGTGGAGTCCGGTGTGGAAAAGCTGGGATTCATAGAAGAAAATAGGGACTAGCACATGTATCCGGATACACTAAGGAAGAATTTAGAGTACACAGCTGGAAAAGTTAAGGAGTGGTTATTGTACTATGCCCCAAGACAGGCGATTCTCCTCCACAGAGTCCAGATTGAAACCTCATTGAGCATTTGTGGGACTTCTTAGAGAAGTCTACACTCAAGGAAGCTTTGCTAGTAGAATGGGATAGGGTACCCAGAAACTGGTTTGTTCACTGCCGCGTAGACTACAAGTTTTCCTCAAATTCCGTCGAGGTCCCACAGGCTATTAGGAACCTACTGCGGTGCAATAACCCACTTTTAGCAGGAGCACGATGAGATTTGTTGTGTAAATTAACTAAGAAATTTTTATTTTCTCCAAAATAAAGACCAGAAATTGAAAACTTGATTTTCTGTTACGTATACGCAAATAATTATTGTTTTTTATTACAGTTCTGAAATGTGAACCATTATTTTCCCCACACAATTGATACTGAAAACGAACATTTTTAAACGTCGCACGATGAATTATGTCGGCCTGGGTACGTCCTGCAAAAATGTTCAAATGACTGCAAGTACAGTGTCGGACAAAACAATAGCACCGAATTACGCCTCGCAATATTTTGACCAAAAAAAAATATATAACAAAAATAATAAAATTATTTATGTTACTTAGGTAAACAACAGATTTTAAAATATTAAAAAACAAACCATGCAACTTCAACACTTAAAAAAATATACTAAAAAATAAAGAAATTCAACAAAATCAAAGACGACAAAACTAAACCACTTATTTCAATTTCCCTCTAAACATCTTGTTTTTTTTAATAATATTTTGTAGCAAACCCATTATTTTGAATAACTGCTTCACATCTCCGGGGCATTGACTCAATTAAATTATTTATGATATCTGCGGGAATATTCTTCCAAGCAATTTCAACATGACCAGAAAGCTAATTCTTGCCGTTACACCTTTCCCGATGAATTCTTTGGTTAACAATCTCCCATAAGTTCTCTATGGGGTTAAGATCTTGGGACTGCGCTGGCCACTTCGAAATATTGATTTTGTTATCGGAAAACCATTTTTGCACAATTTTCGCGGTGTGCTTCGGATCGTTACCATGTTGGAATATAAATCTCAAGGGCATATCTTCTTCAGCATATGAAAACATTACGTTTTGAAGAATATCCTTGTACATGAAACGATGAATTATTCCATCAATTTTATGAACTGGCCCGATTTCCTGGCTGGAAAAGCATCCCCAAACCATAATACTCCCTCTTTCATGTTTGACTGTCCCTCTTGTTAATCGTGGATTCAGTCTTTCGCCTTTTGGTCTGCGAACATGGTTTATTCCATCTGAATCCTTCAGGTTGAACTTGGATTCATCAGAGAATAAAACAGTTTTCCATTAGGCAACAATTCAGCTAATGTGTTCCTTACCAAATGCAAGCCTCACCTTTCGATTTTTCGGCGAAATGAATGGCTTTTTTACAGCACGGTGGGAAAGGAAACCGGCTTCTATCGTCCTTAGCTGAATGGATCTGGTGGAAATAGCCAAGTCTATATCCTATCCTAATGCCTTTTTAATAGCCCGCACTATTTCATGATCATCGCGTATGCTGGTTTTTCTGGGCCTTCCACCACGATGTTTAGTTTCTAGGCTACCAGAATTATGAAACTGGCTTATCATACGAGAAACGACGAAATAATGTATCCTATATTTTTTAGCTATGCAATTAACTGCTTCTCCTGCATGAAAATCAGCAATAATTTTTTCTTTAAATTCGATGGAATACTTATTACGCGCCATTTTAAAAAACGTTTTTGCTCTTAAAATTCCTTTTGCTCAGTATCACTAATAACTTGCAAATGAAAGTAGTTTGTAGCATAGCACGATCCAGGAAATGTAACAGTTAATTTAAATCAAAAAAAATCAGGGGAATAATCGAATGTAGCTGGCGCAATATGTTCATGCTTTAGTCTTGTCGCGTTTGATTTTGTTGAATTTCTTTATTTTTTATTATATTTTTTAAGTGTTGAAGTTGCATAGTTGGTTTTTTAATATTTTAAGATCTGTTGTTTACCTAAGTAACATAAATAAAATTAATTTAAATTGATTTACTTTTAAAAGGTTTTTTGGGCTAAATATTGCGAGGTGAAATTCAGTGCTGTTGTTTTGTCCGGCACTGTAATAAACCCGAAAAGGTCAATTGCATTCATTACACGAAATTACACTCGCTAGCTTCTCAAGGCTTCTCAAGTAACCTAGTGCATCCTTCCACTCCCCGCAAGAATTTTTCTTGTTACAAAAAAAAAACGCACACACCCCGCAATTACAAGAAGTCTACAAAACAACGAAAAGAAATCAAAACAACAACTGCTGTAAACATCTGCCAATCTCCTGAACGGACGGACGAAAAAAAAAACTCTCCTTCTACATTGACGAGCTACAAGCATGCTCACACTGATGGTGCTGCCACTTCCTTTTGGAAGGCTATAACGTGAAATCCGATTTTAAATTGCTTAGCTGACTAAGAACGCTTTACCACTGGTAAGAAACGACGTCAATCGATGTGAACTGCGTCCCACTTCTTGCCACCAACCAAACCTGGCCACCACATGTGGGAGAGTGTGGGGCTTTTTTATAAACGAAGACTTATCACACAACCATCGGAGGTAAGCAAAAACAAAAAAAAATTACAAAAACCAAGTTATTTCCCCCAGACACTGTGGTGTGTCCACAGAACCCGCGTCATTGTCGTTTATCGGCGAAGTCATACCATTTTTGGTATCAAAGTGTCACACCACATATTGCCATCGCTCTGCGAAAATCATAAATGAGAGAGGAAGCAGAGAAACAAAACAGACACACGACACGACTGTCGGGCTGTATGTATGAGGGCATCGTCATCCCGGCATTAATGGACAAAGACGTCACGTTCTTTCAAGAACTCATCAGCGCACATCAAGACTCCGTTCCTTTGTTCTCACATCCCGGCCCGGTCGAAAGGGCTGACACATGCTGACACACGAGGCGGTGGTTACTCCGTATTCATATCGGGCCTGCGCGCTATCTGGGCCACCCGAACTCATTCAGAAGCCCGGCTGTATGTGCGCGGGGCCCACCAGCGGTTGAATAACAAGTTAAGTCGCAATAAGTCAAACCAAAAGATTAAACGCTCCAATTTCGTCGCTCCTCGGTCGTGGTGTTATCGAAAATATCCTTCGCCGTTGTATGAAGCTTGCTACATGCTCGCCACCTCCTCTCGAACCGACAACTGTATTCATTAACCCACGCCACCTACTCCGCTCTGATGCAAGAGTAAATACAATAAAAAGCATTTAGCATGTGCTCTCATTTCTATTTACATCCAGAGAGTCCGACTCCGACTACTCATCCAGATGGTCTGTCACTGTGTGCCTGTATGTATGAGCACTCCGAACTTACTTCACAGTCTGTCGGTGAAAATCCATTTGTACACCCGATGATTGTTTACACTTTGAAGGCATGAGGATACACTCGCCAGGGATACACACACACACACAGACGCACATGTGCATAGAATTCTGTTTTCTTGTGAACGAGCCCAGTGTCCGTCTCCGTTATTTATAGAGGGCGATAGGAGCGCGCGATAGGGGAAAGTTGACCGAACATCTGTGAGTGGAATATTTTCCGTGATTTATTTCAAAATTCGACCCAAGTTGACAGCGTGGGTAGGCAGAAAAGAAAGAAAGGAGAAAAATAATGCGCATACGCCCCCAGTTCTCAACTTCAACTCTCTCCCTCTTGCACGCTACGGGTATATCCACCACACATGCTAATGGGCGAACGTAAACAACAAAGCGGACACAGAGAAAGAGAAACAAACCAAAAAAAGAAAGAAAAAAAAACAGATAAACGGATTGCCATTCTTGAGTCTTTCATTAGCACGTTCGCATTCGCACATGACATATTCGTTGATTCATGTGTTAAGTGTCACATGTGGTGTATGTGTTTTTGGTCAAAAGTGATTTAAACGAATTCTATTAAATTATCCGCTGAAAGGCCTTTCACCAGGCCTTGTTGCTCAACACTTCAATGCTCACGAAGGTATGGGTCTTAAGCAAGACCAACATGCGGTGAGAGGTTAATGCTATAGAAAGCAAACAATCGCCACACTTGACATAAATGAAAACTGTCGCCGTGTGTCACTGTACGTCGGTGTTCAATAAGTTCTCATCAAAATGCACTCATGGCTGTGTGCTGCCCCTGGTATGTGTTGACTTCCAAAAATAAGCGCACACAGATTTGCACGTTGTTTACTTAAATGTTTATTATAATTTATTGTGCTAATTGGTCTATTTTTAATTTGTTTTGACGGACTTTTGAGTTTTTGTTTGAATCGGTTTAAAGCTACTGAATGTAGAATCGGGTACAATTGGAAGATATTTAATTCAAAATTGAAACAAGAGGCGGTGGCATTGTAAGACTTAAATTTGAATGTGATGGATACGATGCATTTTTTAAAGCATTCATGAATATTTTGGAAAATTTGAAAAGAAAATATTGGGAAGCAGTCACCACCGAAATTGTTACCCGTCTTGGTTTGTGGCACACTTTACGCTACATTCCGAGGTGGACTTGGACATCGGCCAAAATGCCGCTTTGGCCAGCACGACCTGTCGTCAGCTGCCTCCAATTGCGCATTCCAAGTTGGTTGAGGTCCTTTTCCACTTCTGTACGCCATCTCAGCCTAGGCAGTCTTCTGTTTCGTTATCCCAATGGCTCAGATTGGAAGATTTTCGGTGTCCATTCGCCCTTCAGTTTGTGCCATCAAGGAAGATCGAAGAGCGGTACTAAGAAAACACATAGCACCACCACATTAGCGTCTGACAAGCTTTTCCGACAGTGATTTAGTGGGAGGCCTCTTTTTGGAATCTTCTGAGCTTGCATGGGGTATTTTTACGTACCAATTGAGCTTCTTTTGAAGTGCAAACTTGATGCAATTGAATGCTACATTGTATACATGACGAAAAAGTTCAGAATTCCAAGTTTTTAAATGTAAAACAAATACTAAAATTAAGATAAAAATATGTCACTTTTGACGAAAGGATAGGTATTGACAGATGTATTGATAATAATGGGAACTATTACATTTTAGAACAGATTATTTAAGAACAGACATAATTTTTTTAACGTGTGCTTTTCTAAATCTAGTTAAGATCCGCCTGACATACGCGTGCATGGTCGATGGTGGAAAGGGAGTTGTATGCGAAAGAAGTACTTCATGTTATTAAAGCGTAGTCAAATCTTTTGCAAAAACATCAATTTTGTCGCTTTCTTCTCTAAGTGATTTAAGTTGTGTAATTTGAAAAGAAGACTTCACAAGTACACACCAAGATGATGAAAAAAAAAAGTCAACACTCCCATAAACAAACAGTTCTTGTCTCCTTCTGGATTTCAAAAATGGCACAAGCGATTATATAAAGTTGTCACAAGCTAGAAACGTTTAATGAGTTTCTTTCTTTATGTATGAAGTCTGTTCGAAAATTAAATTGGATTTTGAAATTTAGCGGGCTATGTGCATTTGATTATCGATGTTTTTATTTTGTTATGTTGGTACACTCGTCTAGAGTTTCAGCAACAGAGCATATTTATTTTGTTTTTGGGAGCCATAAAAGTTAGATGTGTTTTGTGTTCGGCCAGATCCTGCTGTCGAAAAATGGTTTAAGGAATTTGCATTAATTCTTGTGTGACAAATGGAATTAAGTGCTCAAAAACACTTCAAATGTTGACAGTGACATACGGTGTGTGTACTCCGAATCAATAAACATAAACATATGTAACCAGCTTTTCAAAGAAGACCAGGAGGATGGGATAACCACGCTTGTCCTGAAGGCCCCAGCACATCATCACCCGATATTGAAAAAGTAGATAAAATTGTTATAAGGAATCATCGAAGCACTTTTAAAGAAGTTTCTGAAGACGACGACATATCGGTTGATTTATACCGTGTAATTTTTACGCAGTGGCCGCCGTGGCGTAGTGTGTAGAGTGCGACGCTCACACGCCGAAGGGTCTAGGTTCGATTCCCTGCTGAACACTTCGAATTTTTCACGGCACCACCTCTTTCGAGCTGCTGACAACACTCAAAGAGTAATAACTGTCTAATAAAGCTTCTCAAACTTCGCCGTTCGGAGTCTGCGAAAAACTGTAGGTCCCTTCTACTCGTGAGGGAACAGTAGCGCGCACAACACGAGTAGTTAATTAGCAAGCTAGGCAGTGGTCCCCCTGTAAACTGTCGCGCCAACAATTAATTACATAATTAATTTTTACGCATTTTTACGAAAAGTGTGCCAGCGAAGTTTGTTCCAAAATAACTGAATTTTGAGTAAAAATGCCACATGAGCATCGTTCAGGAATTATTGCATGACGTCAACCGTTATTCAGATTTGCTTAAAGGGGTCATAATTCATAATTGATAACAAATCATGACGATATCGAAAACAAAGTCCAATCGTTCCACTGGAAGATCCCAATACCAAAAAAAAGCAAGTTCGATTAAATGGAAAGGTTTTTGCTGTTTTTTTCTATAATCGTAGCGTAGTGCATCAGGAGTACTCACCACATGGTCAATAAGGAGTATTATTTTGAGGTTATGTACCCTTTGCGAGTAGCAATACGAAGAAATCGTCAGGAATGGTGGAAAAGTTCATGGCTTTTGTATCACTATAATGCACTTACTCACTCATGATTGCTTGTTCGTAATATTTTGACTTAAAACAACACGGCATATCTCAGCCGCCGTATTCACCACATTTGGCTTCCCGCGACTTATCACTGTTCCCAAGATTGAAGAAACAAATGAAAGAATGGTGTTTAGCGATGGTTGAAGACATACAAACTGAATTGCTGAGAGAGCTCAAGGGCAAACTAAAAAACGTGAATTATATCTAAGGGGGCACAACAAATTGACGACAAAAATAAATTAAAAAGGATAAAAATTCGCCGTATTTTTTTTAACAGAGCGCGTATCTTGTTTCTCCAACTTATCTCGTCTTCATGGTGTTTTGAAAATGCAACAGAGGTAAACACTCGATTCCTGAATCGAATTTTGTTTCTCTTTCTTAACTAAGTTTGTAGCCCCCGTGAAGTTCCGAAAATGCGAAGTGTTCCGTTCGATTCCCGAAATGAACAGCTCGAATTTTTCACAGCACCACCTATTTGAGCTGCTGACAGCACTCAAAGAGTTATAGGTGTCTAACAGAAAGCTTTCCAAATTTTGCTGTTCGGGGTTGGCAAAAAATTGTAGGTTTCTTCTACTCGTAATAGAACAGTAGCAAGCGCTAGCATGGCTAGACTGTAGCCGTCTTCTTGATTGTCGCGCCACCCAATCCATACAGTTGTGTTCATAAAAATAGCAGTAGTTATACGACTTAGATAATTAGCATCATATTTCTAAGAAAATCCTTTTTCCAAATGTATATCCGGTTTTATTGTATTTTCCGGCAACTAAGATACCATACCAGAAATAAAAAATAAAGGCTTACTTTCTCCTTTTGTCACTCATTCATTGAAATCTGTCGATTGAAGCCTGTTCATAAAAATAGCAGTGTTGTTTGTTTTTTTTTTTTTTGAGCTTTTAACGCATTTTTCCAATTTTCTTTCCAATTCGTTAACTTAGTTGCTAGACAAAAATGCTTAAAACTAGCTTAAATATCTATTCTGAAACATTAATCTTATATGTAACTTACTGACTCTAAACAAGTACTCTAAGCTAACCTATGTTCGTTTTTTCTGCCTTTTGACATCTTCTGTATTTTTATTAATTCTAAAGTCTAGTGTTTTTCGTTGCCCGAGAAAATTTAAAAACTTCGACGGTCCTTATTTAGCAGTGTTGTTTGGTTTTACCATAAAGTGTCTCAGAAATTATTGTTTAGAGTTTAAAAAATAGTTGTGTATTCTTGTTTGGTAAGTGAATGCTTTTTTATATGTTGTTCTTTATTAACATAATTTAAAGTTAGAAATATTGGTCGATCAAAACATTGTACCGAAGATATGCGGAATTTGATAAAAAAAAATTGCGTTCGGAGGGAAAAACATATGCTTCAATCCAGGAAATCATAAACTGGAAAGCTAGGCCCGAAACACGCGGTCCATAAAGAGTGCGGCTTAGCGAACTGACCGAAAAATTATCATCATGGCAAAGGAGAACCCTTCAATAAGCTCCAGACAGATAAGCGATGAACTCCAACTTCCGGGGAGAGCTGTGACGGTTAGAAGACGTCTTCTAGAGGCTAAACTACTAGCTCGAATCCTGCGAAAAGTGCCGCTTTTGACAAAAAAGCATGTGCAAAAAAGATTGGCATTCGCAAAGTTTCACAAAGATTGGCCTAAGGAGAAATGGAGGAATATTCTGTGGAGCGATGAAAGCAAAATAGTCTTATTAGGGTCCAAATGTCGTCGCGAATATGTAAGAAGACCAAAGAATGAAGAAAATAATATGCGTTATACAGTTAAAACTGTTCAACACGGAGCAACGCCAATGATTTGGGCCTGTTTCTCATATACCAGGTATACCAGTATGATTTTTTTTTTTAAATAAAACACTATTATTGGGAAAGTAAAAACATTTTATTCAAAGTATTGTGCATTGTTTTCTACACATTTAAATAAAATTGTTCGTCTTTTAAAGCAAACCAATCAGACACCCAATTTTCGACCTCCTCGTAGGAATCGAAGTGCTGCTCAGCCAATGCGTGTCCCATCGATGAAAAAAATGGTAATCGGAAAAAGCCAAGTCTGTTGAACACAGCGGGTAGCTGCTCCCAGCCAAGTGTTTTGATTGTATCCTGAACCGGTTTGTCATGGAGCAAAATTACCTTGCCGTGTCTTCTGGCCCATTCTGGTCGTTTCTCGATCAATGCATGCTTCAAGTTGATCACTTGTTGTCGGTAGCGATCAGTATTAACGGTTTCACCAGGTTTTAAGAGCTCGTGGTACAACCCACATTTCTGGTCCCACCAAACACACAGCATTGTCTTCTTGCCGAATCGATCTGGTTTTGCAGTCGATGTTGATGGTGGTCCTAGATTAACCCATGATTTTTTTCGCTTAGGATTCTTAAAGTAAATCCATTTTTCATCGCCAGTAACAATTCGATGCAAAACCAATTTTCTTTCGTGTCTTTGAAGCAAAATTTCACAAGTGTTTTTTCGGTTTTCCATCTGTCTTTCATTCAATTCATGTGGCACCCATTTTCCAGACTTTTGGATCTTTCCCACTGCTTTTGAACGGTCAGAAATTGTTTGTTGTGCAACATTTAACATTGTTGCGATTTGCTTTTGACTCAAAGTGTAATCTCCATCCAATATCGTTTGCAATTCGGCGTCTTCAAACTTTTTTGGTGGTCTTCCACGTTCTTCATTTCTCACATCAAAATCATTTTTTCTGAATCGTTGAAACTATCTTTTGCATGTTGCTTCTGATAGAGCATGATCACCATATGCCTCGGCAAGCATTCGATGCGACTCTGCAGCACTTTTCGTCAAATGAAAACAAAAAATTAATGCTTTCCGCAAATCATTACTTTCTGGTACAAAATTTGACATTTTTCGCAAATCATAACTTTCTGGTACAAAATTCGACATTTTTAAAACGATGAAAAAATATGATGTTGTCTGTTCAATGACTTGATGTATACTTAATATTTTTCACAGATGTCATAGCAAACAAACAAAAAAAAATAAGGGCTCGTTCACAAAAAATGTTCCCTATGGAGACATTTGTATCTTGACGCTCACTTCATACGGGTATAACTGCTAATGAGGTTGGGCCTATACATATATCCTATCAAGGGTATAATGGACGGTGCTGAGTGCGTTAAAATTTTAGAAGAGGTTATGCTGTCATATGCCGAGGAGGAAATGCCACTAGCTTGGGTATATCAACAAGATAATGATCCTAAACATACGTCAAAACGGGCAAAATCTTGGTTTGATGAAAGAAGAATAACCGTTATGGAGTGGCCAGCACAATCCCCTGACCTAAACCCCATTGAGAACTTGTGGGGCGATGTTAAAAATTCTGTCCATGCGGTCAAACCAAAAAACGCCAAGGAATTGTGGGAGGTAGTGCGAGACTCATGGGAAGCTATACCAGTTGAGAGATGTCGGAGTCTGGTGGACTCAATGCCACGAAGATGCAGCGCAGTGTTAAAAAACAAAGGGTTTGCTAAAAAGTACAAATGGTAATCTGTAAATAATAATGATTTCATATTGTTTCATTGATTTCTGTTGTCTAGGCACAGCATAATTTTAAACACTGTTATTTTTATGAACAGCTGCGAAATAGTACTACGATAAAAAAAAATATAGTTAAAAGTTATGAACAACTTTTATTTTGTGATATACCTTTTAAAACTGAAAGTTTCTTGAAAAAAAATTATAAAACAATTTGAATTAGTAGAATATTATTTGTCTTTTTTGAGGAGCACTGCTATTTTTACGAACACAACTGTAAATAAATATTCCTAATTGTAAGCATCGAATTTGTTACTCTCAAAAGGAGCATTGAAACCGGACAAGCGAAACTAAAAAATACACTACAGCTATGGGAAGCTGTGCAGGCTGCGTGGAGGGATATTCCAATTCGGCGATGTCAGGCACTAATCGACTCTATGCTACGGCGTTGTGCCGCTGTGCTCAAAAATAAGGGTTATAAGACGAAGTACTAGAACAGTAGTATAAATAAAAAAAAATAAAAGCCGTACTATTCCACTAAATTTTGCATTTTATTTACGACGTTTTACTTGTGGTGCTATTATTTTGCACACCAAAATTTCGGTTTCATTTCGTATAACGGGAATTTTCTTGTCTTAAAATGCATCTATGCTTATCTTGTTTTTTTGCATTTTATTACTGATACCCAACAGATGTCCTACAATAAATATCGTGTCTTTACATGAGCATGGAGAAAAGTAATTAGCATCCAAAGTACAGACCTCAACGTGGTGCTATTTTTTGTTTGCACAGAGCTGTATATAACTAAGCTGGTTGTCTCCTGATGATAAAAAAAAAGAAAACATACATAACACGAGTAGCTTTCGAAGCCGAATTTTAATCCTTTGTGGATTGTTTGTCTGCTCCTTCATTGGGTCTGTGCTGACAAAAGACCTCATCAACTAAATTCCAGCAAATTGGTTTGAAAAAGTTGATGGTTGTGGACTGGCATTATGATGATTAAAGGCTTTTTCTTATTCTACTGACCAAATCTCGTACTGCATTGTTTGCTTCGCCCAACCAACCAAATACTAACAACTCATTGTATCTGCTGTCGTTCCACGAATCAAATCCCAAAGCACATAACAGCACATACAAACTGGGCAATTCGATTTATAAATTTCAAGCTCTGCCTATACTCGCGTTTCAAGTCACAAATTAAGGTGAAATTGTATACCTCTCTGCAAATTGCTTGGAATTTCTATGAGTCACAACCAATAAGAAGTTGCACCACGAGTAGTATTGTTTCGATCTGCCTCTTTTTGATTACATTATATCCTAGCAGCAATTGATAACTTCACCCTAAACCTTCGCCGGTCATTAAATGAATCCCACTCTCTAACAAACCGGTTGACGCAATATACGATTATTACCCAGAGAGGGAAGGATTGCGTATGATAAATCACCCAGTGTACATATGTATATGTAATGCCTGCTTCTCCCCTTTTTCCCGTTTTAAGGGCCCAATCAACACTGACCGGAATGTGCCGGCAATTGGGAAGTGTAAGGTTATTGCCTTATCAAACGTAATACAGCCACAGAACGAGATTTGTAAAAAATAATTGATTACTATCAATCATCTCTTTATCGATGTGGTGAGGTTAGACATCTGTGTTTATGCGGTGAAACGTGTTTTTGCGTCCTTCTAAGGCGTAACCCGTAGGTATAACCTCGATAATCATTTCATTCGGAGCATATGGGTCTTTCTTTATTTGGAAGTGTCCTTTTGGTTTAAGTGAATTGGGCGTGGTTGTATTTCTTTGTCAGGTGGATTCAGATGTTCATGTCAAGGTCAAATAGAAAGTGGGAAGGTAAAATCAAAACTTCAAATCTTTTGAAACGAGTGAATAAAGTAAGGTTAGGAATATTTGGTTTCAATTGGATTGGAGCATCAATTATTTATGCGTGTGTCTTAATGCCTTTCTTTGTTGAAGAAAGGCGTCGATACCAACACAACCAGAGTTTCGTTAGATAAGTTTTCAGACATGCCTTTTTTTACATTATTTCGACGTACTCCAGAAGCCAAAGATCAAAAACAATTCAAATTGTTTCTTCATTTTTAAACATAGTATTAATACTGGAATTGAGTATCTCTTCTTAACAGAGAGATGCTGAAATCCCATTTAAGTCAGTCAAAATTATTTAAAAAATGACTGATTATTGCAAAAGCCGCATATCGTTCGTTTGCCGCAATCAGATCGGCCACACACTGCTCTAGGTGTGATCTCCCCTGCAAGCGGAAAGATTCCAGCTACCTTTTTGATATGCCCTACGTAATCCCAGGTCTATGGGAAAATCTCAAAGAAACGACTGCTTATTCAGTCACTACTTTTGACATGAGATAAATCATGCCGCTTCCATCACCTGAGTCAGTTTAGAAATCACAACACATACAAACACACTCATCGGTGACAATCAACCGACAAATGTTTAAACAAAGCAAAAATCCTTGACCATAACCTAGAGAATTCGGTCTCTCGCGCTCGCCGTTCTTTCGTAAGCATGTCAAGATCGGAGATCGCTGCCAAAAACACGCCCGTCCAATATTTGTTTTTATTGCTTTTGTTCTTTGTTTACTCGAAACTGTTGTTCAAGGTCAAATCAACTCTCGAAACCTCATATCTGGTGCGCACCACTCAATGGAGAAGTAGCCACCACGTACACATGTGACGGACGCACACCAACAACCGCTTCGCCAGTCCCCACCACCTCGCTCCACTTACTCAACTGCGGGAGAGTACTAAAATAGTAGTCAAGCTACGAGCTTGTGTGACTGACTGTGTGCCCGGTGCACGATAAGGGTGCCGCATTCACTCCGGAACGAAAACAAGTTTGCCTGATAAAACAGGCTTCGCAGCAGTGGTGGACTGCTTTTGTTGTAGTTTTTGTTGGTTCTGACGTTTGTGACGTTTTAGCGTACATTCAACCAAAACGAAAACACAAATGAAACGCGTTATCCGGGACACAGAGCGAGAACAAAAGCAAATACAGCGAAACACAACAGTTTTTCAAGGAATGCCACCACACATCTACAGACTAATCGAATCTCCTGGGTAAGATATATGCCAGTTTGCACACCGGGCACCACTCAAAGGTGCGAAGAGAAAAGCCCACCTGAGGAGGCCGCATCTCCATTTACGCCGGCATACGGTCCTCTCGCCTGGGAAAACGGAAACATTTTGCACACACAGACGCGCGTCGAGTTAGGGATTTGCCTTTTGTTCAAGGATTTTGTTGACGATGCTTACGACTCGCTCTCTTCACAGAGTGGCTCTCCCAGCGGCAACCTGTTTTCCGGCCCGGTTATTGTGAGATGTTAAATGCGTTGTGGCGACGGCTTTGATGGTCCGGGATGGTTGCGGGGAAGCTGTGCCAGCCGAGCACGCTTTTACTTCACGCTCTAGGATGTATACAGATTTTGTTACAGCGACGAGTGCAGCCAAAGCTTTCATTATATCTTTGTTTCACTTTCCTTTAGTGATGTGCCGAGAGCGCGTATATGCATGTGACACTTTGCCAGGATTGCTGCTGTCGGGGGTTTCTTCCCGTTGCCGTCCTTCTCGCCGGGGTGACGTTGCAGAGAGTAAACAAAAAAAAATAGCTGAGGTGCGGAAGTGCCTCCGCGTTGTCTACTTTCAGGTGGCTCACCTCAGGGAACTGTCAAAAACTGACGAGAATTGATGTCTGGAGGACTTAATTCAATTTCACGTGAGCTTTTTGTTTGGCCTCTAATAGAATTGTTTGACGCTACAGCATTGCCTGACGCTGTCAGCAGAGAGACGCGCTTGTAAAACTAAGCGCATGTGTACGTGTATAAGGAGTGGCATTTTGTATTTCACTGTCACATGACGTTTGAAGCTCAGTACGAAAAAAAAAACAACAAACTGGCTTGATTAGCACTTGACATTCGGAACGATTAAATGATTTCCTTTTCTACTTGCACGCCTACGCCTGACTCTGTCATTGAGCTTATTTCACATCAAAATTAACACCAACTGCCTGCCTGCTAACAGAATCACACAGCCAACTGACGTTTTCATTGTGAAATTGGCGCAAAGCGTGGTAGTCGCATCGGGGAATGAGAAAGCAATTGCACGGAACCATGAGAAGTATGTAACCCCATTAAGCTTCTATGTCTTGCTTATATCTGGTTTGAAAAATTTCTGGCAATGATAATGTTGCCAACTTTATTTTGTGAGGAATTTTGAACAAATGCATCATGAACTTGATGGACTGGGTTAAAGTTAAAATGTGTAAATCTGGAATTAGTAGGATTTCATGTGTTTGTACAAAAAGGACACGTCTCTAAGGAGTATTGAAGGACTCTAGAGCGGGTAGGCTATAAGTGAAACTTTTCAAATAATTTTTACCGTTCTATTTGTTTAAATGTTTGAAAAGCTCACTGAAAGTTTTCATCAAACTGACCTAGAATGCAGCACATTTGGCAACATAAATTTTATCTGTCAGAAAATTGTGTAAAAACTGGCAATGATTGCAATTATTGATCTTGTATTTTTTGCAGACGAACATTGCTATGCAACTTTAGAAAACAGTATTTGTTAAATTTTAAACCTACCATGCCAACACAATTATAGTCTTCTTTATGCGAAAAATTTTACGTTTTCATTAAAAGTTGTCTTCCGAAAAGGGGAATGACCCCAAACACCTCGTTCACATTTGCCTCTGTCCACGTCGCATCCAATGAGTTCAAAATCTAAACAAAGTTACAAGGTTTGTATTTGCCACCTGGCAATGCCATCACTCTACATGCCCCGTCGTGTCATCCATGCAACCATACGAGGGCGATGCGATACCCAGCAACCACATGAAAGTTTTGCCGCCTTCTTATACCTCGTTTTTACAAGCTGTTATTCCCGCCGCCGTCACCATCACCGCCTCAGACTACACTGCCGCCGACACCACTCCGTTTCCATTCGTACAACATTGCTACGCTACCACCAGGCCATGTGTACGTACACGCCAATCTTTATTTGTTCTCTTTATCAAAGCTTTGACATCATTTGAGATCACCGACACTGTCGCGTCGTAGTCGAACAAGGCAATGTGGGGAATCGGTTGACTTTCTGCTAACTGGTACGAAAAGGACAGCAGTCAAGTGCAAAAACGAGATGCCCTGTGTTGTGTTGTTTTTTTTTTGATTCTCTACGTTTGCACATGTATGCCATGTGCATGCATGAATTCTGATTATACGGAGAAACACAGTTATACCAGCAAGACAGCAACCGCCCAATTCGTCGAACAGCCAGCAAGACGAAGCAACACACAAAGAGAATGTGGAATGGCTGGTCGTGTAAGGCAAGCACCAATAAATGTGAGTAATGTAGATGTTGTGTACACATGTCCAATTTGGATATAATTTCGAAAATATCGCACAAGGCCCAAATAAATTTTTTCTCCTCTGCAAAGAGGGCACCTTCGCAGCAGACATACCCAGAAGTTTTGTTTTCAACCTTCTCGAGGTAGGAGTTAAGGAAAAAAAATGAAAAAAGTACATAGCCAAGTTAACAACGAGTTATCTAATAGCTCTCTCTGGCAGAATAAAAAAAACGATCGGAGCGGAAGGGTTTTTTTTGTAAATATCACGTTCAATGCACACACAGACGGAATTAATTTGATTTTCTTACCTTCGGAGATTTTGCTGGGAAACTGTTGCAACAACCGGCTGGTCAAAGGTTTTTTCTTCTTGATTTCACTGAGTAGATCACTTTCTTTGCTGTAGACGGAGGAGAAGTGGATTTTATCAATTTTCGTATGACAAGTTCTAAAAATATAAAATTTGCTTCACACGACGAACGAAATTCTCTCGGAAACAGAAATCACTTGAACCTCCTTGTTCCACGCACCCGACCGACCGCTGCTGACAACTAGTGTTCCTCTCAGTCGACCAGAGGTACAACATATAATAAAAAAAATCAAATATTCTTACAGTGTAGTGGAATTAGTGGACTTCAGTGTTCGGCAGCGAAAAAAAATAAAGTAGAAAAAAACACAAAATCCGTAAGAGAAAGAGTAACGCGGAATAAATGAGAAGTGAACAAAAATACAAGGCAGATAGCACGCGATATACTAGAAGAACCCGAGCAATAGAAAATTCCCAATTCAAAAAAGAAAATTACACAAGAACAATTTTATTTGTACTTTTAGTTCGCTTTTTCTATTCTCTCTCACACTCTCTCTCTCTCCTTCTACTCCTCCTCAGTTGGTTAAAGTCGGATAAGTTTGCGAAAGCATTCGACTTCGACGGGGCTACACGGTGTTCTTTGTTCTCTTAAATTTTATCGTGCTGTTGTTGCCGCTGCTGCTCCTCCTCACTTTTGCAATAGTGAGAAAAAAACGAATGAACAAACGAAATGTGGAACAAAACACGTCAGATTTTCGTGGCCGTGAACTGTCAAGAGAACGCTGAAGCACTGCTCGAGAACGAAAAATTAGCACCAACTGAATTTAGATTTAACCGGGAATACGAAATGAGCGATTTTCTGTTTTAAACTATTCAAAGGTTCTGCCCATCGACAACTTTCTTGCGCTTGCTAACTCTGGTCGTGCTCACCCTCTGACGAAACAAAGCAATGTTGTCGAGTTCACGTTCGGAAAGGTGGCAGTGGCAGACGAGTAGGTTTCGTTGTGTGCAAGTGTGTTCGTACGGCGTGGACGTTTGGGAGAGTGTCGAAAGTTGCATAAGAAAAAAAGCACGCATTTTAAGAGATTCGCGAACGTAGTTCTCTTGTTCTACACAAAGAGCAGCGAATTTAGCTCAGCTCCTTGGCATGTTTACAAGCATTTCCATGTGACATGTTCGAGGCGGACGCGCGACTTTCAATCAACTTGAACGTGGAAGATGAGTTTTGATTGTCGTTCTTTTGTTTTGCTTTTTTTTTTTGTTGGATATACACCACCAGGGAGACCAAGCTTTTTATCTGTGCGGAGCCACGGAGATTGCGTTGGGAAAACCTTGAACTAGTCGTGGTTGCTTTATCAGGTCAACGACCTGATTCAAGCTAAATGTTGGCATGATGTGGGCATTCGACGCAGTTTCTATGTAAGATCAACTATCTGACATTTTGTAAGTTCTGCTCGCTTCTTGGCAATCTTCGGTGGGACTATGTGAATTCATAGACTTAACATCCGATGCTGGCAGGTTTCAAAATCAGTTTTATTGCCTGTTTTATAGTTCAGCATTCGGACATGTTATGTCTGTGATTAATTTAAATCCTTTGACTTTGGAGAGTGTCAAGGCCGTTCTTCGTTTGAATTTGATTTTTTGGCAGATGTGGAGGGAATACTTCTACATGCACACACACGCTTGAGTGCTTAAAATCTTGCAATTGAACACATGAAAGGAATGGGACTTGCATATTTCACGTGTTGCTTTTGATGTGTTTGTACATTTGTTTGCTACGCGAATGGCTACAAACGGTCACGTTGTGACTTCATTTCGAACTTAATTTATGCATAAGTTCAATTTGACTTTATTTTAAATGTAAACCCTTCCCCTCTCATTTCTACGTGCAGGACGGACATTTTTTAACCAACCAATCAAATTTTTAAAACACACATCTACTTATTGTGAACTTGCATTCTGTTTTTTTCTATCCTTTTAACAATGTTTTATTATTGTATGGTGTTAAGGCTGGAAGTTAAACATTGAAGGATCGTTTAATTAACGTGATAAATTGATCGTACATTCCTTACTGCGTTTGCAACTGTGATGCTTTGCTCGATAAAACAAGACTTGTTCTTTTGACAAGTCTTTTTCTTTGTTCACAACAAGTGAACTACATTGTTGCACAAATCGTCAAAAAAGAAGAAAACAATGGAGTTGAGGAAACTTCGGACTGTATTAATATTTGGTTTGAAAAACTTATTTTTGGAGTAAAATCCCAAGTGGGAAAATGGCAAAGTGGACGTGTGGGAATATCGAGTAAAGACCGGTTACAATCGCTTCAATGTGAGCATAAATTAGAAGATTATAACAGTTTGGAAACGAGGAATCTTAACGTTTGAGGACATGATGGTTTGGTGTTGGGAAAAAAGTATATCTATGTTTGAACCGCAAACAGGTGTCAGTTCTTCAAAAGAGTTCATTGCTTTCCACTTTTAAATAATTAATTGGTTTACGTTTCCAATCTGCATATCATTACAAAAGAAATGAAGATACAGTTGTGTTCATAAAAATAGCAGTAGTTATACAACTTAGATAATTAGCAACATAAGAAGAAGATCCTTTTCCCAAATGTATGTCCGGTTTTATTGTATTTTCCAGTAACTAAGATACCATATGGTCGCCGTGGCGTAGTGGGTAGAGTGCGACATGCACATGCCGAAGGGTCTAGACTCGACTCCCAGCTCAACACCAATTTTTCGAATTTTTCACGGCACCACCTCTTTCGAGCTGCTGACAACACTCAAAGAGTAATAACTGTCTACGAAATCTTCTCAAACTTCACCGCTCGGAGTCGGCAAAAAACTGTAGGTCCCTTCTACTCGTGAGAGAACAGTAACGCGCACAACACGAGTAGTTGATGAGCAAGCTAGGCCCTGGTCCCCTTTGGACTGTAGCGCCAACAATTATTATTATTAAGATACCATACCAGAAATAAAAAATAGCTACACCCTTGCATTTTAAATTCTTGTAGTTTTGTCCTAGCTGCAAGGACGCACCAATTTGACGCACACTGGGCCTATTGGCATAAACCTACCCATTAAAAAGAGGTCATCAAATTAACAGGTAAATGACGCCGTAGAATAAGTCATTTGAAGCTCACCAGTCAGATCTACGTTAAGGTACTAATTAGGTAGAATTTCAAAAAAAAAATTGTTCAAGTTGTTGAAAATATCCATTTGCAATAAAAATAACTTCAAAGTTGCTGACAGTCCCAAATGCCACCATAACTGGACTCTCACGAAAATTTGCAATAGACTAGCACTAATTTGTCATAAAGTCCTTCTGGTGCAGCATTTACTGGAAACTTTTTTTAAATCGATTCGTTCTAAGAAGCGTTAGTTCCCCGGAATGTGTGCGAGCTAGAGCTTATTGTTCAATTTGTGTGGCCTTATCCCTGGCGAACGAATGTCCATTGATCAACATTGAACTCTTTTGCAAATTTTTTGTGTGACGAAATGTAATATTTTCAGTTCCTATGTTTTGGATAAACCAAGAACGAAGTTCCAAAAAAATTGTTGCAAAATAATTTTGTCGCCAAACAGCTTGGAGGACACGGCGTTAACTTCACGTCACAGAAGTGTATAAACCAACATTCCAATGTCATAGGTAATGACAATGAAATGTGTCGGAATTACATTTATTTGTGCTGAAATGGCAGCCACTGACTGGAACACCTTACTGTGACTTAATGCTGCTTTTTCGAACCGAAAGAGTTATGCTTCGGTGGTTAGGTCACGACTTCCTAGATGTGCATAGATTCTAAAGTAGATCCAACTTGAAAATAAAACTCCCTACCGGAAACAGATAAAAAATTAAATCCAATAGACAAAAATTGTGGTCGCCGTGGCGTAGTGGGTAGAGTGCGACGCTCACACGCCGAAGGGTCTAGGTTCGATTCCCAGCACAACACCAATTTTTCGAATTTTTCACGGCACCACCTCTTTCGAGCTGACGACAACACTCAAAGAGTAATAACTGTCTAAGAAAGCTTCTCAAATTTAGCCGTTCGGAGTCGGCAAAAAACTGTAGGTCCCTCTGCTCGTGAGAAAACAGTAGTGCCCACAACACGAGTAGTTGATGAGCAAGCTAGGCCCTGGTCCCTCGTTGGACTGTAGCGCCAACAATTATTATTATTAGACAAAAATTATAAACATGTCAAAGTGCTTCCAATTAAGCAACTATAAAAAACAAACCGAATTTGACGATATAGGAGGGTGAGAGCCAAACAACGCCATCCGCAAAATTAGGTTTAAACTAAACATTTTGAACAGATCAGGTAGTAGATAAGCAAAACAATTCAAAATACACTCGCACTTACGCACATTAAAAAATATATAATTTTAAAACTAATGTTTTAGCCAATGTAGAATATAGAGAGCTAACGTTTATAAAATCTGTGGAAATATTATTTATACAGAGAAATATCTAAGGACTAAAATAAGAAAAGGTTTAGCTCTCTTTGTTTTATATTAGTTGGGATACACAACCTTGAAATTTACGTTTTTGATTTTTGTGCTATGTACGCAGACTTTTGTGATCAATTGCATGCAAGTACGAAATTTTATTTTGGCGTCGAATACTGTTTAAATTTTAAATTTAACTTGCTTCTTTCGATTTGCATTTCTTGTTTTTTAGTGTTCAAACTTTCAATGACCTTCTCTAAGATTTTTTACCGTATAACGGCATAAAGTGTTAATGCCTTGGTTCACCGCTCAGAGCTGCCGGCGTTGAATAGCGACTTCATATATCCTCACAGAGCATAGTCAGGTGGCTTTAATTCGAACGGTCTTGTGGAAAATTCACAAGACCGTAAAGGTTCACCGCTCAGAATTTCCGGCGTTGAATAGCGACTTCATATATCCTCACAGAGCATAGTCAGGTGGCTTTAATTCGAACGGTCTTGTGGAAAATTCACAAGACCGTAAAGTAAAACTTTGGGATTCCAAAACGCTTTTTTCAACAAACCAATTGTTTTACAAGCTGTGAGGCATATTGCATCTTCTTGTTAAGATCCTGCACATAATGGTTGTCCATTTGTCACCATTGCTACCATTGCCTAGGGTTTTGGACACCATTGTTTAAAAGAAAAGGACCGGACCAATTATTCAGCAAGCCCATAATTGGTCAACTCATGTGGATGTAACGGTGTTTCGACATACAGTGGAGAAATATTATCAATCCGAATACTACAGCTTTGTTTATTTGTGCATCTAATCAAACAAAAGTGAGTTTCATTGCTTAACAAAATTCGTTTATAAAATTTGGGATCAGCGCCAATATTCTTTCGAGCCAAATTCGCACAACTTAGAAGCTAATAGCTTCATGATAAATGTCAAACCAAAAATAAGCACTAGACAGGTGTCAAAATAGCTGCCAGCTAAAATAGTCTTGCCAACTTAAAGTTTTGTATGTCTAAAAAATACAACTAATTGCTTTTCTCCTTCGAGTGGGTTAGATATTAAAGGCAAGCGTCTTTGTAAGGGTTTATTTTTTAGGTATTATCTTTTTGGCAACACTGGTTTAAACAGCTGATGCACGTTTCGTGTTTTGTTTCACTGTTAAACATCTTCAGTTTGGTCTATAATTTAACCATGAATCGTCTTGCCAACGAACAACGTTTGCAAATTATTGAGTTTTATTATCAAAATGCGGATCTGTTAAGAAAGTTCATCGCGCGCTTCTTCCATTTTATGGTCAAAAATGGACGAAGCTACCTTTTGGCTCAATGGGTACGTAAATAAACAGAATTGTCGATTTTGGAGTGAATATTAGACAGAAGCATTGCAAGAGCTACCAATGCCTCCAGAAAAAGTCACAGTTTGGTGCGGTTTATGGGCTGGTGGAATCATTGGAACGTACTTCTTCAAAGTTGATGCAAATCGTAACGTAACTGTGAATGGTGAGCGCTACCGTGAGATGGTATCCAACTTGCAAGAGCTTGACTTGCATGACATGTGGTTTCAACAAGACGGTGCCACATGCCATACAGGACTTATTGAGAGGCGAGTTCGGTGAACATTTTATTTCATGTTCAGGACCGGTCAATTGGTGGCCTAGATCGTGCGATTTAACGCCTTTTGACTATTTTTTGTGGGGCTATGTTAAAGCTCATATCTATACAGAGAAGCCCGCTTCAATTTACGCATTGGAAGACAACATTGAAGCATTTATTCGTGAAATACCGGCCGAAATGTTGGAACGAGTATGCCAAAATTGGACTAAGCGGATGAACCATTTGAGGCGCAATCAAGGTCAACATTTGCATGAAATAATCTTAATAATAATAATTGTTGGCGCTACAGTCCAAAGGGGGACCAGGGCCTAGCTTGCTCATCAACTACTCGTGTTGTGCGCGCTACTGTTCTCTCACGAGTAGAAGGGACCTACAGTTTTTTGCCGACTCCGAACGGCGAAATTTGAGAAACCTTCTTAGACAGTTATTACTCTTTGAGTGTTGTCAGCAGCTCGAAAGAGGTGATGCCGTGAAATATTAGAAAAATTGGTGTTGAACTGGGAGTCGAACCTAGACCCTTCGGCGTGTGAGCGTCGCACTCTACCCTCTACGCCACGGCGACCACATAATCTTCAGACATCAAATTATCTGGACCGTACTATCGATTCAAATAAAGATTTCATGCATTTTTCTGAATTTTCTGCTTTTAAAAATTCACCCTTTATCAGGATGCGCATCAGGATTAGAGTCGAAGTCATTCTGGACTTCACAATACATATTGAAAGTACCTACGTACACGTACTCGTATACAATAATTGCAATGCTCGTATATAGAATTTGATCCGGTAGAATTGGCTGGTATGTTTTGTAGAATGTTCATGTTTATTTTCTCTCCTCCAACACAATCCGGGCAAACAGCCCAAATGTTTTGGTTGTATGGTTTTTCTTGCTAGAAGAACAACTGCAACCTTTTATAATTGTCATGCGGAGCTGAGGACAAACCCAGGCATGAGTTTAAATCTTCAGGGATATATGACAATGTAACGCGTCCGAAAAAATCATAAAAACTCCAACGAAATATCAGTTTTGAGTGCCGTTACGAAAATTAACTCATTGTACAGGTCATATAGAAATTTTGTGGAGTGGAACGAAAAGCAAATGACGTTGTAGAGTGATTAATGGTTCCAAAGCAATACAATAACATTTCGAAAGCCTTTGTGATTCCAAGGCGAAACTAGTTTGATTATTGACACCGAGAACAAATACCAGGTGCAGAGTGCAATCCATGAACGTACTTCAAGTTCTCAGATAACAAATAGATAAAGCTGCTGATGGTGTTTGCCACTTAATTGTTATTATTACAAATTTAGCCTGGCAAAATAAACAATCGCTGATAAAACGGTTTTATTAGCCTAGAGTTTCTAGGCTCTGTGATAAGATTAGAACAGTTTCTCGCTCTTCTTTCGACAACAATGTTTCTACTAATTTGCATATCGGTTACATTGTGATTGAAGTACTCCAGCTTGTCATTAGTTCCGTCCTAAAACCGAAACTCGCTGGAATTGAAGTTTTGTTGTGGTATCTGTGACTGTTTTGAATTAAATAAATTTTAGTTGATAATCTCTTTTTTAGGTGAGCTTTAACTAGATGCGATTGGCGTTGCGAGCGGAAATGTGATAAGTGAGCTATTCTTAGAAATCTTATTTGTGTTATTTTGACAGAAATTTAAATATAATCCAACCTCTGGCCCAAAGGGGCAATGATCAATTTACATGCGATCGTAACAAAAGGGTTAGCAAGCGGCACAACAACTTTTCTGGATAATGTTACGCATGACATCGCTTTCTCTAAGCATTTCCATTGCGTTCTCCAGACGAGTAAGTTCATGGGATTTCTTTGTTATGCTGAAACACGATCAGTCAACTGAAACGGTTTTTTTGTTTAGTTTCAGCGGTGTTACGCAAATGTAAACAAATATTGCATATCCACCCATTCGAGAAGAGAGAGAGGGTTAATTGGGTTGCAATTTGAAGATTCATTGTGCTATCGCAGTAAAAGTTTTCGTACGCTAGTGCTGGCAATGTGAGTCATCCACGATGATCTTACATGACATCCTCAAAACATTTACTTGATTCAATCCAAAGGGACCCACAATCCAAGTAACTCGCATGTATTGTTTTCACGTACAGGGCCTGTAGCACAGGTCAGGCATTCGTAAATTGCTCTTCCGGTGTTGAATTTTTTGGCTTTTTCGTAGTTATGCTTCACTTCTTTTTGCCTCTTAATGCAGTCGACTTTCTTTATTTAAAACTGCAACAAATTAATTTATGAGGAACATACTTGAGAAAAGCAACATACAACAACGAAGCAGACAAAATCCCAAAACATAGCAGAAGATGTGGCAAAACACATTGTTAGTGTTTAGCTTACGACACACGTAGATACGTGGCTAAGGGTTTTGCTCAAGACATTCCCAACCACATTAATTTCATTTGAGTTTTGTGTAACACCTAGACAATTAAACCGAAGCTACATTTTTGCCGGCCGTTGCCCCAACAGAATGCCGTGAGAAAAATTACAAATTAAAAGCTCTCCGCTTCAGCTTTATCTCGTCTACCTACCGTTACGAAAATTACACATATCGACGCCCAAACGAATCGTTAATAAAACAAGACATTCATCCTTCCAGCTTGTTTCCTCCTCAGCACGGATTTCTTTGCTTTCAAAACTAATTGAAACCCTTGCAGCGTCAATCAGATATTCTCCTCGTTATCCTCCTCCTTTTGCTCTTTCCCATCATTTCTGCTCAAAAAGTGTTTTTTTTTTTAACGTCTTCTTTTTTTCTTTCGTTTCCTTTCGTTTCACTTTCATACTTCATAGCGAACACACCCACTGATAAGACTCATCCACGCATACAGGCAAAAGAAAACACACACTATCGCAGCAAACACATTTCATAGCGAAATCAGCTGATTGCATTTGTTTTTGCTGTCATTACATTTTTGATTTGGTGCGCTCCGTCAAGGGAAGGCCTAAGGTGACAACAACAATATCTACAGTATTCGTAGCTTGTTTTCGTTTCCATCTTTCGTCGCGTGAAGAGGTCGAATTTTGACTGGTGGCAGTGCATTTCAATTAGGTAATCTGTAAAAACGTCTTCCATCCAATCACGCGTTTATCGTGGCGACATTTGTCGATTTCTTTGTGCGTGAATTTAGGTCGAAACGAAGGTACAAAGTCGAGGCTACACAGAATGTGTGTGATTTTTTTTTACGTTGACTCAAATCCTGCTCCGAATGGCTTGAAACTGATTCTCGCCTCCAACCGTGATGAGTTCTATGCCCGTGAAACCCTTGATGCTGATAGGTGGGCTAAATTTCCGCACGTTTTTGGAGGTAATCAGTGCTGTGTGCTTTCGCTTTCATAATCGAGTTCATATTTTATGCAGGCATTGACCAGCAAAGCGGACGAGAAGGTGGTTCGTGGCTTGCTATCAGCGGAAAGGACAACACCATCAAAGTGGGCGCTTTACTTAATGTGACTGGTGAACCAAAACCAAGAAACGCGGAAGGTGAGTGCTAACACTTAGGACAATTTGTGAGAATTGGCATAACTAATTTTGTATTTGCATTGTTTTGAACAATACTGATTTTCATCATGCACCTGACATTGCTGTGCACGCTTCATTCATATTTTGTTTACATGCAAAACATTTCAAAAGCAACATGTACATCATCAACTAATCTTTTACTAGGCCGTGGAATGATTGTATCAGACTTTGTGTCTGACGACGTTTCCCTCGAGGAATACAATCAGAAGCTTTTGAAAGAGTCTGAGAAGTACACTGCATTTAATTTTGTTGCCATTGAGATGAAGTGAGTTCACCTTTTGTCCTTTTTTGCAAATTGGCACTTAATCATTTTATAGAGATTCTCAGTCCCCTTTAGTGACCCTGTTGAGCAATGCCCCCAAAACACTAGAGACGTTCAAGGATCGGGAATGTTATGGCTTCGGAAACAGCCCATCAAGCAGTCCCCTGCAAAAAGTCATTGCCGGGCGGAATAGTTTTAAGGAAATCATAGATAAATACCTCCAAACAGACGGCGAGAATTCTCAGAATAATCTAGTCAAAGAATGTTTTGAGCTACTGAAGAACGACCACAAGCACTGGCCCGACGATGAGTTAGCGAGACGTGCACCCAATTGGGGTGAGCAGTTGAGTGCGCTAAATGTGAGAATAAACGAGGCTGGGTACGGCAGTCGAACACACACAGTGATTATTGTTGATGCGAATGATAAAATGCATTTTTATGAGGAGACAATGCAGGAAGAGGACCCCGATGGAAAATGGAACTACAAGCACATCGTCGAGCAGTTCTTCCGCGTAGGGAGCGGGTGTCGGCTTTAAAATTGTCGGGTGGGGTAAACGTGTTATTACTGCTGTTGTGATTTGAAGTAATAAACCCTTTATACAAGTATTTTTTGTGTACATACTATTTATTTTAAATAAATAAATGTGTTTTGTTAAAACGGTTTCATTTAGATTTAGACTTCATATACAAACGAGTTGGATTGTTACTTCTTGTATTTCTTCGTTATTCTGTTCTTCACTCCTTTGGATGCCCCTTTGCGGGCGCCTTTGACGATGCCTTTGAAGGTTCCACTGTGTTTGGCGCGTTTTCTATGAAAGTGAAGAGTAGTGGTATAGTATTAGTATGTAATTCTGTTTTTGAACCGGTGTGGGGAATTTTGTAAAGTTAAATACTTAAGTTCGTAACTTAATCGTTTTTGCTACAATTGTCTTTTTTCAGTGTCACATATGATTCCTGGAGTGAAAACCCTGCTTTTTTTAACAACAAAGGTTTTTGCAGTTACTGGCAGCATTGAATGAATACTGTTTGCCATTGCATAGTTTAAAAATTTCGCCGTTCAGTGTAGGCAAATATCTGTAGGTCTCTTCCACCCGTGAGAGGGCCTGGTCCATTTTTGGGACACTTAATTAACAGTTGCCTATTATATAAATTCGCCTTTTCTGTTATTTTTTGATAATAATAATAATTGGCGCAAAGGGGAACCAGGGTCTAGCTTGCTCATCAAATACTCGTGCTGTGCGCGCTACTGTTCTCTCACGAGTAGAAGGGACCTACAGTTCTTCGCCGACTCCGAAAGGCGAAGTTTGAGAAGCTTTCTTAGACAGTTATTACTCTTTGAGTGTTGTCAGCAGCTCGAAAGAGGTGGTGCCGTGAAAAATTCGAAAAATTGGTGTTGAGCTGGGAGTCGAGTCTAGACCCTTCGGCATGTGAATGTCGCACTCTACCCACTACGCCACGGCGACCACTTTTCTGTTATTTACTACAACGTTTTCCTGGTGCCACTATTTGATGTAAACAACAGAGTGCAGAAATATCTTAAAAATTAATTTTAAAATTTTATGAAGCTCCTATCTACACACCTGCCAATAACAAGCTCTGCTTGTTACGACGACATTTAAGTGACTCCGGGTTTAAACAAGGAGAATGCTAAGTGTTCGTTTTCTATGTTCAACCTATTTTTTTTTTCAGGAGCGCTTGGACTGTATGCTGTGGGCGGGATCTAATTATTAATTTGCTATTGTTTCGAATTGGGCCCTGAGTTCTTATTTTTTGACAAATGTAAGTTCTAAGTTCGTGAAAAGCTCTATGCTCTATGATAAGTGCTTCAATCTTTGACAACGAGTTCAAAATTCTGCCGAAAACTTCTCATTGCCTTGTATTTTCCACACTTTTATTTCCTACAATACAAATTTTTGTTCTTCATCCTTCATAACACACAGAAACCTACCGGAAGATGAAGAAACCAGTCCCTAGTCTAAGATGTGCACTCACCGTTTGTTCAAAACATTTCTGCTCAATGGAATATACGCATACGGATCGAGTTTTCCTTTCTTCTTCATATCACCTTGCGCCTTCTTTGTTGAGTACATGGAAGCGGTTGTTTGCACGGAGTACCCTGTATGGCCGGACTTCACTGATGCTGCAACAGGCCTGTGAATACCCTTGCCACCGGCTGTGTACCGTGATGCAGCAGTTTTGCCAGACTTCATACTAATCGAATCGACAGCCTTTCGCTTTCGGCTGGGCGGTGCTGGAGCAGATTCATCTTCTGCAAGTGAGTAAATTTTCAAAGTGCGCACGTCCAACTTTGATTTTTGTTTTTTTACTCACCATCACTGCTGTCATCTTCAATTCTACGCTTTGTAGGCTTGTGAGCAGCAGCATCATCATCCTCGTCGCTGTCGCTGCTGTCGTCCTCTGCATCTTTTGTAAATTTGTCACTTATTATCAGTCTTCCATCGTCTGCGACCTTAAAGCCACGATTTTTGTCTTTTTGCTTGGTGGCGGTTGAAACAATCGCTTCCGAGGACGTTGTTGGCTTGTTGGCTGTTGGTTGGACATGATTAAGAAGCTTTGCAGGTCGTTTTGTCGGAGATGCACTTACTCAGGACGTTTCCAATTGACTTGATGTCTGCCAAGTCGACAATGTCTTCTGGATCTTCACGAATATATGTCTCCTGCTGTTTCTTTGATTTCTTCTTTGTTTTGCTTTTTTCTTCCGTGTCGGTGTCCATCTCATCTGGGAGGTCTGAGTCAGAGTCAGCGAGGATGTCATCGATTCTGTGATAGGAACAAGTTAGTATGAACCTCACGAGGGGAATATGACAAGTGGACTAACGTGACACTCTTCTTTTCGAGACCCGCAACAAACTCATCATCCGTCTCGTCGTCATCATCCTTTTTGTTTTCTTCATCGTGTTTCTGTCGAATTTCGCGTCGCATTTGCTTCCGGATTTTCTTCAACCGGCGATGAGTGACTTCGTCGTCGCCTGGGACGAATTTTATCAACTCCTCGGCGGTAAACCTCTTACAGAGCTTCTTGAGAAGGTACCCTAACACTATTCGGCAATAGCGCTTTGTGTCGGGCACCATTGCGGACAGAGATCTCATCTAAAGTTCATGTGTTAGATTATGCTACGATAATGAATAACAAACTTACAATGTTTTCTAAGTGATTTGCAACCAGCGGAGTCGGCATTACTTTGATGAGGGTGATCAAGAACTGAACAGCAGCTTCGGCTTGTGCCCGGGATCTCTGTACGAGGAACACCAGGACCTGGTCCAGAATGAACTCCAATGTGTTGATGGTCAGGTGCTTGCCGAGATTCTGTAGCACGGAGCGGAATGCCAGGATTGTGTTTGTTATGATCTTCTCGTCGCCAGCAAAACCAGCCATTAGGATATCGACGAAGTCATTGAGTTTATCGGCTTCTTGGTAGAGATTGCCTACCAACTTAATGATTTCCTCGGATATATTCTCCTTCTTCGTCGAAAATTCTCTGTACGAAACAATGGCTTCGGGTATGGTCGTCACAATTATTTTGTCGTTCACTGTCAAGGTCTTTCGGTTTTCGATGAGAATCTTTAGGCACCTGCAAGAAATTGCAAGCGGGTCAGACTGAGGAACGAAATAAATGTTTGCAGGTGACATACTTAAGACGCGCCGCTTGGCAGACTGCACAGCTTGTAGCAAAGGCATCCAGAAGGAGCTTTTGGAGGGCAACCACGTTCTTTTTACTAAACTTCTTGCACTGCGGTATATCCGATGTAAGGATGTCACGGAGAAGCCTAAAAATATGGAAACCCAATAAATCTCAGTGCTTGGATAGTCTGATTTACTTTGCGACTTACTCATATGTTTTCCTTTGCTGCTTCTTCAGCTTCTGGTCATCCTTGGCAACAATCTTCGATTTCTCGTTCTTCAGCACGGGAACGATAAAGGTGTCAAAGAAGTTCTTAATGGTATCCTCGCTTTGGTAGAGGACAAGGGCGCAGTTGATGTCAAAAATTGAATCGTTCTCAAAGGTTCCAGTTGCGGTGGATGTAACCTGACCCTTTGCCGATTCAAAAAGCTCCTTGAGAACTGCCTCCGGAGTGATTGTGATGTATGCCTGAAAGGATCTGAAGTCGTACACACAGTCGCATCGTTGAATGGGCCTCTACAAACCTTTATAACTTCCAAAGCCTTTTTGCGAAGGTCACTCTCGTATGTTCCATTTGGTTTCTGGGTGTACACGTTAAATAGACGCGGCAGAAAGTTCTTTGAGTACTTTGCCAAAAGTTCACGAATCTCTGGGTTTTCGCATGCAATGAGCTCACTCAGCCCATCAAAGATTGGAGCTCGAAATTCTGGATTATTATCAAGGGCATTACCGAGCGTCGGAGCTATCAAACGAAAGTTTTCGGGGTCCTTTGGATTGCGGCAGAAACCAGGCAGCAAACCCCACAACTGACAGCAAAGCAACTCGTACGTGTGCGAATTGGAAACCTGCTTCTCTTCGGTGTACTTATTCCACTTGTTGTTGCAGTCAAGCGCGAGGGGCAGTATCACCTCTTTGAAGAACTTGAATGTAGCCCCTGTCGCTCCTTCACGTAGGAGCGGTAAAAGCCACGACTTTTCAAGTAGGACTTCCCCCTTAGAGTTTGTGAGGGGGACAATCTTGAGGACGCCCTCTGGACCAATCGCCTTGATCGCGGAGATGATGGAGTGCTCAATGTGGATGCGCAGTGAACTCTGGGTGTCGTAGCGGTTTGCCAACGTTGCCAGAGGAGTGGTAAGCTCCTTACTAAAGATGAAAGAATGTGAAAAATGTATTGAGTTAAAAAAGAGCATATCTCACCTGAAAAACTCCCCGCAGATATCGAAGACAATCGAGAAAGTCAATATGACGTACTTGGCGACATCTCCAAATGGAGCAGAAAGCACTTTGGTGATCGAATTTATTATCTTCGTGACGGGGATTCTGTATTGATTGGCGAGCTCTTGAGTGGCACATGCGGATTTGACGCACTCCTGAAGAAGCTCCTTTATGATGTTGGAGACCCCGGTGACGATTTCTGCTCTGTCGGACATCCACAGATCGGACGTGCAGATGTCCACCAGCCGAGGCAGGGAATTCATGCACAAGTGTAACTCCAGTGTTGCCAAGTGAATGTGCCCTTCCTTGAGCACAGTCAACCAAGCTAAAGTTTGCCTCACATCTGAGCGATCAGGACGGTATTCGTATACTGCTGCCAGGAGCTTAGCACAGAGAGCTCCATTCAGATTCTCAGTGCGAGAAGAAAAGAGCGAGTGAAGCGTCTGCAGGCAGTTGGTTCGAACAAGGACATTCGCAGCTGTCATGATCGACAACAAATTTTCGCAGATTGAACGAATATCATCGGTCTTGAAACCAGCTAGCGTATCTTTCAGAAGTGCGAGGGTGTGCAGGACAGTGGTTTGGGAGTTGGCCAAGTTCTCCGCCTTGAATTGGTTCAGACAGAATTTCACCACGCGACTACCTGCTGGGTGATACTTCACTTTGTTCAAAGACTCTGGTGCCTTATCTTCAGGAGCTTCGGAGTCCGGTTTTTGTGGCAGCATGAAGTAGCTACCGTGGATAATGGAGACTACAGCATGCTGTGCGGCTTTACGAAGCTTGGGCTTTGAATGGATCGTAAAGGAGAGGAGTGCGTCGATGTACTGCCAGGTTGAAGAGTATGTCCATGTCATGTACTCCTGGGCACGCAGCAATACTGACAAACATCCGATAATCTAGAAAAGAGGTATCGTCAGTGTTTCATTCACTTAGGGAGATCGGGAGACCTACATATTTCAAAACAGATTGATTGGATCCCTCAAGAAAACGCTGCAAGTTTGAGAGCAAAGTCTGCGCTGTTTCTGAGAATCGCTTACGTAGCACAGGAATAGGGACCGACTTAATACCCATCCCAAGCAGTGAGATTCCGGCTATGATTTCTGAATCTTCATTGCTGGCCTCAATGGCTTCCATTAGCAAAAGGAAGTATTCTGTGGATGTGCCAGTACCACCACGCTCCTTGATCACCTCTGTCAGGGCAGTCAAAATAGCCAGCATTTCTTTGTGGAGTTCGGATGATGCCCGAAAGCCGGAGAGAAGTTTTTTGAAGCTCATGTTAGTACAAGTGCTGTAGTTGGATGCAAATGTTTTAAAAGTTTTGAATGATCCCATCTGTGACTCCGACATATCTTCATCGTCATCATCATTTAAACTGAATGAGCGCAATGTGCCGGCAACATCGTTTACTGTGGGCTCCTTGTTATTACCAGCGTATAATTGACGTTGATCGTGCTTAAGAACAGCTTCCAATGTTAATGTAGTTTTACCAGGCTCCGGCTCAACAGGTGCTGTGGAATATGCACACATCATGAAAATAATACCAAACTTGACGGGGTTATATTACCTAGGCTAAGGTTTGGCTGGAAGAAGCGTGATTTTGCCTTCAAACGGTGTTTCATTTGCTCCGGATTGGATGTTGATGATTCCCCTTTTGCCCAGGTTTTTCCTTTACTGTGGCGCTTTAGTTTTGAACGAAATTTACCCATGTTATTACGTTTTAATAGTTTAATGTGTATTTTGGAAAATAAAATAGTGTTCAACTCGAGGACCAAAACACGTGTGAATGCGTTTACTTTGACAGAATCTAAAATACTCGAAGTTTGAGTGAAACAAATGTGTGACATTTGATAAAATTACTTCTAGTCGATTAAGACGACACCTGTCGAAGACAGTGTTCAACTTGTGTCAAATTTGTTTTCGATTTATAAATGAGCTAAAATGATTATTTGCTTTTCACCTAAACTAAGGATATAGAGCGTTTCTATGAATCTTAGATGATTTAGGCGAAAACCATACAACATATGAACAATATCCCTTAAAATATTTTTATACAATTATATTTTAGCAAATGCAGACCGTATGAACAAACCCCAAAGTGTCACCAACTTGTTATGACTTTCAGAACTGTCATTTACACGTGTTGTCATAAATATGCACACGGTGCAAACAGTTTGAATTTCGTATTTTTAAGTTTTTAAACAAATTCAAGTGAAGAAAAAACAAAATGGAAAATAAATTATATCTAGATAACAATGATTATGATGCGCCATATGAACCATCAGATTCCGAAGATGAATACAGTGAGGAGGAAAAGGAAATGCTTAAGGAAATTCGTGAGCGAACTAAAAGGAAACCGGAATCAAAGAGAGAAGTTTTGGCTTTTGATGATAACTCCGATGATCAAGGGGGCGATGCTGTAGACGATGATGAAGATAATGATGATATAATTGGAGACAGTGATATAGAACGCGGTGATGAAGACGATGGAATACCCGACTCCAAAGCGTGGGGCAAGCAGCGTCGAGCTTTCTACAACACCGATTTTGTCGACCAAGACTACAGCGCATACAATGAGCAGGAAGAAGAACAAGCTCAACAAGAGGAAGAGGAGGCTAAATCAATTCAGCTAAGACTCGCACAACAGTTGGACGAAACTGATTTCTTTTTGGACTTTCCGCAAGGGACAGAAGCCGATGACAAAGATGAAACGGAAAGCTCTAAGAAGGTAGAAGAAGTGAAAACCAAACTAAAGACAGATCTAAGCGGCCTGTCAGATCGCGAGAAGCAGCAACTATTCGAAAAGGATTCGCCAGAATTCGCCGGTCTAGTGAACGACTTTCAAAATCAATTGCAGGAGAGTCGCGACCTGCTGAATCCAATCTTGAAATTCACCACTGAAAGAAATCTTAATCTTCCAATATTTAAGTTTGCTGAAATGCGTGACAACCTGATTCTGACTTACTGCAACAATGTGGCAATCTATTTGTTGCTGAAGGCCAAACGGATACCAATCAAGTACCATCCGATCATTAAACGACTTGCGCAGCTCCGGAAAATCATTATTCAGACGCAGGAGAGGTACGAAAATGTGGTTAAACCACAACTAGAAGAACTGTTAGAAAAGATTCAGTCTGGCGAAGATATTGAGATTCTCGAGAAACCGATTGAGAAGAAACCGGCGAAGACCCTCCGCATGATGAAGGGTTACACAGACGCTGAGGGCCAGAGTGATGACGATGAGCAGGAAGTCGATGAAGAGTCTTTCGAGCAACGTGACAATGGGATCGCGTCATCAGACGATGAAGATGAAGGCCAGGAGGAGGAGGATGACGAAGAAAATGAGGAAGACGCGGCGGAAAGAAGAGGCATCACTTACCAAATCGCAAAGAACAAAGGCCTTACCGTGCACCGGAAGAAAGAACTTCGAAATCCACGCGTCAAACACCGAAGCAAGTTCCGCAAGGCACTTATTCGCCGCAAGGGAGCTGTCCGCACAGTGCGCAAGGAAATCCAACGTTACGGCGGAGAAATTTCCGGCATCAAAGCAACCGTCAAGAAGGGAATCAAAATCAAGTCCTAATCACTATTCTACTGTTTACAATAAACCCCAGTCTTGTAGTTTCCTAAGAAAACAAAAGTTTGTTCATGTATTTTCATTTTTCACACAAATTATTATGGCTTCGTCGAAAGCAGCAGCTTGCGGAAGTCTTCGTTTGTCTTGGCAGAGCCGTTGGCTGAAGCGTTGGCGACGATTGCGCCTGCATTCGAGGTTATCTGTTTTCGCACGGCGTTCGGGATGAGGGACATACGTGGTTTCTGATTTAATTGCGCCGACGGCTTTCCCTTTCGTCCTGAGCTCATGCCCAGAAGCTTCTGAATGTTGACGGGATCCTTTGAAGTTGACGGCTTTGGTGGAGGGGCTGATATGGCAACAGATAGCTGAAAAATCGATATATTTTATGGGAACTTATACGGGGTTGAGTAAAGATCCTTACGGTGTGTTGTCGCAGCTCGAATTGATCCAGTTTCATCACAGCCTTTGAAGCTGACGCCTCTGACTCGAATTCAACGTAAGCTATGCCTTTGAATTTTCCACTCCTAAGAACATAGTAAATTATTTTTCATTTTATGGATCAAAGATAACTTTTTGGACTCACTTGTGATAGACTAGTCTCACGTCCTTCAGCTTTCCGGACTGACTAAAGAGCTCCTCCACTTCGTCCTTCGTGACATCTGATGGAAGGCCTTTAACGAAGAGCTTCTGCGGCTCCATACCATCTTTGGGTGGGAAGAGGAAAGGAACAAAAATGTTATTAAGGACGTTTCTTGAAGATGAGTTGATGGACTCACCTGAGAATTTGAACTTTTGTCGTTTCTCCTTGTCCCGGAGCACACTGGAAATATACACTGGGCGTCCGTTAAGCATTTTTCTATCGAAGCTTATGGCCTTCTCTACCTCGCCCTACAGAAAGAGATGACATTAGCCAACAAACCGATTTGATATTTTGTCGAACCTAACCTCATTCTCGAACTCCACATATCCAAAGCCCCTACTCCGCCCATTAGCAGATCGTATAAGATTGATGTTGGTGATGTTCAATTCCGGCAGTTGACTTTTGACGTCTTCTTCATTTAAACTGCAAGGCAGACGATTAGAAACCTCACCCCTTCCTCTCCGATTATAACTTACTTGTAATCCAGATTACTGATAAATACTCGCAAGTGGTCTTTTGTCAGATCGATTTCCTGGTTCTCGTGCTCCTTGAATACTGCTTGCTTTGCTTCTCTGGGCCGTTTCTCTTCTACCAACGCTTCCTCCACTTTGGTCTTCTTCTCCTGAGTGCCTTCCTGAGATTGATTGCTTGATCTTCGTTTTCTGTCCTTTACCTTTCGATCCGTTCGTTTATCTGAACCAGATTTGCTCGCTAGAGTCTTCAGTTTGGCGTGGAAATCAAGCAAGAATAATTCACATTCTTTTTGGCACGACGACAGTTGTCTAACTGATCCGTTGCAACGTTCGAAGCGCTGCCACGCCGAAATTATCACATAGGGATTGTCGATATCTGCTGAGTTAAGGGCTTTTCGAAAAATTCTGCAGAGTATTACATGCTAGAGCCTATTTCATTGCAAATCGCATCACATGTACTTACTTTCTTGTAGAATCAAGGTCTCTTCTCATCTCCAGTTGTGTGAATTCAATCCAGAGTCCACTTTTTGTGGCATTGTCTGAGCTCTCTAAAAGGCAATGTTTCTTGAGCAACAAAATCCGAGCTGAAGTGCACCATCTTACCCATGACGGTGGTCCATAGTTCCTTTCCCTTTTTAGGGTCCCGCAGTGGACCATACTCCAGCCGTCCCCAGAACTGTAGAATCTCGCAGTTACAGTCTGCTAACACACCCCATTGTTGACCCAAGCTGTTCCAGCACAAATTGAAATTTCTCCGAAGGGTCTCACACTGAAAAATGCTTACATTAAGAAATTGTTAAATTTACATCTTCGAAACAACTCACTTCCTCCTCATCTTCCCAATTTGTGATTCGCCGTAAGTACGTTAGATATTCCAGCCATATAGCAACAACTGGTTCGGGGGTCTGAAACCCAACTGACAACGAACTTTCAAGAACTTCTTGGATTTCTTGCCGCGACTTGCCCACCTTCTCTAGCAATTGTATCCGCTTTATGTACAACTTCTCATTCCACGAGCAATTACGCAGAGCGCGATTACTGACATCAACTGCGTCTTGCCGAAACAAGGGAAGATCCTGCAGCTCTTTCGGTTTGTCATACTCGTCCCTGTAGTCCAGAAACGAGATGTACTCCAACCAGCATTCAGCGTTCAGACAACAGTCGGCTACAAAACGCTCATAAATGGTCTGCAGAATGTTCTCATCTAGAAATTTGTCAGATTCTCTGATATAGGCACGATAGATTTCAGCCTTTTCCTGATAGAACTTTGGGTCAACTTCAAGAAGTTTATTTTCATGAGGAAGAATCTTTTGAAGATGCGCCTTGGCGTGGAAGTACTCTTTTTCGATTGCCTCCCAGTCCAAACTACTAAATGCGGGATTGACTTTATTTTGTTCGTACATTACTTTAAACTCAATGTACGTGTCTTCCATGTTGAGCAAGGGTACTTTCAATTGACGCAGGTAGCTCTGTATGTTTAATGATTGCTTTTCGGAAGGACTGCAAATTATGCGGGTGTTGGAAATTTTCGTTTAAATTGTGTCATCTCGTTAACTTACCTTATATCTAGTTGTGCTAAGTATTCTCTATACAGTTTGTAAAAATCGTTCCCTCTGACGCATTGCAAGGCATAGGTTCCCAAGATTTCATCCCAAATTTCTGATGAGCGCGTTGTACGTGCTGCCAGTCCGGCATATTCCAGTGCAATATCTATACCTGCAATAAAATGCGTTTAGTTTTTGTTCTTTACATGTATGAAGGTGTTACTTACTGAAGTAGTCAGTTAATGCCCTTTGGAAAAGTGCATCAACTTTCTTTACCTCGGCTTCGGACAATGCCACATTTGATTCAATTTTGAGATACTCCAACCATATCTCCGGCGCTAGGGGGTACACGGACGAGAACAAATTGTAAGCGTTCCTAATGTTATCCAAATCATCAGTTTTACTGCAAAAAAAAGGGAACAGTTATAAATCCCATTCTGGTTTGGTGAGGGCATGCACTTGACTTACTGTGATAATTGGCAAAGCTTGACATACTTATCGTATGCATACTGATTCTCTTCTATTTCCTTAAGCAGATTACTGTACTCGGTTAGATTTTTAGTTGTCTCATCATCATCATCAGAGTCCTCACAGTCATTTGTGTAAAGTGCACCATCAGTTGTTTCCTCGTTCATAAGATCATCTTCATCGTCCAGTAAATCTTCGGGTTCATCACCCGCAGCGCCATCATCATCGGACCGAAGAAGTGCCTCCTCCTTGAATAATAAACGAAAAAATGGTTCATTTAACTGTAAGCACTTTGTTGTTTCCTTTTACCTCTGCTTCGTCTATGTCATCGTACTTTTTCGAATTATTAGACATTCTTGCGATTGTTTAAACAAATATTTCACACAAATTTCCTAACCTAACCACAAAAACGCAACTGTTTTGGACGCATCAAATGAAGTTTGAGTGGGGTTTGTGTTATAAATGTCAAAATTGAGTAGAATGTCGCAGATGAAATTAGTTACGTTTGTTTGGAAAATTCAGATGACAACATTTTAGGTATTTCTTGATATGAATTTTATTTTTAGATTTTACTTTATACAAAATGTTGTCTGCAGTTTTGACCATAAAATTTTAATAGATTTGATGAAATTCAATGCTATAATCTCTAATTAAAAGCAAATTATTTTTTTTTTTTAATTTAAACATCAAAGCGTCAAATTGTTTTTTTATTCACCCCATACAAATTGGGCTTCGATTCCAAATTGTCAGCAAAAATCCACCTGATAGGAAGAATATGATCCGGTAGTGTAACTTGATAAAATTGGAAAACGATCCCTAGTGTGACGTAGTTATAACTTTGCACAATATGGTGTCTTACCCAATACGTGATAAGCATTTCTGTCCATTCATCATAATACAGACAGCCCTATACACCTTATCAAACAGTCAGAATGAATAACTAAACAAGTGAATAAAGCATGTGTACATACATGTAAATAGTTTATTTTGATTTTTTAAGATTTCAAGTCGTAAATACTTTACTGGTGTTGGTATAACTAATCTATCATTAAACAGCACACAATACGCTTGCAGCTTCTGGGCTTTACTTTATGCCTAACTAATACGGTCGGAAATTTGTCGATTATGCCATGATGAGTGTTCTATGGTGTTTGTGGTGGGGAAATAGAGTAAATTTAATTTACAATCTAACATACGCTTAGAGCTAGTAATTTCATCTGAACGGAGACCAGTAAGAAAGAGAGAAAGAAATTAATTCTGCTTAAGTACTTTGTTCATTTGCTTGCTAAGGGGGAAGTCTTCAATTCCACACTGTGTTTTCCTGAGACGGGTCTCTCCCGCTATTTGCAAATGTCTATTCTTGTTTCCTTCGGAATGGAAACCTATCTAAAAGGCCATGTAGTATGCTTCCAGGTATTCTTTGATGTTTGTTGATTAATTTCTCTAGCTCCAGAGCGACCTGCAAAAACAAATCTTTTTAAGCAATTTAACGGTGGCAATGGGTATCACTTACCTTTAGTTGCAACTGTTCAGGAGTTATATCAGGATCATAAGGAATTGGTTTACCAACAAATGATCTGAATTTAACAGGAAAACCTCCATAAATTGGACAAACCGGGATACGAATTGTGTTGTACAACCAAAGGAATTGTCGTCGGAATATACCGACTTGACGAAATCCCTCCCGAAGGTTTTGTGTGAAGAACGGAATTATAGGCACCTTAGCATCTAAAGCGACTTTGGCAAAGCCAACTCGATTTCTCCAAAGCAGCTCGTAATAGTGATCACCGAATTGTGCTTCATAGACTCCTCCTGGAGAAATGGCGAGAAGGTTGCCTTCTTTTAGAGTGTTGCTGCAAGATTGGACAGTTCCGGGACTGATATGAAACGCATCACCTAACAGTCCCCAACCAGGCAGTTTAAAGAGAAATCTATCGCCCACTGTGTATATGAGGCGATCTCGCTGCAATAGAACGCGCGAGTTGAAGTAATACATGTCGATGGGAATTGCGCCGTGGTAGTAAACGATAAGGGCGGGACCTTCAGCAGGTAGATTATCCATCCCAATGACTTCGTACCCATGATAAATGCGAGCGTGAGCATCCCAAATGGCAGCGACTATCTTACGGCCAATGTGCCAGAAGTTTCCATCTGTTGTTACTGCACGCATTATAACTTGCCTGAAAAAAAGTGAGCAATTAATCATATTATAAAGATGCACTTTGAATGATTTTATTGAAATCAGCTTAATTTCGACTTTCTTTGTCTACATTGCTTTCTTTGTCTACTTGCACTTTTGTTCATTTTTCATGAACTCTGTCGCTGTTATACGCAAAAAAAAATGTTAACAAAAAAATGTACGTCATTGTTTTTTGCGCGAACCATTCTGACATAACGTCTGTTTGCAATCGTGTGGATTTATGTTTTACGACCAACATCAGGTCATTTTTTAATATGTTTTATTTCCTTCTTTTCTCACATGAATCCATAATTTTTTTGTCATTCGCTCCGAGCGGTATCATACTAATGCGCGTCTTAAGTTTAAGTGTTTTTGACTTAGGTGGAATTTTGTCCCCTTTGTGTGCTTTCTTTTCCCCACATTTAAACATTGCACAGACTTAACAGCACTGCGTATTACTGCTTGTTGCATGCTACTGATCTATGACAGAATGCATCTCTTTGCGTGCAATCCCATAACGTGGTATGAAATAATGAAATAACTCATTTTATTCAAAAGATGACATGCATATCGCATGGAATGTAAACACATTTGTAATGACGAGTCAAAAGTAAATACCGATACGCTGTTATTCGTATTGGAAGGAGGCACTTAATTATTTGCCATTGGATATTTAATTTAAAAGTGCCTTTGAAGAACCAGAAGAAACTTTAAATAACGATAAATTGAAGCTGGACAAGAAAAAAATTAACACAAAGTGGTTACGTTCATACTACACTTACCTATGCAATTTGTAAACAAATAAGACAATAAAAGATATGTAAATAAGCGCCACAAATACCATTGGCAATAGGAATGTAATAATCAACGGCATCAGGATTCTGTACAGCCACAGTGAATAGTCCAAGTCAATGTACGAAGCTACATGAAAAAAATATACGATATTCCTCATCAAATTTATAAAACTCATCTATTATGCATCTTACACAAATAGGCTTGAATATTCGTTGTTAAGTTCTTGAATAATTCCATTTCTAGAGACTTGCCAAGAACTTGCGATTCACTAAAAATTTAATTGTACTTTCAAATTTCGACTAATTTGAATTTTACTTTTTTCACTTGAAGAACGTCTCTCATTTCACGTCATATAGTCTTGTGGAATATGTTATTTTCACTGTTTTGTTCAGAGAAACCCCACTTTTGTGCAAAATGGGAATATTCTGCCTTCGGCTGTGTGTGTTTTTCTTCTTGGCGTAATTTGAAAATGTCAAAACAGAAAAATTATCCAATTTGTTTTGCGGGGCTTTGATGACAGCTGTTTGGTGAATGCATTCAGTAATGGAGTGGTTTCAATCATGGGTTTGTGGTTTTGCTAGAGGGAACAATTTGTTTTGGTTGTTTTTGTTTTGGCTAGAGTTTGGTTTCAAATGAGATGGAAACGCATTTGTATTCATTTCTTCAAAGAGGAACTGTAACAATAAAGAAACTTTTTAAAGACTATGAAATATTTTGCTTTCCTAAAGTATACTGCCTCTGGCTTCGTTCCTACAAGAAAGAGATGTAAGAATTTTAAATATGACCTTTGCTAGTAGCAAATTGTTTTTCTTGTTAAATGATACTTAGCGAAGCTTTCAAAAATAATTTGGTTTACAGGAAACGTGTAACATCTTCCCCAAAGACAACATTAGATAACTTTTAGTTAGCAAATTCTGAACATTTTGTTCAAAATTGGAATCAGATTTCGAGTGGGTATGAACGTGTGGATTATCGTTTTTTAGAAACGTTGTTGTTGTTCAGTATTCTTCAAGAAAAGAGTGTCTCTCCAGTAAGGAAACATAAACAAGCAAGACTAATAGTTTTGACTTAAACGTACAGTCTGTTCATAAAGAACCGTCTGTTGGTGTTATCACATTTAAGAACTAGTATCTCTCTGGGTTGAACTTTACTTGATTTTAAATAAGATCCCTCGAATTTGAGTTTCACACAGTTGTGTACGATTAATTCAATAAGTGGAGTTTCACTCAAGACAATTTTCATTACTTCATCTGAACGTATCCATTTTCATCACGTGAGCAGTTGTGGAGACTACTGCAGACTAGTGGAGACAGCGCGACGCAGCAGCTGTCAAAACATTTCATATTCAACCAACCGCGAAAAGTCATCCCTGCATCGCATCTCTCTGTCTCACACTCGCACAACAGATGCACCACCCAGTGTTGTGTGCGTGCAGGCCAGCAGGCCAGGCAAGTGAGTTGACGGCAGTATAATAAAAACAGTGGAAGGGTGTGGGTGCGCTGATATATTTTTTTGTTGCTCGATAATGTAGAAGAACTGCTGCTGCCCTGTCTGTGCACAGTCTTTGAACTCAAACTCTTGTTTTTATTTTTATTTTGTTTTCTTTTAATTATTTGCACACAATTCAACTGAAAAACAACGATGCTTTTTATCGCGTACCAAATAACTAACTAATCGAAGTGAGTAGTGCGTGCCTAAAGTGATAAACCGAGTCGAGAGTTTCAAGTGCGTTTCACGGTTAATTGCGAAGAAAACAAGTTTTTGCGAAAATATAGTGAGGAGAGGTGAACTCCCGGGAGAGTGTTTTGCTTGTTAACTCCCTCACCGCAGCGACGGCAGATGAGAAGAAGTTAAATTATAAGATTTTCAAAGTAATCTCGTGCACAAAGACCGTAAAAGAAGGAAAGCCCGGATTAATTTAAATTTCGCACGCACAACGCATAGAGTGCGCAAAATAATTTTTCGTTTAATTGCTGAAAACATTCACTCACGGTAAGTACTCGCAAAGGAAGCCCGTCATAAACAAGTAAATAAATTTAACCTTTCCCCCGTCCGGGGCAGTGCAAGCTGGATATTGTTATTTTGTGCGATTTCTTTAATTTGTTGAGATTCACTCACTCAGATCGTATGTCAAAAGCGGTGTGAATTAATATAACAATGACCTCAATCAATGGAGATTTTGTTAGGGCTTTCTTTGTTTCTCTTTCACGAGTAATTTCATTCAAAAAATTCTAATTGAGGCTCAGATAGGTTGCGATTCAAAGTTTGAACCTGGGTCATCCCCCGATTGATGTGCTAGTTATCTTATTTCTTTTGTGGATTGACAAGCACGCAGGAGAGTGGATTGAGTTTGGTGTTTAGTCTAGACGTGGTGTGTTTTGCAGAAAAGGTCGGGGCGGGGGTGTTAGTAGGGCGGAAACGCCGAAACGTTTGTGCTGTTGATGCTTACGAATACTCTTTTTGTTTTTAAATAGAATTTGGTAACATTTTTGTGAAATGTTGTTTTATTCAATTGTTTTTATGTTTTTTTTTTGTTCATGAGCATGCACATGTACAGAGTATTTCCTTGTACTGGCATAAAAGACTGGGCGTTCACTCGTTGCTCTCTGCTGCATTTATGTTGAGAGTAAGAATGAGATGCGTAAGCATAAATGCTTGCACATTTATATAATTTGTACAGAACATTAAGCGTCTTGCACTGCTTGGCGAAATGAATCATGCCCTAGCTACTACTCGTTGTGTGCATATTTCGTCAAGAGCAGAGGACTAGTAGTTTATTGCCGACTATGAAATTTCAAAACTCTCTTTAGAGTGTGAGTGAGTGGGATTAGAAGGAGATACTATATGGTGTCTGAAACGATGCAATCACTACGTCACTGTCGCCTACAAAGATGACATGTATCAACAATTCAGGGAAGTAAGAAGCTTAAAACAAAGTTTTTTGTGTCAATTAACGATGGTAAAAATGATTACCATACAATGTTGGCAGTGATGCCAGCCTCCGATGATTGATTTAAACAAAAGTTCTTTTTACATGTTTTTCGTTATTTATGCTGCTGAATAAAACACAATTTGACCCGCGATCGGTAAACAAAAAATATGTCGAGGAACAATTATATATTAAGTAGTTCCTGTAGTAAAATAAATGCCTTAAGAACGGGATTATGTTGCAGTTGTTACAAAGTATTAAGAAGTTGCTTTTGGTAATAAGATGATAGAAATCAGCTTAGAAAAATATCTTTGAATGGTGTGCATGCACAAAGTATAACGTCACGCAAAAGCTAAACGATGTCGAAATTGAAACAGGACTATCGGGTTATTCCGATTTGTTTAGAGACTTTTATATACAAGTGTACGGCAAAGTTTAAGAAGAATGTTACCTACAATAGTAATAAATCTTTTACTACCTAATTTCCTTTTTAGTTATAATAGCTCAAAAAATATTCTGGTACTTCGCCAATCACATTCACCACGTCTGGCAGGACAACGCAGGGCTTACTGTAGAAGCAACTGTCACTATTATGAGTTTGTAAGTTCTTTCAGTTACACGCTTGCCGCATTCAAAGTCTGATCTACCTAGGAAAATATTGTTTAATGACAGGAATATAAACTTATAAACGAATCCAAAGTCATAACGACTTAATATTTTGACTAATTTAAAAGTCTATTAATTTTTTTTCTAAGAATTGCATTTTTTGTCAACAAAATTTTGTTGATTTTTCTGTCTTTTCGGCAATGATTTTGATCGTTTCCCAATTATCTTGTGATTCTAAGTTCTTCCGCATCAGCTTTGAGTTTCCCATTTAATCTGGTAGTTTTTATGTTAGCTGCCAGTATACAGATCTGGTGAACTTCAGTTTCCGCATCAAACAGTTTAACTTTCTCGTTGCAATTTATGAAAAAATCTCACACAAACGAACATGACGTTGGTAGGTATACATTTTTTCTAAGGTGACATTTCTAGAGTAACCGCCGTGGCGTAGAGTGCGACGCTCACACGCAGAAGGTCTATTTTTTATTCTTGGCTGAACACCTCGAATTTTTCAGGGCATCACCTCTTTCGAGATGCTGACAACTCTCAAAGAGTAATAACTGTCTAAGAAAGCTTCTCAAACTTCGCCGTTCGGAGTTGGCAAAAAACTGTAGGTCCCTTCTACTCGTGAGAGAACAGTGGGTTGCACAACACGAGTAAGTTAATGAACAAGTTGGGCCCTGGTCCCCTGCAGACTGTCGCGACATACAATTAATTAATGATATTTTTAGGATATGTTTGTCTGTTAAGAAAAAGAGCAAGCACTTGAGACTTGATGTCTACAAAATTGGGTTTCTGCATTCCTACCTCAACCTAATATCAAAAAGTTCAACTGAAGTACTATCTCCAAATAAACCAACTTCATATATTAGAAGTCGTGCTTGCGTTTGTCCTCCAAAAAGTGACCTATCACTACAAAAGACATGCGCTCTCTAAATCTTGAGCTGCAGGATCTACACGGTATACAAAAAACCGTCGAAATTGTATGTTCCAAAAAACCAGTTTCACTCTATTCTGTCACCAATGTCGTCGTTTTCCCTTTTCTCCGTTTACACGCAAACACGCTTATCCGCATATTCACCGCTTAGAGTACATGCAAATCGGTGTTGTAATTACACGGAATTGCCGCAATTGAAATCGTATGCGGAGCGATTCATTAGAAATCCCCAGATACAGCGCGTATGAGTGAGTGTGAGTGTTGAAGACTGCATGAAGAGGAATAACTTCGCGCAGCCACATGTAGACGACACAAATTGCTGTTCCTCGAAGTGAAAACGAATGAAAGCACACCTTCTTCGTGCTATTTGCCACAATGGTAATTGTTCTTGCGTTGTGGAGGAGGGCGGTGTGTGGTGCTGCACCACTCATCGTTCTGGATTCGAATTATCCCGTCTAACCGCCACGACTTCATCGCAGCAACAACCCTGCCGCAACAACAACGGCAAGGCGAACAAAAAAAGGCGAGCGAAAGTGTTTTGCATTCCTCTTGTGTTCTGCAGATGCCGGGAATACTGGTTTGAGGATAATATAAACAACACAACGTTTCGCTGTCAGATGTGCACGCCCAGCTTCACCATCCGTTTTGGGTTTTGTGTCGCCTCGCCTGAAGCGTCTTCAATTGTTTGGATATTAGCCAGTATTATTGCCAGGATGTTCATTGTTGGGGCGCTCCTGATGAGTAAAACACTTTCAATTGGGGACTCAAAGTTGCAGTTTCAGATGAGTTTTGTATTTTGCTCAGTGTCTATTGTCAAATATTCTGTCCGAAATCTGCGAACGGGTTCTATCCGCCGAGCTCAGACAAGTGAACAGCAGCCGCTGCAAAAGCGAAATGAATACGATTTAACGTGCAAATTATGCAAAACTCCATATAGAGTTGACATGAACTGATAAATATTTATAAAGTTACGTAAGACGCTTTCGTGTTTTCACATTAAATTGGCAAACATTCGGCGACGAGTGTCATGTTGTGCACGGAAATGTAGTAAGCTTGACTGGCAGCATATTATGGGAAATTTTAAAAAGTGATGCCAAATTGGGCTTCATTTGATGGAGCATTAAAAAAAAGAAAAGCGGTGAAAAAATTGTTGTTAGCCTCATTTCATAACAATTACATTCTGTCGCTTTCTTGTTCTGGATTAGTTCAAACGTTTTTTTCCGGCAGTTCGGTTCTCAAGTTTGGCAGGCGAAGCAAATAGACAAACACTAAAAAAATTACTTTTTTCTTCTAACACAAATGGTCTGTTCACATATGCAAATGTGGGTTTGATGTCCGAAAGAAATATCCACATGAAAATTATGCTGACGGCAGTGGCAAAGAGTGATGTCAGAGAAGAACATTCAAAACTGAATCTGGGTTTTGCTTTCGCTCTTCAATAGAACTGGATTTGGAGGGTAGAACTTAGTAAGTCTAAACAACTCATAAACGAGTTTTTTGTTTTGTTTTGATTAAACGAGTTTTACATCTAATAAGGAACGACATCGTTATCTGGATCACTGCTGGAATTTGTTTTTTCGGAATTGAAACCCTATTAAAGCCAGATGGTGGTGCAGGGGGAGAAACGATGCGCAGAATGATTTCGATTTTTTTTAACTTACTACTTTTCCATGTTCTGATTTAAGCACTCATGTGTGGAGCGATGATTATGCACGCCCGTGCGTTGGATCGGCTTGTCAGAAACATGCTCTCAGTATCTTTTTCGCCTTCCTCGTTTAGTCACAAAAAACGTGAGCATAACGAACTCGAATGTTTTTTTAATGAGCGTGGCTAGTGGAAAACAAACTTTGTTCAGAATTTCAAGGGCGGTCGAAATTTCTATCAGTTAGAAATTTTCCTTGGCACAGGGTATCATAAAATTCAAGTTTTTTCTTTTTTTTTTTAAAGATTTTTAAGGATGGCAGCGAAGGGGACTTGCAATAGAGCAATTCTCTATTAGGATGGTGCTAAAAACGACCCATTTTGAATTGAAGCGGTCAAATCGTTAAGCTTTTAATGATATCTGTTCTGAGAAACTGGAAGGATCATTTCTACAGACTCCTTGACGGCCTAAATCCCGCTGTCAGGCAGAATGTTCCTCTCAATTTGAATCCCGCCGACTTAAACGAAGTCAAAATAGCAATGTCGACACTAAAGTTGAATAAATCTGTTGGAGCGGACGGACAATTTATAGGAGCTGAAGATGATCTGTTTGGGTGTATGTACCAGCTCATCTGCAAATATGGTCCGAGAAAAGCGTGTCCGATGATTGAAATCTCAGTGTCGTTTGCCCAGCCGAGGGATCAGCCTCCTCAACATCGCCTATACAATCCTCTTTGCTGTACTGTGTGGGCATATGAAACTATTTGGCAATAACCTGATAGGTCTCTATCAGTGTGGTTTCAGGCCAGGGAAGTCCAGAATTAACCAGATCTTCACTTTATGGCAGATCCTAGAAAAGTCCCAAGAAGTACAGATAGACACTCACCATCTATTTGTTGATTTTAAGGGGGCATATGAGAACGAGCTATACAGAGCCATATCAAGCTTGGCATTGCTACCAGGACGATGACTCTAGAACTCTCGCTGCTACGTCAAGGTCGGTAACGTAGTCAGCGAGACCTTCAATGTCAAAAAAACTTAGCCAAGGCGGAGCGCTTTCATGTGATTCTTTTAAAATCAGATCGTGCGTTGAGAAATTTCAACGTCGAACTTTATGGGCTGTATGGCGACATGCCTTTCTGGAGACAACGCTTGAGATAGCTACTTTATGGAGAATTTGCTGGCGTCACTGCTCCGGTCCGAAAAGTCTTTGAATCTGAGCCGTTGGCACAACGCAACAGAGGATAGCCTAGGTTGAGGTGGCGCATATACATAAGTGGAAGAGGACCTCAACCTACTTGGAGTGCTTTCGCGAGATCGTGCTGGTGCGAGAAAGAAAGTTTAATCTTATGCCATCAAACCTGTACAGTCAGATCTGAAGCTCTTGATGTTATTTAAAAAACTCGCGCACTTTCATTACTACCTTTGGCTTGAATAGCAGAGATGGTCAAGGTGTTAATCTTGTCACTTAATTCGCCATTCCCTTATTTCAAGCCAAAAGAAACCGTGATGACGGAGAAAATTTCAGCGTTTTATTTCAGTTCATATGTTGATAATTTTTGCTTGTTAATTGTATAATAATAATTTATAGCCCGACAGTCCACAGGGGGTCCAGGTCTGTGCGCGCTACTGTTCTCTCACGATAGAAGGGACCTACAGTTTTTTACCGACTCCGATCGGCGAAGTTTGAGAAACTTTCTTAAAAAGTTATTTCTCTTTGAGTTTTGTCAACAGCTCGAAAGAGGTTTTACCGTGAAAAATTTGAGGTGTTGATCCGGTAATCGAACCTAAACCTTCGGCGTGTGAGCGTCGCACTCTACCCACTACGCCACGGCGGCCACTGCTATTTGCATAGTTCCTTTTAAAGGTCAATATTTTCCTCCCAAATGACAGATTCCCTTTCTCGCATTCTCTTGAATACCAGCAAAATCCCCTCTATTTGACGTTTATTTTTCTTTTTTATTTATCAAAAACTGTCAGTGCTGAGCTTCACAAGCTTCTCTTCATTTACAGTTTACGACACAAGTGTTATGCATCTCACCTTCTTAAAACTAGTCGTGTACATTAAAGGGCCTACTCCACTTAAGCAACATTCATCCCCATCCAAAGTTATCCACTTAACGAGCAAATTAACACCAGTTGCCTCATCTCACAGCATCAATCGAAAAAAGACAAAAGTTTCCTTCAAAAACGCATAACCTCAACACTTAAGCCCTTGCTCTTGCACTTCGCAATCAACAAACCTACAAGACCTTCCAAAAGTTAATTAAATTCATCTTAAGTTCGCAAACAACCAGTTATCCCGGCCCCAACTTGAGTCCGACGCAATGCACTTGGGGAAACCCATTAAAAGTGCACTAACAACGTTACGTGCGCGTTAGTGTTTCACTCTAGCGCGAGCCTTAAACTGTGAAGGAGAAAATGTTATTACTCCCCTTCCCCTGCCACTTCGCACCCTCACTGGAAATTGATAAACTCTATTTTGCAGCAGCACCAATACCCCCAGCAGCAGCAGCAGTAATTCAAGCAAGTTATTCATACTCAAATCTACTCTTAGCGCATCCGGCGCGCGGCACTCAACAGACGAATCTTTATGTTTGCTTAATGATTTCTCATTTCAAGTACGAGTACGTTGCCGCTGCCGTCACCACCTCTGTTGCCGCCACCGCCACCAACCTTCGACCATTGATTCATAGACCAGAAGTTGCTGTCGATGCTGTGCCGATGTCGAAGAAATCTCATTGCAGAGGTGAAAGTTTTCTCTTCTATCCAGAAACTAAGCCAAATCCATGGAATCACGATATTCAATGGATCGAAGTCCCTGCACCTCACCGCCACCGCCGGCAGGGTGGATGCTTCTTAATGGATTAAGATTGCCAATGATGTGAGAGGCGGTTCGTTTCCGCATCCAGTTTTCGCTAATGAAATGAAATATCTGCAGTGAATGGTAGAAGTGCCGGCACACAGCCTGCAGCTCACAAACACACACATCTTCAACAGCACCCGCAGGTCGTGGCGTACCTGAGCAATGAGACGCCTGGAACCTATTTATCAGCATTTGGATCGCATTTGGCCGCAATAAACTCATAAATAAAAGGAAATTCCTTGTTAAATAATGAGACCGGCGCCATAAATCATTGCTCCTGATGCGTTGGCGCAAGCCGTGGCACTTAAACGCACAACCACTCGGATTCTTAAGGCAGGGCATCCTGCAGCCGGAAGCAGACAACCGTTCGCCCTCTCATGTGCGTCAATCGCAGGAAGCCACGTTCAGTGATGAATGGCTGAGGAAATTTTTGGGAACTTCCAGAAACTTGATTGGGCTTGATTAGTATCTCGGACTCCGATAAGGTGGGCAATAAAGTTCAATCTGATGGCACTGTCAAAGAGATTCAAAGCCGCACGGGGGAGACGGCGAATTGAAATGCCTGACAAACAAGACCTTTTAAAACGGAATGTGTTTTCTTTTATGGCGTTCCGTCAGACCAACGCCCACGGAGTGTGTTAGAGCACATTTCAGAACGGACCGGTAGAATGCATACATCGTTTTCGGTGTTCATTTGCGCCTGAGAAGTGGGGTGTGGGCACACGGCTAGTGCATAAATAGAATTGAATCACTTTAAAATGCAATAAAATCTGTATGGAAATATGGGACACGAGATCAAAGGGACGCGGGTGACACCCTTCCTGGTGGCGAGTGACAGTAAAAGTTATAAATTTTGTTGCAGGCATCTTGTCCAGCTAAGAGCAGATGTTAGTCAACTCTAACTGAGTGGCGGTGTGGATGTTTTTATGCGATTCTTGTCTGAATTCTTAGCACGTTTATACGCTGATAGTTTTGTCATCATGATGAGTAAACGTGAAAAGTGTGATGAGCATGGTAACATAAAAATTTAATTTAAGAAAAAAACATTGAACCTCAACGGTGGGTTTTGTACAATGGGCTGCCAAGTGCAGAAATCTCTGCATCAGAAAGCATGTTTTTGGGAAACTTATTAAAAGATTTACTCTTTGTGCTTTTAACTTCTCCAGTGAGTTAACATTTTCGTTTTTTTTTTACAGTGTTTGGGATTACTAAATTGTATACTAAATATTTTTCACAGATGTCATAGCAAACAAGCAAAAAAAAAAATAATGGCTCGTTCACAACAAATGTTCCCTATCGAAACATTTGTATCCTGACGCTCACTTCATACCGGTATACCTGGTATAAAGTGAAACTTATTTGAAGACCCATTAAAGGTGTGGATTGTGTTTAAGCTTTTATAGCCTCTTGGAACTTTAAAACTTATGGATTTAAGGGTTAAAACAATATTTTGTAGGATGTCCTTTTAAGCCTGTTAACCTACGTTAAACGTTTAGTGGAATACCGAGGCAACACAAATTACACAATTTAAGGATGCTTGGTTCTATTATGCATTATTAAATTTTTTAGAGAACAAGACTATTTCTTCATGGAACGAAATAACTTTGTTCTGTAATCTATTGCCCATTTCGAGCAATGATCTTTTGCCATCTTTCAGGCAGCATCATAATTCAACGTTCATAAAACTAGGTTTTTATCAGCTAAAAACTGAACTAGGTAAGGAGTTTTGCAAAGATCGAAATAAAAAGGAATCAGATGGTGCAAAGGACTATATGATGGATATAGCAAAACATCCCAACCAAGTTCCAATCATTTTTGCCGAGTGACCAAGTGTGTGTGTGGTCTTGCATTGTCATGATGGAATGCGACACTTTTTCGATTTGTCAATTCGGGGTGCTTTTCTTCAACTGCATTGTTCGATTTTGTTAATTGTTGAATGTAGACATCTGAATTGATCGTTCGGTTGGGCGGTATAAGTTTGATGTAGACCATTTCTCTGTTATCCCATCAAACTGATAACATACAGCTACGAGCAACTAATTACAAACGATTATAGTATACAGTTAAAACCGCATTTAAATGAAACACAGTATAGTTTTATCAATAGGAGAAGTTGTTTTTATGTAGTTAAGGGCAATTTAGCTATTATCTTTTTTGCAACACTGGTTTAAGCAGCTGGAGCACGTTTCGTGTTTTGATTCACTGTTAAACATCTTCAGTTTGGTCTATAATCTAACTATGAATCGTCTTACAAACGAAGAACGCTTGCAAATTATTGAATTTTATTATCAAAATGCGTGCTCTGTTAAGAAAGTTCATCGCCGAAAAATTGTGTTCAGCGATGAAGCTCGTTTTGGCCCAATGGTTACGTAAATAAGAAGAATTGTTGTTTTTGGAGTGAATATCAGCTATAAACATTGCAAGAGCTACTAATGCCTCTAGAAAAAGTCACAGTTTGATGCGGGTTATGGGCTGGTGGCATCATTGGACCGTACTTCTTCAAAGTTGATGCAAATCCTAACGTAACTGTGAATGGTGAGCGATAAAGTGAGATGGTATCCAACTTGCAAGAGCTTGACTTGCATGCCAAGTGGTTTCAACAAGACGGTGCCACATGCCACACAGGACTTATTGAGAGGCGAGTTCGGTGAACATTTTATTTCACGGTCGGGACCGGTAAATTGGCCGCCTAGATCGTGCGATTTAATGAATTTTGACTATTTTTTGTGGGGCTATGTTAAAGTTTATGTCTATACAGACAAGCCCGCTTCAATCGACTCATTGGAAGACAACATTGAAGCATTTATTCGTGAGATACCGGCCGAAATGCTGGAAAGACTATGCCAAAATTGGACTAAGCGGATGAACCATTTGAGGCAAGAAATAATCTTCAAACATTAAATTATAAAATATATGAATATCGATTCAAATAAAGATTTCATGCATTTTTCTGAATTTTATGTGTGTTTTTTTTTTAAAAACTTTCCTATAGCTTTTGAAAAATCACCCTTTACATTTTCTAGTGAAGAAGCTTTAAAAATAAGATTAACATTAAAAGCTTTAAATTAAAGTATTATATTCTTTGGTCAACAACAAAAAATTCAAGGAGCATATAATTAGAAATGATATGGGAAGTCAGGAAAAAAACTTCATAAGATAAATTCTGTTTATATTATATGAATGCTATCAAAACATCCATTTATTAGAAGTAAATCCCATTTAAAGTTTCGATTACACAAACTTTACCAAACAATTTGGAGTAGCTTTTACGAACGCATTGTGTTGAATACACACAAGATGGCTGACGATTACACGAACAGTGGGCAATTTACGAGTGTTTGACACTATTGGGGGCAAAAATTGACGAATTACACGGCATCTTGCCAATTTTGGACGGGAAACGTGAGTAAAATGAGACTATGTTCGATGTTACGCAAATAACTTTCATAAATTGGGGTTTTTTCTACAGGAACAATAAACTTTTATTCAATATTGAGTAGGGTAACCCGTTTGTTTGGGTGGTCGCCGTGTCGTAATGTGTAGAGTGCGACGCTCACACGCCGAAGGGTCTAGGTTCGACTCCCAGCTCAACATCATTTTTTCGAATTTTTTACGACACCACCTCTTTCGAGCTGCTGACAACACTCAAAGAGTAATAACTGTCTAAGAAAGCTTTTCAAAAAAACTGTAGGTCCCTTCTACTCGTGAACAACACGAGTAGTTGATGAGCAAGCTAGTCCCTGGTCCCCCTTTGGACTGTAGCGCCAACAATTATTATTAACCCTTTTGTTTTATAACTGCTTTGCAACAATACTCATGGACTTCATTAGAGAACCAAGATTCCTTTACTTTTTCGAACAATTCGTTTATATTCGATTTTATTTTTTTGGCTTAGGCTAGATTTTGCATCACTCCATAAGTGTTCGATAGGGTTGAGATCGGCACTTGAACATGACAAATTAAAAACATCGATGGAATGATCAGTGAAAACATTTTGGTTAACTTTGCAGTTTGTTTTAAATCGTTGTCTTGCTGAAATTTCCAAATACCTGGTAAACTTTCTTCAGCCCATGGTTCCAAAACGTTTGACATTATGTCGTCGTATTTCTCTTTCGCGAGGATGCCATTCCAAGAGAAGCATCCCCACACATTGATCGATCCTCCACCATGCTTAGCAACGTGAGGTGTATTTTGAATCGAATTCATGTCATTTGGGTCTTCTTACGAATCGCCTACTATCTGGTTTATTAAAGTTTATTTTGATTTCGTCGCTCCATAACATAAATTTCGATTGTTCTGTTGTCCAGTCAAAGTGATGCCGAGCAAACTCAAGATGTTGGTTTTTCTTTTTTGATTTCCTATGGATGGTAACCATTGGATTCTTTCGCGCTATACTTACGCGACGTCCAGCTTCGACTAATCGCCTTCCAATAGTCCAGATAGATTTTGATGAGTTTATTTTATTTTCGAATTCTTGTTGAATATCTGTTGCACTTGTTTTTGGGTCATTTTAGAGAGTTTTATTATTTTGCGATCGTCTCAAATGGTGATTTTTCGTTATTTTTACTTCCTCGGTATGTTGTCGTAAGTCCCATATTGCTCAAAATGTTTTATTGCGTTAAATACTTTATTCTTTGAGCAGTCTAAGTGATCAACAATTTCTTTATACGACATAACAGACCTTCTTAATTCAAAATAGCTGTCCGATCTACTGGAAAACTGTTTGCAGATTTTTGCATTTTTAGGGAGTTGCTAACGATAAATTGAATGTCAAAGAAAATAACTCTGCTGGAATGTATTAACACTTACCGAAATTAAAATTCAAAAAAATATTTTTACCGGTAACTCTAAAACTCTTTGTTTCTAATTCTTTGTGTTTACAGTTTTTTGGAAAAAACTTGCAGTTAAGAATTTCAGTGAGAATAAACACTAGACGAACAAATTGATCAGGGGTGTAAAAAATTACGAAACATAGCTTTAGGGTGAATGATCAATGATCGGTGCATCGTTTCTCATTAGTTACCCGTAGCTGTTACTTTCTTTTGATGAATATCAGCATTTGATGTTGTTTAAACTCGCTCACCTGGCGTAGAGCAAGATCTTTTCCGAATGAGAAAGCTATGAACAACCCTTCTTTCTTTGCTAGTTATCAATCGTTTTAGAAATTTATTACATTTCTTTAGCAAATCGCAGATGTCAATGCGTTGTGTTAAATGATTTTCTTTCAGTTAAAGAGCAAAGTTGTTTTAAGCGATGCATGTATGTAATACCAGAGGGTTCTCTGCAATCTCACGTCTTATACCGTGTCCATCCGAATCGATTATTGCTTTGATTTGGTCGTCATCAATTTCAACTGGACGACCAGAGCGTTTTTCATCTTTGAGTAAAAAATCACCAGAACAAAATTTAGCAAACCAATTCTGATACTGAAGTTCTTTTAAAGCTTCATTACCATACCATTTGTGAGCTTGCGATGCGTGTTTTCTTTGTCGGAAATAAAAAAGCTAAATATGACGAAAATTTTGTTTTTGATTTTCCATTTTTCAACAGACACCAAACAAAAAGTATTCAACCGATTAAACATTTTTTTTTACACATTGACAGTTGAAGTAGCAACTATCAAACAACAAAATGTACATAAAAATTCAACTAAAGCCGTCAATGGGTGGAATCCGCAATTACTTAGTTGTCGTTCCAATAGTTGTCAAATTTGCCCAATTTAATCTTTGTTCTTCTCTTCAGGTTTAAAACTTTATTTATAAATAAGGGATCATAAATAATAATAATTGTGTGGCGCGACAGTCCACAGGGGAACCAGGGTCTAGCTTGCTCATCAACTACTCGTGTTGTGCGCGCTACTGTTTTATCACGAATAGAAGGGACTTACAGGTTTTTTTTTGTCTCTTAGACAGTTATTACTCTTTGAGTGTTGTCAAAAGCTCGAACGAGGTTGTGCCGTGAAAAATTCGAGGTGTTCAGCCGGAAATCGAACCCAGACCCTTCGGCTTGTGAGCGTCGCACTTTACCCACTACGTCACGGCGGCCACGGGGTTCACATTTATCGAGGCTACTTAATTTCAATCTTTCCCCTTTTTATCCGAAATTGCAGGCAGAAAACATTTTCTGACATTTTCTTCTTTGCGTAGTGCTGCAAACTGGGGTGAACTCAGACCTCAACCAACCTGCTTCCACCCAGAAAGATCTCACGCCAGCTGCGTTCAGTTGCGCACTGCAAGTTGGTTAAAGTACTCCTCGATTTGTCTGTTCCATCACAGCCTAGGGCATTATTTGTTGCGTTGCTTTAGTGGCTGGTACTAGAAGACTTTTCGGCCCGAAGCAGTGGTGTCCATACGCTCAACGAGGCCTCGACATATAAAGCGCTATATGCGAAAATGCTTGATCAAGCGCATGTTGCCGTACAGCCCATAGAGTTCGTTGTTGAATCTTCTCCTCCAAATGGCATCAACGCAAAAAGGATCAAAAATCGAACGCAGAACCTTACTCTCGAAAAGACAAAAGGCTTCCTCGTTCCACTTTAGTTACTTCCAAGGCTTAGTCTATTAAAAGAATGCTCTATTACTCAACTGCCACTTGAGCCCAAAGAAACAGCGACTGGAAAAAGTCTTTCTGCGTTTTACTTCGGTACTGAAGTGTGACCTTGTCGAAGTCATTATTCTTTTCTCAATCTCCTTAATTTCCTGCAACCATCGCTTTGATTTGCCTGCCCTTAAAAAAAAAGCCGATGGAATTCCCTTGAAAAAAGTAATGTTCGATTTGTGATTGCAAGTGTGGTAGGCTGTATTTCTGACATATTTGCTAAGGTTGTCATAAATAAACCATACTCTACATTTTTCCAAGAAGTTCCTCACATACAAAACGTTTGTGTCTGTTTATTTTTACAACAAAAATTATTTCAAGGTTATCCTTTTCTAACACCAAATGAGATTATCTCACTTCAAATTAAACAAAACTTGTGAAGATAGAACGAAATATAAAATCGAAGCGTTAAAGGTAAGTTTTTTTTCTCGACCGTCTCTCTACAATTTTTGACGCTTGATGCTTCACATTATCATAAACCCACTCTTCCCATGGAGCCAACTTAATCGTGAGACATTTGTTAACAACGTCCGCAGCCGTCAATTTCCATCTTAGAGAATTGAGACTGTTCCCAACAGTGTCAACGGACCATAATTTCTTTGACTTTGTCCTCTCTTTCTGTCAGTGGCATCGATTTAACAATAGTTCACACCCAATTTGTAAATAAACAGATAAAGGAAACGAACAATGTATTCGTTTTGGTATGTGCCGCCTAACCGATGTGAGTGTCGTGTCGTGTTCGATATATCGACTTCCAGTGTACCGTTATACGCGATCATAAACAATAAAACATGTGTTTCAGCGGTGTGAAGGCACATTCAGGTTTCAATGATTTTATTGCAACAGCGACGAAAAAATGTGGAATGTTAAAACACCAATAAAACTCACAGGCGCACAGAAAAACGTGATTTTGTTCCATTTATCCGGGTCTTGACGAATTTGTCAGCCGCAGCGTCGGATACCTTCGGTCGAAATGATTTACACGATTCATTAAAAATGGAATTTATTGTATGATAATCCAGAGAGGTTGAAGAAGTGGTGCGCGACATATCTGGCCGTTGGGGAGATCATTTTAAATTTATCATGAATCCTACGCTTTATAGGAATTTGTCGTAGTTGTAGGCCCTTCTCCAAAGAGGGTGATTTATTGATTAACTTCTTCTAAAACCCCATTGTCCTGCACTGCCATGTGCAACAATTAATGAAAGTGGAACAGACAGACCCAATTAAGAAAAATTCATCCAGACAATGCGTCATTTCCAGTTCGTTCCAAGTTGGCTGCTTGTGTTCCCTTTGTGCGGCATTCGGGCACGCAGAAGCATCTTCTGCAAACCGCCAAATGGCGAATCGGAGCGGCATAGACAATACGAGAGTTCCGCATTTTATGCACAATTACAGCATATCTAGGCAGTTTGCACAAAAGTGTCATTTCATTATTCATGCATGGATTCCAGTGTGTGCGGTACTTCATACAATACTACGCATTGTGCATCTAGGCGGTGGCGTTGGCGGCGTTATTCTGTTGTGCATTCTGTGTTATTGGAACGCGCGCATAGATGCAGCTACATCTACACACGTTGTCGCTGGAGCGGATGACGACGACGACGGCAGACACGTGATGATGCAGCCCGTTGTTGTCGTTGCTATCGTCGTCGGCGGCATGACATCATTGCAAATTAATAAAAATTTCTTTTTAAATGAGCTTGCGAGCTGAGCATACGTGAGTGCTATAACAGCAGTGGGCTTCAGCGAGCTGTATGACGTTAGTCAAGCGTTTTTGCCTCACCTTATGCGGGTAACTGCTTCGGGGAAGCGCAAAAAGCAACATTAACCGAAAGACCTCAAGTGCAGGGTTGAAGGAGAGTCACATCATAATAAAGTGAGCTCACCTGTGGGCATGAATACTCATCTGTCATTCACTCGAGATGGAGGATATTAAGAAGGGCAATGGCAGCATAAATGTTTGATGACATGCCTCCATTCAGATGGAGGAAGTGTAATGAAAAATTGCCATTCCGGAGCCTGCAAGGGCCCGCTTGGTTTGTTTTAATCAAATTAAAAATTGAGATTGTGAAACGCACCGAATGTGCTTTCACCCCAGACCAATAAGAGTACTGTCAACTGGCGTAGGGCAAAAAATATTTAATGTTTGCTGAAAAGGAGGAAGTCGCAGAGATGGATTGGATGCGTCGCTGTGAGTTAATCATCTTTTGCTTTATTTGGCAAGGCGGCGATGAAGCAATTGAGTCGACTCTTTAATTGTCACCGTACTTTAATTTGACGATGAAACCCGGGATGGGAATGTTCTTTTAACGATCCTTCAGCCTACACAATCTCGCTTTGTGTTTGAGAACAGTTCTCACAGTCTTTATTGGGAATCAATGAAGGAAGAGGAAATTGGCGGTTTTTATGAAAGGCATCGTACGTTGGCCTATAAAATTTCTGTAATTAATCACGAAGATCCGCGGTGTTGCCTTTTAACATTATTTTGAGGCGAAAAAAAAAATTGTGGGTGGATTGAGGAAACATGACAAAGTCAGTCATTGAAATAAGATGTTGAACGGAGAGGACTCTGTCTATAGAAAACATGCCTTTCTACGACTTTCGATGAAGTTTTGATGAAGAAACAAGTAGTTCTTTAACCTATCAAGCCATTGGACTTGATATTCTGTAAATTCGAAATTGCGTTTTGACAATCTGCGCTGGAGCTAAATGTCTGTTCATCGAAGAAAAATTATAGCAAAGATAAACCCTTTGTAAAGACAGTGGTGGTAGTGGTCGCCGTGGGGTAGTGGGTAGAGTGCGACGCTCACAAGCCGAAGGGTCTAGGTTCGTCTCCCAGCTCAACACCAATTTTTCGAATTTTTCACGGAACTACCTATTTCGAGCTGCTGACAACACTCAAAGAGTAATAACTGTCTAAGAAAGCTTCTCAAATTTCGCCGTTCGTATTTGGCAAAAAACTATAGGTCCCTTCTACTCGTGAGAGAACAGAAGCGCACAAGATGAGTAGTTGATGAGCAAGCTAGGCCCTGGTCCCCCTTTGGACTGAAGCGCCGACAATTATTATTAAGGACACTTTGTACTCTTCTTATTTTTCGACATTCTAAAGAATATACGTTTAAGACAAGTAATATTTATGGCACAATACATGTACCTTCAACACTGTCTGGTTTGGTGAAGGTGTCAGTTACTTCAGAAATTATGTTCATTTCATTTGAAGAAAAATCTAGACTGTTATTGTTCTGTATATTGCCTTGCTGGAATGTCGTGATTTTGGTTTTAAGGATTCTATCCACTCTTCAATGTTTTTTACTTCGTGACTCTGACGTTGTATAAAACACAGAGCTGAAGAAATTCCGTTTTTTCCCTATTTTTCTGAATCCTGGAAAAAAAATCGACCTTGCTAGGTGTGTACAAAAAATATATCAAATATTAATTTCTATTTTGGTCCTCTCAAAGTAGTCCCACTCAAATATAATACACTTGAGCCAGCGTTTTTTCTAAACTTCGGAGCTATTCTGACATGCAATAGCTCCTCCGGTACGCCCTTGAAGTCTCTCAGCGTTTCAGTTTTTATTTATTCAATCATTGTAAAACGCTGTCCGTTCATGGGTCTCTTTTAATTTGGAAAGAAGAAAAAAAAGAATTGAAGAAAAAGTCGCAGAGGTCCAAATCTGATGTATACGGTGGCTGAAACATTATTAAGGTCCTTTTTGCCGGAAAAATTACAAGCAGGTTCATTAATAATAAAAATATTAAGAGTAATCGAAAAGAAAAGTCAGCAAAACATTTACATTTGATCGGACTTGGGGTAGTTTTTTGGCCTTCTGGGCTCTTCCATTGAGACGATTTGACATTGATTTCGCTGTCATAACACTCGTATACCCATGATTATTCAACAGTTATGAGTCCTTAAGCAAATCTGGATCGGCGTTCACGTTATTCACCAATTCCTGAGGGATGCTCATGCGACATTTTTTTGATCAAAATTCAGTAATTTTTGAACGAACTTCGTTGCCACACGCTTCATGGCCATTATTTCTGAAAAAATTGTACGACATGTCTTCACAATCTTAAGTTATGAAGACATACAGCTCCTGTGGAAAGTATTTGCATCTGTTTGAATGAATTTAAAAAAAAAACATGACAGTAAATATAAAACAAGTTGGCCTGTCATTTACTAATCTAACCACACTTTTGTTGGAAAATACAGTTCCTGATGAGCACTCTTTCAATATTGAACGAGATGTTAATGTTAAGTTTTGTTTTTTAAGTTTTTAAGATAAAAAATGCTAAAACTAAGTTCAGACGACCGCCAGATTGGCAAATATTGCCAGATTTGTCCTTCTAAATATTGCCCCAAATGTCTTACAATCTTTTTAACTCAAAATTTCGTCTGATGCTGTATGGACATTGTCAGATGCTGTAAGATTCTTAGGGCAATTTTTGCAGTCACAGTATTTGACAATATTTGCAGACCTGGCAATCGTCTGAACATAGCTTTAAAGGTGTATATTAAAATTAGGGAAAGTTTACATGCATTTCCTGAAATGAATGCAATTGAACAAAAATACAATTTAACACACCATACTTGTTTAAATTTGTCTGGAGACACTGTAACATATTTAGAAAACCAGGTTCCTAAAAGTCAGGTGAACAGAATCTAGTAACATTAAACAGGAAAAGCATGTTACTGACCGCAAAAACCAAATCTCCGTGCATCCTATGTCTTAATTTCTAAGGATTTCTTGCGTCATGTATAAGATTACATCAACCGATAAACGGACGCCTTCAGTAACTTTTCTAATAGTGATTCGACGATTCTCTATAAAAATTTTGGGTATGTGCTGTGGCGTCCCGGGGAAGCGTCCTTATTCACTTCTTCTGGACGTTCTATGAAAAGTTGGTATCATGTATTACCATTTTCTGACTCAGAATAAACTCACCGTGTGACATTGTCAACATTGAAAAACAAACACTTAAAGTTTTTGAGCACTTAATTCCTTTTTTCACACAAAGTTGGATGGAAATTCTTTGATACAATTTTTTCGCCGAACACGCAAAACACGTCAAAATTGTATGCCTGTCACAAACAAGATATACTATATAGTTGGGACTGTAAACATGTATTCGTTATAACGTTATAGAAAAAAAATTGTCCATCGTTTTCGAAATTTAGCCTTCGCATTATATTTTGATAATACCTCTATCAGACAAAACTGCGACTGCGATTGATAGAATGTTAGACTTCTTTTTGGGTAGTGTATTTTTATTTAATTCCGCATTCTAAAAAAATGGTAAGAAACATTTATCACACATTGCAAGCCAGTAGTCAGTAGCCAGTAGTAAAGGTGTCATTTGCGCTTTTTTTAAGTTCAAGAAAAACCTTAATTTTTTTTCTTCCTGGAATTTAGGCTCCCCCGTCGTTAAAATCGCAACATCCTTTTTTATGGAAAACATTCTTCAAGGCGATGAAATTTACATATGACTCTTTTAATTTATACTTTATTTGCTACACGTCCCTATTCTTCGGGGTCTTTACATGGACTGCTTAATATGAGTTTATCCTACTCTGACCAAACCGGCAATCCTCTCTCTGTGGTATGTGTGTGTCCTAATTACTCTTTGTGCTCATTTCTTTTATTTGATATTATTCTACTACAATACTTAATTTATTTGCTATGTTTAGTTATTTGTGATTGAACCCTAGATACATTTTTATATAACATGCTTTTTTAGGAATATGCTTTGCGACTGCGATTGTTCTGGATTTAACTTTTAGGGGATGTCGTGATTTTGGGTTTCCGGGTTTTATTCACTCCCAAATTTTTCACTTCGGCACTCTATACTTTTATTTATTATTTTTCTTCCTGAATTCTATATACTTCAAATCTGCTGGCATCCGGAATTCCATCCCAGCTGCTTTAGAAGCAGTGGTAAATTCTTGAATATCAAAATTGTTGCGAGAGACGGGTGGATATTCAAGTGACAAAGAACTGTGCCTTTCTCTTCCTCTTCTGAACAAACACAACAGAAGACGCTTTACTTCACGTCAACCTTTTTCTCACCCGGAAAGCGCTTCCCAGTCAATACGTGTGCCGCATATGCTGAGGTTCAGTTCTCAGGAATATCATTCGTGGTGCAGCTGATTTACTTGTGCGGCAGGGCGATAACATATATCAACTCCTTGCATACAAACCAGAACTATCTTCCACATGTACGCAATTGTGGGAGGACTCTTTCATCCAACTTGACAGAGGTATATTGAATTAAATGGTTGTGATTTAAAATGCATTTTTAGAAATTCAGAGTTTGTCCTTGTAAGGTTGATTGATTTAATTTGCAAAATAACCCTAACCTTTCTAAATAACTCCCAAAAAACAGCAATTCCTGAATCCAGTTTTACGCATGACACCCCTTGTGCATTGAAAATACCAATAGTTGCTCAGCAGCTTTCGACATTATTTGTGCCTCCATGTCATAGTAGACAGCTGGAGTAATAAATGTTTGTCATCAGAGAGGTTTCTATTTATGAATAAATCCCAAACCGTCCAAGGAAGCGAAGAATGGTTATATCATGCTCTTTGCCAGTTCTGTTTATGACGTCGGCTACAAACTTAATAGATATTTTGTAAAAACTACTCAAAACTATTAATTTATTCAAAATACCTTCGTAAATTACATTTTTACTACTTAACTGAGATTCTAATCTCCATCGGCATCATAAAACATGCCATCAACGCCAAAGTTTCATCCAGTTTCAACTAACTTGAAACGGTAAAGTTTGTGAAATCGATATTAAGTGACAGGTGTGGACAGATCAGCATCGAATTTTGGTGCGTTTTGATGGATCTTTCTCCACTTAGAAGCAGTCCGCATTTAAATACTCGTGTATTGATAATTTAACGAAAGTTACGCGTTTATAGTAGTCAGCCAGTGTAAATTTTTTCTCTCTTAATGGTTTTTATTTTGTAGCTGCATATGCCCGCCTCATTGGAGTAAGTGACATCAGTGAACATCGTTACCTTAAACTTTCTATTTTTTGAACCCAGTTATTAGCTTGTTAATCGGCCTTAACATTCTGTTCACCTTTGGACAGATGCATTTGTGCGGGGCAAGGGTGATGACCATTTTTCGATGTAAGGTGGTGCAACAGTGATACGAATAATGGCTTTTGTACCGAAAAAAATAATTTTCAGGTGACACAACACAACTTTTGGTGTGACCTAGCCCTTAGGTGGTGAGGTGAAAACAAAGACTTACGTCTGAATTTTGAAAGATTGAAAAGAAAAGTTTCTGCAGCATGCGTGCAGTCCGTCTGTAGTTCACTTATCATAAACAAGTTCAAAGTTGTCACAGTCCAAGATTTCTCCAGTTGGATGAAAAGATTTGAATCGGAATTAAGTTGTAAAAAGCACTCATCATACATATTTCGAACACGGCTAAGATTTGACACATTTAAACAGCTTAACGACGCACTTCCGGCAATTATGACTTCATGTTAGCTCATCATAAAACAGTCTTCTGTCGGACACAGCCACACACATGCACAAAGGTGGACGTCGTGTTGACTTTGCTAGTGACTGTGATATGGTATTTTGCATGCTCTTTCAAAAAGCGTTCACCTCACTACCACACTTCACTCGATCTTCAACCGCATACGGAGATTGTGCGATAGTTCCTCCAAGAAATTAACCTATTTTCTTATTATCGAGCACTTTTCGATTGCCCACTTTGCACGGCTGGGGAGGCAGAGAGAGAGAGAGAGAGGGGAAAAAGAGTGTGAGGTGTTCAATTCCATCAAAAAAAATGACGAGCTCGACCAGGAATGTTCTTGCCGATTTCAATGGCAGAGCGGAACAATCACGTCCGTCGAATAAAGGCAATAACAGACACAATAATGGAACAACAGAACGCACAGCCTAAATCAATTATACCACAACACTGCGATAAGCATTCGGCCTTGTTCCAGACACTTCACTGCGCCACCTCGCTCACCGTCTGGGTGTCTGCCTATCGGACGGTCGACCTGTTGCCTACCTGCCTTTCTGGTCCCAGCATGTGCGGCGCGCCGATCAAAATTTCGATCAACCGATGGACTGCGATTGGGAGCGAATACTTTGTTTCTCCCTCATCTCGGCGCGCTGTAATTATGAGGTATTTACCTTGGAGGAGATTTCAGGCATCTCGTTTTGCAGGTAGAAAGGCAATGTTTTCAAGAAGAGAGCCACCGATGACTGATGCAGGGCCGGGGGTGGCTTTCAATGAGCCGTCATACAACCTGGTAAGTGGGTAATCGTCAAAGATGAAATAATTTCACGTCCTACGGCGGCATCTGGCCGGAGTTGCATGAGTCATCGACTGCCCGAGAGGACAATTGTAGGCCAATCTGCTGAACGTGTGCGCGGCCGTGTATGTGTCTGTGTAGGGGGGATTTGGTTGAGTTAATTTATGCGGGTCAAGGTGGGAACGATACAACTCCAAGCAGTAGATCAAGTCGAAGCAGACTGGTGAGAGGGACGAGAGGAGACGGTTTGGAGATCTTTGGGTTTGATTAAATACCAGCGGCCGCAGCCATTGCAAGGTCCTACTATGGATCAGTGATCTTAAGATAATACGACACGATCCATCCCGGCGCGACGCTTTGAAGCATTGCCGACAGCGAATTCCTGCTGTAAGAATGGACATCAGACATATGTGTGGCTCTCAAGGTTCGCGGGCGGGCGATATCCTCTCGCAAGAGCAGGTGATCGACTTCAGAGCTGGAGTGGAATAGTAAACAACTTGATTTATTGACACGCAAATAAAATGTGCTGTATTTACGCAATTCAGTCAAGTTGCTTTATGACAATAAACTTTGGTCATGTGTGTAGTTGGTGGGTAGGGATTGGATAAGCTGGAGAGTTGAGAGCTATTTGAGTTAATAAACACCGCATTCCTGGGCAAATATGCCTGCCCTCCATTGTTTCCTTTATTGTTCCACTTTTTGTAGCGCTTTGTAAGAGTCTTTTGTTTCAAGTTTAGAGGAGGAGATGGTTTTTGAATGCCTAGTATTATAGAGATGGTAACGCACAAAAAAAAAAAAAAAACAAATTTTTCACGCTTTGGATGTTAACAAACATTTGACTTGTCACAAATTGAGATGTTCTAAAATGGATTACTTCTATTGTAGTGCGTCCTATGTGGGGATTTTTCCTTTTACTTGTTCTTCGCAGAAACCTAGTTGGAGTCGAATGATGGTTTGCATAGCATAAACCGTAACTTACGCTTTATAAGTGTGGAATGTAGTCTTAATTGAAGCGAGTACAGCATGTCAACAAGAGAAATCTATAGAAAATTTATAGAAAATCTTTTTGGCCCAAAATCTGTCTCATCTGCAAGAAAACAGTTGCTTGGGAGTTGGCCAATTTTAAAAGCATGATATGAAAGTTTAATTAGGAAGCCAGATGGTATCACCCTTGCGAAAGTTTAGGCGATCAAACCACAAGATTAAAATGAACCGCCTTAAAAACATTTAGTGTCATTTAGGTTTGTGTTTCGATCTTTTCCTCGTCGTGTTTCCTTAATCTCTTCAGATCGAGATATTCATGATATCATCGGTATTTATATATATTTTGTTTTCACTTGAAAAGCCTCTTGATGTAAATATGTGATTTCTCTGAATGCCGTCCATCCCAAATGTCATTTTTTTGACTCAGTTTTGAGTTTCGTAGAGGTTTGTGGTTTATTTGCGCGTGTTAACATACATTAATTAATTGAATGGCGATTTAGCGCCCAAGGGTCTAGGATAAACCTATTTTAGCAACTACTCGCGCTGTGGGTACGGCTGTTCTCTCAGCAAATCGGAAGGGGTGGTGCCGTGGAAGCATACGAGATCCAGGGTCTTGCTTTTTTAGCAACCACTCCCGTTATGAGTGCTGCTTTTCTCTTAGCAATTGGAAAGACATGGTGGTCTGGAATCGATTCTTCGACCTCTAAGGTATGCGTTTTGCACCTATTCACGCCGAACGAGTGTAACATTGCCGCTATTAACAAAAAATGTAATGAGTTAGTTATCTCTTTGTTATCTTCATGTGAGATGACCAATGAGGTCAATGTCGAACAAGCCGTGTAACAGACAGGTTCGTTCTTTTAAAACGACATTGATGTCAATATCATACCCCTGGTTATACCGCCTATTCTTCTGAAGAGGTGTTCTTCTACGCTAGCAAAACCACTTCGTAAGCTTTTCTATCTGTCCTAGGGGTCTCATCCCGAGTAAGTAGAAAACAGTATTTGTCTTGGCCGTTCCTAAATAGGGCAAATGTTGATCACCCACCTCCTACTGACCAAAAGCACTTACGCCCGTTCATTCTTAGATCAACGCTGACAAGCCGTCAGCTTATGATACATCTTGAATCCCGTCTTTGTAATCGGCAATACAGCTTCCGCAGCAACAGCTTCACTGATCATATGATGTCACATCTCGCCGAAAAATGGAACCAAACTTTGCTAAATGTAGGAGAAAGCAAGATTGTTGCGCTTGGCATTTCAAAAGCATAACATGGCAGAGTCTATCATCAGGCCCTAGTGTCACTAAATGTGTCATTTTGATGTTGATGAATCTCTCCCTTAATGGATTAGAAATATCCTTTCGATCCGTTCAATCAAATCGTTTTGGATGGCTTCAAGTCTGATATTCACCATATTAATGCTGGTGTTCTGCAGGGCTCTGTTTTGTCTCCTGCGCTCTTCCTCATTTTTATAAATGATCTCCTGTTTGTTACTTCTAATCCAATTCACTCCTTCGGTGATGACAGTACTATAAGCTTTTCATATTTGTTCTTTGGCTCTCGACCCTCCTCTTTGGCCATAGACCTGGCACGGCAGCTTATGTTAAGCTCATTAAATTTCGATTTTCACAGCATAATTGATGGGAGTAAAAAAGAATAGAGTGCAATTTAATGCTTCCAAAATTCAGTGCTGTCTACTGCCACTCAAGCGACCCCAAAATAACTAGCTAACACATCACTAAATAAGTCTCGTGACATATAGGGGGCGCCACTAACAAAAAAAATAATATTAAATAAATAATGTTTTTTTAGTGTCGCCTCTTTTTTGTCCCGGGACTTATTGAGTGATCAGTTATTATCCATGATTGACTCCTGCGTTATTGAAACCGAACAACTTTGCATCAACTCAACACAAAGTTGGGACGATCACATATTCGAGATCGCCAAAAATGCAGCGAAATGTGTACATTTCTTTAGGTGATGCAAGAAAAGTCACCCCTGTTGATCTCGCAGCAATATAACCGATTACTCAATAAGTCATGGGAAATATACATAGATGGCGCCACTAACAAAATTTTTTAATCAAATATTAATTTTTATTTGTTAGTGGCGCCCCTATATGTCCCGGGACTTATTTCGTGATGTGTAATAAGCCTCGCAACTGCTCAAAGCTTGAGTATAACGCTCATATCTGCCTTGGTGCTCCCAAGATCTCCCTGCACCTAGTTCATAAACCAACAGCGAGCGATGAAACTTATTGGGAAGCAACATGATCAAATGTTTAATGATGCGAAATCAAACGACCCGCTAGAATGTCAACGAAAGCAATCGACTCGCTAGAGCGTCGACGAAATCAATCGACTCGCTAGAAGGTCGACGAAATGTTGCGTCTTTATAACTATTTTATCGCTATTTCAAAAAAAAAAAACCTCAAATGCGTTAGCCAGCTGCATTCCTCTCCTTCAACAATTTATCCGCAGTACTTGTCTCAGTATGAACGCCCGCCTGTTCACCCTTAAGCCAACTTTTGGACGTATAGTTAAAATTAGAGACTCTTTTTTCAGCTGCACCACATGAATATGGAACGGTCCTTCCAGCCCAACTTTTCCCCCTCATTACAATCCACCGGCATTTAAAACTAATGTGCTTCGGTACTGCTTTTCTCCCTCTCTTCCTTTATAGATTCGACCCGTGCTGTGACTTAATTCTGCTCACTTAAGGGTACAAACACTTTCTTTAGCGCGCGTAAATTATAAAAAAAAATCCAATACTGATGAAAAAGTTGGTCGTCACCCATGTCCTGGTTTATCCAACAATCCAAATCAGTAACCTTCTCGTTATAGATATATATGTGATATAATCACAATATCTAAAATTTTGGACAATCAATCCTAGACGTTGAAAATTTCAATCAGTTTTCAATCTTTCCCGAATCCATTCAGGAAACAGATGGTGTAGTCAATAATCGTTTACCTCTGTTTCGAAGGCAAGTTGCTGTCAAAAATCATCCGTATAAGCTGAAACTTCAATAGGAGTCCCCATATCCTATTGCAAATATAATGTACGAAAACTATCATATTCAAAGTGGACACTTGATTATGTTGCTTCCCTTCAAATAACCCGTCGTCCGAGTGGACCCACATTTTGTCGCTTCTTTTCACAAAAAATTATTCATCTCTCGCCTACCTTACATATTTCCCAAAGTAGAACATCCACATGTCCGAAACTTTCCTTAGCATTTCGAAGGTTTTCTCCGCTTTTCCATTTTCAACCGATGTCAGATTAATATCTCTCAACCTCAAGCCCGACACTTAACCTCTGCACTGCGAGTCTTTAAAATTCCTAATGTTCCCGCTGACATTTATCGACTGTGCCAAATGAAATATTCCCTTGTGTGCAGTGCAGATGACATTTGAGAAATATGATTTCACTTTGGCGTGATTGGCGCCCATCGTCTCGCCCAACTCGCTCGGCGCACCATCCAAAAGGGAACTGTGACCCAGCACTTTCCGACTTCCTCCCATGGTGCTGAGATCTCGCTGAGTAATCCTCCAACGTGCAGTTGAGGCGAGAAATCAAATATATGGCAGCGCCCAAAATGAAGTTTTGTCTTTATGATGTTAGTTGCAAGAAAAAGAACAACACACACAAACTGCCCAAAAAAAGAGAAGCATCACAAAAGAGATGCGCCTTTGCCGTTTCTATTTTGAAAATTTATTTTTAGTCTCTCTGCATGTAAACACACAGTCTTCGTCATCATTCTCATCGTCAAAGATTGAAGGCGAGGAGGTGAAAAAAGCAGTGGAAACGACCGTTTGCACGATAAAAGCAAAAGAGACCTCACAAGAACTTATGCAATTCTCGGCGTCGCGCTGCTCAGTGAGTGAACACATTCCCGCGCTGTGGGCTCATCCTCTGATCCCTTTATCCCGGCCATCAAATTGATGGAAATTTTACAGCTTTGTCCGGAGCTCTGTCGGAGTGAGTGAGTGCCTATGATATGACCGTGTGTCGTCTTTAATTAATAGAACGTTCGGGAGGATGCATCTCAGCATGGAGAGAGCAAGGGAATGGGATCAATGTTAAGCCCTTAGCAGTTTTTGTCGCATCGTCGTCGTTCGTTTGCTACCACCAGTATGTGTGCAATGAATAAATGATGAATAAGCCTAATTGAATGAGCTCCAAGAGAAGAAGTTAAGGAGTTTGAACTTTTAGTTTGCACTCGGCCTGGTGGATTGTTAACCCTGCGGGTGCTTCCTATTACTCATCGTTATTCGCATACTTGTGTACTCTGTTGGATTTTTAGACAAAAAGAGTGAAACTAATTTGTAATGCAGGGTTTTATGGGGAGAGACTGCAACATGGATTCGGCGATGTTGGAGAGGGAACTCAGGAATTTATAGTTTTGACTTACATATTGTATATATTTAGAAGACAAACAAATAGGATAGAAATATGAGCTTTATTTAAAAAAATAACTTTTCTGGATTACTTTTTAAAAGCAATGTATTAGACCTTGTGTGTTCGAAAAAAAAACGTAAAAAAAGTCGATCGATCATTTTGAAATATTTCGGGAATGTTGAACGCATGGCAACTCTACACTCTGGGTGAAATATGGCATGTTTTTCTGCACTTACTAAAACTGTTTTTTTTTTCTGTAGAATGTAATCTAGTTTTTAAAACGAGGAGGATAAGAGGGCTGGTGCAATCAAAATGAATTTGATTCGTCCCGTTTTTAAGTTAGACATAACGCATATTCCGTCAGTTACTTGTATATGCGTCGTTAATTCAAGCCGCATCATGGACGCAAAATTGGACGGTAATTAAATGGTGACGTGTGTGGAGTTAAAATCAACCTTCATATATTTTATGTGACGTCTTGCTGAAATAATTCTGGAACTTCATTGTTTTATGTCTGTAATTGTTCGACCAGAGCAATATGAATCCTTGACACTAAGCTGTTTGTTTGCGTAAAGCATCTTCCACGTAAACTTCGAACCATAGAAAAGTAAGTTAGTCTGATGATATTCTCATATTTTCATTTATTTGCACACGTTCACAGTCTTGGTAATTTAATTTATTCAAAGAACTCCCTCTCGCCTGTTACACTACATTCTTCAAGCGAACAAACCCGCCTTTCAATGCAATATTTCAACCCAGATCAAATGACACCATTCAGGCAAAATTACTTACCGTTCTAAGAATACTTCCAGAAAAGCGTCTATGTGGCAACGTGCTCTCGATTAAGAGTAATAAAATATCTGACACCGATGTATAGTACAAGGATCCAGACGCAAATACGGACAATTGCAAATTTTCAATTAACAAGTTGACAGACACCACTGTAGTGCTGTTCGGACGTTTGTTATGTTTGCTTTGATGTGCATACAAGCGAAACAGATAGCTTGACTGGATGTTATTAATTTAATGAATGTTTGACAGACAGGCTCAATTACACTGCATCTCTCCTTGTTCTCGAACGGAATCGACACACGATCAAACAGCATTTGAAAAGCAATCAGACTGCCGTGGGAATGGCAGCAAATGACATTGATTTACGTTTTTTACGTTGACACTTCGAACAATGTGACACCGACGACGACGTTCACAGACATTGCATTTGTTAAATCCCAGGAATTGAGGAGCATTTGCCAGATTCCATATCGAATGTCAAACCATCGAACCGTCTTACATACGCTTGACATCTGCAGCAGTGAACTGAAATAAGTGTCGTTCCGCAACATCCGAATGCAAAATGTGAGCGATAAATATATCATCACAGGAAAACACTCATGCATGTGTGTTCTTTCTCTCTTGCCCCCCATGCGCTCTCGCTCCATGAGTTACGAAGAGAGTAAATAAAAAAAAAAAATGAAAATATAAACAAAAAACAGCAGAGTTGGTCTGTTTATATTTCTGAAGAAGCCACTGTGAGTCATGCTCACTTGACGGCGGACCACGAATGGGGTGAGCAACCAAACGACGACGCTTGCTTCGTCATATCAACTGTGACGATGTGGTGAATTTTAAGTAAATCGAAATCGATTATAAATGAATAATAGCAATAAATTGAATGCAAGCACTTCTCATAACCAAATTAATTGAAGACAGAACAGCAATTGTTTTTGATTATCGCTCGATCGGTGACGCAAACTGCTGACACTTCTCGGTAGTTGCGGGATCGTGCCTCTGTGGACTGAAATCAATTAGACACGAATGCATAACTTTCTCAACGCATGATATGTAATTCTTAGTTTGGGTCTTCCAACTGCGGTCCCCAAGCGTTGAAGGATCCACGAGTTGCTTCTCTGATCTAAGCATCACGTGCGGCGTCCATTGGAGTTGTGCGTTGAGTTCAAAATCATTAGTTATGGCTTCTAGCAATTTAGAATTTCGACCAAGAATACACTTCAGTGGGCCACGCCCATTTTGATTTGGGCAACAGGCTGAGCTATTAGCCTAATTTATTTAATAAAGTCGACGTTTTATGGTTTTTGAATTTTCGAAAGTGTAACTTTGGTGCACTGGGGCGGTTTCACTGAATGCGGACGCAATTAGATGTGTGGTTGAGTGATTTAAGGGGGAGGGGAACTTTTAAAGGTGCGGCTGAGAGACATTTATTACGGCATAACTCTGTTGCGGTCTGTTTATATTCTGGCTACTATGGTGCTTTGTCTTATCTGACCGTGTGCTTTGGATACCTTTTTTATTTTGGGAATGAACAAAGCTAACAGATCTTAAATGTCGGTGTTGTAGTGTTTGTCTCACAGTAGAGGCCACGCTTGGAGATTTATTCTACCTTTCTTGATCGTGAAGACAAATGAGTTATCGGCATGCGTACAGCGACAGCAATGATCTGTTCGTCTAGAATGACATGAACTTAGGCCTAAACATTGGGTTGGGACCAAAGTTCTGAAATAAAGTAACCAAATTCCAGGAAAACAATAACTTCCAAACAAAAAACTTCTAGGAAATATTTCAGAAGCAATGCTTAAAAGATTATCTTAAAAATGCCGTCCATTGAATTTGAAATGTGTTTTTTTTTTCGCTTTCCCTTCGCTGGGACTAGACCGAGCGATGACAAAGCTGTCAATTCATTTTGCAACGGTTGACACCTTGAAGGCACCATTATTTCAGATTTATAAAATATTGAAATAAGTTTGCAGCTTCATTTTATCAAATTTCAACGCTGCGAAATTCGTAAAACGGGACGCAATGAGTGAACTGAATTCTAAATTACCGATACTTAAACAATAACGCCACTCCAAACGGAACTCAAATAAAGAATAATCCAAAATCAGCTTGACTTTGTCTTCTGAATGCTAATCATGCTGATCCTTGTCACCTCCGTAAATACATTCTTCTACTGGTATAAATGGAACTAATATTTCATTCACTATTCGGACTGAAACATAAAAGTTATCGCCTAGACTAAATCGATCTGACCCACTTTTAAATCAAATTCTTTTGCAATTCCATCTAGTTCCTTCTCCCATTTAAAGTTTTTTTTTTACTTTTTTCGAGGAACAGTTAATTTTGTAACGGGAAGTCATCTTTGACAGATTTGTTACATCCTCCTCAACAAATCACTCAAGTGTGCACAAAATTTCACCATCGACTGTTGCAGTTCCCCAATTATTGTATTTCTGAAAAATTTTCGAAATTTATTGTCATCAACGGAAAAGCGCTGCAGCTTATTAATAAACATTCACGCTTTGTTAAGCGATGACGTTTTTATGTGCAACACCTGAACACCACTGCACGCGGTATCAACAACAATCTATCTTAATGGGCGCATCGTCAAGCACTGAATTGTGTCATTTGTGGCTGTGGTGATGTGTGCCGGTGGTGCCAATCTAATGGGGGTGTGCTGTACTTTATTTTTTTATTTATTTTTAAGTTTAAATTATTGAAGCGACCAAACGTCAGTAAGAACTTTATGAATCGTTTGTCATCGAAGAGAGAATTTTGTGTGTAGGCAGAAAGAACGGAAAACCACGATGAAGAAACAAAACAGACTTAATCGGCTTTGAAAATAATAAGTGACAGCGCCGGTAGTGATGGCAATGGCAGCAGCGCTGCCGGCGTCTCTGACAAAATGCTAATTGAAAGCGCAAACTAGAGCGTGGTTAATAAGTTTTTGCAAAGAGCGCAAAGAAAAAATCAGAAAGGAGCCAGCCTATTGGCGAAGAAGGAGGGCTCGGTACTTAATATAGTGTATGCGGGTCAGTCTACGGATATGTCAATGTGCTGCTTCCTGATTTGGATCTTAAAGAGACTTAATAAGCAGGGCACAGACATGCAGAACGGCATAGGAAGGGTAGATAAATATGGGTTAGCGACCGCAACCGACAGATTGTTATCCGTAATTACCAGTGGAATGGGCGAGGAGACGAGTTAACAGGCGTCCCATACATTTGGAAGCGAACGGAAGCAGGGATCGCATGGAAAAAGCATTTCGATTTTTGGATTGCATTTCAGCCGCGTTCATATGGCGGTTGGATTACCAGTTGGAATATGTCCAATGGGCAGGCATTGAATTTGAAAACGGCGGGCTGTCGTTCATTTGGCGTGACATCAAACTGTCGTTCTCGATTGGCGTATCGCAGTTGGACAAGAATGACAAGCGACACAAACTTAAGTGCACTTAGAAATGTGGAAAGAAAAAGAGACAAGATGAAAAAAAAAAAAAAACTTTACTTAAGCACCCAGTCAGAGGGGGCACTTTGAAGTGCCAAAGAGGAAAAAGGAACTCGGTAAGTACCAGTATCCGTATGTGGATAATGATGCACTGGAGGCACAACTTACTGTAGAAGTAACCAAGTAACGAGTGGCGGAAGTAAGAGAATGCGACGAAGTTCACGTTTAGCACTGAAGGTCTAAGATCTGTTGGAGGGCGAATTGGTTTCTCTTTTTTCGCTTTGTGGATGAAGACTTAAAGCCATTGCCATTCAGTAAACATCAATTTCTGACTGTTTATCGTTATCTTACTGTGACGTATATTAATTTAAAATTGCTTTAAACATCAAATGAAACTTCTAAAGATGACAACACGAATAAAATGTTATTCAACGCCAGCTGGAAATTATTAAAAACTTACTGGTGAATTCTGTGTACTTCACTCACCATCAGTTGTTTGTTTTGAATACTCTGTGTGTGCATAAACAACAAGAGCACAATAAATTTTAAAATAAAGCAAAAAAAAAAAACCTCTGAATCGGGGCGGAAAGAATTTGTGGTTTGCAGCCGAGAGAATCCGACCGCGTGACGGGGAACCCTTGGAATATGCTGTGTTGTGTCGGTAAAGTTCCTGGCATACATGCGAAATTATTGATAAAACGTAAGAAGAAACCGCACGATGTAGTAAAAACCTCCTTAAACAAACGATGTCTTAATTTAGACACAAAGCCAAAGAGGAACAACAACGAAGAGGCTCATCGTACATGCAGTGTGTTGATTCGTCATCCGATTCCGCAGAGACTATCGAATTCACAGAAAGAAAGGCAAGAACTCATCCAACTTATGGTGGAGGCGGTTAATTACAAGTAGTCAGGGCGCAGAGTATATTTTGTTGGGGTTTTCTTCTTTAAGATTTTTGATTTTATATTTCAAGTCATGTTAAAAGTGCTGCCAGATTTTTATTATTGGCGTATTGAATTATTTGCACTCTTGGTTTGTTATTATATTTGTTCAGCATGTTTCCAATTAAAATTAAGTCGAGATTAGTTGTTGCATTGTTATGGCTCATTTATCCGAATCTGTGTAAGCCATACGCACATGGCGTTGTAAGGCTTTTACCATTTCCAAAACGTCTTAAACTGACAATGTGAGAAAGGTAGTGTCGCCGACGGATACGAACACAGTTTACAGAACAAAATCAAATCATGCTAGATTTGAAATAATAAAAGTAAACGCACATGGCGTTGTAAGGCTTTTACCAATAGCGTCTTGAATTTCTCGTAAGAAAAGCGTACTCCTGGTCAATCTAAAGCGTTCCTTTTCGCGTTTGTGAAACCTAAAATGCATGGCACGGATACTAGCATGTAAATGATTGTTTCAAAGATTGTTGCAAATGATTGTCACCGAGTGGATATGCATTTGATTTAATTAAATTCAAGACGCACAACTGTTGCTGGTTCCTTTTCATTGCCCATTGGAAGTCATTAGCTGCGCGTTCACCAGAAAATTCTCAAGCGAGGTGTAGTTTACATTTAATTGCCGCTACCTACTGTTAGCGACAATCAAACAGCATTGATACGTGCAGTTTTATAGACCGATTTGATGTCTACCAACAGAACATCAGGCCATCAACAACAACAAGAAACCCAAAGAAACATACCCCCTCAAGCAGAACGAATTAACGTTCACGCCTCAATTCATGACAGCAAACAATTAAGCGATTAACACGAGAATCAGGCATAAAGTTCTAAGTTTTTCCGACAATTAACTTCGACACACAACAATAAAGCGAAACGATAAGTGCTGCCAATAACGACGGCAGAAGCAAAAGGAAAAAAAATCCCACAGAATATTGATTGCCATCAATGAACGTTATCGATTCTATTTCACGTTAATTGTTTTTTGTTTTTAGTTTCATCACGCGATTTCAATTTCAATTTGCTTCCGCAGAAGTGAACGATGAAAACAAAAGCGGCAAGCAAAGCAAAAATAAATTCTACCAACCGTTACACTTGACAAGTAAAAGAACATGCTTCCCTTCAGACAAAATGGCAATGACAGTAACCGTAGCGCAGTATTTCCTCCCACAGTGAACAGTTGTATTGTTTCTTTTGTTGCCTTTTTCCTTTCCGAGCAGCTATCATCGCTGTTTTTTTTTGCTCCCTAATTCGCGCCAAAGCGGAAACGCTCTTTTTGGAGCACATATCCAAAGTGAAAAAAGACAACCATCGGGAGTCGTAACAAACGAAGCCCAAAGAGAAGCAATCAACAGTGCGTTAAACTGCCTCGTACGTGCATGTGCATGCATATACTAACCACCCTGTTCCACTGCTATGATGACGGCACTGTCAGCAGGCGGTTGTTGCAGTCTCCACACAACCATACGAAGTGACATGTAAAGTCCATGACTTTGCATTGCTTCAGCAAAAACAAAAGAACGTGGTTCACCAACGGCATGCTTCGAGAACTATGTGAATTAAGAATTTATTAAATTCTATGCTCATGTTCGCGTTCTTTGTGGACGGCGGCATGACTTTGGTTTCGTTTTTAAAAATTGTATGAATTATTGTGCGCTTCCTTGGCATCATCAACACAACGGCGTGGAGCTGTTGTATCGGCGGTAGCATTGGTGGAGGTGGCAGCAACGTTTTCATCGACCAGAACTCGTTTGTTCTGGAAACACATTTGGGGTGGCACTGGCAATAAAAATAATCATTGGCGTGGCCGTTAGCCGTACAAATTCTAATTATAATTTATGACTTCCTATGTTGCCGGTGCCGCCGCTGCGGCAGTGCAGTCGAGTCTGCTGAAGCGAACTCTGGTCTTACTTATGTAAAACGGGATATTATGTTGCAACACAGTTGTGACAAAAAATAATCCGACGGAGTGAAAAGATTTGAAGATTACTTCATCTCAGAAGAGATTTTTCTGTTTAGCCAAAAAAGAGTGCATACAAACTTAAAGAGCACCAAGAGCAGCACAAAACACTCACTAAAGGATTGAAGTTAATTTAAAGTAACCTTACACTCAATCTTCAAGTCATTGGCCAACAAAAAGTTTCAAAATTGTGTGGATCTAGTGCGCTTATGCGCTTATGGCATAAATCGTGCGAAGCGCTTTTGTCCTCAAAACAATAGCGGTGGTCTCGTCAGAGATGTATTGAAATTCCCAAACACATACAACCCTTTGAAAATTGTCAAGTGTTCGAACCCAAGGTCTCCCCCATGCACACAGCTTCACACACCATGATGCACACACTTGAAACTCCACGCTTGCATGGAGTAGGCCCTAAGCTTCATCCTCAGTGGGGCAATTCTTCAACGAACACAGCAGATAAGCATCGCCCCTGATGCATTCAGCGGCTGGTTGCTACTGCTGGTGGGGCGGCAGCGTTCAGCGCCCCCATTTTTCACCTAATTAAACGTCAATGGTAATTCCACTTGAGACAGATTCCCATCGAAAGCGAAATGAAATTCAGCGGAGATTGTGATCTCCTCTTGGCGGCAGCCGGAGTCCTCGAAAGTGTAAGTGATTACTCCACCAAGGGCGGTCGAAGCTAAATGGGCTCACATTCCGGAATGCGCACCTGAAACGAAGCAGCATTTCTTTGTGTTCTCTGCTTTAGAGTGGAGTGCTCCAATAAAACACTGTCCCACACAGAACACTGAAGTGCTTCTTATCTTAACTGTGCGTTAATTGAAAAGAAATTTGAAATGAATACGTGAGCTATCATCGTCAAGATGGTGGGGACACGCGGCCGCCCAACAAAGAGGGTTGGGTGATTGATTTGAAAATCGCCCTCAATAGCTATGAATGCTCCAAATTCTCACTACACAACATAGGCAGCGATAAAAAGATAATGGATAGGAGTCGATTGTGTGAACTGCTTGGTATTTCCGATACGTCTTGGGGGAATGTGCGTGTTGGAGGATGGCGCGGGGTCAACGAATTTATCCGCCAACATTTAGCAGTTCGTGTGAAGAGCCACTCGCGATAGCACGTGCATTTTAATTGTATTTTTTGTATTTAAGTTTGTTTAGCGATTTGTTCGCGTTGCCGATTTGTGGTGAGTCAGGAGTCAACTGTTGGCCACAGACCTTGGCAGTAAATTGCAGATAATGGTGCGTAAGGAATAATAAGTGGCACTGAAAGTTTTCTAACTTTGTAAAGTACGAACGTGCTTCGGTGGACAAGAGCAGCAAAAAAAAAATAAACTTCAACTTGAGGTGTGTGCGGACATGAGGTTCAGTTAAGGGCGTGTTAAAATGGTGTGTGAACAAACGGAGAAGCAAAAAATTACGATTACGATTCTTTGATAAGATCTAGGGGACTGACACATGAGAATATAAAGCGAACAGCAAGAACACGTCTAGTGCAATTATTTCCATTTGGAATGGAGCCTTGTGGCACTTAAATTTAACATTGCCAGTACTCTTTTCCGGCACTGCCTATCTGTCAACGGGTGGAATGGCGATAAAAAGTGGGCATTTCTTGACTAGAATGGATAAGTAAAAGTTACCTAATGCGTACAAGGTTGGGAACTTCTGTGTGGGTGTTTCTTGGCAGTTAAAATTCTTACCTAAGTTTTGATTCGGTAACATGATCTGAAAACCATTGGTTGTGACTGAAGAATACGTTTTTCGGCTCACACATTGAAGGTCGCAGATTGGAATTTAGAACCTCTTCTTTTTTGCAACCAATATCCAATTATTAATACAAACGAAAGAGTTTTAATGTTCGAATGTAAAAAAAAGGTTTATTTTACAAACTCGTGTTGAAGCAATGGAACGCTCAGCGGAAATAGTTGCCGAAGAAGTCAGATTTTGGTCACTTGTTGACTTTCAACCTTTTTACTTCTACAATTTCAAATCCTGGTTTGATTTTATTTTGTTCTGTAAACAGTGCTCAAATCTGTCGTGTTACCTTTCTCACATTGTCAGTTCGAGACGTTTTGAAACCAATATGTTTTTAAACATAAAAATATATTGGTTTCAGTTATTTTTTCAGCAGTTATTTTTTAGTTTCAAATTTTTATTAATACGTAGGTTTTTCTAAACTACAAAGCTAAGGACCTTTCTGGAGGTGGTTGACCATAATCGTAACAATTTTTAAAGTGACTTTAAATTTAATAACATTTTATTTAACTTAATGCAAAGAATTGGTTAAGTCTCAAGCTAGTTTCAGTAAAATTAAATAGTAAAAAAATTAATGTAATTGCATTAAACATATTTTTAATTCTCTTTTCTTTTTTTGAAATTTGGTATGGATTTATTATTTTAGGGACACTACACCGTAGTTCCCGGTCTCACCATAAATTGTCAGCTACATGAACTTTAAGCGTACTTTGGACACGTCTTCTTGCATTAAGTGTGCAACTGAAGGATTGGTAAGATCGTTGATCGTCCATGTAGTGAAGAAGTCTTGTCAATTAAAAGATCGCTTTGACATCTAAGACTTTCTAGTGTTTAGAGTTAATTAATAATAATTGTATAGCGCGACAGTTCACAGGAGGACCAGGGCCTAGCTTGCTCAGCAACTACTTGTGTTGTGCGTGCTACGGTTCTCTCATGAGTAGAAGGAACCTACAGTTTTTTTTGCCGACTCTGAACGGCGAAGTTTGAGAAGCTTTCTTAGCCAGTTATTAATCTTTGAGTAATGTCAGCAGTTCGAAAGAGGTGACTCCGTGAAAAATTCGAGGTCTTGAGCCGGGAATCGAACTAACAACTTACCCACTACGCCACGGCGGCCACATTGTTTACAGTTGAAAGGTTTAACAATTTTTGTGAGATGATGTAGGTTAGAAATGTTATTAATGTGGGACTTTTCTGCGTTTTCCAAGGCCAGAATACCGTATCTAATACGCGACTCTGCTAACGGAAAATACACCTGCTTAAGTACATCTGCATTTGTGTAACGCTTTAGGTACGTAATGGCAAAAATAATGTTCTTCAGTTAAAGGCGCAGGACGTACAGTGGCGGAAAACTAAATAGCACCCAATTATTAGTAATATAAAATCCGACAAACTTCAAGTACCATATAAAATTAATCTTAGACTCAGTAGTATAATAATTATTTTTTAAATTATATTTTCGTTTAATTGAATGTCATATTTCACGAATATGTCCTTGACAGTGTCCGCCATGGCGTCGAATTTTTCACGGCACCACCTCTTTCGAGCTGCTGACCACACTCAAAGAATAATAACTGTCTAAGAAAGCTTTCCAAACTTGGCCGTTCGGAGTGGGCAAAAAACTGTAGGTCCCTTCTACTCGTGAGAGAACCGTAGCGCACACAACACGAGTAGTTGATGAGTAAGCTAGGCCCTGTCGCGCCAACAATTATTATTAGTATGTCCTTGCTTTAAATTAAAATTTACTAAAGAAAATAAAAGAACTAAGAAGCAATGGAAGGAAGTAGTGAAAAATATTTGGAAATAACAATACCTCTCGAAGTAAAAATTAAGAAAAAAATAATTCTAGTGAGTGTTGAAATTTAAGCTATGTACCTTCAGTGCTACCTTATACTAGGATAACCCTTATATGCACTCAATCGGTTCGGTAAACTTTGTACTAGTTTCTAGCATCGAGCTTGTGGGATGGAAAACCAGGCGTATGGCAGTCCATATGTCGTTCAAATTTTTGCATAATTTTCGCTTCAGAAGTAAGTCGAGATCATTTTACAAGATTTCAATTGGATTGAGGCTTGGACTCTGTGAAGGCCAACTCAACACGCATTTTCTTGAAGCTTCTGTTTTATAGGCTTTGGATATTTCGGGTCATTGACATGGACAAACCTGCAGTTTATTGGCATATGTTACTTTCAGATGTGTTTTTAATTGATGCTGCTATATTTTACCGGATATCTATGCAATAGGCCGAAAACCATGCTAACCATAATACTGCCCCTACCATACTTAGCCAGTTTTAAAACGTACTTTGGATTGATGCCTTGATCTTTAGGGTGATTTCTAAAACTGAAGAGGTTTATTCAGATGTTCTTTCGTAAAATGTAATTGTTTTTGAGTGTTCTTGGGTTTGTACTTGAAACTAGTGGTTTCTTTCGAGCTATGCACCCATGCAACCCAGCTTCTGTTAAGCGACAAAGGAAAAGTCTTGCGGAAATAGTAATATTATAACCATCCTAAATTTCTTTCCTGATTTCAGTTGATATCTCCATTTCAATAGCGCGATCTAAAATTTTCATCGTTTTTCGAGCTCGATTTGTTCCTCTGAATGTTTTCAAATTGTTTATGTTGTTTAACATGGTAAATGATATTATAAATCATTTTTGAGAACAATATTGATAGTTCTTTATTTACACCTAAGTCTGTTTTTACACGGTTTTGATATAACACGGTTTGAAAATTGAATATTTTTAATTTTTTTTACACGATTTTATTTCATTTAGCACGATTTGAAATTTTATGTACTTAAATTTTTTTTGTCAAATTTAATTTTTGCGAAGTATGTTCATATCACAAAAAAGTATTTATGAAAGAAAAAAGTCTGAAACCATCGATAGTATCGATAGTGCTATCGATAGTTTGCGAACACTAGCTTAAAGATTTAAGTGAATTCCCTTCTAGCGCGTACAAGCAATTTTTACTGGTCAAAGCAAATGTGAATAGCACTAATTTAGGGGAATTCCCTTTATGTGCATACAATAAAATTTACTGGTCAGAGCAATTGAAACGTGTTAATATTTTGTGAACAGTCAATGCAATAAGACGTGTTTGGTAAAGAAATTTTTTGCAGGCAAAAAAAAATTCTTGTTTTTCACTAATTTTAATAGGTTTTAGAGATTAGGAACAAATCACCCATTTTTGTATACGATCAATGTCTTTTTTTACACGGTTTTTTTTTACACGGCTTCTTCTGGAACCAATCTACCGTGTAAAAACAGACTTAAGTGTATTTCCAAACATATTGAAAATTATTTTCTCTTTTTTCGCAGAGCTATTAAATACAGATAAACTAACATGATCCGGCTAAACTTATAATCAAGTACTTCCTTATTAGCGGTTTCATATATTGCAAAACTTACGCAAAGTACGTTTTAGGTAAATGTGTTTTTGGTGTGAACGAATAAAGTATAATTAATTTTTCTAGTCAGTATACTGATTCCACTTATTTAAATGTGCATACAATACAGGTGTTCTCGTCTAAGGGAAGGAAATTACTGTCATTACTGTCAATTTGACATAAGAAATCTTTGTGAGAGTCAGTTTTGTGATTCAATTTTTCGATGCAGTGTAATAATTTTGTTGCATAAGGTTTTAGTGCTATTTACGTTTCCGACACGGTTTGTTCGTTGATCGTAACTCTAGAGCATAAGTAACCTGCCTCAATTGCGTAGCTGTTGACTGTAGACATCGGTTATTTCGATGGATTAAATAAAAAATTTCCGTACGTCTTGATGTAGTTTGACAGTGCATAACTTTTGTTTTAGCACAATTTATTCAAAGACTATTATCATGACACCATTTAAATATAGTGTTGAATTTGTCTTGCATGGTTGAGTGCTAGTGATTCTGATTTATCATGATTGCTATGCCGTCGGCATAAGCTGTTCATTTTTTCAATATTTTATGTAGTTCCTTTGTGAAAATAATGAATTGAATGGGACCTTATTTCGGACCCTGGGCCACACCGCAACTGCATCCAATTTTGTTGTTTGGTTTGTCATCGACCTTGACTTGACTTGGGTTGTTCTATCCGTTTCTCCAGTTTCTCTTATTCCTGTTTTAATTTCAAAAAATATACACAGATATGTATATATATTTGAGCTCATAATACTGTAGAAAGATCATCATCATCAATCTAAAAACTGCCGCATTTCAATTCACATTTTTTTGCAATTTCTTTAGAACCTTCACTTCGTTAAAACATTCATCAAGACGAAGTGGTTGAATTCAAATTTATGTGCCCATTACATCACTGACATTCTTTCTTTGCCATCGTTAGATAAAACTTGTTCTCTGCTTTTGACATCTCGTACTTTGCAACCCACATTCATTTCAACATCCACAGGCTCTGCGCTTCCACTAACCCACAAAGAAATGTGTCAGCACTACATAATTGCGATTCCCATCTCACTCAACTCAGTTTCGTCTTTGTTTACAACACTCATAGTCATTAGCAATGCTTTTCAAAAACAAACGCTGTGACGGCCTAGTTTGTGTATTTTTAATGTCTACCCCCATCATATCACATTCAATGTGTCAAGCGCAGAAAACGAACTTGTAAACCGCACGGTTTTCTTACTCGTTCCCAGAATTCGCTTTGTGTTGCCAATGTGTCACTTTCTTGAAATCTCCAACGACCGCTAGTTTAACACACATTCAATCACTGACACTTCTGCTTAAATATTTGCACGTGCCGCTCAATTCAATACACTCCCATTCGCTCAAGCCCCAGCATACACAAAGTACGTGTCGCCCTGCTGCACAGTCGATGAACACACCCCGGATTCAAATCAAACAGTCGCTGCCTGATTGCATAATCCGTTCATTTTATTGACCAGCGTTCAACACTAATTAACAAAACAAACACCCCTACGGGCAAGCGGCTCCCAGTGGGGGAATCGCTGTTGTTTCAGGTGCACTGCGCGCCATGTCTGCATCTGCACGGCTAGCCGGTGGCGAGCACTTGACTTTGCTAAAAAATCAAGCCAAAAATACAACTTGTTCAAAAATAAACGTCTGCAAAATGCGTTTCAGACAGTAGACTGTGCCCAAAAATTGTTCAATTCAAACGAAAGTTTATTTATTCGAATTCGCCGTGATTGTGGGAAAGTTCTTTTTTCGCAACAGCCGTGTGCTAACGTAAAGTAAACGTTCTTATCCTTCTCGGCTTGCAGTTGTGCTGCGTAAGTACGTGGGGATACATTTTTCACTTTTGAAGTGTGTGTTTGTGAGGTATTTGCATTGTAAACACATCGACGGTTTAAACTATTTCTTCTTTAAATATTTTTTCTTTGAATAAAACTGCCGGCTTGCGGATGGAGTTTGTGTTTTGGTGGTTGCGTGAGATGTACCAATTGGGAAAAACAGAGAAGCTCGCAGTTTATCTTATCTGGCGGAATGTGGGTAATCGGTTAGAGATAATTTGTTGCCCAATAGTGACATGCGTGTCAGTTTTGACAGTGGCGCGGTGGCTGGAGTGGAGTGTGGGTATCTGTTTACCTGACTTGATTCATGTGGATTTCTTTCAGTTTGAAGTGATTAATAAACTTTGGTCTGAAAGTGTTTCATTGGCAAAGTGGTTGATTTGACGGTTATGTCCGATGGCAGCTGGTGGAGGCATAGTATTAAGATTTTTACCTGTTATGGAGGTATAGAATATATAGCTATTCTACAAAACAATGAAGGAAAAATATTAACATTAAATTTAATTTACTTCTGCTTACTGCACGTTATCTTTTCAATAAGGACTAATCTACAACAATTGTAGTATGATGTATAGAGCTTAATATACCCTATCCCGCATTACTTCATTTTTCTACTCCAAACGAAACATCAACTCTATGCTTGCCAATCCTGCTGGTCCATTCTGGTATGCTGCAGGTTTTGAAAGCCAGACGGTTAAGACCTGGTGTTCTTACCAAACTCATGTTTCATTCCTTGTACTGAAGTTTTTTCTTTTGCACATATCTGCTCGATTGTGCGATAGGGAACTTCTAAAGGACTTCTAACGAAATGTTGTTTTTTGAGTCTTTTCCAACTTTCTATTTCTGAACGCTAGTCAATACAATGTGCTTGCATACAACATAACTTTGTACGAGAGCGAGACGGCGATCAAGATCATGATTACATCCAAGTGGCAACGCACAATTCCACAAAGTCCCTCTAGTCAACAATCTCGTTCGCGTTTCAACAGAAGCAGGAAAATAGCTTTGAATATGAGAGCAAACAAAGTATTTATGGGATTTTATTTAACTTAACATATTTTTAGTTTTAATGAATAAAGCTTAATTTACCTGAACAATAACAAATTTTGTCTACTTTTCTACTTCACCCTACAGGTGATTGGTAACGTTCTTATTTTTAAAATCTGTTAGCCTGTCTTGCTATAACACAGGACTGCATTGAACAACTGATACGGAGATTGCCTTTTATATTTCGGAATTAGAGAACAAGAACAAATATTAATCATCGAAAATAGCTTAATTTTTTTTCAAAATATTCCCTATTAAGACCTATACACTTTTGCATGCGTTTGAATCAATTGTCGAAGCACTTTTGCCACTCTGATTGAGGTATCTCCAAAACATGCATTCTGAACGCATCAACCGCTTCTACAGGTGTCAAAAAACGTAAACCTCTCATTTTATTTTTTACATACGGCAATGAAACGAAGTCATTCGGTGCCAAGTCAGGACTATATGGCGGATTACTGATCAAATCGATGTTTTGAGTGCTCAAAAATGCAGTTGTTTGAGCCGATGGGTGAGAGCTCGCATTGTCGTGGTGAAGAGTGATCCGTCTTCGGCGGTTGGTTTTCCTGATTTCTTCGAAGACAACCCGCAAACAAATGGTTGTGTATCACTCAAAATTGACTGTTCTGCGTTGTTCTAGTGGTACGGTTGCGGTCCAGTTTTTCCGAAAAAAACAGGCGACCATTTGCTTGGCAGTGCATCGTGCGCGAGCAACTTTTGTTGGATTTGGCTCAATTTGAAACACCAATTCAGTCGACTGCTGTTTACTTTTGGACTCATACGCATAAAATAACGATTCAACATCTGTCACGACGTCATAGATGTGTTTCCAAGTCCCGCGATCTTATTTTCGGAGCATTTTTTTCAAAAATCGACACTAGCCTTTTTTGAGCGATTGACAAATTGTGTGGGATCCAACGCGAACAAATTTTTTTGACGGTCAAATGTTCATGCAATATTGAATGTATGCAGGTTCCACTAATGCCTCGGGTTGTCTTAATCTCACGATAGGTCACATGAGGATCTTGCAATATCAGTTGGCGCACAGCATCAATGGTTTCCGGAACAACAACTGATTTTGGACGACCTTCACGAAATTCGTTTTGGAGTGAACTACGACCTCGGTTGAATTCACCATACCATCGACAAACACTGGTCCTTGATGAAGCTTCATTACCAAAAATTGAATTAGTTTATCGATGCACTGTTGTTGAGTAAATCCACGTCGAAAGTTGTAAAAAATAATCGCACGAACATTTTCACGATTCAATTTCATTTTTTGGGCGAGATGAATCTTTTAAGTTACTGTAAACAACACAAATAGTGCTCGTATGTCAAAACGTTCTAAGTACGTTTAACCTCAAAAATGTTGTCAAAATTTACGATAGAGCTGGCAGTTGCCAGATTGCAACACTAGGGTTGCCCATTCCCGAAATATAAAAAGCAACCTTCGTATTAGGATTTCGGTTTTGATTTTTTCCATGATTACGCACAGCAATACACTTAAAAATAATAGAACAGATTTGAAAGCCGAATGGCATTACTCTGCCGCTTAGAACTGACGCTTAGCGCTGAACCTCTGAGTGGCAACCACCATATAGCTGCATGTATTTTAATTTTGTTATTGCCGCTCAGCGTTTTGCCGCTTGCCGCCCAGCATTTTGCCGCTTGCCGCCCAGCATTTCACCGCTTTGTCGGTTACTACTTGCCGTTCAGCATTTTGCCACTAAGCAGCATTTGAACAAATTTTTAGAATGTCGTGCCTCTTGTGCTGATTTCCACACTTTGCACGTGTTCTTAAGGATGATGTTAATAATATCCCATAACAGTGCACACTTTCTTTCAATGAAATTTTCTTGTGTAGAGTTGTTAATAGACTTTTTGTCTTTGAAAGAATTTGTTTAGTATAGACTTTTTGTTCCTTATAGACTCCTCTGTCGCGCTTTTTGAATATGAAATGTCCTTCCCAACCTAATTTTCCCCGTTCAATATTGGGGAGCACATTTGTTTCTTTTCTCTCTCTCTATACCATCGGCTTTATTAATTATTAAATAAGTACAACAGATATGAAGAGTGTTACAGAAATGAAGGATTGACAGACCGATACACCAAAAACAAAGGATTTTTTTCTTTATCGAATGGAAACTTTCAAAAACCCTAACCGTCAGTGCTTCAAAAGAACGCGTTATGTGTCAGTTCCGTGACCACGGCTACGATGTCCATATTTTTTTTGACTGCATAAAGCAACACAGTTCTACCTATTGGCGATGAACACCATCACTCTCCACAATGCTGAATAATTCCATTACCACACAGTTCACAGAGATCATATCTGCCCCCTGTAATTGAGACGCAAATCGTACGAACATTATTTCCGTTGGAACCGCCTATAGAATGACTCGCCTAGCTTCTTTTCCACTGCTGGAAATTCGAGCCTTTTCCGCGGCGCACCTCTTTGTTGAACTGCATGCAGATCGAATGACAGGAATGGACTATGCAATCTCCAACTGGGCACCATTCAACCAGAGTACGACTTGAATTAAGCGAAACTTCATAAACACGCAGAGTTCTCCCTGCATTCAACCCCTCCACAAACAAACCATTGTGCTTTATCTTTCCCTCGTGCAACAAGTCAAGATCATAATCCTTTGCTTCCTCTTGAATCCCATCTGGGTCACTTAAGCCCGTGTTCACTGATACTCCACTACAAAATGCTCTTCCTTCCACACAGCACAGCGCAATGAGTTACACCGATATCTTGTCTCACGCTTTCGTTATCACACAATCGCGCCTTACCTGACGCACTCCCAGCACCCCTTCGCTGGGGAACTGTCGCACAATGTACGCTGCGTACTGTTGCGTGCCTTGTTCCTCTACAAGCCCACCGCCGAATAGAGGTTAAACTAGCATTTGATAGCGCTCTGAAGTTTAGTTATTTTGTAACACCTAATCGGATCACTTGTGCTCTGTGTGCCTTGCGCCGTCGCGTTCCACGCAGATGGTCATTCAACACTCGCGCGCTATCTACACCTCCGATTCATGAATTGTGCGGCGGCAGTCTAATCGCAGATGAAAGTGAAATTGATTTCGATTATTTTGAAGTTAATTACAAGCGAAACCGAAACAAAAACAACTAACCAACGTGTCAGTCGGTTGTGTTTACAATTTTCACGGGTGGCCTAGACTCAGTGAATCGGGCGGAGCTCTGGAGAGACTTTCACAGTTTCGGGCAGTGATTTCAGCGCGCCTCCGTCTAGGGTTCGAAGTGTAAGCTTGGCGCGGCTTTTTGTGCTTAATGACGTCAATTGTTGTTGATCTGTAGTATGTAAGTAATTTTTTGTGTTAATATTTCATAACCATGCGGCGCTGGATGGCCTTGTGGGTCGTGTTCAGATGATGAAATGAAAGCTTAGTGGAATAGAATTTATTAATGCGACATAAGTGAGATATATGAACGTTTGTGTCTGCTGTTGCAACACAACATACATTTTCTGCCTGTTCTCTGTTCTTAGTCGGTTTGCGCTAACATGGGAAAGGAAGGGCCCTTAATGAGTGCTTCACTTGAAGACGTCACGTGATGCGTTGTTGACATTAATTTAACCAACTGGCAGTAAGTGCTGCTGGAACTCTAGAGGACTGCGTAGGCAGTAAGCAGCGTGCTGAGAAAGTCGCTAATTGTCTGTACTAATAAAGCAGAGTGGACATTAGAAGCAATTAAATCTTATCTTTGATTAATTCAATTCTGGAACGGAGAGTATTAGCTTCCCTGTTTATCAAACAATAACCTGTGTGCATTTCGGATTCGCTTTTGATTGAGTTGATGGAAGATCAGTTAAAAGGTGTAGTAGGAGCTGGGTCTATCGTGTTGTCGATTAGATGAGACTACACTTGAACTTCCAGAAATAGCAAAGTTAAGATGAGTTTTTCAGAAATTTTCCAGTAAGAGGATATTATTTTTTGTTTGGCACTTTCTTATGCAACTACAGCAAACAACCGCCAAGATATTGACAGTTGGCAAGTATGGAAAAGTACTGATAATGATACTTAGGTTTGAACTTGGGCTTTGACGAACAACAATAATAATAATAATTGGATGGCGCTACAGTCCACAGGGGGGGCACGGCCTACCTCGCTCATAAATTACTCGTGTTGTGCGCGTTAATGTTCTCTGACGAGTAGAAGTGACCTACAGTTTTTTTTACCCACTCCGAATGATGAATTTGGGAAGCTTTTAGCTAGACTCTTGTTACTCTTTGAGTGTTGTCAGCAGCTCGAAAGATGTGATGCCGGGAAAAATTCCTGGTGGAATCGAATCTGGATCGTCGGCGTCGGTGAGTCGTCGTCATGACGGCCACCAACAATATTCCTTTTCAAGAAATGTTTGCAGAGTTATGTTAAACTCTGAAGGTTAGCTTAGATTTGAATGTTTTCGCGCGGTAAAAAAAGAGAGGGAGATAGGGTGGAAGACAGAGAGTAAACAATAGAAAGAGATAGATGGAAGATGTAAAGCGGGAAAGAGAAAAATTATGATTATCGAATTTAATAAAAATTTTGTTTTCTTCAATTTTAAAAACTTTTGTCGCTAGATATACTAAACCAGTATTTCAATTTAGAATTCCCACTGCGTTTAATATTGTTTTTGTAGTGGTATCATGCCTTTTATACTTATCTTCTTCTTGTTGTGGCTACAGTCCCGGGTGGACCTCTGCCCTAAACGTCATGGCTCTCCAGTCAGTACGATCTTTCGTCAGCTGCCTACAGTTGCGCACTCCAAGTTGGTTGAGTTCTTTCTCCACTTGTGTGCGCCACCTTAGTCTAGGCGGTTCTCTGTTGCGCTTTCCCAATGGTTCGGATTCAAAGACTTTTCGGGCCGGAGCGGTGGTGTTCATACGCTCTACATGGCCTAGCCATCTTAAGCATTGTATCCTTGTACACTTGACTAAGCGCAACTCAAAAAAAGAATTCAAACTAAGCGCATGTCGCTGTACAGCCCATAGATTTCGTCGTTAAATCTTCTCCTCCAGATGCCATCAACGCAAACAGGACCAAAAATCGCATGCAGAACTTTGCTCTCGAACAGACTAAGGGCTTCTTCATCCGCCTTCGGTAATGTCCAGGTTTCCGCGGACTGTAGGACTGGGATGATCAAGTTGTTACACAAAGCAAGTTGAGTCCTTCGAGAAAGGGCTCAATTGCCTCTTAAGTTTAAGTAAACAGCGATTGGCAGGAGTGATTCTGGGTTTGATTTCGGTACGTTGTTGTCCCTATTTACCGCGGAGCCGAGTAAGACGAAGTCCTTGGCCACCTTGAAGTTTCTGCTGCCTAGTGTGACGCTCTGTCCGCGGAGTCGAGGTAGACGAATTCCTTGACCACCTCGAAGTTTCTGCTGCCTAGTGTGACGCTCTGTCCGAGACCTCGAAGTTGTGTATCCTTTTTTGATTACAACATGTACTTCGTTTTGCTCTCATTTACCGGCAGACCCATTTTCGCCGCTTCAGCTTCAATGCCAGCAAACGCCTCATGGACGGCTCGCTGTGTTTGCAATTGAACTGACTTCTGGAGGATCGCGCCTCTGTTGTTAACTTGTGAGTTACGCACGATCTTCTCGAGGATGATATTGAAGAAGTCGTATGACAGTGCGTCGCCTTGTCTAAAGCCTTTTTTGACATTGAAGGTCTCGGTGAGTTCGTTACCGAGACGGTTTGGTACAAATAGCTATACTTCAAAAGCTGGTCTATCTAGTGCTAAAACATGCCACTACCAGCTACATGTGTGACCTTCGAAACATATCGCGGAAGAACGACGATTGTATCAAATATGCTTTTGTTGAACCAGAAGCTCTCTTAGAGAGACATAATTCCAAAAAGTTTATAAAACAAACTAAACTAAACGAAAGTCCATGTGCAATGTTACACCTTTGGTGATAAATTGCCTCTAAGCAACCCGTGCGTAAGACTTGTGTAAAAGAAGTTTTCTTAAACTAGCTAGAGCTTCAATTGTGAAAAAGTAATTTTGATACCTACCTAACATGATTTTGTGGTGACGTGTTATTTTGCCATATTCTATTCCGGACCCCAACAACTCATGTCATTAGCGTGCAAGTATTGGAAAGTGTTAAATTTGGTTTTTACTGTTGGTAAATACAAAATAAAAGACGACGGCCCTGTGAATATTTAAAAATTAACCGTTTTTTGCGAAGCCACCTTATACACGATTATTCGAATTTTGGTTGAATTGAAACTGTATGCTTTGTAGTCTGTAAATTTACTCCCACGACATACGATTTCGTTACTATTTAATCCCTAAAATTGCTTTGTCTTACTGCAGACGAGTGATTTATTTTCCTTCCGACCTCGTTACATTGTTTTATTGTAGTCATGCATTTTTTATGAGGTCGCTCGAAACTTTCGTAGTTTTCTTTGTCACAAGAATGATTGCAAAATCCTTCACTCCGCCACCCTGTTGTCAAATAGGATGATTTACCATCCAATCTTTTAATCCCTCAGGCTCCATTAAAATCACTCACAATCTTTTTTCATTCAAAGCCAAGCAGCATTCCATGCCCACCACCACCGCCCTATACATTGATTAGCGATGCTTGGCAAGCGAGCATTTTTCTGGTTCGCAACTGCCAAAAAGGAAAATTAATGTTGTGGCAAACATCCAAACTCTCTTCGGTCACCCCTTCCTAAGGCACATTCCATTCCATTAACTATAACAAGAGTTTCGCAAACAACGACTGTTAGACCTGGGGAAGTTTGAGCACGCCCACAATCCCGCTCTATTCGGATTTACTAAAGATTCAGGTCGTGCTTCACATTTGTTTGCTTCAGTCTGTGCAACAGCCTAGCAGCTCACATCTGCCTTTTCTAACCCCGGGTTTTAACAGCTGTCGCCGAAGAGGTAGGCAAGGTTGCATGCTGGACGATATGTGATCACCTCTGCATCTGTTTCGTCGTTCACACCCGTCACCGAACTATTTGAAAGGACCACACTGCACATGCAGGACACGTGCAGGTCAAATTAAGAATTTATATGATTTTCCCTCTGCACACACACATACCAAACGCATTGCTAAGTGGTGGATTCTATTCCCGAGCAGCACTCAATTTACACATTCACCCCTAGTCCGTGCGGATCGGCACGCCATTCAAGTTTGTTCGAGGCAATTGATTGATAACACCAGACCAACGTCCATTCGCTCAAACAGCTGGCAGCCCAAGCGACATTTCACCTCCGACAACAATCGAAGAAAGTTAGGTTACATTCGGTTCTCCACTGTTCCCAAGTCAGGCGTACAAACTGACGCAATTAGACGGAAGTTTGGCAATTACAACTTGTAGCTGGGAGCCAACGCGAAATTAAAATCAGTCTATTGTGCGTGCAAGAGGCATTGCGTGTCTCAGTGCCGCGTTCGTGCTGTGTTGCGCAAGAGAAGACGCTCCGCCGCAGTGCTGTGGTATGCTATGTGTGTTTTGTTTTGGAATTCAAATCGTGATTTAAACTGAGGCAAATTGCCACCGATAGCCTTGACTTTGATAAACCATCGCGGGATGGGCATACCAGAGACGCAGCGCTTTTGAGTGCTGCTTATCTAGCCGTCTCGCATTCATTTGAATTTTTAATTAATCACCTTATCGTATTTTGTCATTCACAGATGTCATTGAAGAAGAAGGATCCAGCTCTGAGAGTTGCTGCTAATGATCCACACTTGGTTAGCCTCGGTGGTGGTCGATTGAGTACGGCCGTTACGATACATTACATACCCATTGGTGAGTATAAATAACATGGCATAACGTTTATGTTTGTTCACGTAAGTTACGCGTACGTGTAGCCCCAAGTTGAAAGCCCTTTTCTCTTGAATGTGTTTTTTTTGTTTAACAAGCGACTGACTGTGCTGTGGCCTGCCGTCACCACATTTCTGCGAAGTTTTGTTATCTGCCTATATTAGAATTTTGACTGACAATCTACCGATTGAACGTGATAACACAAGGCCGTGTGGTGTATTTATAACATTCGCTGCGATAAGTCAATTACCGAGCGGACATTGGTATTCCTCGTGATATCACAAAATGTTTGCATTTGATGACAAATAACCCCCCACACCGGCCATGTTTTCATTTCGAGTGACTGTCAAAGTCAGGCCTCAATTCTCTTGAAGCCTCGGGCGCAACAATGCCCTCATTCATGTGTTTGAGGTGCTCTCAAGCAATCCTATACAAATTTTACACAATCTCCCTCACAACCTTCAATTTATCGACCACCTTCCAATGCATCAACAGACATCCTCAGTCCTCTAACCCTATTCAGTTAGTCATTCAAGCCCACTCACGGATTCTCTTTCCTCTTTCCAGGTGATATGACAATAGGATCATCACCCACATGCAGTATTTCATTGAACGGCTCTGGAGTGCGACCAGTTCACTGTACAATTTACCGTAGCGAAGAGAACGAAGTAACAATAGTCCCCGAACCCGAAGCGAGAATCCTTATTGACGGCACAAAGCTAAGTGGCGAAACTAATCTCACCCAGGGCGCAATGATAACAATTGGCAATTCGAATTATTTGCGTTTCAATAATCCGGCCGAAGCTCAGTTAATCCGATCAGCGATGGGCAGCAACGAACGAATCTCAATGCCACAAATCGACTTCACCCAAGTGCCGCGTCGCAACTCGGGCCGAAGCAGCAGCAATGGCTCCGAAGAGGCTCAAATTGAAGCGTTCTACGAATCGAAAATCCATCCGAAAGAGTGCAAGCTCATCGAAGACATCGACATAAATGGGCTGACATGTCCGAAGGTGTTCACAGCCGACTCGGTGACAGTGAATACACCGGCCAAAGACGTCCTGGGTCCGAAATATGCGAACTTCGCCAAGAATCTCGCGGAGATTCATCGAAACAACGAAAAGAATCAGAAGATGAACAACTATGTTAACATTCCAGCTGCGGGTTTCCAGCATCAGCACAATCTGAACCTGAACAGTTCGTCCTCCAGCATCAATGGCAGTGGCAATGAGATCCTACAGAAAGTGAACAACAATTTCTCCAACAACCGAAACACAACCCCCTACGATAGATATCCGAAGTCACAAGGGGGACTACAGCTATTTCCAATGAATGGGGTTAATAACGAGATCAACACTTCGTCACCAGCGTACCGCAGTGAGTCACCAGCCAGCAATAACTCCTCTCAGCACAACATCACTGCACATGAAAGCGAACGGCTCGAGGAAATCCTCAAAATCTGTACGGAGTACGACCGTCAGAACCAGAGCAGTGTGTCCTCGTCGCCAATTGTTCAGAATCGAATAAAAACAAACGGCTCGTTGCCGCGAGAGAAGAAGGGGCCGTTTTACGAACACAGTCCCCAACACACGGGTAGTTCAAAAACGTTCTTTCAGGAGAAGGCTAAGGGGGGCACGGGCTACGAAAACGTCCGCATATTGAGCGATCGTCGCGTCGAAATAGGCGGCGGCGTTGGCAGCGGAGGAGGAACAGGGGGCGGCGTCGGTGGCGGAGGAGGGTCAGTCATCGGTTCCCCAAAGTCAGGATATGAAAATGTCATTGTCGGAAGATATACACCTCAGAGCCCGAGAACCAAAATTAGAACCACATGCATGTCACCCAAGAAGGACAGTTCATACAATAACTCAATCTTCCACAGCCAACAGCAGAACAATCTCGTCACACAGCCGCAGCAACAAACTTCCACGACAGACTATGAGCAGCTGATTCAAACATTCGAAGACAAACTAAAAATGGAGATGGAAGCTATTCAAGACAGCAGTCGTCTAGCATCGCCGCCAGCGTCAGTAGTGGACTCCAGTTCTCCCTCTAAACGGGTCAACAAAAACATCAACAATTTAACTTTGGACCTAAGTCTTGTGGAAAAGGAGAAGGAGAAAGAGAAACAAAAACCTGTGCCAGCGGTGCGAACCGTCAAGACAAATATGACCGTTCCAGTCGCAACATCCTCTGAATTTGTCGGAGACATCGACAAACTTAAGAAAACTCGTAAAAAATTGCTGATTGACATTCAATCGCTGAAAACACAGATCTCCGAACTTCAAAGGCAGGAGGACGAGACTTTAAGAGAGGTAAGTTTTAAAACTTCAAATAAAGCATCTCCTCAACTTCCATTCATTTCCACAGATGGACATGGAAAAAGCTCTAGTAACAGCTGAAGTCACATCAATAAAGAAATTATTAAGCGAACTAGAAGCCTCCTTTACGGCTTTGCAGACGAAAATCCACCGGTTGGAAGCACAAAGAAACGCCGCCAGAGTCATGGAGGAGAATCAACAAGCCAAGCTCAAGCAGACAATTGCAATCAAACAAGACCAAACAAAAAGGTAAGACCTTCTTCTCTGCAATCCCCGACCAGACTTTTTTAACTGCTCCTTCCTTTCAGACTGAATCAAATGCTCAAAGAAAAGCCGCTGGACGAATGCCTCAAAGAAGAATTTGAAAAATGTTCGGAGTCTCTGGAGAACGACCGAAAGACGTTTGAAGACTTGGAATTCCAGTACCTTGAAGAGGAAACTGAATGGCAAGCCTATCGCGAAGAGCTCCACATGGAGCAGAAAGACCTGTCGTCACAAATCGACGAGAAACGCACAGAACTGCGACACCTGGAGAATCAGGAGGCTGCTAATCACAACAGCGCCTCCTCCGATGCCCGGGCACTTAAATCAAACCTTATATTGCTCGTAAATGAACTGAGAACCAATCAAGAGCAACTTCGTGCTCTAGAGACAAATATCGCCGATATCACAGGGGAGCTGGATGGCTATTCGGATCCATCGTCCGAGGACGACCGTTGCGATGATGACGACGGCGACGTAAGCGCAGCATCGCCGGAGGAAATTCAACACGGCATAATGTCCCAGTCACTGTTCGGTTCCGCGGAACTTCTCTGCCCGAAGAGGCACACCGAGGATATCATGTCGAAAAGTGTAAACGAGAACATGTTCTACAATAATAAAATCGAAATACTTTCACAACAGCCAGCGACAAGCACTCCCAAAAGACAGCTAAAGGCAGTGAATATAGACGACGATTTAATCAATGCACCCCCGCCGGCGCTTCCTCCCAAATCAAATAGAAATTCTGAAGATTTGCCCTCAATTGAGGACAAAGTCGTCCGCCGCCTTCAGAGGGAGGAAACGGATCCGTTGCTAAAACTGAAGTACAACGTGAACGATGAGGAGACACAGGAGAGGGTGAATTTTAATCTTTCCCTTGGCAGCGATGATTTCGAGGTGAATCCGCTTGAGAGACGGATTCCCTCGCAGGATGATATCGATCGGATTTGTAAGGTGACCTCGGATGCACCGATTTCAACGAAAGGCGCCAGTAATAAAATATTCGACAGTATTAAGGAGATTGAGCGGAACCGGCAATTGCTGTTGGCTCAGCAAGGTTCGTTGCAGTGATTATTCATAATTTGATAATATGGAATTGAGTTTGCTTTTCGTTTCATTGTTTTACAGGATGCCACGTAATTGAGCATGAAAGGCAGAAGATGCTGGATCTAAAGAAGAAGAGCCATGACGAAGCAAGAGCACAGTATTTATCCATGTTAAGCACTAGTTTAGAGTAAGTATTTGAATTTAAGAAGTTGAGTATTTCGAATCTCGTTTATACGAAGGAATCAAACTTAACGATGTTGAGTGTGTTTGTTGATTTTGAGTGGTTTTAAGCACAATAGAAATGATTGCATTGAAAGTTCTTGAAAATTGTTTCGCTTTAGGGTTTGAAATATAGGACACTAACTCGTACGGTCAGTTAGAGCAGAATATGTGTCGGATTCACGAGTGTGTCAACGTTTCTTCTTCTGAATACATTTAGAGTGATCGGTAGAATCAGATCTTCTCGAACTGCTGTCCAAAACTGTGAGTTGGACAAGAGTGCTACAGTGGAACTGTTACTGTTATCTGTTTTTTTTTTTAACAAATCTATGCGAAGGCGAGTCACATTTTCGTGTTTTATCGGAAAACGAATATGCACACTTAAAATATCTTCAGGGGTGCAGTAATGAAATTAATGATTTTCACTTTTAGAGGCAAACGGAAACAAAATATTTGAAAATCTGTATTTTAATAACTTCACGAATCCTGTCAGTTGCCCCTTCGAATCCCAATCATTGTCCCCTAACGAAAACGGTATTGGAAACAATTAAAAACTTTATGTCTGTAAGTTGTACGTTTTGTACTCCATTGCTCACGACAAATATTTGCGAATAATTCAGAAATTCTTACAAATGTGTTGTTATAAATCAACGATGTTCATAGGCTTATCGCCCCATGCTACCAAGAGGGATGAATCTGAGTCCAAACATACAGCTTTTTTCAATTATTTAGAACTCGCAACGAAATACAGTTGAAATGGGAGAAATATTCAAGCTTTAACCGCGTTGTGATTAAAATTTGATCATGAGCAGTTGCATTCAGTCACATTCCCAATAGCTTCGTTAATATCAGTTCATCTCTTTTGGGTCGATCATGTTTGCCAGTTCATGTAAAGAAAAAACTCCAATTCTGCAGTATCCTTTGCAACATTTTCAAGACTGGCGGCACCTAATTAAATCCTTAAGTAGTATGCATCTTTAATTATTTGCCAAACAAATTTAACTTAATTGTTGTCTTAAGAAAAAAACTAAAATCGAAGTCTCTTAGCCTTCTTGCATGCCCTGCAAAGTTATGCTACATTCTCATTGAAGAGGTTCGCAAACAATGCTCTGATGTGTTTACCAGGTTGCCTTTGCCCTGCTGTTCATACTTGAGTTAAGTACAAAGCTAATGATTCATATGGGGGAAAATTATACACTCCGACTGCGATTTTGATAAGATAGAGTTCTTTGTAATGGAAACGATCGACGCATTTTTATTTCTGGTAGATTGTCGCTCTATAAGTCGACGGTAATAGGGTTTGGAAATGAAACGAGTTGCAGTCAGCTTTTTTGGAGGAAGAAATTGGTAGCATTTTATTTTTTCAGTAAGGCATATTATTCTAATAAACCAAATTATCTGCGAGAGTTATTTGAGTATGGAATATGAGTAAGTAAAGAACGTTCGGGAGGATGTACATACCATTTTACTAGTGAAAAGTAAACTCTGTGTGTCATTGTATCATTACGAAGAATTTGAACATTGTATTCACCGTGTCCTGTGTGTAGTCTATTCCTACAGAGATAGTATAATGTCCGGATACTATCTCTCTCATACCGAAGAGAATTTTCACAAATCAAGTTTAGTTAATACACGCGACGAGCTGTGCTCAATAGTTTTTGTATCTTCAACCTACTCGATTCTTCCTCATCGATAATTAATAGAGACTATGCTCAAGCTGTTCAACAATATTTTCTAGACTCAGTGAACTAATTGGTGTTCTCATGGGATGTCTTCAACCCATTAACTTGATTCTTCCTCATCGATAATTAATAGAGACAAAAGCTGTTCAACAACATTTTCTAGACTCAGTGAACTAATTGGTGTCCTCATGGGATTATATTTAGACCTATGGGATTATTTTAATAGCAACATTCGTACAACTTCACTTATCTATTTCCATATCCTTTTTTATTCTTATACGTAGATTCTTAACAACTTTGAGGTGTTTGTCCTCCCTTCTGGTCACCACGAAACTTCATCATCACGGCAAATCGTGTTCATAATCTTAGCTATTTTGATTTTACCAATTTTATGAAAGTTGAAACAATGACAAGCTTCCCCTGACAATTCAATGTATTAACTTAGTCTCTCGAATTTGATTTGTAATTTTCACCAACTTGGTAAATCATACCAGAAAATCAATCATAACTCCTCACTTGTAAAGTGCACTAGACAGAAATTCTAAAGATTGTCATAACCTCTATTCATTTTTGACTTAATTCTTCATTATTATAACTTCCCATTATTGAGTCATAAATTTATTTAGTGCAATGGTTCCGTCTGGATGGATGGAAGAATAACTGAGTTATCTGCAAAAGATAGTTTACTTATTACAAACTCTCCTTAGCGGCTTTCTACCTACCAATCCATTTATGTATAGGGAAAAGAAGTGTTCAAAAGAAGCATATAATAAAAAGAATGATTTTTCTACTCAGGCTTTTGTTCCTTTTACATTACAAGCCGTAAAGTTTTTGTGTATTTTTAAAATCGAATTGTCAATTTTATCCTTTTGCACTATACTCCAGAGTATACGTAGAGTAACTTTATCGATCAGCATTCTTAGAGAAAGGGGCTGCTTAGTCGTACATGACATAAAAACTGAACTGTTCACGGTTAGGTTTAGAATGCAAATCCAATACCAGAGCACCACAAGCAATAACACAACTTTACTGACAAAGATGTTCTGTAGGCCCAATTCCTTTCAATAATTTTTTTTTCAAATCGAACAAAGCCATCATAGCACGAAGTCTCTACATTGTATTGAAGTCTAGCCACAAAGAGCAAAAAAGTAAAACAATTTCAAAACTGTGCACGTTATTAAAATGTAATCAAAAACCACAAAGAGTAGTGAAGTGACTGACTAACCATGTTCTCCATGCTTCGTGTTCTTAGAAATACCAATAACACGCGGTTGCAATCGTACCCCTCTACAGGAAATTAACGGATTGCAAAGTTGGTGTGATCACTATGTTTAGAAGTTTACGTCATATTCATTTTCTATTAACTGGTAATTCCAAATAGAAGCAGAAATGTGTAGACATCAATCCGTAATCTTATTTAGCGTCGACGTTTAGTTTGAAGTGAATCTGAGTCTCAAGAACCGAGAATTTCCAGCTGGTGTGATATCTTTTCAGTTAGTTTTAATGCACATCAAACTGTTCGAAATGATTTTCTTTCTTTGATTCCGGTCAAAAGGTTTTTCTTTGACAATGTTCTGTTTCGTGGGTTTGAAATGAGAGAGACTAAAATTGGAAACTTAATTATACCTAAATTACAAGACTGTTAGTATAATTCGTTGTTGGATCTAGATTTGTACACAGTAGAGGGAATATAGAAGGATTCCTATATTGAAAGTATCAAGGAAATATACATTCAAATGTTATCTACCGACTGACAGGATCATATGTACATATCTGTGGAGTGATGTGACATCATGACATATCTGACAGTGATGTGTGGAGTTAAGCAGGACAATTTATTCTTAAAATAAAATCCAAATAGCTGTTGGATTCGATTAAGTAAAATTAAACACATATGTAGGGAACGTAAGGACATGCCTTACTGAACCTTCAAACGTTTGGTGTGAAGAATATGTGCATGATGGCAATAGTAATGTTTCATTTACATTCGTAAAATTAATGTGGGAAGTTGGGGAAAGTTTGTAGTAAGGTTTTGGAACTGCTTTGGCCCGAAACTACAGAGGGATACCATCGATGCAGAACGGACCATTGATGGCATTCATAACTTTCACTTTATAAGACAAAGAGCTTTCTCATTCGGTTAAGGCACTAAGCAGTATACTTTCAAACGATTGAAAACTATACCATCAGGTTATTAATATTGATATACTTCCCAAGCAACATTGAAAATGGTGCTTCCATTGAAGCTTAAATAAAGTTGTTTAAAAAAATTAGAAATTTCGAATGGACTTAAGCATTCACCCATCCCTATGACGGAGTGAAAGTTCATGTGTTTTCGCCTAACCTTGCGGGAGGCTGTCAAAATTATGTCAGCCAACAAAAAATATTCCTTTGGGCATAGTATCACGACATCTTCCTTCAGTCTTTTGTTCACCTTAAGACTCCGTGGAGTGGCTTTTAATCTTGCAATTGATAAGAATTGTACACAACTGCTTGCAAAGAAACAGCCCAGTTTGTTTTCTTTTTAGGTGAGATCACTCAGAGTCCGTGAAAATAAATAACTCTGCATGTTGACATAAGTTAAAGCCTTCATTCGGCCTTGACTAGGTTCACTTCTCCACGCTACCTACCTGCTATGCGAATTGTTTTAATGAGTTCAAAGGACCCCTGGAATGTACATTTACCGCGAAATCAAAACAATAAACAACAGCGACAACGTCGTAAAACAACTCATATAAAATGTGTGTATGCCTGTCATCCGGATTGTGCGTAAAATAACCCGCAAGCAGACAATGCCCAACTACGGGTCCTCCAATTCGTATGTCTGGTGTGTTCACGTTCTATTCACTCGCATTAGATTATAAAATTCCATTTAGAAGCATAATCGAAATAATTGTGCTAACAGACGCAGTGAACTCACTGTGACTGTGTCTCCGCGCACTCTCTCGCGTAGTTGTGTGTCGCTTGCGACTTTCCAGCTCTCCAACGGAGTACCACCCTCAAGCCTCAGTTCAGAGCGACGATCTAAACCCGCCTGACCAGTATTACCTAGATCCGTTCTCTCGGTTGCCACAATTCACCACTTTTTTCTCCATTTTTTCATTCTCGCAAGCATTTCGCTTATTTTTTTTTTTTTTGTTTTATCTCCAACCGGTGGAATAAGCAAGTAAGCCTCGGCGCATGATAGTCGCCGCCTGTTATCGCACATTCCGCCGTGCCAACACAAACACGGTCGAACAGAAAAGGGTAACCTACTCGATATCAATTCGATATCGGGAGTACACGTCACTAATCAGCGACCGTTCCTGGTTGCAATCGGCAGCTTTGTGTGTTTGCTCGTCGCCGATAAGTGTTCGCCTGGTGCGGTTAACAATTTTATTTTGATCGGTTTGTCACCTGCCACCTACTACGGGTAGAGAGACTTTTCCTTTATTTCTCCATTTGGTTTTGCGGATCCGCGAAGAGGGCCAGCTCCCCAAAATCGTCTCGAAATGAACTTTGATAAAATCTCGTCGCTAATTTGTTGGTAAATTTAGCAGAAACCGGAAGAATGTGTGTGAAACGAATTGAATGGAATTTTTTGTGTTGTTTTTGTCTTGCAGCAACTCCACGAGCAACAAGAATGTCACTGCATCACCGGAAACCGATAATTTAAACGATAAAGAGAATCATCACCATCATCATCAACAGCTGCCGCAGCAGCAGGTGGAAGATGCAGACAAGAAAATAAGCAGCAGCACTGATGGCAAGCAGAGTAGCGGCACAAACAAGCACACCACCAACGGCGAGAGCAGCAGTAATGATCAGAGTAAATCTAGTCAAGTGAGTACATGATCGCGGAACCAATGGTTCTCGTCAATTGAATGAAAAATTATTTTCTTTCCGATTACTCAGAGGGAGGGCGTGTACGACTGTTCGCTGCCAAAACTCAAGTTTCGGTTGTGTTCAGCTTTTGATAACTTCTCTTCGCCGATAAGTGTGTCAAAATGATTAAGTATTCGCTTAGGTGTAGTGGTATTCGGGTTGGGGATTTGCAATGTGTCGTGCTTCGTGATTTATTGATCTGGATAGAGGTTCAGACAGCAAAAAGGTATGACACGATGCGGAGAGACACATAGATTGGATTATGCAAAGTTGTACAGTGTGGTGGGCAGGTTGAGGACAGAGTTCAGAGCTTCAGTGATTAAGTTTTTAATAGAAAATGGTGCAAGCATTGAAGTTATCAATTATTTTAAGCAACCGAGACTTGAAATCAACAAACAACTGCTTATGCAATTCAATGTCACGTATGGCACCGCCAATGTTGCTTTTAATAGAGGTCTGTCGGTCTCAACAAATAATACTCAGCATGTGACACAATTACCGTTCGGGCGCCAATCATCCGTGCATATGTACATTTGGATACGCTCGTTTAGTTCTCATTAGGCGATTTGCTCATCAATATGAATACAGAGGAAATTCAATGCCGCTGCAACGGATGGATATGTAATAAATCAATTTACAAAAATATTGGGAAAATCCTACCGTTAGTTCCCAAGTCGATTAACAGTTGAAAATTAAATTGAAAGTGCCAACGAGTTTAGTTAAACAATATTTTTTTAAGAAAATTGACTTAAGACGTTGGCTATTGGCGATGCTAGATACAGGGTAACTCGAGTGCGAATAGGAAATAGAATTTGACAGTTGTCTGTTAAACAATTAAATTTATATGCACTTTGGATGTAACTGCGCAACAGTTCACAAGGAGCCAGGACCGAGCTTCTTCACTAGCAGCACTTGTTTTCCGTGCTGTTGTTCTCCCTCTAGATGAAGGAATCCACAGTTTTTGAAAACTTCAAACGATGGAATTTGAGACAATTTTTCATAGACGAACAGAACAGTGCAAACAGTGTGCTGACGTGAAAAAATGCGATATGTTCAGTTCTGGAATCGAACCATAAGTCGGACTCTTTCTACTACACCGAGGCAGCCACTGTTTGAAGGATTTATGTTGTTTTTGTTATGTTGACATATTTGGCGAACAGTTTACGCCTTGTTTTAGTAAACGCACTTATGAGTGCATGTTTCAAATTCTGTGTTTGAAGGATTTATGTTGTTTTTGTTATGTTGACATATTTGGCGAACAGTTTACGCCTTGTTTTGGTAAACGCACTTATGAGTGCATGTTTCAAATTCTAATGACGTGCTACCTTATAAAAGTGTTTTCCAAAAGAACCTTGACAAACTTAAATTTATTTTGTGAGCACTCTCTCTTACAAATCGTCAAAATTTCTTTGTCAATTTATTCAGAAAAACTCAATTCTTTCATCATGAAAAAGTATATAAACGAATGGCGACTGAAAATTATGAAAATTTAATTTAAAAAAAAAAAGTTTTAAAGCCATTTGTAAAAATTCCTTGTTGTCTTACGTACTATTCTCATAAACTTTATGTCAATATGCACAAATTTCTAAAAAGCAGGTTTACAAGTGTTAGTGAACAATTAGGCGTGTTCCCGTACTCGAAACAAACAACACGAAATAGTGATAAACAACACAAACTAACTCAAAGTCTGTCCCGTATACCGAACAAGAAGGGTTTTACGTCAAATGAGCGCTTTCGAGAGAGAGAGAGTAAAATATTTCCCCACCCTGCCCATTTTAACACAATAAACTTTTGTGATTAGGTTCTTGGCTTTCTGTCATATTAATGCATTGGCCCATTATTATTAATTGGTGTGTGTACAGAAATAAGTGAGCATGGACCAATTATTTACAGAAATAAATGAGCATTATCTCTGTGTACGTGTCTCAAATTTTGTTTTTGGTTTTGTTTTCTGTAGCGAAAAAGTGAAATTCACATTTCTTAATGACATTCTTAACACATTTGGTTTAGATTCCCGTATTCTTTGCCTCTCTCTGAAAGGGTTTTACACCCACTCCTTACCAAATGACAGACTTCAGAATTTGATAAAGAAAACAATTTTGAAACTTATTTGTATTTTTGACATTTAAAATTGGAAGCGTTTAGAAATTACTTTAAATCTTATTAAATGGTTTTTTTTCCATTGTAATAAATGTGTCCCAACAAGAACGCAAGATTTAAATTTGGCGCCATTCGAATTGTCATTGACATTCGAACAAATATTACTGTTTGTTAGTAGAAGGTATAAGGTTAAAAAAATGGAGGGCTACAGCGAAGGAAGTTCTTTAATTGGGTACTGGAGAGACAACATGAAAATGCTGATTTTCCCGATAAAATCATCTTTAGTGACGAGGTCTATTTCCATCTTGATTGATTCGTCAATAGGCAGGATTGTCGCATTTGGGTCGAGGAAAATCCTCGAGTGATTTACGAGAAGCAAATGCATCCTCAACGTGCCACTGTGTGGTGTGGATTTTGCTCTGGAGGAATCATTGGACCTTTTTTTATGAAAATGAATCAGGTCAAGCGCAAACAGTCAATGGTGTTCGGTATCGTGAAATGATAACCAATTTTTTCGTGCCTAGAATTGAAGAAATGAATGTAGAGGAAATGTGGTTTCAACAAGACGACGCCACATCTCATACAGCTAGAGAAACAATTCAATTGCTGCAACAGTCATTTCCCGGCTGTGTTATTTCGCGTTTTGTAGACCAGAATTGGCCGCCTAGATCGTGCGATTTAACACCATTAGACTTTTTTCTTTGAAGTTTTTTGAAGTCAATGGTTTATGCGAATATGCCGACGACGACTCAAGCCTTACAGAAAATTGGACGCTGCATTAATGAAATACCGCAGCATTTATGCAAAACGGTCATTGAAAATTTCATTAAAAGTTCGCGTATGTGCCAGCAAAGCCGCGGCGGCCATCTGGCCGATGTGTTATTCCACACATAACCTCATCCTGTCTACCTTACGATATAATAAAGAATTTACGATTTTTTTTTAAATATCTGTGTTTTATTTAAAATTTAAATCTTGCGTTCTTGTTGGGACACCCTTTACACGGATTCTATCCCTAAACTCTTATTCTTTTTTGCCGCTGTCAGATTTCCTTATTAACATTGTCCATCATCAACTGTGTGTTAATTGCCCACCTTTCCGTTGACACTGTACCCTACTGGTGGAAAAGGAAAACAACTTCTAAGACTTCCGTCATTAATCACGCCAGATTGAGTTCAATTGGACTGCACTTCAATCCCGTCACACACACAGACGATTCGCTGTGAATTAGCATTCTTTTGGCATCCAGTCAGCGCAGTTTGCATATTCATGGCATCATATAATTAAACCTCCCCATTTTGCCGCAATTGTGAAAAAAAAATGTAATAGAGGTCATTTGATTAATGGTGTCATTGTCTGTACAACAGCATTGGAAATTTTCGCACACAACCGGAGCGTCGTTTCCATTTTCCATTTATTAGATGCACATAAATCATTTTCGAATGAAACTCTTTCATATCTAAGAAAGCTGACAAAGCCATAACTTTTTGGTTGCCATCTCTGGGGGATGTCAAAATTTTAAAAGGAATCATTCAATTTATACTATTCCTTGTTAATTGCCTAAACGACAACATGTTTGTCATGCCGAGCAGATTAAACTGGTTGAATTAATGCTCCGCAGTTCAGTGTTGTCAAATGAGATAATTTACGTCCTTTTGAGAATCGCCGAATTTAAAATGATCGTGAAATGATTTGTCTTCCCTGGCAGTGCTCCAATTATGTGGGTTCCCACGTTCAATCGTTGAATCGTCCTTGGGAGTTGCTTGTTGTTTTAATGGACTCGATGTTGGATATTACTTGCGGAATTCAACACATTTTCAAAAGCGATTATAAATTTTTTAAAAGCTTGAGTTTTTTTTTTTGGTGTGCCTCGGAATGCGTTTCCTGAAGGAGATTTGCGCTGACGACATATTGGTGTTTTGAAGAGGACTCTAACTGCCCTCAATGCAGGGGTCATTGGTTAATACACAAGTGCTCTGACTGGAGAATACAGGCTAGGTGAAGCTAAACATTTCTGAACTGACACCAAACCAAGCAAATAAGAATGATGGCTCGTAGAAGATCATTTATCTTAGGAACTACTTTTTCTTTTATCATGACAACGTACATATGTTTTTTTAATAAATGAGGATGAGGGTCCAAGCTTCCTTTGCAACCTCTCGTGGTTTGCGTATGTTGTGAAAAGACCTACAGCTCTTTGCCGACTTCGAACTTTGAAGAAGAGGCTATTTTTATATATTCTACTTAGTACTCTTTGAGTACTCTCCGGAAAGTGCTGGTGCCATGAAAAAATCGGAGATGTTCAGTCCTGGAATCGATCCTTGGAACTTCGACGTTTGAATGTCGCACTACGCTACGCCACAGCGGCTGCTATGGTGTCCCTCAATCGATTGGTTACTGTAAATTTCACGAGAGGACTTATCATCAAACAATGAAGTTAAATTTACAATTCTGGCATAAAACCAACAAGGACTTTTACTTTTTGACACTGAATACAGTCTTTTTTCTTTTTTAGGAAAAAACGGCAACTGCTTGTTTCCCACTATTTATTTTTATTCTGCAAAAAAACAAATGGGGACCTAAACTAAACAATGTTATAAATATTGGAAATCTTCAAAACCCTGTCTGTTACTAACGTGTTCTCTCGCAAATAATGAAAAGTAGAGGCTTGTGATGTTATGGCTTAACCTTCATTTTCATATTTTTTGAACCCATTTTCTGTCCTCTTTTAAAATTCTTTTAAAAATACGTTTTAGACTCTTACTTCTTCTTGTTCTTCTTCTTCTTGTGGCGCTACAGTCCGGGATGGACCTGGGCCTAAACCAACATGCCTCTTCAGCCAGCACGATCTTTCGCCAGCTGCCTTCAGTTGCGCACTCCAAGTTGGTTAAGATCCTTCTCCACTTGTGTGTGCCACCTTAGTCTAGGTCGTCCTCTGTTGCGTTGTCCCAATTGTTTGGATTCAAAGACTTTTCGGGCCCGAGCAGTGGTGTCCATATGCTCTGCATGGCCTAGCCATCTTAAGCGTTATATCCGTAGACGCTTGACCAAACGCATGTTGGTGTACAGCCCATAGAGTTCGTCGTTAAATCTTCTCCTCCAGATGCCATCAACGCAAACAGGGCCAAAAATCGCACGCAAAACCTTTCCCTCGAAAAGACCAAGGGCTTCCTCATCCGCCTTTGCTAATGTCCCAATTTCCGCGTCAAAGAGTGGGACTGGGATGATCAAGTTGTTATACAAACCAAGTTTAGTCCTTCGAGAGGGGGCTTTATTACTCAATTGCCTCTTAAAGAAACAGCGATTGGCAAGAGTGATTCTGCGTTTGATTTCGGTACTGACGTTGTTGTCCCTATTTACCGCGGAGCCGAGATGGACAAAATCCTTGACTACCTCGAAGTTTCTGCCCCCTAGCGTAGCAATCTGTGTGAAACGTGGATGTTGTGTGTCCTTCCTTGATGACAACATGTACTTAGTTTTGCCCTCATTTACTGTCAGACCCATTGTAGCCGCTTTATTTAATGTAATTAAATCAAAACTTTTACTACAGGCCCAAAAAACCGAGCCGAGGTAGACAAAATCCTTGACTACCTCGAAGTTTCTGCCCCCTAGCGTAGCAATCTGTGTGAAACGTGGATGTTGTGTGTCCTTCCTTGATGACAACATGTACTTAGTTTTGCCCTCATTTACTGTCAGACCCATTTTAGCCGCTTTATTTAATGTAATTAATCAATTAATTAATTAATTAATCAAAACTTTTACTACAGGCCCCAAAAACCGTCTTTAGTAAGCGATTCAATTTTTTTTTCTGAGACACCAACCCCAACTACTTTAAACTTTTTTAGGTGGCTGTCATAATGAATGGTGTGTTTGGTTGCAGTATATAATTAATTAGATCTGCCATAATTTTCGACTCTATTCGGGCATCTTCAAGGACAAATTTCTGACTTCTTAAGTTTTGTCATTTGAACAAGCGGCCGGCAAAAGCTACCTTCTAAGCTCTTCCTGGCTCTTGTGAGCTCACTTTGCCACGCTTGCACTGTGGATAACGAAGTTGCAAAATCTTGGAAAACAGCTCCTATTTCTTCATAAATGATTTGGAAGAAATTTTGTGACAGTTCGGCGTTCAATTTTCACTATCATTGTTTCAATCGCCATTTTGATTGTGATTACCTAGTGATTAAAAGCCAAGTAATAATCATGTGTTTATATACATCATCAGAACTTCACCTCGATACCGAAAGATTGGTATGCCCTCACGTAGTTACTAATGTTTTATGACAGGGTGTAAATCAAAACCTTGCAATCGATCGGGGGGATGATTTTTACTCTAAATTTGATTCGTTAACCCTTCCAGCACATACATTAGAAACCTTGTCCTTAATCTTTTATGAAAAATGCCATATAACCAGCAAAACACCAGTCAACATACCCTAATCCCGCGTCGTTAAAAACCTGCCAAACCATACACTATACTCAAAAGTGACATTGATCCATAAACGATGTTCGAAATTCTATCAGACTTTTAAAATGTCATTAACATTTAGCAAAAGGCAGCTGGCGGACATAATTTATTTTTAAACAATTAATGCGATCACATTCGGGCAGCTTTCCTTTTTCCTTCCTAATGGAGCCCCGCCCCCTGAAAGTGATCGCCATCAAGCACAGATCGGCATTTGAGAGCAACGCGTAGATCTGGCCAAACCGTAGAATGTGTCAGTTTGTCACCCCCGCTTTGATCAGTGCGTGTGTATGCTTTTTGTAATCAACAACGGACCGAAGAATTCTTTAAAATTTAGCAAAATTTCTCAGAAGACGCTTGCGGGGGAAACACTCCGCAAACATGACGTTGTCGCCGCTGTCTTCCTCTGCAAGACGCACGGCTAATTTGTTATTAGATGTACCCCAGATGCGTCAATGTATTGTTTGGGAAACATTTTTTTTGCTCCTTTCCTGTGATTGCTTACGTGACGTGGGAGCTGAAATATCACAGGGTAACGCTTTTATAAATTCCTATACCCACCACAGTGCCGGAATTAGTCACGAGGTGGCTCTTTCGGTTTACGAGCCTCCCGCGCGCTCGCTGCTTCGATCGCGGTGTGTTTCGCTGCCGAGCACAATTTCTTTCTATGTATCCTCGGCAATATTAAAATAGAACTTTTTCTTTTATATTTTGAAAGAAAAGTTTTTTATTAATAAAACGTTGATAAATTCAGCTAGTGGTTGATAAATGTGAGTCTCCGCCGAAGGCAAAGGCTGACGGTTGTGTCGCGTAAACGACGTTCGACGTCCGTCTTCTTCGTCTAAGTTGCATTTTGAACGGTTCGTTCGTTTTTATTTCGGCTGCAGTGAGTGACGGCTTAGCGACTGTCTTCGAATTAATCTCATCGGCGTTTGATGCATTTTGTTGGTTCTAAAAATAAGTGTCACCTTTAGGAAAACCATAAATCCTAAGTGACAGTTCGTTGGATATTTTTTTTGCTGCAGTTGTTGTTGTTTTGTGGAAAGTTTTGTGAGTGCGGCGCAGGGACAATGTCTGTTTGGATGACTTACGTGAACAGACGAAGACCATCGCAGACGCGAATGAGAGTCGAGTACTATCTAGTGAGTTCAATATTTTGCATTTGAAAAGTGTTTGCGTGCAGCTTGTGTGTTTTGTTGAGCAATGCGTGACGTCAAGGTACGCTGTGTCGTTAGTACTGTTTAATTGTGAAAATGCAAAAATTGTGACAATGGTGTGTGTGGCGTTTATTAGTTTCGATGAGTTGACGTCTTACCAAAGACCCTGTTTGTCTGTTGCGACTGTTGTGTGGCACATAGTTCTTGTGACGCACGTAGCGTCGTCAAGGCCGGATGGCAATGATGCGCGTGTGCCACACGTCTCGAATTTTTAATGAATCACAGGTTGTTCTCTTCATCTTCAACGGACAGCTGTCTGAGGTGAAAGGCAACAAATGGGAAATCGGACAAAGTTTTGCTGCAATGAAGTGGAAAGCATTTGTGATTGTTGTTCTTTTTAACATTTTTGCACAATGATTAATAAGCTCAAACGTGCCAACGAGATGCCAACAATTTGCTGCTCATGCCGTCAATATTTTTAAGTGCCTGCGTTGCATTGCGTGGAGAAAAGTCAATTATGTCTGAACAAGCAAGCAAACAAAGTTCACAGTTTATGGTGAAAAAGATAAAATTAGTTAAAATAAAGGTCGTAAGTAGTTTCAACCACAAAGGGTGAAATTCACCACATGAGTCGATTTCAAAATTTTTCATTTCGTGTGAAGTTTGGATGCACAATTTGAAAGCGATGAAAGGGCAAATGTTTGTGGCCAGTAATTCAAATGCTTTAGTGTTTTTTGAACGCTTCCATATGCAGTCGCGATTTCCTCTTCTTGGCATTTTACTTGTGTTTGTAGGTTAGATGCTCCGGAAATTGGTCATCGAGACCCGGATTTTGTACTGCTTTTTAAAAAAATTCATTAATTTGACCAATACACCTTGTTTTAGTGAAGTTTGAACGAGCATAAATCGATCATTCCTACAAAGGATGTGTGTCAATTATAGAAAAAATAGTAATACAAATTGGATGGCGCGACAGTCAACAAGGGGACCAACTCGTAGCTTGCTCATCAGCTACTGTTCTCTCACGAGAAGAACCTACAGTTTTTTGCCGACTCCAAATGGCGAAATTTGAGAAGCTTCCTTAGACAGTTATTGCCCTTTGAGTGTTTTTAGCAGCTCGAAAGAGGTTGTGACGTGAAGTATTTGAGGTGTTTCACCAGGAATCGAACATAGACCCTTGGGCGTGTGAGCGTCGCACTCTATCCACTACCTCAAGGCGGCCACTTCTATGCTTTGTAAAAAAATTAATAACACTTAGACTTGGAATCTTATTTGGATGTGCTGTCGGGGGACCCTACTGCCGTTGACGCGGGTAATTCCAAGGGGTGCTCGGCGACTATCAAATTCGAATAATTATATTACGCGATAGTGCCTAAGGGACCAGGACCTAGCTTCCTCATCAACTTACTCGTGTTTTGCGCGATACTCTTTTCTCACGAGTAGAAGGACGTACAGTTTTTTGCCGACTACGAACGGTTAAGATTGAGAAACTTTTTCTTGGACAGTTATTACTCTTTGACTTTTGTCAGCAGGCCGAAAAAGATTGTGCCGTGAAAAATTCGAGGTTAGAATGCGGAAATCAAACCTATACCTTTGGCGTGTGAGTCTCGCACTCTACACACTACGCCACAGCGGCCACGATTATAGAAAGCAGGTATAAAAACTATTTTTATAAAAACAAAAAACGAAATATTGGGTTGACGTATAAAATACTCGTGAAATTAAGAACGACGAACTTCTATGATATGTTTTAACTATGCACAACAATTATAATAGAAACCTCAATATTGTTCGGTTACTAAAGGGTTTTTATTTACGAGATATAGAACTTTGAAAGGAAAAAAATTAATGAATTGACAAGAAATTTACTTTATTTGAAAGATTATATTTTGGCATTATAATTTAAGTATAGTTTCTGACATATGACGCGCATAGGAGTTTCGGACGTTTTCAATCTAAAGGTCCAATTTTTTTCAACATTTATTTCTTGTATCAACAACGCAAAGAATGTGGCAAATTGTTTCAAGCTAATCTATGATTTTATATATCCCCGCAGAAGATATTCTCATGGTTTTAAACAGCAATTAACATATCCGTATACTGAAACTAGTGGTTACTCCATTATGGTACAATAACTCCATTGTGGTACCAACTGTGTGGCGTTTTGGACCATCTAATTAAAAAATCGAACAATCTGAAGTACTCCTAAAGATCATGGTTGTTCGATTGATGAACGAAAAGGTCAGTAATCATGGCGGTCACCATTGACTGTAATGTTCTGGTCAGCAGTTGAAAAAATGTCGGGCCATTTACTCCACCAACCTTCGGAGCATACCTAATAGCCAGTTTTTTTTTTATTGGTGATACCGTTATGACCGTTGAGAACAATAATCGCTCCAAATACGACAGGTTTCTTTATTGACATTTTTACTCAATTGAATTGAAACCCATCGCTTAATATAACACGCTTGTTAAAATTGAGATCAACTGCAATGTCGTTTTGGGCCAAATTTGCTCTATTTGAAAGCATTTTTAAGACGTCAGTTTATTCTTTTGTTCATATGACAAACTAAACATAAATCACCTAACAAGAAGGCCGCTGCCAATACTCAGTTGCCTTTGGATGTAAATATTCTTTAAAGACATTTTTGCTGGGACTAACGTGGAAAGGTTTTCACGGCCTAATTTATGTGGATTTTGATTTTGTGTAGCGTTCAAAGGAACGCTTGGTCTGTTTTCCAAGTTGCCTATAAGGTGCTTGCCGCTTTATTCTATATTTGCCTATGGCGCTATTTTTGTTGATTTAGCGAACAAGGATATACAGACTCAACACATCGTTCTTCTCTGAAATTGAAGCTGTAGCTTGAGGAACTCTTTGAAGCTAAAGCAGCTTTGAGTTGCGCAACGATTTGAACTGCTAGTCTAGATTTCATTGATCACTAATAGAAGTTTTGAAGGTCATCAAAAGAGTCAAAAGATCAAAATTAATTTAACAACAAAAAATAACAAGTCTCTCTATTTAAGTAAGTGGAACGAACTGTCTATTTTTGCATAACTTTTATTTTTCCCTTCTTCGTTCCTTCTTCAACACGTTGTCGTCCATGAATAGATCATTCACACAGATCATTGGTCTGATTTGATCCAGTCAAGGTTTGCGCATCCGCTTGAGTGATCAAAACTCTTGTCTCCACTTCACTTTCTGGGCCATCACCTCTAGTTTGTTTGCACACTCTCAATTTTGAGTCAACATTCGCTGCACAACAAACAATGCAAACATTGCAAACTCATCCTCGACCGTTGGTATCTGACGATGACACCCCTCTCATCTCTTCATTAGTGTCGTAATTATTGTAAACAATTACGCTCCTTGGAATTAAGTGAATTGACGTGCAAAGTTGCTGCGAACAACAGCATCGAACTTGGACCAGCGCCAAATGTCAGCCGCAGACAATGAATTATCTCGTGAGGCTCGTTACACATTTGGTAAATCTAATTTCAAATTGAATGGAAATCCTGCGACATTAGTATGTGGGGTATTTTTGGAACGGATTGGCGTTCGCTGAATCATTTCTCTTTCCCATCGCCGTTCGCATTTAGTTGCAGAGGTGTCGGTGACGCATTACAATCAGCAGACATTTCTCCAAGAATCCTATGAGTTACACCCATTCTTAATTCATTTCCATCCGGTTGGCCCTATTAATTTAGTGTAAACAAATATTTATTTTTATTCCAGAATCGTCATTCACAGCCTGAATTGGAATCACAACGGTCACGACCCCTCTCAGATGCCAACTCAGAGCTCAGCTGTGATCTATTGTCGGAAAACACCTACAAATCGAGTATAGAGCTCTCATCGTCGTGTGGAAATGGGGGAAGTGGCGGTAGTGCTGGCGGTGGCGGAGGAGCAAACTGCAACGGTGGCGGCAATCGTCACTCGGAGCAGAGTGATGATGGGAAACGCTCGAGTGTGAATTCAAACGACACAACGAGTAGCGATCGTCTCATATCCGGCAGCAAGAGGATGCTGCCGAAGCATCAGCGGCCGCTAACAAGATACCTTCCGATCTCGTCGCCGGATTTAGATTTGCGGCTGCATATCGAATCGGCGGGCCACCAGATCGCACAGTGTCCACATGTCTTCGTCGATTCGTACAGCTGTCGAGGGTAAGTGGAATTTGACTTTGCAACCGCTGTTTGAAATAAAAGAGTGTATTCTTGGCAATTGTTGCAGGTATTTGCACAAATTGGGCGCCACATTCCACGGCTGGTCAAGACGGTGGTTTGTATTGGATCGAGAGCGTTCCGCGTTTATTTACTACTCCGACAAATCTGAGAGGAAACCCCGTGGAGGAGCGTATTTTTCGGTGAGTAAATAAAACTGAAGTGAAATTCTAAATATTCTTTATATACTTCTTATTCTCTTTCACATTGAACGTTCTGAATAGGTGAGGACTTGCCTCGAAAGACGAGCTCTTAAGTAGTTTGTCGGAATTTGTTTCTTTGGACTTCTTAATTGTTTTTCCGACATTGACTGAAATTGGAACTAAAATTAAAACTGGGATTGGGGACGGACCCAGTTCCAGTCCTGGGGTGGGAAGTGACTGAATTTTAGATCATGTCCACATCAAATGGGACCGAAGTAGGAACCTAGATAGGGATGATAGATAGATAGATTCGAAATGACAATCTGAAGTTTATTTGGAGTAGAACTTGAATTAAGAATAGAGACAGAATCTTTGACCGAGATGGTTTGAAACCGACACTGTTTTCAAAACAGTGTAACAGTGAAAACAGACTGCATCCAAACAGGGACCAAATTTAGAACAGAGACTGGATCTGGGACAGAGTCCGGATTTGAAACAGACACTAGATTGGTAACAGAGACTGAATTTAAAACAGACACTGAGTCTGGAATAGAGTCCGAATTTGAAAGAGAGACTTAATTTAAAACAGAAACTGAATCGGGAACAGAGACTGAATCTGGAACAGACTGAATCTGGAACAGAGACTTAATCTGGAACAAAAACTTAATCTGGAACAGAGACTGAATATGGAATAGGGACAGAATTTAAAACAGAAACTGGATCTTGAACAAAGACTGAATCTGGAACAGAAACTGAATCTGGAATAGAGACTAAATCTGGAACAGAGACTGAATCTGGGACAGGTACTGAATCTGGAACAGAAACTTAATCTTGAACAGAGACTAAATCTGGAATAGAGACGGAATATGGAACAGAGACTGAATTTGGAACAGAAACTTTATCTGGAACAGAAACTAAATCTAGAATAGAGACGGAATATGGAACAGAGACTGAATCTGGAACAGAGACTGAATCTGGGACAGAGACTGAATTTGGAACAGAAACTGAATCTGGAATAGAGACTGAATCTGGAACAGAGACTGAATATGGAATAGGGACTGTATTTAAAACAGAAACTTAATCTGGAACAGCGACTGAACCTGGAACAGAGACTGAATCTGGGACAGAGACTGAATTTGGAACAGGGACTGACTATGGAATATGGACTGAATTTAAAATAGAAACAGGATCTGGAACAGAGACTGAATCTTGAACAGAGACTGGATTTGAAACAGAGACGGCATTTGAAACAGAGACTGAATCTAAAACAGAGACTATTTCTGTTACAACAACTTAAACACAGAGACGTTACCTAGCGTTTTTACTTTTGTCTGATTAGAAGTTTCTTTAAACACTTCGTTATGCTTCTTAGACAAAGGACTTCCTTTCGCTATTTTTTATAACTTTACTTTTTTTTAAGATTTAAAAACGTCACATATTATTTTTTTATATTATCAACCACTTATGCTTTTTTATTTACAGACAATCGATGAAGTCTACCTCGATCATTTGAATGCCTCAAAAAGTGGCCGACCGCACTGCACATTCATTGTGAAAACAAAGAAACGTAGCTATCACCTTCAAGCGTCTTCAGATGCTGCCGCACGTATTTGGATTGATGCCATCATAACTGGAGCTCAAGGAAACCTAGATTATTAAGACACATATTCTATATTTAAGTATTCCAATTTAAAACAACCATCAGCAAAAATTTAAGAAATCCTAGGATAAACTCCCACGCAGATTTCTATGCCAAAGTGAATTTTTAAATTCAACCACAGTATAACTACCACAACTACTAACCAACACAACAAACTAAAAACAAGGACACTTTAGATCGTAGACCATAGAGACATATAGTTTTGTATTTAGTTTTAAGAAGAACCGCACGACGCGTCATCGGATCTAAAACATCCTCTTCTGGATTTTACCTTAGTCACGCCGGCCACGGGTCGGGTGAATCAAAGCAAACAATAGTTTCTATTTGTATGTGCCTTTGTTTTGTTTGTGTAAAGGACGACATTTATTTCAGAACTTTGTTGGTTTTACGTTAGGACTAGTTAGTCTCAAGTTTATTTTTGAAAGGAAAACAGCTTGAAGGAATTGATTTTGTTGCCTTTCATGTTCATCGAAGAGGACACAATTTGTTTTCTCTGCTTCTCTAGATTATGTATCGTTCATGCATACATATGTGTTTCAGTTAGCCTTAGTTTACGCATTATTGAAATATTTGAATTTCATATCTAGATTGACTTGTGTTTTATCAAGAACTTAATATTTTGTATAGATTCTAATTATTTATGAAGTAACAATAAAATATACATACGTCTAAATGAAATAGAATCCTGAAATGTGTATTTATTTTGTGGCAGTGTACTGTACGGCTGGCTTCGCTCTTGATGCATTGCTTAATATCCCTCCCATCGATATCCATTTCAAGGGATGTCAAATCAAGGTCATCCTGCGATTAAAAAGAAGTGGTATTTGGTTCACCCGCAATGGAGACATGATCCATCCTCGTGCACATCATGTCCTATAACACTTCTCACAGGACATGCTGTGCACAACACTTAACAGTTGTATCGTCTGATGCGATAACATCCGTGTCCAGTACAACCTTTGAAAATGAGCCAGGAGGGGTGTGTACTCGGGTGTTCACGGACGGCTCCAATGCAATGGAGGAGTCAGAAGCCGGGACATTCGACAACATACAAGTCTTAACAACTCTTTAAGTAAGATCGTGTCCATCTTTCAGAAATGATTGCACTCCTAATCGCCACTAAGTATGCTATGAAGAACAGATAGTAGGGCAAAGTCTGCAGCTACAGCTAAGCTGCGCTTAAGGCCTCTAGCCACTTCCTAGATAACACAGAAAAGCAAGACGTCACTTAATTTGGTTGGCAGACAAAATTTTTTAAGAATTGTCTAGGTCACGGCATCACTGAAAATTTGATTGGCGATTAACATCCTAAGCAAGGATAAGAAAAGGGGCACTCATAGCGCCAGAACCCACCTTAGGACTGCTCGGGTTATTTGTCAGGGATTCCGTTGACAATTTGATCTCTCAACAGCACAACCTAAGATGGCATGACTCTCCAAGATGCAGGTTGATCAAAGGCATTGTTCCAAACGTCAGCAGGAAATCCTCTGTAGTCCTGGTGTTTTCAGAAAGCAAAGACTGCAAACGGTTTATTCGCTTACAAATGGGACACTTCACATTTGCTAAGCACTACAGTGAGCTAGGACTTAGTGATGAAATTCTTTGCGACGCCTGTAGCGAAGACACTGCAGAACACTTCCTTTACTCAGATCAGGCGAAGTCTGTTCGTTGCAGATGTGGTAAGGCTGGAACACTACAGTCGTCTACAGACAAGTTTTGACCTGCAGAGGGAGTGGACAGGTAGATGCGTCTACAGTCCGTAGGCGTCTTCTAAAAGTTGATCGAAAGGCAACAAAGCTTTTGAAACTGTTGACCGAAAAAATAAGGCAGAAACGATTAAATTGGGCTTAGAAACATAAAGAGTGGACAGTGGACAATTTGAAGAAAGTTGTTTTCTTGGACGTCAGTCAAGGCCTAATTCAGATTGAGATCCAAGGATAAGGAGTAATTGTCGTGAGAAAAAGTCCGAAAGAAAAACTCCGACCCGGCCATATTGTTCAAGCACCAAATCACCCTCCCAAGGCCATGTTTTGGGGCTGTTTTACATTTGAAGGCCCTGTACCTCTTAAGCGGGTGTTAAAGGAAGTTGAAGCGACTTTCAGCAGCCTGAAAAAGGAAGCAGTTTTCGTCCTCAAAGGTTAATCTCTTAAACTCTGAGGCCACTTTTGATTCGATTCGATAGATTGACAGTGTTTTAAGTGTAATGACTTACTTATGTTACTCTAATAACCAGAGTTGAAGAAATTCTTACCTTGTATTTACATCTGGTATGCGTATAGTAGAAGAGCAAACAGAAGAAGGATGAAAAAACCCTTATTTTTACTGTTTTTATATTACAATGGGAAGGTAAAAAATCCAGTGTACAAATGGTGCTACAGTTTGGGGAGGAACTTGTTTGACCAACATACATCTGCAGCAGACACTTACTGTGTTGCGTATCACAAGTTTGAAGAAATCCACTCGTGCTTGCTATTTCTGAGGAAAAGGTTTTTTATTCACGCTGGAGTAGCGTTATCCATGAGCACATCAAGGAAGCTATATAAAGCTTTTAACAGTCATTGAAAGTTTGATGTTTATCTTATCACGAATGCAAACAACAGAGTGGAGATCCTGGTACTGGTTTGAACATAATTTAGGAGCTGAGTTGATACTTACTACTTGGTGGTTCGTGAGTTGACTTAAATCTAAGGATTTTCTCAAGAATAAAATTAATTTCATGCAAGTTCTTAAAAACGCTTAGATTTGCTCACCTTGAATTTTCTCAGAAACTAAATTCCATCTTCTCTGGAATCAGCTGCAGCGTAGAGATAACCTATTTTCGATATTCCTTGACTTAAATTGCACTGATGTTCTTTATGTGGTCGCCGTGGCGTAGTGGGTAGAGTGCGACGCTCACACGCGGGTCTAGGTTCGACTCCCAGCTCAACACCAATTTTTCGAATTTTTCACGGCACAACCTCTTTCGAGCTGCTGACAACACTCAAAGAGTAATAACTGTCTATGAAAACTTCTCAAATTTCGCCATTCGGAGTCGGCACATAACTGTAGGTCCCTTCTACTCGTGAGAGAACAGTAGCGCGCACAACACGAGTAGTTGATGAGCAAGCTAGGCCCTGGTTCCCCTGTGGACTGTAGCACCAAAAATTATTATTATTATTATTATTATGTTCTTTATGAATCATATCTGGATCTCACACAAACCAAACGCCAACCTGATGCATTCGAATATGTCGCGTATTTTTCAAATTATAAACATGATGTTGAAAGGGTCAACTTATGAGATGGCATACTAAGATCCGACCAATGCACATCACTTTTACTTTGCTTCTAGCACCACCTTAGTTTGCCCGTGAGTACTAGAAAGCATTGGAATACCCTACACATACCCGATTCATACCCGTTCTCCATCAAACTTTTTTAAAGAAGTGTTCGACTTTTGGAACACAACCGCATGAAAGCTTTTCATGTGTCAAAGTTGTTTCAAGCTCTTTCAATTTAAATTTAATGCAGCGCGCTCAATTGCCAAACAAAAATATGTCCACAAGCAGTTTAAATGAATCGTAAAATTTTAAACTATTTATCAAATTTTTTAAAATCACTCCTCAATATATTTCAGTTTCGGAGAACAACGTTTACTTGACAACTACTTGCGTGGCACAAAATTAATTAAAGTTGTGGAGGAGAAAGCCGATCAATTCATCAAGACATATTCGAACTCTAAGACCTCTGAGGATGCTAGAGCACCAATAATAATCCAGTTGTCTTTCCACTTCAGAGATTTGGTTGATAGGTCACAAAGTTTACTGGAGTTGGCAGTTGAAGAACCTGAACAGTTTCTCGACACGACGAAGTACCTCGTCTATTCAATCGTTTCTTCTATCCTGAAACAATCTCCGGTATTCACGCCTAAACACATTGATTCTTCACAGATCCACGTTCAGTGTCAGTTCATAGGATTGCCAGTACAAGAGAACTTATTATTAAATATATCGGAAAATAAAATTCCTAAAGGACTAGCCGTCTTATGTGGAATTTTGTCCGCTTACACTGAACCTGTGCAGTATACGTAAGTTGTTTTTGGGAAAGATGTGTCTAGGGAACTTCTTAATGATATTTTGTTATTAGCATTCAATCAGTTTGGTATTGCTCCACTGGATGTAAGGCGAATCGGATCAAGGGGGAAGTTACCCGAGGTACGAATTCATTTTTGAACACAACATTTTGTAAGAAATGCACTTCTAGCTCCCAACTGCTTGGTGTGCACTCGCCCTATGAGCGAATACACGAAACTGCGTTGTATGGGAATGTACAGACTGCTCAAAGTATTCCCTTACGAAAGTGTGTCCACACCAAAGGTACTTGATAAGGTATTCCAATGTCAAATTGTTCGCCTATTTGGTAAGATGTCAGATGTCCATTTGAGACAGAAAATAAGGTGTTTTTTTTTTACAGATTACGTAGACGACTCTGAGCTAGTTTTGGGTGCAAGGTACATTGCTACAGGCCATTTGGATTTTAAGAGTTTAGAGCTGATAGCATGGAATCTAGTGAAGCAGTGAACAGTTCGCTGTCAACTGTTAAGTCAATTTCTGACCAAGACTTAGACCAACTCCTGGAACTGAGCCCTGAAAAGGGGATTGAAAGTGTTTCACAATTTCAGCACCACCAATCTTGTGATATTCCGCTTAATACAACCAATCTGTTTCCAGCAGACAGAGAGGGAGATGTTTCAAAAGAGAGAACTGTAAAGTATCCTGAATTCGATTTAGATTTTTCTCTAGACTCCGTGGAGCCATCTTTGCTTCTTAATTCACTGCAACCGGTTAGATGTACAATTTCAAGCAGCAACGAAAATGATACTCATGAGGAATCAGTTTTTGTTCACCCTCAAGTAAAGGACGAGCCACTCGATCTCACATTTCAATTTGCTTCTCCTACTTCACCGCAAAAGAACGTCGGCAATGACTTTAACCTTGAATTCTCTACATTTGCCGCTCCATCTGGGGCATCTTCTGTTTCAAAAACCAATGAGGACCCTTACGCCATTGGACCAACCTGTTCGCGCTATATTCGAGGAAGAAATGAAACCCAGTCAGGAGTAGAGTCTCACACGGAACAAACTTGCACACGGGCAACGCCAATGGAATTTTTGACTCTAAGCTACGGGAAGAGTTCAATAAGTGAGAATTCATCATCGCCAGTAAACTCCACGGATGAGCTGCATTCAACCCAAAGCACCCAACAAGTGGACACAACTCTAATTCCCGAACCAGTGACGAGGTTGTACGAGACAATTAAAAGAGCGTACTCCGACTTTGCGTTCGTCTACTCATTGGGTGCGCAAATGTGCCAAGACCGCATCCCAATGGATTGCTTTGTACACTTGAAGATTGGTTTGTTGCTTAGCATTGCCTCGCTGGAAGAAAACCCCAACCGTCCACCGATTTCGGTTGTTGCCATCGGGCCGGAGTTTGGAATGGCTCATTATTTAATGGAGAATATTGGAATGGTGGCGGAGAGATTTATCGGCCCTCACGACGACTTTAAGGTACCGCCGCCTAAGAATGGTGAGCCTGTGTGGATCGAGGCGGAGCCGGTGGTCCTGGCGAGGGGAGGGATTTATTACGTTGGGGACTGGTCCCGGTTGAAGCCACCAAACGCATTTAAGTTGTTGAAGATGATCGAGACTGGTCGTGTACAGCTGCAGAGGACGAGTGTGTGGTGTCCCTTGGAGGCCGCTATTTGGACCCACTGGCGATCCTACAAGTACGACACTAAGGACCAGCATACGTTCAACAAACTCATTGAGTATGTTTTTCGTTTTTGTGGAGATGTTGTAAACGCTTGTTACTTTTAGAATCTTTGGAATTCCAGTGGTCATCGAAGATGATAATCATGAAGTACTTGTGGATTATATTCTAGAACAGGCATCAGAGCAGCGGTTTGAATCGACTATCGATGAACTGTGCATTGGAGCCGATGATCTCAGACAGTTTCTGGCGACTGTAAGCAAACGTAGAGTGGATCTGACTGACGAGGCATCTGAGATTCTGCGCAAATATTTTGTTGCTTCCCGAATGGATAGGCCTGGTGAGTGGACGTTAATACAGACCTGTATATGTTTTTATGGAATTTTTGCAGATTGCTTGTCACAGCAATCATTTAGCTGCCTTAAGTTGTTTGCCGAGTCATTCGCCAAGTTATCTCTGCGTCACGATGTCATTGCTGCCGATGCTGTTGCTGCCTGCTACATGGCAGAGAATTTTATTCAGAATCTTTTTGGGGCTGGTGCGTTTCCTCCACCAAAGTTTAAGTCGCATAACTATATTGGAGCAGTCGATAAGCACATGATTGAGTTCAAGGAATGGCTAAACTCGTATATATCGCAGTTTCATGAGAGGAATTGATCGTGAAGTTTACTTTGAAGTTGTTGTTTTTGTTGTGTTAATAAAGTTTGAATTTTTGTATAGATTGTTATAATGTGTGTTTTGGTGGTAAGTGAGATGTGAAAATTTAGATTTTGTTCAATTGTAAGTACAAGCAACATTTAAAACTCGTCCTTAATTTCAATGTTAGCCTTGACTGGATTAAATATTTTTTTCAAGAAATTCAGGAGCGCCGTTTTTCTTTTGCTGAGCTGCCTCAAATCCTTTTGATTCCCAAACAGCTGTGATTTTCATTTAGAAACAAAGTTTATAAAATTTCGCCTGTAGGAATGTTCTCGCGAAGTTTCTGTCTAAAGTAAAAACACGAAGTTCGCAACAGGAAACAGATAAAAGTCGATAACGTGGTTATGATAAAGGTTTAAACTGAAAAAGGAATTGAAAAATAAAAGGACGTTCGGTAATTGCAGACACTTTCCCCACATTTCACTAGATTTTACTAAAATTCGAATTTTGATGAATTAAAGAACTTTATGAAAATCTGCCCAAACCGCAAATTGGTGCCGGAGGTTGCTATATCAAAGATAGCCAGGTTATAGGTTTAACGTTACTGATTCACCTTCACTTCATAACGGAATTTGATGTGCGGAAAAAATCTGCTTAACCGATGATTCCAAACTGTCATTATCATCATTCAGCTCCTCCGCTATCGCCCAGAATGATCATTGGCATGGTGTAAAATCTAGGCAAACATCCCAAAAAAAAATTGGGCTGACACATCCTCCGCTAATGTACAAGACTTCTGAACAACCTCAATTTTTATGCCTCACGACAGAAAAAACAATTTTAAGGTTAGTTTTCGTATTGTTTATTTAATTCAATAAAAAAAACACGAAAAGCTGCTGGACTTAGCAAGACGTTCCGTTGGGCTTACAGTTCAACATATCTCCAGATCTGGTGATTCTTAATATTCTTAAATCTCTAGGCTGCTGCAAAGAGAAGAGGCAATGCCCATACGGTGGGGAGTTCATCAAATCACCGACATCTGTGGAAATCCTGGAACAAAAAGAAAACCATTACTCCGATGTCTGATAATGGTCCAGAAGCATAAGCTCCTTTTTCCGTAGTTTTCGGAGATATAAAAATATGAAATGACGGAATTGGATGAAGATGAAGTTAACAAGAAATGTCTCGTTAGGCCATGCGTCTGATAGTAGACAACCTTGCAGACGCTACGGAAATTTAACGAAAATTGATTTAGCCATGTGTAATAAACTCTCGTCCAGGAAACAGACGACAGCCATTAAGCATGGCAAGATAATTCGATGGAAGAAGAAGTCAAAAGATGTTTCTTACCTTGAAAGCGTTAATCAAGTTATCAGCTAAACTCCCATGCGGTCCCACGCTGAAGAATAAAGTAACCTGAAAAAAGAAAAAAAATGCATCATTATGCTGACGTCCAATGAGGTGCGTATAGTTAATGTCAAGAGAAAAGGTTTGTAGGGGATAAAGTTGAACAGAAGTACATGTGACGAAAGCAGTGTCATGAACCTCGCAGAATGAAAATGTAATCGTTAGATTGTCTTATGAAAGTGGCAGAGTGTGTCCACAATTTTGCTTCTTTTTATTAAAAAACTGTAGTTCTACGTTTCTCAAGCATTGTGAGAGGTTAGGTTTTCATTTCTCACAACGCTAGGATAATAAAACAGATTGATTTCGTCCAAAAAGCGAAACTGTATCAGCACAAGAAATTCCTGCTGATCAGTATTAGAAAGGACATAGAATTTAATTTTGGTTTACTTTTCTAGGCTCCGAATGTTTAAGCGGGCATTGGTTGGAGGAAGGGTATCAGAAGGTGAAACTTACCTAGCAGCATTGATCAACATATAACCCAATCTGCATTTTATGTTCCTGATTCGTCTGTACAGTGCGATATGACTGGAAAGAAAAAGGAACTCATTATATTCATGTTCAATAAACCACATTTGATGTTTTAGAAAAATAGCTTCTCTTTTGAAAAAGAAGTGTATCACTAGATCATGCGTCTTAGACCATAGAACATCCTAGACGCTGCGGATAATTAATGAAAATTGCTCTAGCCACGTGCTTTAAGCTTTCTTCCTGGCAGTGGAAGACAGTCATATATTCATGGCGCGATAAATCGAAAGGAATCGGACGGGATGTGTTATAAAGGGTGTCCCAACAAGAACGCAAGATTTAAATTTTTAATAAAACGCAGATATTTAAAAAAAAAATCGTGAATTCTTTATTATATCGTAAAGTAGACAGGATGAGGTTATGTGTGGAATAACACATGGGCCAGATGGCCGCCACGGCTTTGTTGACACATACGCGATCTTTTAATGAAATTTTTTGCATAAATGCTGCGGTATTTCATTAATGCAACATCCAATTTCCTCTTTTAAGGCTTGAGTCGTCGTCGTGCTGTGCATGGTCAGCTGGCTTCAGTTCCTGAGTCAATTCAACTTTGTATGCATGAAGATGCAAATCTTTTGTCAAAATTCGCTGCATAGTGGATTTGTAAACACCAATTTGCTGAGCTCGGTGTCGAATTAAGGTGGATGGAGTTTGAGCGATATCATCACGTACCGATATTTTCGGTCGATCGACCTGGTCGAAGGCGCGTTGTTGCCTTTACATCAGTTACAGACCCAGTTTCAGCAAATTTTTCCATTAATCGCTTTACAGTTGAGTCTTTTGGAGCAATTATTGCAACCCCAAATTGATTGCAATTTGCGAACTATAGCCGCAAAACTTTCACCATTTTGGTGAAACAATTTCACAATGAGAATGTGTTGTTCATTCGTGTAGCGCTCCATTTTTTTTTAATCTTATATTCTCTACTCACAAACAATAACATAACAACAAAACATTTGAACAATGTCAAACAATGACAAGTCGAATAGCGCCAAATTTAAGTCTTGCTGGGACACCCTTTAATTGTATTTGCGATATGCTCTAGACCTCAATTTCATACGAAATAATATTGATACGGGAGTATAAACATTTAAAACTTACTTCTTTCAAACGAGGAAGTGGCGACACATCGACACAGTGATAGCTCAATCCCTGAACGACAGACAATCTAAAAAAAATGTAAAAAAACTGGCGTTAGAAACGATAAAGTTCTTTTTCGGGAAATGTACGAGAACTTCGGGTTGAAGCAATAAATGTATATTGCGTCGCATTTGGAAGCCCTCATTCAATCTTTGTCACATTCTACCTGTTGTGAAGATATAATCTCTCAACAACAGTTTAGCATGAGACAGATAAGTCAAACGGTCTGTAGAAAGATTTTATGTACCTTTAGTTGGTTTCCGCAAGACTTGAGTTGCCACTTAACATTGAGTGTAGGAAATGTATCAGAAGGTGAAACTCACCTCAGCAGCATTGATCAGCAGATCACCCAATCAGCATTTAATGTTTCCTGATTCATCTGTACTGCGCGATATGACTGAAAAGAAAAAGGAATCCATTACATTTCTAATGTTCAATAAACCACATTTAATGTTTTAGAAAAATATGCTCCTCTTTTGAAAAAGAAGTGTATCATTGGACCATGCGTCTTAGAGTATTGAACGTCGCAAACGCTAAGGATAATTGATGAGAATTGCTATAGCCACGTTGATAAGCACCCCTTCTGGTAATGAAGGACAACCTTTTATACATGGCGCGATAAGTTGAAAGGAATCACATGAAATGTGCTATAATGGCATTTGCGACATGCTCTAGACCAATTTCATTTCATTGATACGGAAGTATAAAGATTTTAAACTTACTTGTTTCAAACCACGATGTGGCGATATAGCCATAGCTCAATCACGCAATCTTCAGTAGACCGTACATTTTTAGGACTGCGGAGAATCTGCAAAAAAAGGCAAAGTTGGCGTTAAAAACTATAAATAGTAATTTTTTTTTGAAAATGTAGGAGGACTTCGGGTTTGAGGCAGTAAATGTTTACTGCGTCGCATTTGGAAGCACTCATTCAATCTTTGTCACATTCTACCTGATATCAAGTTATAATATCTCAACAACAGTTTAGCATGAGACAAGTTAGTCATACGGTCTTTAGGAAGATTTTATTTACCTTTAGTTGGTTTCCGCAAGTCTTGAATTGTTCACCTACAGACTCTTCTTTGACATTTTTCCGCACGATCCCGTGTTCTTCATAATCAGTTCCTGTAAACTCAGATTAAAGAACAAAATTCATCCCCAGAGAATTACGACAAAACTCTCTCCCAGCAAATATAAAACAAAAACAAATCATTCATCTAACAGTTTGTGTTTATATTGTTTATTTAGTGTAAAAAAAGATACACACGAATGTACATATGTTTATCGGTTGGACTTGGCAACACGTTCCAATTCGTCCTTCTTCTTAATAGCGTACGAGTTTGATGAACCCTGCAAGAGAAGACCAAATAATGCTCATTAGACATCATACTTCTGTCTGCTTTCACAAAAAAAGCGCATCTGCTTGAAGAAAAATGTAGTTCCACGTTTCTCGAGCATCGTGAGAGGTTATGTTTTCATTTCTCACAACGCTAGGATAATAAAACAATTTGATTTCGTCCTGAAAGCGAAACTGTATCAACACAAGAAATTCCTGCTGATCAGTATTAGAAAGGACACAAGTGGAGCATCCTCTTATAGAAATTTACTCTAATTGGTCACTGTTACTACTTGTTAAACTATTGACAACGGTTCAGAGTTCGAGACTTACCTTAGCAGCGTTGATCAACTCATCAGCCAGACACTCGGCAATTGTCTTGATGTTCCTGAAAGCAGCCTCACGGGCACCTGTGCAGAGCAACCAAATTGCCTAAAAGAGACACAAATTCGTCACTTAGTGCTGATGTCCAACGAACTGCATTTGCTGACGTATAAATACATTTAATTTCAATGTGCTTTAAGCTTAGTTTTTGACGTGACAGACAAACAAATCTGGCACCTCTTCACAATTCAAGGCTGGTAGTTTTTTTTGGTCCAGTAGCATAAGCTTCTCTTTCATTGCATGCAAAAGAGAAGTAATGTGGCTGGACGGGAAAATGGTAAACCAGAAATTTTCAATTTCGTTCAAGTTAATCGCCTGACAATAATGTATTTAGCAGTCGCAAAGCTGGTGTTACATGTATGACATGAGAATTTAAATAAGTTGATAAATGTGTTATTATGCGATTTGCGATTTGCACTATAGATCCACGCAAACGCTGTTATAATAAATTTCTCTAGCCGTGGGTTATACCTGTCTTCCAGGAGAAAGAAGACAGACAAAAAACACGGCTTTGATGATGAGAAGTCAAGCTGAAAACTTACTTGGTTCACACGACGAAGTGGCGACACATCGACAGCTTGACGACGGACGGTACCGGCACGACCGATACGGGTCGAATCTTCACGTGGTCCGGAGTTAATGATGGCGCTGACGAGAATCTGCAAACGAAAACGAAAATGGCGGTCACAAGTTGTCGAAGAACTAAAAGATTTAGATTATCCCATATTCTATGTCTCATTCTACCTACTGTTGAGTCCTTTACGTCCCAACAACAGTTAGGCATGAGACAGGAGAATTCGTGTGGTGTTCTGCGATTGCATTTACCTGCAGTGGATTTTCACCGGTTAACAAATGAATGATTTCAAAGGAGTGCTTCACAATTCGGACAGCCATCAGCTTCTTGCCATTGTTGCGTCCCTTCATCATCAATGAGTTGGTCAAGCGTTCAACAATTGGGCACTGAGCTTTGCGGAAACGCTTGGCAGCATAACGTCCAGCCGAGTGAGGCAGATAGCGGGCGTACTTCTCCTTGACTGCAATGTAATCCTGCAGTGAGATATCGCTGACGGTGACATCATCACAGCTCCATCTGCCAAAAAGCTTGATATCAGGCAATTCAGCTGGTTGCGGGAGCGCGGTTGTGTCCAAGACTGGTGCTGGCTCTGCCTCTACGGGCTGTTCCTCGAAGTTTTCAACACTTTCAACGTCAGCCATTCTGAAATGGAACCACAAAAATCCGCATTAATACACATTCGTATCGAAATCAAGAAAAAGACGTTTAAAGTTTGAACTTGTAGGTTTAAACTTTATTAAGGCTTTTATCTTTGAGACGATATCCTTAAGAGGAAGTCAACCAATTTATCTAGTCCCTTTTGAATACTATAAACGCCATTAACTGAAACAAGTATAGTTTTAGTGAAGGACACAAATTTCTGGGGTATCCAAAACGTGTAAGAAGTTATTAACTTCACAAATTCAGTAGCTTATTAAAAAGAAAAGCATTTTAACACAGATATACCGAAACACGTGTAACAAAATTCAATCCGCCATAACCCAACATCTTTTAAAACCAAAATTTCATGCGGATGCACTTAATCTAACACGTTATTTTGGCACTGCGAATTTGCAGGATGTTCTAAGTACCAAACGCATCACAAAATCTATTAAATAATTGATAAATTAAATAGGTTTTCTTACGTTTATATTTTGTGAAAATTCTACCGATGCAAACAGCAATGGCGTTCGCCAAGAAAAGAACATGTCGCGAAAGTGCTGCCTCTGTGGTGACATCCGGAAGCCGAAGAAATCAAATATGCCTTAGGGTGCGTTTAGATAGAGTGTTCCTTGATGTGATGTTACACTGTTCAGAAATACTTTTCGAAATTTGTATGGAGACACCAATTATTGGTCCCTGTTTATTTGGCAGTGAGCTGAATTTGAGTATATGTGCTTTTGAATTCTCAGAAGCGTTCTTGCAATTGCTTGTTAATTTTTCTTATTTTCATACATTGCTATTGGTCGGGATATTGTTACCGTTTTGAATAGGATGTAGATGGCAAATATGTGCACAACTGCTATGTGAAAACCTTCGTATCTGGAGTGACTGTCAAGGTGCAAACATTTTGTGCACCAGAGAAATGCTCACGCCCCAGGGATGATTGAAATGCTCACGCCCAGAGACCAATACGGAAGGAGTCAACTCCCGTTTCTCGCCATTGAATTCATTTTGACAGCCTTTTTCATAATAGCTGTTTTATCAGCTGTTCAGTTGACAATCTCCGTCCTTAATGGTTTCGGGTTATGCCTACTATTTGCGTCTGCCGAAAATACCAAAATGCGAACATTTTCTTTATATTTTTCGAATCTAGTATCTTCCCTATCACCCACCCGATCAATCTACTACAAGACCGAATTTGATTTATTTAAATTCAAGCCGCTCCTAGTGCCATCTGTCATCTCAATGCACATATTGGAATTGAATCGCTGTCAGTTTTAAGCCTGTGACAGCTAACAAATATGAAGAAATCCGTCTCCTGTTGCCGCTTGAGAGTTATTGGATTTCGGTTAAATTAATTTCAAAACCATGGACAGCAGACTGCAGAGGTATGAAAAAATAGATTTCCTCGGAGAGGGACAGGTGAGACCAGTAAATGGGCTTGCAAAATACTTTCGAACCTCATCGATTTCTTATAGTTCGCTACAGTATACAAAGCCCGTGACATTCACACCGACGAGATAGTTGCCGTCAAGAAAATCAAGATCGGAAGCCGGGAGGAAGCCCAGGATGGCATAAATCGAACTGCCCTTCGTGAGATCAAGCTACTGCACGAGTTGCAGCATGAGAACGTGATTGGTCTGGTGGATGTTTTTGGGCACAAGTCAAACGTATCTTTAGTGTTTGACTTCATGGATACTGACCTGGAAATAATCATTAAAGATCCCAAGATTGTCCTTACACAGGCAAACATCAAGGCATACATGATAATGACCTTGCAAGGTCTGGAGTACCTTCACATGAATTGGATTCTTCATCGGGATTTGAAGCCGAACAACTTGCTGGTTAACTCCAAGGGAGTTCTGAAGATTGGGGATTTCGGCTTAGCGAAGTTTTTCGGATCCCCCAGTCGGATATACACACATCAGGTGGTGACACGATGGTATCGATCTCCGGAACTGCTGTTTGGAGCTCGTCAATATGGCACAGGCGTCGATATCTGGGCAGTCGGGTGTATTTTGGCGGAATTGCTTCTTCGTGTACCGTTCCTTCCAGGCGACAGTGATTTGGATCAATTGACAAAAATATTCCAAGCTATGGGCACACCGAACGAGGAGAACTGGCCAAATGTGAAACTGCTACCGGATTTCATGCAATTTAAAGTATTTCCTGGTACCCCGCTGCAACACATTTTCACCGCTGCCCCGGATGATCTCATTGAGTTGGCAGAGAAACTGTTGGCGCTGTGTCCTTCGAATCGTTGCACATGCACAGAGGCGTTGGATATGAAGTATTTCTCGAGCAAACCGGCACCGAGCATCGGTTCCAAGTTGCCACTGCCTCAGACGAATAAGGAAAAGGTCGATGAGAAGCCAAGTCTGAAAAGGAAGCTACTGGAAGCCATGGACGGCGGAACATTGCCAAAGAAGCTGCAATTCTAGTTTAAATGGATCCATGGAACTTATTTTTGTTATGTTGGGGAAATACATGTTATTATTTAATTCTCTTGTATGTGTACTGTCTTTCGCTGTGGTCCTATATGGTTTTTTTGTGACTCCGGTGTGTTGTTTTAATTAAGGTCTAAAAACTACAGTGAGACTTATTTTTTTAGGCTAGAAATGCAGAGAAGAAAGTGGATATGAGGCAAACATGGAATGGAGCAATAAATTATGAAATCAAAAAAATAGCTTCCCTTTTGTTGGGGCTGAATTCTGTCTGTGGTCGGGTACCAAATGCTTTACGAAGCATATTCCTCTACAGTTTTAGTGGCAAAGGAGGAACGGCAGTTGACGGATGTGTTTTCTCGTATTTTCTTGATGACAGGTGCAATCAATTTCTCAATACAGCCCAAGTAATTTCACTCATCGCACACTGATGTAAAGAACAGGGAGTTCAGGACGTATTCTCTTTCAAAGCCAAGTAGGGCCATAACCGTCAACCATAAATCTTCCGAGGAACAAACACAGACTTCAATAAACCTCAACACCTCAGCAGAGTTTCCGTTTCACCTTCAGGTTTTCGAAAATTTCCTTAATAAAAGTGGAAAAATGTTTGGATCTCCGTCACATCACATCTCGTAAATTTCCTTGGTCATGTGTCTTGAAAGAGTCATGTACCGCAATCAGCCCGAAAGATAAATCCAACTTAAAAGTACATTTGGCGGGTTGCTAATAATCTACTGCTACCGTAGGTGCTGGAGCCCTTGGATAATTTATCGTTCCAAACTGAACGACTTCCTTCCGTCGTCGTGGAATATGTGCTTGCGTCTCAATTCACCCCGTTGATTGATGGTGTTGAAGAAGTGATACTTACGACATGTATCCCCCGCAGAGGCAGTAAGTTTTTGCTGAACCAACAAATAGACTTTACAACTTACTCCTTCAGCACGAAGGCGGACGGATGTCGTGACATAGCCGGGCCTACGCAAAACTTTACGACGCTTTAATAAAAACATTAACCAAGGCACTTGAAGAAATTGCCAATTGGTGGGCAAGTGGTTTAGCATGGGGGCGGTGCTTGGAAACTGCTCAGTGTAACGACACAAGAGCGGTAAAACACAAACGGGTGAAAAAGTCGTACTTTCCCACACGAAATAAAATTTATCTTGTTTTTCGACGAAGAACAGCGCGTTTGGATGACTTCTCGCCGTCAAGAATCGATTATTCATTTTTATGTGATAGATGGAGGCGGCAATATTTCTGGGGATGATGTATCGGATTAATTTGTATTATCATCTTTGATTCAATGGCCTGGCAAATGCCAACAAAACTGTTCTCAGCAGCGATGTTTGAGGGGATTCGCCAGCTGATTCGCCTTGAACTTGATGGAAGAGACAAAAATACACGTTTGACGCGCGTTTGCTAACTGTTGATAGATGATTGAGTGGGGTGCAGGAGGGAAACACAAGATTACAAGGAAATATTACTGCAGACGATAGATTTGTTGATAATCTTGGATACAAATGCATAACAATTTTATTTGTTATGCTCTTAAAAATGAGAATCTTAAAGATTGCTGGAGTGGAAGTACAAGATACGGAGGACATTTTTGAGTGAGGTAAAAATATCAATCTTTCGTTTAAGACATGGCGTTGTTTATTGTAAGATACACCGTTGAACTGTTGAAGGTCAAAGGGCTGACGGAAATTAATTATTCATATTTCATCTTTTAAATGGGCAGCTGCATTTCGTTTTATCGAAGTAGAATACTGAAGGTGTAAATAGCCATACAAATCGTACAAAGACGTGAGGAATTGGTCAAATATGGATAAGGAAAGGAGAGAATAAAAATTTTCTTATAGCAGTTGTATTCAGAGACTTGTGTCAGATCCTGCCGAACAAGGAATAAATAAAGTGTACTTTAATTTGCAGAAAGCACTAATCTTATTCTTTTAGTGCTAAGTATTCATGTGAATGTACGGCCAGCGCCCAACAAATTGGCATGGACAGTAAACTTCATGCTCAAATATTAAGTTTTAGGTAAGGTTGGAAACAGCAAATTGTGTGTGTGGTGTTTCATTTAGGTTACCCAAAGAGTAAGCGCGTGTCTTATAATCGCGCATGATAAGCACGGAATACTAGTTCACTACTGTTGGACACTAGATCGCAAGAGGTTTGTGTTAGTCTTAGAGAACTATGAATGTCTTGTAACTAAAAGAGTACAAAGACCATATTTTCCGGTTTTACTTGCTCCAGCTCCAGCAGCAGTGTTGTCATTAGTTGATCTGTTCTTATTCGAGGCTTGTCGTAGTCCCTGAACTATAAATTATTAAATGGTGAGGAGGCTAAGCTCACGCACAACTGATAGACTGGTACGCCAGGCCCATTATTTTACCCTCGGGTAGAGGGGTACGTTGCTTACATTAGTGCTCCACACAACGGGTGTTGTGATGGTTACCCTGCGAGTACCGCGAGGATGATGTTGAGGATAGTTCTAGCAGTACGTCATATTAAGCTCCGTCAAGCCCATGCTCACGTGGTCGCCGTGGCGTTGTGGGTAGAGTGCGACGCTCATACGCCGAAGGGTCTAGGTTCGACTCCCAGTTCAACACCAATTTTTCTAATATTTCACGGCACCACCTCTTTCGAGCTGCTGACAACACTCAAAGAGTAATAACTGTCTAAGAAAGCTTCTCAAATTTCGCCGTTCGGAGTAGGCAAAAAACTGTAGGTCCCTTCTACTCGTGAGAGAACAGTAGCGCGCACAACACGAGTAGTTGATGAGCAAGCTAGGCCCTGGTCCCCCTTTGGACTGTAGCACCAACAATTATTATTATTATTAAGCCCATGCTCACGCAAAAGCGGATGAGGAGGCCCTTCGCGTTTTAGAGACAAAATTTCTGCGTGCGTTTTTTTGTTCCTGTTTGTGTTGGTGACATTTGGAAAAAAGGATAAAACGAACCAAATGGGCTGTTAAGCGTCTTCGGATAAAATGCTTTAGATAGCGAGGCCTTGTAGAGTCTATGGACATCACTGTTCCGGTCCGAATAGTTTTCAAATATTAGCCATTGGGACAGCGCAACAGACCGTGGCCTACCAGGTATATAATAAGTGTTTTTTTTTTTAATATAAAACACCAATTATTAACGGGAAAGTAAAAACATTTTATTCAAAGTATTTTCCATTGTTTTCTACACATTTTGACCACCTTTCTGGCAATTTGTGAATACCACGCCAATAAAATTGTTTGTCTTTTAAAGCAAACCAATGAGACTACCAATTATGTACCTCCTCGTAGGAATCAAAGTACTGCTCAGCCAATGCGTGTCCCATCAATGAAAACAAATGGTAGTTGGAAGGTGCCAAGTCTGGTGAATACGGCGGATGGGGTAGCTGCACCCAGCCAAGTGTTTTGATTGTATCCTGAACCGGTTTTGCTTTATGTGCAGGTGCATTGTCATGGAGCGAACTTACCTTACCGTGTCTTCTGGTCCATTCTGGTCGTTTCTCCATCAATGCATGGTTCAAATTGATCATTTTTTGTCGGTAGCGGTCAGTATTAACGGTTTCACCGGGTTTTAGGAGCTCGTGGTACAGCACACCTTTCTGGTCCCACCAAACACACAGCATTGTCTTCTTGCCGAATCAATCTGGTTTTGCAGTCGATGTTGATGGTTGTCCCTGATTAACCCATGATTTTTTCATTTAGGATTCTTAAATTTTAATCCATTTTTCATCGCCAGTAAAAATCCGATGCAAAACCAATTTTCTTTCGTGTTTCTGAAGCAAAAATTCACAAATGTTTTTTCTGTTTTCCATCTGTCTTTCATTCAATTCATGTGGCACCCATTTTCCACATTTCTGGATCTTTCCCATAGCTTTTCAACGTTCAGAAATTGTTTGTTGTGCAATATTTGACATTGCTGCTACTTGCTTTTGACTCAAAGTGTCATCTCCATTCCATATCGTTTGCAATTCGGCGTCTTCAAACTTTTTTGGTGGTCTTCCACGTTCTTCATTTCTCACACCAAAATCATTATTTCTGAACCGTTGAAACCATCTTCTTCTCATCATCATCTTTTGTATGTTGCAAGATCACCATATGCCTCAAAAAGCATTCGATGCGACTCTGCAGCACTTTTCTTCAAAGGAAAATAAAAAATTAATGTTTTCCGCAAATCATCACTTTCTGGTATAAAATTCGACATTTTTAACACGATGACTTTGATGTATACAAAATATTTTTCACATGACATCTGTGACAAGCAAACAAAAAAAAAAAAAAAAATAAGGACTCGTTCACAACAAATGTTCGAGACATTTGTATCTCATACCGGTATACCTGGTAGTCTGAGATGACGCACACAAGTGGAGACGGTCCTCAACCAACTTGGGGCAATTGGATCCATCTGGTTGGAAAGAAATGTTGTTTGAGATCCAGGTATACCCTGGACTGCAGAGCCACGCAAAGAGAAACATTTTATCAGCAGTAAGTGTCATTATAGATGTATTCCTGTATCTAAAACAAACAACACAAAACTGTACAAAATACCACAAACCAACACAATGTCATTTCCCGTATTCCGAAAAAATGGGTTTTACGTCATGCTTTTACGTACTTTGCCTCTTTCTGCGAGAGACTTACTCTTACTCCATAACAAATGACAGACTTCAGAGAATTGAGAACAAAAAGTACTGGAACACACCTTATATCTCCGCTCTGATCATTCACGCTTGCAACAGGTTTCTTCAAAGTCATTTTGTTGTGGTCCTACGCGGTGATGAGCTTAGGTGGATGGGGGTCTAGCTGTGTGAGCCATCGCGGTGTGAATTTTCGGGCGTGATTCGGGTAAGATAATTACTTACAGTGATAATTTGCATCGTTTTCATTATTCTTGGATCGTGCTCATTGGTCGTTAATTTTGGCACGCAATCCACATTGACTCGTCTGGACTGTCACAAACAATCCAAAGGGAAGTCATGATTCTCCTTTTCACACATTGCGATTTTTTGAGACACGTGCAGCACGTGCATACATCATTACGCACATTAAAGCGCCCACTTACGGGCGCATAAATCGTACTCGAATTAGCATAGTTAATTTTGCCTCCAATTCCGTGTGCCATCAGCACCATTATCATGCAGCATTGTCAATTTAAAATCAATTTCCGTCGGGAGTTTCTTTCTCTTTGGTTGGGCTCCACAAATATCGCACCTACATATTCCCCCACGCAAGGAAAGATGAGAGGCATGAAATGAAAACCACGAAGGACGAGATAAGATTTTCGGTGCGTGCAAAAGCACCCTCCACCTGTCTTTGCACTGAGGCAACAGGCACGCAAGCAGGCACCAATACCCACCAATTGCACAATATTCTCCTGCGTCTCTTGTTTGTTCCGAGCGAAGGAGTCTTCGTTCGGTTGGCAAAAGAGCCAAAATTCTCGGAATGAAAAATTCAATCAATTTCGAGAAAACTCATGCCACAGCGTTAAGCGAGATCCACAGACAAACTCCGCCACCCTACCGACGGAGGAAACAAACTGAAATCTGAAGACGATGGAGACGGTTGTGGAAGGGATGCATGCGGGGGCTGCACGTGAGTGGTGGCTTCTATATCGGTGTTATTAGACAGCTCCTTTATTTCTCGTGTGATAATCGTCGAACGAATTCAATTAGCTTGATTTTCATTTCAATGGGAAGTCCACGTCTGGGTTGAGCTTAATGGATGCTTAAAGTGGATTTCCAGGAATTGATAGACAGTTCGTTCTAAGGCACTGAATTGGCAGCAATTGCTGCGGTTATTATATTTAGCGTTTGAACTGGTGTAGGGGACAAGCGGTGTCAGTGGTCGATTTTAGTCTTTGGCAGATTCAGTTATTGGTTGATTGGACAGTTGGTTCAGAGTCAATTCGGTGTTCCTGGGAAACACCAAAACCGATTAGAGAATGTGAAAGGTCAGAAAGACGTCTTCCCAGACCTTACAGATTGAAAAAAGGAGAGCTTGCTGAAAAGCGTTCGGAATGGAAAGATATATTTACTCTACCAAGCAAATGCATACTCTTCAACTGACTGTCAGTGTGGAATCCGACCAACCAGGGATGAAGGGAACTGTAATTCGTTGGGTTTCAGATTCAACTTTTGGACAGTGCTTTTTCTAAACAGCTGCAGCATATGTGTGTTGTAGAAAGAAACATCCAAACATTCATACTCAAATCAGAGTGGTTGATGGTCATGTATGCTGAATTGTTCCACTAGACTGAATTAAGGCCTGAACTCAGCCTTAGGGAGCCCATAATATTGTATTTACTAAACAAACTTTCATCTGGTTTGCTGCCTGTTTTGCACGAAGTATGGCAAGCGTTGTGATCCAGTTCTATTCAGACAGATGCCGATGCACAATTGTGTTAAAGATTCTATTTCACTATTTCACTATTTTCTATTTCTATTTTTTTCTATTTCATTTCATTTCTATTTCACAAGACAAAAGTATATATAGTAAGAGACGCTTTATTTTGTGCGTCGTTTTAGTGAATACGACCGTCACTATTAAAAGGTTCGAATTCAGGGAGATTTGAGGGTGTTGTCTATGGCATCAGGGCTATAACTCCTGGAATAGTGATTGGAAAGTTTCTTGGAACCTCAGATTACTTTGTGGCCAACACGAGTGAATATTACAGTACTTAACTTTTCTTTGTAATAGGTAGCAGGTAGGTTTCTTTCTAACTAAGTAAGACTACTATAGTATAACAGTGTCACAGTTGTTCTTGAGAGCAAGGAGCGTGCCTCTTTACCTGTCATCAATTCACTTTTTACCTTTTATGTGGGGATTGGGCAACCCTAGGTTTGCAATCTGGCAACTGCCAGCTCTATCGTAAAGTTTGACATTTTTGAGGTTATACGTACTCAGAACGTTTTTATTTGTGTTATTTACAGTAGCTTAAAAGATTTATCTCGCCCAAGAAATGGAATTAAATCGTGAATATTTTTGTGCGATTATTTTTTACAACTTTCGAAGTGGATTAACTCAACAACAGTGCATCGATGAACTTAATTCAATTTTCGGCGATGAAGCTCCATCAAGGACCAGTGTTCATCGATGGTATGGTGAATTCAACCGAGGTCGTAGTTCACTCCAAGATGAATTTTATGAAGGCCGCCCAAAATCAGTTGTTGTTCCGAAAACCATTGATGCTGTACGCCAACTGATTTTGCAAGATCGTCATGATGAGATTGAGACAACCTTAGGCATTAGTGGGACCAGCATACATTAAATATTGCATGAACATTTAACCGTCAAAAAAATTTGATCACGTTGGATCCCACGCAATTTTTCAATCGCTCAAAATAAGGCTCGTGTCGAAAGAAATGCTCAAAAAATGCGATTGCGGCGCTTCGAAACACGTCTATGACATCGTGACTGGTGATGAATCGTGTATTTACGCGTATTAGCCCGAAAGTAAACAGCAGTCGACTGTATGGGTGTTTCAAATTGAGCCAAATCCAACAAAAGTTGCTCACGCACGAAGAACTTCCAAGCAAATGGTCGCCTGTTTTTTGGAAAAACATTTGGACATGTCGCAACCGTACCACTGGAACAACAAAGAACAGTCAATTCTGAGTGGTACACAATCATTTGTTTGCCAGTTGTCTTCCAAGAAATCAGGAAAACCAACCGCCGAAAACGGATCACACTTCACCACGACAATGCGAGCTCTCACACATCGGCTCAAGCAACTGCTTTTTGAGAACTCAAAACATCGATTTGATGAATCATCCGCCATATAGTTCCGACTTGGTACCGAATGACTTCTTTTTATTCCCGTACGTAAAAAATAAAATGAGAGGTCAACGTTTTTCGACACCTGGAGAAGCGGTTGATAAGTTCAGAATGCATGTTTTGGAAATACCTCAATCAGAGTGGCAAAAGTGCTTCGACAGTTGGTTCAAACGCATGCAAAAGTGTATAGATCTTAATGGGGAATATTTTGAAAAACAATAAAGCTGTTTTCGATGATTAATATTTGTTTTTGTTCTCTAATCTCGAAATATAAAAGGCAATTCTCGTATGCCCGAAGCCTCGGGAGCGCTGCTCGATAGGGTCAATGGGCAACCGAATTGGACCGGAAATTGGTTGCCAAGCCGATGATGTTAATTCAATTTCAGTGTAAAACGTGAGGTTGAAGCTTTTATTTGCATTCAACAGTTGTTCTCCTTAGCCATTAGAAAATATGATTTTATTTTATTGTTTCCTTGATTATGAGAATGAATAACTTTGCATGAACTGTGTTTAAAATAATTTTTCAAACTTAAGAAATCACATTCTACGCATATAACTTACCTCTATAAAAAATACTTTTTTGCCTGACAGCGTTTCTTCTTCTGTTTATGGTTAATAATAATAATTGTCCACAGTCCACAGGGGGACCAGAGCCTATCTTGCTCATCAACTTACTTGTGTTGTGCGCGCTACTGTTCTCTTACGAATAGAAGGGACCTACAATTTTTAGCCGACTCCAAATGGCCAAATTTGAGAAGCTTTCTTAGACACTTATTACTCTTTGAGTGTTGTCAGCAGCTCGAAAGAGGTGGTGCCGTGAAAAATTCGAGGTGTTCAGCCGGGGATCGAACCTAGACTCTTTGGCGTGTGAGCGTCGCACTCTACTCACTGCGCCACCGCGACCACTCTCTGTTTATGGTTTACTTACCTCAAATACCTAATTTTTGCTAACACTGAATTTTCGCACTACAAACTTTTGGATTTGATGGCCGATGAGAGCTCTGCAGCGCATAGTTTCGTTGGTTGGAATATTATCTTACGTTAACGTATACCACCATTCCTCTGCACGCACAACAAGAGTAGCTGATGAGCAAGCTAGACCCTGGTCCCTCTGCGGACTGTCGCGCTATCTAATTATCATTAATTATTACATATTTTAATCAAAGTAACTGTGGAGGAAGAATTTCACATGCAGCGCTTTTCTTAAGCCCCTTTAAGACAATCAATTTTAAGTTTAGTTATTAGATTAGACTTCGTTCTTGTATTCAGTTTCCATTTAATTTATGATTCATGGACGACAAAGCCTCACTTTATCTGTCCGTTGTGACATATTAAAAAAAAAAACCGGAAAATTGTTCCATCGCCGTGGCGTAGTGGGTAGAGTGCGACATTTACACACCAAAGGTCCAGGTTCGATTTCCGGTTGAATACCTTGAATTTTTCACTGCACCACCTCTTTCGAGCTGCTGACAACACTCATATAGTAATAATAGTCCAAGAAAAAGCTTCTCAAACTTCACCGTCCGCAAAAAAACTGTAGGTCCCTTCTACTCGCGAGAGAACAGTATCGCGCACAACACGTGTAGTTGTCACCCTGTTCCCCTGTGCACTGTACTGTCACCCAATTATTATTAATTATTATTGATTAACCGCCAACTAATACATCACTCAATAAGTCTCGGAACTGACATATAGGGGGTGTTACTAACAAAAAAAATCTATATTATTTTTAGGAAGTACTAACATTCAAATGATACCTGTCAATTTTTCATGACAAACTGATTATTAGGTTACAAGTTGCAGTGCTTCACGTGATGCTACTTTTGCGGTTTTAAAAGCAATGGACAAAAAAGAATTTCGTGTGTTGATTAAACACTGCCTTTTGATGGGAAAAAATACCGTGCAAGCTGGTCAATGGTTTGAAAAGTGTTACAGGGACTCTGCTCCATCAAGAACAACTATTTGTCGGTGGTACAGATACAGATACAGACACCAACGATTCTGAACGCTTTGGAAGGCCAATTAATGTGGTTTCACCTAATAACGTCGAAAAAGTACACAAAATCGTTTTAGAAAACCGCAAAGTGAAATTGCGTGAGACAGCGGACACCTTAAAGACATCAGAAAGCTGTGTGTACACTGTTTTGCGTGAACATTTGTCCATGGGTGCCGCGTTTGTTCACAATGGACCAAATACAAGAACGTATCGATGATTCCGAGAGCTGTTTGGAGCTGTTTCGCAAGAAAAAACAGGACATTTTGCGTCGATTTGCCACAATGGCTGAAACATGGATCCACCGCTATACTCCAGAGTCAAATCGGCAGTCAGTGGAGTGGGCAGCAGTCGGTGAAGCACGCTCAAGCGTCCAAAAACACTGAGGTCGGCTGGCACGGTTATGGCATCTGTATTTTGGGATGCGCACGGAATTGCATTCATCGACTATCTTGAGAAAGACAAAAAGATCAACAGCGAATACTACATGGCAATATTGGTGCATTTGGAGGAACAAATTGCAAGAAAACGGTTCCATATTAAGAAGAAAAAATTCTCTTCCACTAAGGCAATGCACCGTGTCACAAGTCGTTGGCTGCCAAACTGTGCGAATTGGGCTTTGGATTGCCTTGAATTCGCACCCACCGTATGCTCCAGATTTGGCCCCCAGCGATTTCTACCTCTTGTCAGATCTCAAAAAGATGTTCGTCGGAAAAAGATATGGCTCGAATCAGGAGGTGATCGCCGAACCTGAAGCCTATTTTGAGACCAAAGATAAATCGTTCCATAAAAAAGGTATCGACATGTTTTTTTTTTTTTTTTTTTTTTTTGTTGGAGGTTGGGATCAACTACACTGGAGCACTCAGACTCAAACACTTGTCCATTGTACTACCAGGCAGTAACCTTCATTTAATGAAATGTAACGACATGTTAGATTGACATGAAAATTTGACAGGTATCATTTGAATGTTTGTACCAAAGACCATTAGGGAGACAGTCAACTCCCTCGTCTCCCGCCCTTGAATTCATTTTGACAGCGTTTCTTATAGCATTTCCCCTCCTGAACAGCTGATTCACAGACAGCATTTTTTTATCTGATCTCCTCACTCTTCAAACTGTTAGAAGGAGAGGGCATATAAATCAAAAAATTTAAACAAAGAAGGTATAGTTTTTTTTGCAACACAAAGTAATGGTTGCCTATAGCCGCGGCTATTGTGTTAACTATTGCAAATAAATATTATGTCTGATATTATTTTTGTTCGTATTGCCTCAAATAATACTTAAAAGGTATCTTTAATTTGTAAATATGTTCTCTTTTCGAACCAACTTAATTGTTTTAAGTATATTTAATGTATTACATTTGTCATATATCTTCGTTCTGAGTTATATTAGACAAAAATGTTTCGCAAAATATATTCGTTTTATTTTTATTCATTTTCGTTCATTACACGAAACATGTTTAATATTTGTTTTTGGGTTAGGTTTCATTGTTTTTATTGATTACAGCACCTTTCATATTCAATGGATGTCCTTTGGACAATAAAAATAGAATTTTGTAATAATACCATAAAGCAACAGATATTTATTTAAATTATAATTCGCGTAACTCGGAATATCAACTGATAATTAGTCTTTTCCAAACATGCGACTTTTCAGCACGCGTTACTCTCCTGTTTTTCTACATATTACATAAGTTATTATAAATATAAATGCTATCAAATTATCCATTTATTAGAAATAAATCCTCTTTAAAGTTCCGATTACACTAACTTGCGTAAACAATTTGCAGTAGATTTTCCGAACGCGTTGTGTTGAATGTACACAAAATGACTAACGAATTCTCGAGCAATGGGTAATTTACGAGTGTTTGACACTCTTGAAAGCAAAAATTGACGAACTAGCCGCCATTTCGCCAATTTTGAAGGGGAAACGTGTGGAAAGATGTGTGAGTTAAGTGAGACACTCCAGTCAGAAACATTCTCACTGAAGCCGGACTTCCTTCTATAGAAGAAAGATATTTTGTATCCATTGCACGACTCAATGCAAAACTCCACTTCCAAACGGGATCGATAATTGACCAAGATACAGCTAAGGCCATTACCCACAGACATAATCGAAGGATCCTTTCCGCAATCCACCGCATCCTACATTGGGGGCAACAAATAGACCTACCTCGCAAGAGAGCCACCAAGTTTACAATCACATATCCACAATGGTTACTCCACAAGGACTCCGTACTTCTGGACCTGCACAATCTACGTAAAGATATAACTAGCAATACTGTATACACAGCTCGGCTCAATGTGATCCACGAAAAGTTTAAACGTTCGGGTTGGAGCTTTATATACACAGACGGCTCCAAAACAGACCATAACACAGCCTATGCAGTTGTTTATCAAAAAGGCTCGATCATTTCACAAGGCATCCTACCAACATCGCCTCCATATACACCGCAGAAGCAGTAGCTATACTCCACGCCGCTAAAAAATATTCCCAAACAAGAGGTAAGTGGATTATTTGCTCCGACAGCCTGACTGTTATAAAAGCCGTAGCAAATCCACAAAACGACTCTACAACCCCATCCAAAATCCGTGATATCCTCATCAAATCACAAACGAAGTTAAAGCTGCTATGGACACCAGGCCATGTTGGAATTGTGGGCAATGAATATGCAGATGCTGCTGCGAAGGCACCCATCCTTTCCTATGACACCTTCTCTCAATGCGATCTAAAGAGATACATAAATCAAAAGTGCCAACAACAAATATTACGCGAGTGGGAGAATTATAAACATCACTACCAAATAATTAGCCCCAATAAAATTCAGCCGAAATTCCCAACCGATATACCTAAATCGGATATAAGGATGTATTTCCGGCTCCGTCTTGGACACACCATATTCACTCACCAGCACCTGCTCAAAAGGGAGTCTCCTCCAAACTGCCTCACCTGCCGTAGACCAGTAACCATCACCCACCTCCGAAGTCAATGCTTTTTATCAACGCAACCTGCAACACCGCAAAACAACCTCAACCACAACGTAGATATACTATATCTCCTCAAGAAGCCAAACCAATCAAATATTAATACTTTAAAAAGTATCCTAAAAAAATCTAGCATTACAATATAGACGTAAGTTTTTCGAGGGCCGTAAGTCATCGTAACTATTTGGCCCCTATAGTTCATATTGATTACAATTTTAATTGTACATTAATATTATAATAAATAAATAAATAAATTAAATGAGACAATTTTCAATGTTACGTAAATAACTTTCACAAATTGGAATTTTTTCTACAAGAACACGTAAAGAACAGTCAAACGGTCGATAGGCAAAGGGAAAATCAGCTGTTTGATCAGCTGTTCAGTTGATCATCTCCTTCCTTAATGCTTTCTGGTTTGTACCTAAATATAATTTTTTGTTAGTGGCGCCTCCTATATTGAGTGATGTGTTACAATTGAAATGGCGAATGAACTTTCAACCGAACGGAAACTTGTTTACTTATCAGTTTAGCTAATAACTGATCTAACAACTTATGGGAATTGCATCATTTTTAATTTTAGTTTTAGCTTTAGTTAATCGCTTCATTTTTGCGCTTTGGAGATGGGAATGGTTTTAAAAATTTAACTGGCAGCTCAATCTGAAATAACTTAATGGGGCTTTAAAAATTAACAAACTTGTTTCAAATTGTTCCACTTTTTTGACTTAAAAGGTAGGTTCCGAAAATATGAAACTCGGTTTACCACTTAGATTAAATGTGGGCAATTCATTAAAATAATTGAAAGCATTTGCTTTTTGGAATGCTTGCACATCTTCATGTGGTACGAGTTGTAGAGCTCTAGCGCGTTTGTTTTATTTTTTGCTCGTCCTTTTCGCTTAACATTGAACATTTGATTTCGTATTTCAGCCAACAGATGCCCTGTAAACACTGTGTTTGGACTTCCATGATGATGATCTTCCTTGTGATCGTATAAAGTCTCTACTCCATGAAGTTTTTTTTGTGGCCAAGCACTCGTATGCTTTTATACGAGTAATATTATTTTTTTTTATAATTGGCGCACTAAAGGGATTATTAATCTGAAAGGGAGTGTTAATGGGACGCTTAAGTGACCGAAATTAAGTCCAAGAATGGGCCGAATGTATAGAGGAAGAGATGAAGAGAGGCAGTTACGGTGCACATTGGTTTCAAATGCGAGTGGATTGTAATGAGAGGGAAAAGTTGAACTGGAAATATGATTCCATATTCATATGGTACAACTAAAGAATGAGTCTCTAAACTTAATTATATGGCCGAAGGCAGGCTTAAGAATGAACGGTTGGATATTCCTAGAGATGGAAATATCGAGGAATGCAACAAGCTAAGCGATTAAAACATTTTTTTTGTTGAAGTAGCGACAAAATATAGGTAGTTTCAGAAAAAGAAGAAAAATAAACTTACGCGCAACCGTACAATACAGTTGCATGAAAGGCAGGGATAGATTTTTATTATCCTGCCCATTGCCTTGATTCGACGGAAAACCCTTTTTTGAATATATTCTCTTAATTCCATGCCGGAAATGTTGTAAATCTGGATACAAGCATAGTTTTCCAAGCATCTGCCTGAATTTTTCGGGAACTACTCTTACTTACCGGTGCAACTCCCTTTATGCCACCCTTGGGATCCATTGATTTTTATAGCACTTCCTCTCCAGAATTCAGCCCTGCTGGTTCAGTTGGGAAATGGAAGATGCACGTGCCGTGATTGCTGTCCCCGGTAAAACTATATTCGTATTGAAGCTGGCTTTAAAAGTACACTGGCACTTGTGAAACAAAGGTAAAGGCAGATTCAATTCATTTGAAATTTAATTTCCTTTGCTTCCTAGAGGGGGAGTGCACATCCTTAATCCGTTATCTTCTCCACACAAAAACTTCCCTTTTCACATTTGAACTTAATTGAAAATAAATAAACTGTAATCAAAAGAGACTTTATCGGTCAACGGTGCCACAAAACCCACCTTCCACTTGCTCTAGGCCAATCCACCCTCTAATCTAATTGCCCATGACACAACAAGCCCCAAGGACATATCTAATGTTCTCACCATCGGAGGCCTGATTAGATCCGCGACATACAAGATAAACGAAAGTCTACACCCATTCGCCACTCGCTACCCGCCACCCGCCACCCGCATGTGACAGATGTTTGACAAGCCGACTAAATGCATACATTACACCCGTCCCGACATAAATATGAATTCAATTTAACTTATGGCTTAAAGAACTCGGAGATGGTTTATTAAGGCGAACCCTTGTCTTTCTGGCGTTGACATGCATGCGAGGGGGTGGTGTTGGGGATTTGCCCACACCCACTCGATGGAGATATATTTCTGGGGCACACCGTCGATGTGTTTGCTTGCGCCGCCGTCGCTTCATAATTTGCTATTCCTTGTCTTTTGTAATTTTTTTTTTGTGGCTTTTATTGTTTTCTTCTCTTTTGTTGAGCAACCGGAATTTATTACCAAACACAGGGGATGCCCCCGGGGAATTGCTGCTTCCCAGGATACTCGGGTTTTGTGGCTTAGTGAGATTAAAGCGTAGAGCATTTGCTTGTGCAAACAATGGCGGATGAGCACCGCTACCGCCAACGCCACCGCCATCGCCATGAGTAAGGGGATGGTGTAATGAATAATTTTCGTTTGTGTGTGACTTTGTTGTTGGGGTGCTTGGATTTATGATTGTAATAACGGTTCGCACTGGGAACTTTTTAGCGTGCGTATCTTGGAGTAATTAATGCTCCTGTTCAGACGAAATGACAAAAGGGTTCCCATTTGGGAAGCTCCTCTCACATTAGGGATCCCAAATGGAATTCCCTGGAATCATATGTCATTGAGAGTGAAAATAGTTGTTCCCTTATCAGAACTTGCAGAGGAATGGAGCTTCCAACACGGAGACAGACGCAATTCGTTTTGCTACTCAGCGCGGGGGAGTTGATGTTTAAATGAATTACTGAGAGCGAATTTCTTTTGGGGGAAATTGCTTGACAGAATCACGTTCTTATTTAACGTGTGTCTTACCAGGCATAAGGCGTTTGATTACTACTGGGGGTGGCCATCCGACTGGAGTCAATATGGTAGGCACATCGCCCACGACAGTGCGATGGCAGATGGGTGCTTTTGCCAAGGACTGGTATTCGATCAATTTCGAAAGACATTTTCATTGCACTCCCTTAAAATGTGATGTTTCTGCGTCTCTCAATCTCTTAAACTCATTTTGAACTTTATGCAAAATATTATTGGATCCATTCAATGTTCCACAGAGCACTTAAATTCTCTGGGAGGATCGCATTAAATTGAAAGCGCTTCCCGTTCCTTTTGCAAATTAGCGCCATTCTTTAGAAATATGAAGCCATCAAAAGTTTTCGAATGAAAAACAGTTGAGAAAGGATATTTTTGAAATGACATCGCAATGAAACCATTAATCGCCAAATTTGCGCAGTCATTCATTTTCTTCTTGTCTCCTGCACAACGGATTGGCGGCTGACGGTGGGTAATTCTTTTCAGTGCTCGAAATGACCGGCGAGTGCGAGGTCGTCATTTTTTCTGCTCTGTCATGTTCTGACGGCGGGTAGTTGACAAGATTGTCAAGAGAGAACTGTGTTTGATATGCCTTTGTGAAGCGGCTTACTAGATTTTCATTTTAGTTGACTACGAAGGGTGAAGATGGTGGGGCGGCTCCGGGAAATATACTTCCTTCAGGTAAGTGGTGCTGCATTTCCTTCTTCTGTTTATATTCCATCTTCTGTTTCACTGATAGAGTAAATTTAATAGACAGAAAGTGAACACTGAGCTCAAATTTTATGTCCCAGTGCAGAAAGCTCCATGTTGGTATTTAGAAAAACCAAAATTAAAGCTATTTGGCCAGTGGCTTTCTTGTCAAAACCTGATGAACTTCTGGCAATCTTATGAGATTATGCATATCGAACATAGAATGCTAGCCTTCGTTAAGATTAATTAGGCGTCGTTATTCAAGAAAAGGTCAGGCTTCACATGATGCATCTTTGTACGAATGTGATCCCCACAAGAACATTATGCAGCTTAATTTATCCTGATAGATCAAAATCTTGTAGTCTTGAAGTGGAGGGAAGCATTCAACACCTTTTCTTAAGGTGGCAGCTCTGCAAACGGAAATGTATTAATATTTTCTAAATATTCTTAGTGCCACAAGAGTTTAAGACACAAGTCCAATGGGTGAGCCATTTGTCCACAAAAAAAACTTACTCCGGCCGTTGTTTATGACCAATATTCGCATACTCAAGGAAATTTTTATGAAATATAACCGCAGGTCTGATGGGAATCAATTGAATAGTGGCGGCATGCTCAACGTAATATTAACTTACATATAGTCATAAGGCTTGAGAAGTCCTGTATTTTATGCTCAGCTCAATTGCCGAATGCATGACTCTTACGAAAAAAAGCTGTCCAAATTTATCCAGATGATGTGACTGGATTTATGAATCACATGATTCAAAATCACATTCGTATCACTATTTATAGTGTCAACGGAATCACTGATGGAGAAAAGACCATCTACGGATGGCGGCTAACAGACCCAGGCTTTGAGGGAACCTGACTGGTAGTGACAGCTTGAGCAGAGGCTATATTCTGGTGCCACGGGAGGTCAGGGGGACTTGGAACTTCGGTTCCAGCCTGATCGTGCGGTAGGTTCCCTTGTGGGAGTATCGTGGTGGCTGTGGTTTACCACCTAACATCGCCGGTAGAGTCGAGGATAGTGTACTGTGCTGACTTATCTAGTTCATTATTTAAGCACAACTAGGCAAGACGGTTAGGGGACTATCCCTTCTCAGTGTGAGTTGCATTCTAAACCGGGCGCTGCGACCCAGAGAGCGGAAGAGGTTTTAGAAAGGCTTCGCCAAGGTGGGGTGATTGCCCCTCAAGCATGATCTCAGTTTGGTACTTGGGTAACTAAGGCGTCTAATCTAGCGTTACTTACGACTCTTGAGAAAAAGTTTCCCCGTGATATAAGCCGTAAAGGCAGGTGGTCACGTAAAACCAAATCGCACATCTGTCCAAATTTATGCATGAAAGTGCAAAGTGCATGGTATAAAATGCAGCCGAGCCCTAATATCTAGGCTACCATGTCTACACGTGCTTTGTCAGCATATCTAAAGGACGCCTCAACGTTTGTATGCGTTTGTAACGAAAATATGGTTGAAATGTGAGGATACATAGATTTGTCAACTTTTTATGATCGGACATGCAGTTAAAAGACGATGACAAATCAATACGATTGGTTTTTTTGTTTGTTTGCTTGATAAAAAGGAGTAAATAATACAAAGATTGTCTTTTATATTTTGGGATTGGGAAATTCTAGTGTTGCTATCTGGCAACTGCCAGCCCTTTCGTAAATTTTGACTCTTTTGAGGTTATAAGTACACAGAACGTTTTGTTATACGAGAGCTAATTGTGTTGTTAACAGTAACTTAGAAGATTCAAAATTCAGAAAACTTAATTGCGATTATTTTTTACAACTTTCGACGTGGATTAACTCAACAAGAGTGCATCGATAAACTTAACTAAATTTTTTCGTTGAAGCTCCATCATAGACCAGTGCTTATCGATGGCATGGTGAATTCAACCGATGTCGTAGTTCACTCCAAGACGAATTAAGTGAAGGCCGTCCAAAATTAGTTGTGTCTGTGCGCCAACTGATATTGTAAGATCGTCATGGTGACCTATTGTGAGATTGAGACAACCTTAGGCATTACTGGAATCAGCATACATTCAATATTGCATCAAAAAATTTGTTCAAAAAAATTTGTTCACATTGGATTCCACACAATTTATCATTCGCTCAAAAAATGGCTCGTGTCGATTCGTCAAAAGAAATGCTCAAAAAAAAAAGATCGCAGTGCTTCGAAACACGTCTATGACATCGTGACACGTAATGAATTGTGAATTTATGCGTATGAGCCCGAAAGTAAACACCAGTCGGCTGTATGGGTGTTTCAAAATAAGCCAAATCCAACAAAAGTTTTTCGCGCACGAAGCACTTCTAAGCAAATGGTCGCCTGTTTTTTCGAAAAAACTGGACATGTCACTAGAACAACGCGCAGTAGTCAATTCTGAGCGGTACATAACCATTTGTTTGTCAGTTGTCTTGCAAGAAAACAGGAAAAAGAAGCGCCGAAAACGGATCACTCTTCACCACAACAATGCGAGCTCTCACACATCGGCTCAAGCAACTGCTTTTCGACCACTCAAAACATCGATTTGATGAGCCATCCGTATAATGACTTCTTTTTATTCCCGTTTGAGAAGAGATCAACGTTTTTGGGCACCTGAAGAAGTGGTTGATGCGTTCAGAATGCTTCTTTGGAGATTTGAGTGGCAAAAGTGCTTCGACAATTGGTTCAAACGCATGCATGGTGTGTAGATCTTAATGGGGAATATTTTGAAAAACAATAAAGCTATTCGATGATTAATATTTGTTCTCTATAAATTTTGTTCTCTAATCCCGAAATATAAAAGGCAACCCTCGTTTTGTTGTTTTTTTGAAGCGACTACATTTTCAACTTTTTCTGGTTATTTCCGTATAGCTTTCTCATTCGCGTTACTGATGCAAGAAAGGGACCTACGAGTGGAAGGGACTTACGAATGCAAGGGACCTACGAGTGGAAGGTACCTACGAGTGCCAGGAGCGTATGAGTGCAAGGGACCTACAAGTGGAAGGGACCTACGAGTGCAAGGAAGCTACGAGTGGAAGGAACCTGCGAGTGCCAGGAGCGTATGAGTGCAAGGGACCTACGAGTGCAAGGAAGCTACGAGTGGAAGGAATCTACGAGTGCAAGGGGCCTATGAGTGCAAGGGACCTACGAGTGGAAGGGACCAACGAGTGCAAGGAAGCTACGAGTGGAATGAACGTACGAGTGCAAGGGACCTATGAGTGCAAGGACCTACAAGTGGAAGGGACATATCAGTGCAAGGGACTTGCGGGTGCAATGGACTTGCGATTGTAAGGTACCTACGAGTGGAACGGACCTGAGTCATCTGAGTGTCGCTACGCCATCTCCAAAAATTAGTCCTCTCCGGCATCAATCCATTGATGCATTCTGCGATTTCTTCAAAAGACCCAAACCAAAGGAAAATCATCTTGTGACGCCTTCGATCGTTTCCGATTATTTTTCACGCAATGCATTACTTAAACGAATTAATTACAGTCAAAAACGTACATCAGTAGTTTCGACTTGTTTTAGAAGCTCATAGTACACCACGCTCGTCTGATTCAACCATTTTCAAAGCATAACCTTAAACCTGTAGATATTTTCCTTTGGTGTCCGAAAAGGTTCACTAAGATTGCGTAGTTTTTTTTTTTCTTTTTATCGTTAACATGGTGTATCCATTTTTCATCTTGTTACGATCCGGTGCAAGAATCCCTTGATTTGGTGTTTTTCCAAAAACAGTTTAGAGCTTAACAATCACGTTTCGAAATCTTTCGACTTTAATTCGCACGGCACGTGATTTCCTTGCTTTTGAATAAAGTCTTATTTTTTATACCGAACGAAAATTGTTTGCTGAGTCGCTCTCAACGTTTCTGCAAGTTTACTCAGCGTTCTGCAGGGATCCATTATCAGATCCCAATATTCCTCATCTTCAAACTAGTCAAGATGTTCTTTGTCGTCGACCATTTTTGAAGCATCAAAACCACTCCCTGCTTAATTTGTATTCGATGGGCTTTAGCATTTTCATTCCAATTAAAGAAGAAAATCTGAACTTCCCGCAAACGCTGTTTATTGAAGACAAATTCGGACATGTTTGAAGATTCAGGAAACAATATTCTTATTGTCTAAAACTGACGCCAATGTACTCAAAATATCGCTGACAAAAATCATAAATTGCAGGTGGCACTATTTTTTTTTTTTTTTAAAACAGACGAAATGGTTTGTCTGCCATGTATTTCTCACTCTTCCCTTGCACAATTCATAGAAACTATGCAAAAAGTAGTAAACAGTGGTTGAAAAATGAAAAACTTTGTTGAAAAATTGAAGAACGAAACCCTTAAACTGCAAACTGAATGAGTTAATATCGCTCAAGTAAGTTTCTTGTCATTTGAATTGCATAATTAATTAAAAACAGCTTTTAAAATTTCCAAGGTCCTTTAACTCCTCTATACACTAACTGGTCATCGAAAAATAACGTTTAGTTTAGTAGAATGTTTTAAATGAGCTTAACTTGTGAATATATTAACACCTCTAACGATATCCTTCCCAAGCTAAAGCACGTCTGTTTCGAATTTGTATCCCAGCGGTATTTATTATCTCCGTAGAACATTCACTTGGAAATACAACTCCGTTTTAGAGAACAGCCCACGATAGATTGTGGTTGTGCGCCTTAGTCACGCAGTTCACAACAATTAATCAATGAAATCCAGCTCCGAGACCCCAATCTAGGCACCCAGCAACCGAGTCGTCGGGATGAAACATCTGCCTTTTGCCGTTCAATTTCGAGGTTAGGTTCTTAATCAAACGCAGATTAGAGTATCCATCAGCGGGCGGTTAATTGATAACAATCCCTTCATCGGTGGTCCCTTTAAGTGGGGATACATGCATTAGCATTAATTTGCCCCAAAGCACACCGGGCGAATGGAACCCAATACCTAGACAACCATGTCTAGACGTGCGCTCCTTTCTCCGTCAGAAAGGTACTTGCCCGTGCCTGAAAATTGAATCGCTGCCAAGTGATAAACAGCAAATCGCGGTCCTTTCCCGCACAAGTGGCGCGTGAACGGTGAAATTGGGACTTTCACACGCTCAGCTCGACTATCGCCCCGACAATCAATCAAATAAATCACAGTCGTGTTGTGTTTTGTTGCTTATGTGCTATCCGCACATTTACAATGAGAGGCAATTAGGGTGCGGCAGCTCGGTATGGACCGAATTCGCCGCCTCCGTCGTTGTCGTAAATCGGCACGGATGGCGTCCCCCAATTCGATTTAAATTGGCTGCTGAGTGTTTTACGAACCGCCAAGGATATGGCTGCACATTTGTCATTTATAGCCCGTTGAGTGCTGTCACGACTGCCAGGGCGTTCGGTGGGCAGGTGGGTTGTCTCTGACCATGAGCGGATCTAACGTTAGATTGAGGACCGTAAAGACGGATGCAATGGTGATTTAAGGGTTTTATCCCTCTTTGCGATCTGTGTCACGGCCGTTGACATTTATTTCGAGTAAGGCTGACATTTGGGTTAGGAGGCACGTTCCGTTGAATGTTCTGCGGAATCTCCCAAGACAATGGAATGTGTGCTTCACGTGGCAAAAGCTTTTAAATAAACATCACTTGACGTCGACGTTTGACGTCTGCTGCGTTGATGGATGGCACGCGGGTGTCTATCTCAAACGTTCCTTTCGGTTTTGGTGCCATAGGTTCAGGCTGCTGTTAAGATGAAACCTGTTTGTAAATGTCAGCTTTTTGTATTCCAAGTGACAGAAGTAACTTCGTGTGCATTTGTTACAAGGAGATATTTATGTGGAAAGAGACGGAGTCTATTGTTTCATTGGCAGGGTTGTTGTTTAATTCTATGAAGCAGGCTGGCAAATTCTTGTTTGACACTCTGCGCCATCTTTGTGTAGAATGTTATAACTTGTGTAAAACATGCTTCGGTGGAACATGAGACGAAGATTTTTTTCAAGGAGTTTAAGGCAGGAACTCCGCATTTACTTATATTCCTCCTTTTCAATCCAAGACATAGACTTGACTTAAGATTCATCCGTTCCTTATTTTGCTGTCATTATAGCTCAAGGGGTCGGTTTAGACCGTCTAACTGAATATAAGGCTTAAACCGAAAGCAAAGTTTGATTCCGGTGTTAAATTTAAATTCTATAATTAATTAAAAAATTTTAAATTAAAAAAATTTAAATTCTATAAAAAATTAAAATACTATCCATATGTGTTTTAGGCCGATGCAGTCTGGCTGCGAGAGTCTTGTTTTGAAGGTGGCATGAACTGAAGTTCAGACTAGGATTCTAGTACAGATCAAACTTAGTTTCAACCTGCGGGGGAGTATCAGCTCCAAGTGTATACCTATGAAATGGAGCATAAAGAAGGTAAGGTAAAAAGTTATAGAAACATTAAAGATGCGTCTTAGTCTCAGATTTGGTCCCTATTCATAGTTATCATAAAAACAGACAAAGATTTGAATTTTGTCAGAAAAAGTCCTTAGGGCCTTCTTAGCCGTTATTTGAAAAAAAAAACTGGGAGTCTCCTCTAGTCGATGTAACTAAAAGAGGATAAGGAAGCCTTTAATCTTCCTACGACAAAATTTCTGAGTGCGATTTTTGGTCCTGATTGGATTGATGTTATTTGGAGCATTTCGAGGACAAGATTCAATGACGAACTCTTAAGTATGTACGGGGGCATGCGCCCGTTCAATTATTTTCGTATACAATGCTTAAGAGGGCTGGGCCATGTAGAACGTATGGACACAACTGCTCGGGACCGACAAGTCTTCGATCTTGATCATTGGGGCAACGCAACAGAGGACGACCTACGCAGTATAGCCCACACAAGTAGAAAAAAACAACAACCAACTTGGAATTCGCGATTGGGGGCAGCTGACAAGCGATCTTACTGGCAGGAATGGCATGGTGGTTGAGGCACAGGTTCACCACATTCTCTAGCGCCACGCAAGGAAGAAGAAGTTTTCTGTAGTTTAAAACGTAGACATATTTGGATGTAATTGGTTTATGGAAATGTGTTTGTATTAACGAGGCTTCTGTTTGAGTAAAATTCAGTTTCAGACTACGTACTCGACTGGCAATGATATTGGCCACTTTAGACAGATTTTGGTTATGGTTTGAGTTATGTTTTGGTTCTAGTTGTAGCTGTTACGTTGACTATGACTAAGAATCTGCCTTTACTATGGATTTGGCTAATTTAAAACTTTACCCTATGTTTGGGATTTGGTGGTAGTTTTGAAAATATTTGTGGCCAGGGTTTGATTTTGACCTTGGCAATGCCCTTGGCTGTAGCTCCTTCATTTGCCTTGATCTTGCTGAAGACTTTTGCTGTTGGCCTCTCGATGAGTCCGCCTTTTCCTTGCTCGGCACATGAAGAACTTTGACTGAGGCACAAGTTCAGGTTGATGTTAGTACCAAAGTTCCGACCGGTCATAGTTGCAAATAAACCCCAAATTCCTCTAAGAGTCTTGTGAAGAAGTTTTCATATTCTTCAAACAAGAGCTTAGTTTGGGTTTGGCACTCAGCATCAATTTTTTGCCAAATTACCTCTGTCGTTACTAAGACTTAAGCTCTCAATGAGAATGAACTATTAATGGCTATTGAGTAGAAACATGGCTTGTCAAAATTTAAGTTGATTTAATTTTTATTTTTTGCCATGAATTCCAAATAATGCAGAGAAATGGTGGGTTTCGTTTCAAGGCTTATGCTTTTACACTTCGATTTATGGGGATGCTCAAGCTAACACTTAGGTGAAGGCTCAGACTATGAAACACTTGTCTTAAACTTTAAAGGCAAAATCAGAAACATAAATTCGTGCTTCTGGCCTAAAATATGCTCTGACTTAAGACAATGCTTAGAGTATAACCCAGGATAACGCTTAATGAGTTTTGTTTAATTTTAGTTCCAGATTATGGGACTTCTAAAGAGCTTGTGCAGTACCTTGAGGGGTCGGAATGCAGATTGAGCTACGTAAAGAGGTACATGGTGATGTGTTAAAAAAAGAAGTCCACTTGTCTGCGGTTAATTCTGAATAGATTCACTTAAAAGAAACTATTAGACGCTTGTGAAACTAGTGGATTAATTTGAGCAGCTTGCATAGCTTAGAGACCGCCGAAGAGGTGTTCTGTCATTTTAAACATTTTCAGTTTGTTTATCCCTTTTCTATCCAAATTAAAATCATCAAACGTAACACAAAAATGTCATCTGCACGAGGCCAACCACAAAGACTGCACCTGTGCTTCTGTGAAGAAAACGCATCGCTCTCAATTGCAATTATTTGGTAACCTCGAAAGTCCCTTGTTAAGGACCATCCCTCCCACTTCACACACAATCAGCTGCCTCGTTGGAATTCACTCTGCAAACACTCAAATTGAATACATTCATCGCACGTTCACGCAGCAGCATCTCGACACTTGAGCCTTGGCTGGTTGTAACCTTCTTTCAGACCTCAAGCAATTTACTCATTAAATCACCGCAAAATTAAATTACTGAGTGTAATTAGAAATCAACACAACACTACCTGCTGGGAATCAAGCAGGATCACCACGAACGGGCTGCTACTCCGTCTGCTGTTTACCTTTTCCGATTTCAATGCTCGTCTGAACATTCTCGCAATCATTCCACTGCCGCTTGTTAATTGCTATCGGTGCTTTTGCTGCCGCTGTCGGGGACTGCTAATGGAACGGATGCCAGGGCATACTTGTCTCGATGTGCTTTTTCATTTAAATGCTATGCTTTGTGGCTTGTCGGAAGGGGCTAGAGTGGATGGGTGGGGAGCACGTTGGTATTCTCATAAATTACGAAGAGAAAACCTATCCGTCCGGAGGGTGACGATGGTAAATGCCTCGTACACCCTCCTAGGACAGCGTTTACTTTAAGGACAATACCATATAACCCTCGCATGGGGTTACCCGCACGCTTCTGAGGCGGAACGAAGTTGGGGAGCAATTCGAATCCTTTTATCCGAGGATTACGAATATTCCTATGCAAATTTTTCGATTATATGTAACGATCCTCTTGTTATTTCATTTTTCTGCCTTCCCGTGCTAACCTCTCCCTTGTTGGAGCGCAGCCCTGCCGTCTATGTGAGTGTGCAATTTGTGGGGGGATTATCGAATCAAATGGCGGAACTCGCTTGATTGTGAAGTTCGCAATGAAGCATGCCAATGGTGCTGATGTAGCGCAACAGCACGTGATGATGTGCATTGGAGAGTGATTAGCTAGCTTGGTTGAAGAATGTGGGACCGATTGGCGTTTTTAATTACAACTGGGCTTCAACCAGTAAGCGAGTTTGCATTTTAAATGAATCACTGACACTGACATTGACGGGTTTTTGTCTGCTCCAACCGTTGATCACTGTAAATTCCCGAGGAGGAGAGGTGACGTTGCATAAATCAGTGCTTGGAATTCAATCAGATTTTGTGTGATGCCAGATAGCTGAAGGATGAAGAGGTGGGGTTGGCGGATGCATACCCAGTCCGTTGTTAGACTCAGACAAGTCCTGCCAAACCATTGGCAAATAATTTAGTATCGAAAAACAATTAATTCCTTTTCAATTTTGACATTTAAAATGTTTTAACTGGAACAGTAAATGATAAGAAAGTCGCCTAGGATTTGAGATAGACAAGGACTTTTTCGGGATATTTTCAAAGCAAGAACATGTCCGTCTGTGTAAATAATAATAATAATAATTGTTGGCGTTACAGTCCAAAGGGGGACCAGGGCCTGGCTTGATCATCAACTACTCGTGTTGTGCGCGCTACTGTTCTCTCACGAGTAGAAGGGACCTACAGTTTTTTTGCCGACTCCGAACGGCGAAATTTGAGAAGCTTTCTTAGACAGTTATTACTCTTTGAGTGTTGTCAGCAGCTCGAAAGAGATGGTGACGTGAAATATTAGAAAAATTGGTGTTGAACTGGGAGTCGAACCTAGACCCTTCGGCGTGTGAGCGTCGCACTATACCCACTAGGCCACGGTGACCACCCGTCTATGTAAAAGTTCCTCAAATTTAGTCGTTCAAAGACAGCAAAGAATTGTAGCTCTCTTCTATTTATGAAGAAACTACCTCACGCACTGCATGAATAGTTGCTGAGGATGCTGCGCTTTTATCATCTTGAGGACTGTTGCAGAAATTTTTGTTCGACGTTTGCTCGTCCTATAAAATCCTTTAAGTGATTAGAAAGATCAGCCTTACCTAACTTCAGTACCGGCCCTTACCACACCACGCCAACCACCACGCCAACCATCACGCCAACCACCACGCCAACCACCACGCCAACCACCTCGCCAATCACCACGCCAACCACCACGCCAACCTTACTACACCAGGCTAACCAAGGTAGGGCTTAATGACTGGGGTATAAATCAAGCTGCGGAAAGATTGAACTGATGGTGTTTTTAAACAAGGCGCTCGGGGACTTACTGAAGTCACGCTTTTCGCTAATACATTTGACAAGTTTTCGGTGAACAGTGACAGTGTCGTTTTAGCTATTTTACAAGTAATTCATTCGGTAGGTTCACAGAGACCTTCGAATCACTGGATTAGGCAGATCGAGGGAAAATAACGGTCCTAAGAAGCATAGGCTAAGAGGGTTCAATACTTCATGTATAGCTTCAACACTTTATTCATTGTCAGTCAACGTGGTTTTTGAAACATTTGGGACACATTAAAGTTCCTAGAGGCTCTCAGACTTTAACTGGGGCAACTTAAATTATAACGTTGCAGAAACGAGTGTGCTTTGTTTTTAATCAAAAGAAGATAATATATAATATGAAATCTCCTTCATAACGACAAGATTTGCTTGCCTTCACTTCACATACACGTGTCAACAAATAATTTATTCATCGAGGACACAGTAAAATTGCTTGAAACTAATTGAATACGAAATACAGAATGAGGTTTAATTTGAGTTAAGGGCCACTGGATCCACATGCAGAAAATCAAAATGCAGGTGGGAGGTGGGAGATAGTTTGAGTTAACTCTTGAGCCAAAGAGGAACTAAGGGCTAAACGAAATGGTTCACTTGAACCTGTGTCTGCAGTTTGAGTTGAAATTGCACCCAAAACAATTAAGTGGACGCAAGTGACCCATGTATGAGACCATTATTATCAGGTAGGGATAATTCCGTCAGTAATATGCATTTAATGAATACATAATGGAACAACTGGGCATTTTCAGACCAGAGATTGAAAACTTTAGCTAATAAAATATTTCCAATAATGTCAAATATTTTCTATTGTCCACTATGACACACATTTTTTGACGTTCTTAAAACTGAATAGGTAAGGTCTTGATCTTTTTTGAAAGAAAAGTCCGCGTATACGATTATTGTTTCCCGTGCGATGACTTTATTTAATCGAGAAGTTGAAATGCCGGCAGGCAAGCAGAAATACAAAACCTTAAGATGGATTGTCCATGCACCGAATTATAACATAGTTCAAACAGTCTTTGAATGCGAGCAACTGGGACAACGCAACAGCGGACGCCAGGAGTCACGATAGTCCTATTCAAGTGTCCTATTCAATTTTGGTTATACAAATTAACAAACAGCGTGCAAGCTGAAGGGATATATGATAGACTGATGCCCAAGAGTTAACGAAAAAAAAGAACTAAATTTTCTATAAGGTAGTTTGGTCTCCTTTGGCATTTCCCCTCGTTTAAGGAAATATTTGGAATGCAGCAAAGTGGCCGCCGTGGCGTAGTGGGTAGAGAGCGACACTCAGACGCCGAAGTTCCAGGTTCGATTCCCGGCTGAACACCTCGAATTTTGAATAATAATTATAATAATTATCGAAAAAAAGCTTCTCAAAACTTCGCCATTCAGAGCCTGCAAGAAACTGTAGGTCCCTTCTGCTCGTGAGACAACAGTAGCTCGCAAGACACAGTTGATGAGCAAGCTAGGCCTTGGACCGCCGTGGACTGTAGCGCCACCAAATTAGTAAAAAGAAATTAATATTGAGTTTTCCAACAGAGACTCGACTTCTTTCTTCAATCAATTCTTCAATGATTCGCAGAAATTGGTCAGCATGTTTAGTGTACTGAATAAATTTACTATATCATTTTTTTAAAGAACTTTAATTTAATCGTAATTTTGTTTGTTCTATATTCTTGTTGGACCTTCGTTTTCTTTTATTACAGCTGCACCTCGGATATACTTTTACTAAGGTAGATTTCTTATGTGGAAACAGATATTCATTTTTTAGGTTATACGACGTTTTGACATACGATCGCTATTTCTGTTGTTTACAGTAACTTAAAAGATTCATCCCGCATAAAAAATGGAATTAAATCGTGCGATTATTTTTTAAAACTTTAGACGTGGATTAACTCAACAACAGTGCATCGATGAACTTAATTCAATTATTGACGATGAAGTTCCATCAAGGACCAGTGTTTATGGTATGGTGAATTCAACCGAGGTCGTAGCTCACTCCAAGAAGAAATTCGTGAAGGTCGTCCTAAATCAGTTGTTTTTCCGGAAACCATTGCTGTTGTGCACCAACTGATATTGCAAGATCATCACGTGACCTATCGTGAGATTGAGACACTCATAGGCATTGTGGGGCCAGCATACATTCAATATTGCATGAAAATTTGACCGTCCAAAAAATTTTTTTCGCGTTGGATGCCATACAATTTGTCAATCGCTCAAAAGGCTCGTGAGGATTCGTTGAAAAAAAAAATGCTACGAAAATACGATCGCGGGGCTTCGAAACACGTCTATGAGATCGTGACAGATGTTGAATCGTTGATTTATGCGTATGAGCTCGAAAGTAAACAGCAGTCGACTGTTTGGGTGTTTTAAATTGACCATTTGAGTGCTCGCGCACTAAGCACTTACACTCAAATGGTCGCCTGTTTTTTTCGGAAAAACTGGATAGGTCGTAACCGTAACACCAAAACAGTCAATCAGAACAGTCAATTCTGAGTCGTACACAACCATTCGTTTGCCAGCTGTCTTCCAAGAAATCAGGAAAGCCAACCGCGGAAGAAGGGTCACTCTTCACCACGACAATGCGAGCTCTCACTCATCTGTTCAAGCAACTGCTATTTGAGCACTCAAAACATCGATTTGATGAGTCATCCGCCGTATAGTCCCGACTTGGTACCGAATGACTTCTTTTTGTTCTCGTACGTAAAAAATAAAATGAGAGGTTAATTTTTTTTTGACACCTGAAAAAGCGGTTGATGCATTCACAATGCATGTTTTGGAGATACCCTAAGCAGAGTGGCAATAGTGGTTCGACAATTGGTTCAAACGCATGCAAAAGTGTACAGATCTTAATGGGGAATATTTTAAAAAAAATTAAGCTATTTTCAAAGATTAATATTTGTTTTTGTTAAAAAGCAACCCTCGTACAAATCTCTTCTCGATCGCAGACTGTCAAAATGTTATGTACTTGTCGAAGTTTCAAAAAATTCCGCTAGAAAAATCTTGCTTTAGGTCAATTAGAACATACGTTGAAAAGCTATTGTCATTGTACGTCATTTCAGGAAATGCTCCTCATTTAAAGCGCAAAAAATTATGATTTTTTTTCACTCAAATATGTCGAACCTTGTGCCTGAAAAAGTGTTTTTGCCGGGAGTTCCTATTACTTGCTTTGATATGAAGAAAACTGCTGCCAAAACTTATGGTATTTTGTTGGAAATTTGTAGTGAATATAGCTAAGCGAACGTGCCAAAAGTAGTTTGCACCATTTAAAAGCAGTGATTTCGGCTTGGAAGAAGGTGAGCATGTTGGGCAGCCAAAAATATTTGAAAATGAAGCATTACTCCATGAAGACTGTTGCCAAAGACAAGAAGAGCTCGTCGAGTCTTTGGGTATCACTCATGCAGCAATTTTAAAACGTTTAAAAGCAGCTGGATATATTCAAAAGCAAGAAAATTGAATTCCACACGAAAAAATTGGCACAAATGAAGGTATACAAACATTGTATGTTCATCTTTGCGACAAGGTGTCAGAAGAATCATGCCTGATGAAAGAGTGCTTAAAGTCATTTCCTTGCGTGCGTGCATAAATCACATTCCTTCCTGAACCTCGGATTAAATTATATGTTGACATTTGCAAGACAATACAAATTTTTAAGACAATACGTGTGTGAACGATGACGGCTTCTTCGGCTTTGTTCTCAGCCTTCTCTCCTCTGCCCTCTTCACTGCCTTCTCCTCAACCTTCTCATCAGCCTTCAGTAATTACCATCGTCGATACTTTGGTAGTAGCAAGGCGTAATATAATCACCACCGGGCTTACTGAGCTCTTACTGCATGATTGCCTATAGCCAAAGAGTAAGAAAAGGTTATGAAAAATTTGTCTGCACCACTAACTGCTCCAAAACGATATCTTCCTGCCACCTTGTACGCCACCACTACGCCATGTTCTTAACTTCAGAACCAGAGTTTAAAAAGGAAAAATCCTACTTCCCTCAAGGCTCGCAGTTTGATCAAGGTTACGGTGCTCAATTAACGGGGAGTCTCTGGGTTAAAAGTGTTTCAGACATCGCTTGACATGTATGGCATGTAATTTGTTCATCCATCTGTCTTCAAAAGTTCGATTCAGTCACCCAAGTCAGCTATGGAGACATCGAAACAATCCTTCGTTTGAACGATGAATACGGCCGAATATAGTGTGGCATGTGCATATGATGGCAGACAGGCATTATTACAGTCAAGCGTATGCCAGTGCATTAGGTATTTGTGACTGCCAACAACTGTATCCTACTGAAAATATTCGATTTTGTTCCCCAGCCCCATTGAGGCATTAGTTCCTTCAATAAATGCTGCATTGGAAAGCGCAACAGCCCGCAAGGGGAGCAGGTTGTAGCCAACTAATTGTGTTACTTGTACTCTTTATTTCACGAATGGAAGGGATCAACAGTTTCTTGCCGGTTCGAACGCATAACTTTGAAACGTTTTATCATAGATGGGTGAGTATTGTCAGATAGAAATGCGGTCACGAAAAAAAAAATTGTTCGGGAATCAAAACAAAATGACAGACTTTATCCACTGCGCCACATTCGCTGCAACAGTTGGTTGCTCCGACTTATGACCGATCCCGCAATTGCATTGCCTACAAAAACACAATCCTCGGAAATCACAGTATGATCCTGTCGTCATAGATTATGGTGCCTGCTGACGACAAACTGACTGATATCAGTTGAGTGGCACTTAAATAAACATTCCAATTCCATCCAACAAACCTGTAGCACAGCCCATTTCCATTTCAACAACATCCACCCTCGACTCCATTCCCCACACAGACACATCGGCTTATCAAGCAAAATGACATGCAAAAGAGGATCAACTCGAATATGTATATTTAATCAAATTAAATTCGGATGGCCCGTCACATTTTAGGTTTCCATCTCATAACACCCTAAGCCACCAGACCGTAAATTCTCATAAATTGAATGCGTCCAAGCGTTTTTTAAGCACACACCCAGCACCCATGCACGACGCCCTCCGACAAGGAAAAACCATAAATTATCCCTCAAAACGTGCTAGCCCGGTCGACAAGGACCTCGCAAAACGCTTTAAGAAATCGTCCAACCTCGGATATTTGCTTTTGCTCCGGAAACGCTCGGATCCATCACTCCGCTCCGACCCGGTCAGACTGAAGTCGAAATCAATGGAACGCAAGCTCCATTCGTCTCCATCCACCCCCCACCTCCAGTGCAACGAACACTCATTTGAATGCTTCATTTCCAAGTGGCGAGGAAAATCCCCTCTAGTGTAAACTTTCGACCCTAATCAATCATCAGCACATATTCGCATCCTTCACCGAACTGGGGCTGGCAGACAGTGGGAGGAGGAGAGTTGAGAAGATTGAAGAAGCAGCCCGAAATCCATAAAACAAACCCGAGGACATCTGCTCAAATAAACACCCACTCCTCGGGGGGTGTGCCGGTCCTAGCTTGTCACTCAATTATTTCCAATTGAATTCTGAAGCTCTGTCCATTCGTTGTTTCCGGCCCATCCCCGATTGGACATACTGTCTTATGAATTCAATGAATTCTCAATTTTTGATGGTTCCTGCCTGCTGTTGTGTGTGCATTTATTTGCGGATGTGTCACTGTGTCCAACAAACGACTTTGGGCTTCGGGCGCCTGAGGTGAGTGCGAAATGACAGTACCTTAGTGACCATTTCTTCAACAATGCACACAGAATGCGGTGACCTGCATATGTGCACCGCCAAGTCTTCGAATGCGACACAATCGTGCTCAGACAAGGGGATTCCAATCAATAAGCGAAATCTGAATTCACTTCTCATTCACTGGCGATCCCTTCGTGCCGTGCATACTAATGCCGTCAATAGAGGCAGAATAAACAAGGACCCGGAAACTGAAAAGTAATTTGTTTTTGATACCCGCTGCCTGGACGGGCACAGACTTACGTCTGCCTGTTATGTTCAACATTCCGTGCACGTAGCGATGACGACAATTTGGTCATGGCTGGACTGCACTGTATCCGGCACAGCAGTCTCCGGTCAGAAGTATGTCCACTTGATTGTATCTGGAACCAAAAAGAGCAGATGAAAACATGGACCGGAAGTTTGGATGGCCTTCTGGCAGAATGGAAAGCAATTGAGGGAATCGGCGACGTCGCAGACTACTTCACTTCATTTGAACACTTAATTTAAGGCAATATCGCAGACGGACGTGGACCTGGAGCTTGATGAAATTTGTCACGGGGAGGAGATGGTGTTTGCTTTTGAACTAAAGTTAAGTCAGAGAGGATATGGTGTGCACTGAAGGTCAATTTGGTTTTAAAAGTTTGAGAATTCTGTTAATAGGTGAATTCTTTTTTTTTGTACAATCACTCCACCACATGGAGTTCCACATTTTGTGTCATCCATTAGGAGTCCTGCTGGTCACCAATGACTGACCTGCACAATATTCAGCATCCTTTCCACATTTTCGAGGAATTTCCTTTTCCTACTTGAGTAATTCAATGTGTAACTCACAGTTAAAGCTAACGAAACGGAAACACGTTTCGTAAAATACAAGAATGGTCCATTCCGCAAAGGAATGTACAGAAAAATAAATTTGAACGTTTTGTAGTAACGCAGAAAACGTTGCAAAGTTTAGGTTAAGAGTCGGATCGGATGTAAAACTCTGTGAACCTTAAACGCGCCAGAAACAGACGAAGTCCACAAAATACCGAAAGTACATGAACCACCGGACAGAACATACTTTGGCATAATTCAGTTGAGTTAAGGATTTGAACCTCAAATCTTCTTCTTTCCTTCTATTGCCCCTATCAGAAGTTTCACCTTATGTCAGACACGAGGTGAAAATGGGCTGTGCAGCGACATGTGCATACCCAAGCTTCTACGGATACAAGGCTTAAGATGGCTAGGATACGTAGTACATATAGATACTATCGCTGTGTCCCGAAAAGTCTTCGAAAAAAGTCTTTCGAGGCACCGGCAAAACGCAACAGGGGGTGGCCCGCACTGAGATCAGAGACTATGAGCAACTCAAGGCAGCTGGAGAGAGTTTACCGGAATGATCGATGAAAATCGATTAAGGGGATGGGTGAAGGAGTCACAATAGCTGTCTCATCTCGCCTTCTCAGCCGGCAAATTGCGTTGATGTACTCGGCAACTGCTGTGGAGCAATTGTGTGTGTGCGTAGATTTTGTTACAGACGTCCGTTATCAAATGTTTATTCTTGTCTCCTATGTTCCACCAAAAAGTGTTACCAATGTGTATCAAAAACACATTGACAACATTAGTAGTGTCATTACTCGTCTTGAAGCCTCCCAAATACCGTGCGTACTAGGATACTTCAGTATTGGTGATGTTACTTGGAGGAATATAGATGGTGACGAGAATTTAATCCCATTTAATGTTACTCGTGAATGGGAGCATTTGCTTATTGATGGACTTTTATCGTTGGGATTATTACAAGTAAATAATATTAAAAATAGTTTGAATAGAATATTAGATTTAATATTTCTTAATAACGACATAAACTATACATCAGCGGAAGCATTGGATCTAATTGATTCAAATAAAATACATCATAAAGCGTTGTTGTTGGAATTCGAATTGTTTAACTACGGTAGTGACAAAATTAGCAATGTTGCCAATTTAAGTTTCAATTTTCGTAAAACCAACTGCGTTGCTCTGATGGATTATTTAAAAAATGTCAACTGGAAAGCCATCTTAAATTCTCCAGATTTGAAAGGTAATTATGATATATTTATGAATAAATTGAATTCTGGTATAGAGTTATTTGTTCCAAAAACGCGTCGGAATTATCGGTTCAAAACTCCATGGGCAAATAAACAGTTGGTAAATTTAAGAAATGTCAAAAGGAAAGCATATTCTATCTTTGTTTCAAACAAATCAACATTAACCCGTGAAAGATTTTTGAGACTTAGGAAAGAGTATGAGTTCTTGAATAGATATCTATACAGGCAATATATCTTGTCAGTAGAATCTTCGGTGAAGAGCGATAGTTCAGCATTTTGGGAGTACGTTAAATCTAAGAGAAATTCTTTAGGCTTGCCTAAATCAATGGAACTTGGAAACGTAATTTCAAATGACTTAAATGGAACTTGTGATTTATTTGCCAACTTTTTTGAGTCAGTTTATAATGAAACCGAGGACCATTTAACGATGAACTATTACTCAAAAATACCTGAAATTCTGGACATAGGTACGTTGCAATTATCGAATGACGATCTAATGAACGAACTGAAAAATCTTAAACTTAATTACAGCCCAGGCCCTGATGGGGTCCCGGCAGCAATTTTAAAAAATTGTTGGAGTTCATTGTATCGACCTCTTAGAATTGTATTTAATCAATCGCTAAAAAAGGGTGAATTCCTAGATGAATGGAAGTATTCCTATTTAACACCACTTTATAAAAGCGGGTTGAAACAAAAAGTAGAAAGCTATCGGCCTATATCACAGCTTTCTTCCGTTCCAAAATTGTTTGAGAGCCTCGTAAAAGAAAAAATTTATTTTTTAGTAAAAGAGCTTATTTCAAATAGGCAACATGGCTTCATGCAAGGTAGGTCATGTTCTACTAACTTATCTTTATTTACAAATTATATATTTACAAATTTAGAACATCGCCTACAAGTTGATGTACTTTATACTGACTTTTCGAAAGCATTTGATTAAGTGCATCACACTTTGCTTTTAAACAAACTTAAATCCATGGGAATTCATTCAGCAATGCTAGAATGGTTTTCCAATTATTTAAAGGAGAGAAAGCAAATGGTTAAGGTCGATAGTTATATTTCTCGCGTAATAAAGATAACATCGGGCGTGCTACAGGGTAGCAACGAATTCAAAAGAATTTCACGAGATATGCTTTCCGAAAGTTGTATTCCTTTGAAGATCTTCCTAATTACGTTGAAACATGCAGAGCAATTGGCTTACAAACCTTAAGTTCCAGGCGTAAGGCAACGTCAGCCATGTTTATTCGTGATATTATTAATTATCAATTAAATTCACCAGAACTACTTTTTCTGATAAATATATATGCTCCCCAAAGATTTCTACGGGTGAAAAACTTACTTTTCGACAAAAGACACAGAACCAATTATGGTCGCAATGAACCTATTACAAGGTGTATAAATACATTCAATGATCTTTGCAACGAATTTGATTTTAGCTTGCACGGTTAGAATTTAAAAACATGATTATTGCATCGTATTTGAATTAATATTATTTATTGAAGTAATATGTAAGACGATAAGAGTCGGTAGATGATCCTAAATCGCTCAGCAAACATCTGCTGTGTAAAGCGATATTGAGAGTTAACACTTAGAGAACGTAGTGTTTTGTGTTACTCTGTGATGGATAAAAAAAAAAAGGAGACATGTTGAGAAGAAGATAAGATGTGAATGACTGGAAATTTGTCATCAACATATTTAGCAAGATGTACACTGCAGAAGTACACTTAACCGGTTGATACCATTAGTCTGTAAGTTGACAAAAAAGAAGAGTTTTGTGAGAGGAAGTCCTCACCTACAACCATGTTGTCATCCTTCAAGAGCCTTCAAGAGATTGAAGCTTCAAATATCGTCAACTAGCAATTCGGTGGCGTATGTGCAATATTTTTCATAAAGAATTCAGTGACACCTGATTTGCGTATGCGGAATAAAAACTATAGAGCACCACACGTGGAACACACTTGTTCCACATTCACATTCTGAGTAGGATTTTGTTTTGGATTTATCTTTTACATTCAATACCCAACAAACCTTGTGAATAATAAAAACATGGTTCCCATCTTCAATAATTCGATCCACAATACGTGGGATGACTCTGATAATGGCATCGTAATAATAACCGCTTTCTTGCCGGCAATAGTTTTGTTATTAACTTTTGTTGCTTACCCCAAGCAATTGCCGAACACTGTCTTCTTCACAAAGTCCAACACAATAGAAATATTCAGAACTGTGCAAAACATGTCCGACGAGTTTCGGACCTCTTTCGAGCTGCTGACAACACTCAAAGAGTAATAACTGTCTAAAAAAGCTTCACAAATCTCGCCGTTCGGAGTCGGCAAGAAACTGAAGGTCCCTTCTACTCGTGAGAGAACAGTAGCGCGCACAACACGAGTAGTTGATGAGCAAGCTAGGCCCTGGTCCCCCTCTGGACTGTAGCGCCAACAATTATTATTATTATTGTATACTCTTCTCCGGTCAATAATTGATTTGTAATAAGACGTCTGAGCGAAGAATTATCCCAAACAATCATCAACATCTAGGGTAAGTCATAAACAAAAAGTAAAACTTTCGTTAATTCGTCGTCTTTATCTTTGTAAACATGTGTACATACCTCTTTCAATAGCTCGATTTAGCTGTGCGGAAAGTTATATATTACAATGATGCCTTTAAACATGGATCCAATACTACCATAAGGATTCCACAACGAGAAGAATTCCTTCTTTGCCAGATCCATGTTCATCAAATTAAAACGAAATCCAATAGCCTGCAAACCAAAATGCCATAAAGCGCTTATATGGATTGAATTCATACTCCCATGTCTGGGAATTTTGCGGAACATTTTGGTTTTCTTGCTTCTTTGTTGGGCAGTAAATAGAATTATCCAGTGTCTGATAGAAGTTTTAATGTACCTGTTGCTGAACGTGAGAACTGCGTATGCGGATAGGTATTGTCTTGCACAGATGGTCCACTCCAATGCAAATTCAAATGCCCTTAAAAGTATGCTTGCATTGAATAAATACTCTCAGACTTCTGTTTTCTGTTTTTGCCAATTGCGCTGTTATAATTTTATTATGGATTAAATTGTTTTGATTTGAATTAATTTGAACTTTCGACAAATCTTGTTTATATATAGTTCTCCAAACTGCTGCTGAAAAAGGAAAAATTTCATTTACTCAAATACATTAAAAATAATACACTAGAGTGCGCTAGCTTCCATATTGATACAAATTAATGGAATGTTACAATGGAATGATACAAGTTACGCCATCTCTTAACAAACCGCATGAGTTAAGTAATAGACCCAATATGTCTAACTGAATAATTCTACGCAGATTTAAAGGTGTTTGCGGATAGTCCATTAGCTGTGGCAGTCTTGTTTGACAAGAGTTTTGATATCTTTACTTTGAGAAGATTGAACAATATTTTACGTCGAGCTGCTGCAACATTTTTCGAAAGCACATCCTCTCAGTTTGTGAAACAGTTCCAAACGCATTAAGTAACAATTAATAATTGTTGGTGCTACAGTCCACAGGGGGGTCAGGACCTTGCTCATTAACTACTCGTGTTGTGCCAGCTACTGTTCCCTCACGAGTAGAAGGGACCTACAGCTTTTTGCCGACTCCGAACGGCGAAGTTTGAGAAGCTTTCTTCTTCTTCTTCGGATGGCGCTACAGTCCGGGGTGGACCTGGGCCTCAACCAACATGCCTCTACAGCTAGCACGATCTCTTGCCAGCTGTCTCCAATTGCGCACTCCAAGTTGGTTGAGGTCCTTTTCCACTTGTGTGCGCCATCTCAGTCTAGGACGTCCTCTGTTGCGTTGTCCCTGTGGTTCGGATTCGAAAACTCTTCGGGTCGGAGCAGTGCTGTCCATGCGCTCTACATGGCCTAGCCACCTTAAGCGTTGTATCCGTAGACGCTTGACTAGGCTCATGCCGCCGTACAGCCCATACAGTTCGTGGTTGAATCTTCTCCTTCAGATGCCATCAACGCAAACAGGACCAAAAATCGCACGCAGAACTTTTCTCTCGAAGAGACCAATGGCTTCCTCATCCGCTTTTAGTAGCGTCCAGGTTTCTGCGCCGTAAAATAGGCCTGGGATGATCAAGGTAATGTACAAAGTCACTTTGGTCGTTCGGGAGAGGGCTTTATTACTCAATTGCCTCTTGAGCCCAAAGAAACAGCGATTGGCAAGAGTGATTCTGCGCTTGATTTCGGTACTGATGTTGTTGTCCTTATTTACTGCGGAGCCGAGATAGACGAAGTCCTTCACTACCTCGAAGTGTCTGCTGCCCATAGTGACGCTCTGTCCGAGACGTCGATGTTCTGCGTCCTTCTTTGATGACAGCATATACTTCGTTTTGCCCTCGTTTACCACCAGTCCCACTTTAGCCGCTTCCGCTTCAATGCTAGCAAACGCCTCATTGACGGCTCGCTGAGTTCGGCCGATCACGTCAATGTCATCCGCATAAGCTAGCAATTGAACGGACTTGTGGAAGATCGTGCCTCTGGTGTTGACGTGTGAGTTCCGCACGATCCCCTCAAGGATGATGTCAAAGAAGTCACATGACAGCGCGTCGGCTTGTCTAAATCCTTTTTTGACATCGAAGGTCTCGGTGAGTTCGCTACCGACCTTAACGGAGGAGCGAGAGTTCTCCATCGTCATCCTACGCAATCTGACGAGTTTGGTAGGGATGCCAAAACTAGACATGGCACTGTATAGCTCGTCTCTATACACGCTGTCATACTCGGCCTTGAAATCGACAAATAGATGGTGGGTGTCGATTTGTACTTCTTGGGACTTCTCCAGGACTTGCCGCAGTGTAAAGATCTGGTCGATTGTGGACTTCCCTGGCCTGAAGCCACACTGATAAGGACCTATCAGGTTGTTGACGAACGGTTTCAGGCGCTCACACAGTACGGCAGAGAAAATCTTATATGCAATGTTAAGAAGACTGATCCCTCGGTAGTTGGCGCAGTCGAAGGGGTCTCCTTTCTTGTGGACCGGACAAACGATGCTGAGATTCCACTCGTCGGGCATGCTTTCCTCCGACCATATCTCACAGATGAGCTGGTGCATGCACCCAACCAGGTCATCTCCAGCCGCTTTGAACAGCTCTGCGGATAGTCCGTCCGCGCCAGCAGCTTTGTTCGATTTCAGTCTTGATATTACTATCTTGACCTCGTCGAAGTCGGGGGGACGGAATTCTTGTCCATCGTCGTCCAAATTGAGTGGGACATTCTGCCTAACAGCGGAATTTGCGTCGTCATCGCCGTTTAGGAGTCTGCAGAAATGATCCTTCCAGATTCTCAGCACCGACTGCGACTCTACCACTAGTTATCCATTTTGATCCTGGCAGGCTTCTGTCCGAGGCTTATAACCACCGGATAACTGTTTTATCTTGTGGTAAAAATTTCGGACGTCATTCCTGCCATAGCACCTCTCCAGTTTTCTTAGACAGTTATTACTCTTTGAGTGTTGTCAGCAGCTCGAAAGAGGTGGTGCCGTGGAAAATTCGAAAAATTTGTTTTGAGCTGGTATTCGAACCTACACACTTCGGCGTGTGGGCGTCGCATTGTACCCACTACGCCACGGCGGCCACAAAAACGCATTAAGGAGTTACTCTTAAAAGTAGTAGATTAAGAAGTTACTCGAAAAACGTAAGTCCATTCTGTGAAAATCAGAGTATTCCAGAAGCGAAGTGTACATAAAACTCGATTATTTTTGTCTTACTTTTTGAAAATCTGGATTATCTTGTGTTGCTAAGGTTGGTAACTTGATCCTAGGTCATCCCTTCATGGTGACACGGTCACAACATTGCTCTGTTTGCACTTCTTCTCTGCCCAAATGTCTGCTCTTGAACTCAGTGATAGACAAACACACACCTTTAGCAGCATTAAAATAACCCGAAATAGATGGGATTATAAATGTTTCACTGGATATAACACACTCGATACATAAAATACGCTTGCAAGATAATATTTTTCTTAAGCAGAGATGAGTGCCAGGATTTGCCTGCTCATTGGATTAAGGGGATCGCAGACAAACTATCCCAAATGGATGCGCATGCACAATATACTGGGCACTCACCCCTCTTCTGAATTTAATGTAACAAGAAGCTACCTAATGAAGAATTGAATATAAAGTTAAGCTTAAAAGCACATCAGTGAAGTACAGCCCCAGACCAACCACACGAATTTGAAAATAACCAGAAGAAATAGTCAATCCAGCTGAATGTGTTTGACTTTTATTGTAACAGTAGTCTCGGTAACCCCTGACACATAACCTCACTTTTCTCAGCCCTTAGGAGTCGGCGACATTACGAGCTAGTAGTTGGGACCATGTCGAGCGTTCTCCAAAAACATGTCACCCCTACCTTGGTGCCAATCATCATAATTACCATCCCGCCCCCACCGCCATGACGACTTGTTGAGGTGTGTAATTCACTCCACTGAATCCCAGTCAATCCATCTCAATGAAATGCTAATTCGAATAAATATTCCATCCTGCGCGGCAGTCTTGAGAGCAACGATCTCGGGTGGCTCGCTGGGGGAAATTATGATATTGCAATGTGATTACTTTTGGAGAATCGGAAAATTTTAATGGCACTGCTTCCGGTCGGGAGTCCTGGCCGGGAGCTGTGTGTTGTGGCGTGGGGGCATTCATTTTGTCGAATTTCAATTCAATTGCAAATCACCGGATTGGTGGATCGTCAGCGTTCCCTCCCGAGGCCACTGCCGGCTTTTTTTTCTTTTTATTGCCATTTGATTCGTGTCGAAGGGAATCGTGCAAATGACTTCGGAGAATTTTGGTCGTCAATACGTCGCTGTTTTTTGCGTTAATTTTTTTCCTGTTGAAGGCGGCTGAGGCGGGTGGGCGCAGTCGATAAAAGACTCTTTAATATCCGTGCTGAGATGCTGAATTAATTTTGCAGAAAGACGTTGTCGGAAGGCATATTGTGCACCGAAGTTTGTTGCGAAATAAAAAAGTTCGTTTTTGTTGCGCTAAGAAGAGAAATTGTTGTGAAAGTTAAAATGCGACATAACGACATTCCTAATGATGAAAGCATCTCAGAAGGATGGGCAGACAAACGGAAGCGGAGGGACATTTTTTAATCATTCTGAAGTTACTCGGTGTGCGGTGGGTGGAGGAAAGTTGATCGAAGTGAAACTCAATAAAAAAGACTGGCTGCTTACGGGAAGGGGAAGCAAATGGAATGCATTCAATCGGGAAGGTCCTTACAAAGTGCTTTATGACTTGTAAAGTATCATAAATGGGATTATAAGGTTTTACCATCTTCGTCTCAGATGGCTAGGCGGTCACCTAGGGTGAATAGAGTTTCAAGTCACAGTCTTAAAAGCATATTGTTAAAAACCAACGGGTAACTCAGTTGAGTGCTCGATTTTTGAGGGCGGACAACTGGAGTTTGGAACTCGAGGGCAATGAGAAACTGAAGTCTGTTTGTGAGTGTGATCAGACAAGCTGCAGAGGCATGTTGGTCGAGACTTGGCTGCACGCCACTGTGAAGTGCCAACACAAATTCTAGAACGAAATGAAAACCTTAAATAAAAACGGAATTAAAAAGGCTTATAAAGCATGTTCAGTTGCAGGGTTAGAAAGATTCAAATATGTTCTATCTAAAATCTAAGTGCAATGAAAATTTTTTCATTCTAACATATTATAGCAACTGATTGGCTTTAAAATCGCGGAATCTGACAACCTGGGAGAATTGGTTTAAAAGCTTCTAGATGATCTTATTATTCGCGTCCAGTTCACTATTTTAAATGCATAAATCACTACTAGTGTACTCACGGTGTGTAGTGCACCAATTGTGCAATGTTTATAACAGCTTAAAGTAAAGGAAAGACTTGCATTTTATGACTGACCGCCGTTGTCATTCCGTCCACGGGCAATGGGTGTAGGAATCAGACAGAATTACTTTTTGAACATAACGTTGCGTTTATTCTCTGAATAAATTTGAATACATATATTAGAATAATTACAAAAGAAAGAGTAAGAAGAACTTACTTATTTTAAACAATTTCTCCGCTCGAGTTCCGATTCCAAAGACAAATAAAATGGTTTATTTGCCTGGTTACTGAGATCTATAGTCGAAATACTTCGAACTTTTATTTCGCTCAGTTTTAATCAGAGACCAATAGGGAGAGAGTCAACTCCCTCGTCTCCCGCCCTTGAATTCATTTTAACAATGCTTTTTATAACATTTCCCCTCCTTTAACAGCTGATTCACAGATAGGATTTTTTTGTTTTTAATTGAGAATACGTGTGAGCTGCCTGTACGGCGGATCTCCTTACTCTTCAAATTGTTAGAAGGAGAGGGCATATAAATCAGACAATTAAAGGAGAGAAGGAATGGTTTTGTCCACCACAAAGTGATGGTTGCCGATAACCGCGTTCAGAAATTATGTTTATAAGGCAGTAGTTGCATCAGAAAAGCGATAATCTTAAGACTTTATGATTATTTCAAAAACAAACTTAGTTTGAACGCAAAAATTTACTAAATATTTCTTATGAAGTAATAAACATTACAAAAAAATAATGAATAACTGCTACTGATTTTAAATACTAAGACTCGTTTTCTATACATGCGTATCAATTTTATAACTATTGTTAATAAATATTGTGTCTGATACTTAAAAGGTATCTTAAATTTGTAAATATGTTCTCATTTCGAAACACATTTATTCTTTTAAGTATATTTAATGTATTACAATTGTCATATATATATTCGATCTGAGTGATATTAGACAAAAATGTTTCGCAAAATATATTCGTTTTATTTTTATTGTTGTTATTTTCATTACACAAAACATCTTTAATATTTGTTTTGGGTTAGGTTTCGTTGTTTTTATTGATTACAACACCTTTCATATTGAATGGATGTCCTTTGGACAATAAAAATAAAATGTTGTAATAATAATGTATACAAATAAATATTTATTTTAATTATAATACGCGTAACTCGGAATATCAACTGGTAATTAGTCTTTTCTAAATATGCGACTTTACAGCACGCGTTACTCTCTTGTTTTTCTACATATTACATAAGTTATTATAAATATAAATGCTATCAAATTATCCATTTATTAGAAATAAATCCTATTTAAAGTTCCGATTACACTAACTTGCGTAAACAATTCGCAGTAGATTTTCCGAACGCGTTGTGTTGAATGTACACAAAATGGCTGACTAATTCACAAGCAGTGGGCAATTTACGAGTGTTTGACACTATTGAAAGCAAAAATTGACGAATTAGCCTCCCTTTCGCCAATTTTGAAGGGAAAACGTATAGATCTCTGAGTAAAATGAGACAATTTTCGATGTTACGTAAATAACTTTGACAAATGGGGATTTTTTCTACAAGAACACGTAGAGAACAGTCAAACGGTCAAAAGGTAAAGGGGAAATCAGTTGTTTTATCAGCTGTTCAGTTGACCATGACCACTCATGACCATTAATGGTGTCTGGTTTAAATTTTCAGTTTGACAATTAATTTTGTTTGTTTTGGAATCGGCACCTCAGTCGAAGTTACACCTGGAACACATTATAACTTTTATGACAGTCGTCTTATACAATTCTTATCCCATCGTTCGTTGTTCTATCCTTTTCAAGGCCAAACTGATTTCATCCTTTTCTGAAAGGTAGTCATTTGCTTTTTAAGATTTTATCTATTTCGGTTTTTGAGCATCACGAAGAGTAAGTTTGAATTATATTGGAAGCACAAGTTATTTTGCCCAGAATTTTTTCTTTTTGAAAGAAATGAAAAAACGTTTAAGACACATCAATGAATGTATCCTCAGAAAAGGGGTAACTACCTCTTCAATCCTTCAAGTGATTTTTGAATGTGTGGAATGTGAAGACAGACAGCCTAATAAACATAGGACCCAACCAGGGACTCGACGAGACAACTGTTCAATCAGGCCAGTCAGCGACAGTTACAATGCACCAATAAGAACAAATGAACACACAAATTAAACTGTTAGTTACATTTGTTTAGAAAAGAACAACATTTATTTATTATTTAGCAGCGATTCTGCCTTCTCAAACTAATAGCACAAACTGAACTATGTGTTTCTCTTGTGGGCTTTATTCCTTAATTGCCTCTTAAGCTCAAAGAGACAGCAATTGGTACGAGTGATCCTGCGTTTGATTTCGGTACTGATGTTGTTGTCCCTATTTACTGCGGAGCCGATGTAGACGAAGTCCTCAACTATCTCGAAGTTTCTGCTGCCTAGTGTGACCCTCTGTTCGAGATGTCGATGTTGTGTGTCCTTTCTTGATGACAGCATGTACTTTGTTTTGCCCTTATTAACCGCCAGACTCATTTTAGCCGCTTCCGTTTCAATGCCAGCAAACGCCTCATTGACGGCTCGTTGTGTTCGTCCAATCACGTCAATGTCGTCACCGTAAACCAGCAATTGACCTGACTTTTGGAATATCGTGTCTCTGTGTTGATTTGTGATTTACGCACGATCTCCTTAAGAATTATGTTTAAAACGTCACATGACAATGTGTCACCTCGCCTGAAACTTTTTCTGACATTGAAGGTCTCGGTGAGTTCGTTACCGACCTTGACGGAGCAGCGAGAGTTCTCCATTATCATCCTACACAATCTGATGAATTTGGTAAAAATTACAAAACCAGATATCTCACTGTATAGCCCGTCTCTGTGCACACTGTCATATGCAGCCTTGAAATCGACGAATAGGTAGTGAGTGTCAATTTGCATTCCTTGGGTCTTTTCCAGGATCTGCCGTGAAGTGAAGATCTGGTCTAAAGTGAACTTCCCTAGCCTAAAACCACACTAATAGGGACCTATCAGGTTATGGACAAACGGTTTCAGGCGCTCACACAATACAGCATAGAGGATCTTGTATGCGATGTTAGGAGGACTAATCCCTCGATAATTGGCACAGTCAAAGCGGTCACCCTTCTTGTGAACTGGGCAAACGACGCTGAGATTCCATGCTTTTCTCGGACCATATCTTACAGATAAGCTGGTGCATGCGCCCAAGCTGGTCATCTCAAATTGCTTTAATTAGTTTTGCGGACAGTCTGTTATTTTCAGAAGCTTTGTTCGACTTCAGCTTAGTTATTGTTATCTTCACTTCGTCTAAGTCGGGGGGATGGAATTCTTGTCTCTAATCGTCCAAATCGAGTAGAATATTCTGCCGAACAGCGGAATTGGGGCCCTCTTCACCGTTAAGGAGTCTGCAAAAAAGATCCTTCCAGATTTTCAGCACAGACTGCAACTCTACCCCAAGTTGTCCATTTTCCATAACTTGGACATATGGATATTAAAAAAACCTTAATTCGGAATCTTGAACAATTTTAAATAGGCGACAATTCTCAAGAGCTCACTGTATTACAACGCGCACACTACTTCCTTTGTCCTCCGTTTCCACTTCAAGGTTTCTCTCAATTTCACTCTGTTTGTTTTTAACATTAAATAACACCTATGTCCAACTAAAGTTTACGTGCTTCTGAAATTAAATTTTAAAACACTGAAACACTTTTTGTATGCAACTTAATTTGGAATTTGATCACGATTTACACCTTCGAATGCTCCAAGGGTATCCCAAACTTTATTTCTGCCTCCTTTGGTCGTGATTTTTAGTTTGCCACTAATCATTTTTGGTCGCGGAAGCATTAAAGCCGTGATATTGCTGGCCATCAAAATGTTCGAACGGTTTTTATGAATCTTTATACATACATTTTATTAACCAAAAATAATATTCTAATTAAAGTGCAAAAAGATTTATGTTCTCACTCGACCAAAGCCGGAATTCAAATGCCCACTTCATTCATTTTTAATGAATCCATTCAATTTGGAATGAACGCACTCATAACATTCACTGCTTAGTGTATTATTTACAGTTAAAATAGTACATGTTTTGTTGGAATCGAGTACCCACTTGACTGACGAGAAATAAATGATATTAGGTGATCGTATGACTAGTTAAACAGAATCATAATGGTAACTGAGACGATGATGGTGAAAATTGAGCATCGCACTGTAATTAAATTTCTCACTAAGCAAGGAAAAAGTCAAAAAACTATTCATGAAGAGATGGTGGCCGTGGACCAGGGTTCCGCACCTTCATTATCAACTGTGCAAAAGTGGTCAACTGAGTTCAAGAGAGGCAGGGAGAGCATTGAAGACAACCCTCGCTATGGCGCCCCGGCTACTGCTTGTACGGGAGAAAGCATCAAAAAAGTTGAAAAACTTGTTCTTGAGGATGCCCGAATAAAGGTGAATATGATGGCAGAGATTATCAAGCTTTCAACTGGTATCATTCATACCATTCTTCATGACCATCTTAACCTTTCAAGAGTCAGTGCAAGGTGGGTGCCACGAATGCTCACAGCGTCTCAGAAAAAGTGAGAATCGCATACTGTAGAGAGCTTTTGGAGATGTTTACATGCTCAAAGAGGCAGCAGGGCGCGGACGGTGTTATGGATCGAATTGTTACTGGATTCAGCACTATGAAAGCAGACAAGAATCCATGCAATGGCATACAAAAGGAACAGACCCCCCGAAGAAGTTCAAAGTCATTCCGGCTGCTCATGGCCACAGTTTTATGGGACTCAAAGGGAATCTTGCTCATTGAGTACAAAAAAAAAGGTGAAGCCCTCAACGCTTCCCCTTTGCATAATTTGCGGGAGGAAATTAAAAAGAGAAGACGGGGTAAGCTCGCAGCGGTGTGTTGCTATTTCATGACACCGCTCCTGTTCACACGGCTCGAATTTCCAAGGCTGCTGGTGGAGATTGTGGTTTCGAAGAAATCTAACACAGACCCTATAGTCCAGACCTTGCCCCTAGTGATTATTTTCTGTTTTCGGATTTGAAAAAATGTCTTCGTGGAAAAAGGTTTTCGGATGATGAAGAACTCAGACTTGTTTGAACTTTTTTCTAAGAGGCAAAAACCATTGGCTTTGTCTAAACCAGACACTCAAGCACACTTATTATTGCTGACAGGCCCACACATTTCCAATGAAATAGATAATCGCTTCCAAGATCAGCCACAGCCTGCCGGTGGCGCCATCTTTTGAAAGCGGACCTCCAGTGAAAATTGCAAAGTTACCCCTTTACCACTGTCATGGCGGTATTTCAATTAGATATGCTCAAATGAATGAATCCAGTTGCATTCCTCCACTTTCAAGCATTCAACCGCGATTCGTAAGGAGTGCCCTTCCGATTGAGAAGGGCACTTCTTACGAATCGCGTTTAGAAACTTGATTTTTAGCCCCACTACGTGAACATGGCATGCTCTTCCCAGATCACTTTTTCTCCCTCATAACAATCCACAGAAATTTTAAATCAAACTGCACCGGTACCTCCTTCCCCTCTTATCCTCTATCACTTTTGAGTAAATATAAAACCCTTGGAGCGCGCGCCAATTATAAAGAAAACCCGTTCTGTTATGATATCCCACTTTTCGGATTTCTGTCTAGTCATGTCATTGTCTTGTAGTCTGATATTAAGAGCAGACCTCAGCGCAATTGCAAAACGAATTCAACACACCATTGACAGGCATCTGAGTTCAATTCGAAAGCAACTAAGATAAATAAAAAGCCGTCAATTTCTTCATCAATTGTTTTAATCTCCTGCCCCAGAGATGCCATGAGAAAATCAACACCGCTATTTGTTGCGTCAACATTCACAGCGGCCTCTTTCAAACATCAAAAGCCCATTCGGTTTTCTCAGCTCTTCGCCTGCAGCCATTCAAATACCCAAGAATTTGATGACCTCACCAACGGGTCGTCGCAAGGGCACAATTTGAAAGTGACGACCAACAAAAAACATAACACGCACAAAAGTCTTGACAACAGTGGACTTTACACACAGCCGTTTAGCCTGTCAAGAGCACTTTCGGAAAATTGCTTTCAAAATGTATATTCGTTGACAAAAGAACGCGTTTTCTTGTCTAGTTATTCCATTAGCACCATCACATCACCCAGTGCAGCAGCAAAGCCAAACAAAAGCCATCGTCTCTCTGCCGCGCTTTCATTCTGTGCGCCTTTCAAGAAATGGTGACACTTCATACAAGTGCCAATACAAATACAAGTAAGTTCAGATGCCATATAAAGGCCTCTTGATGGGAAAATAGACGAGACTGAATTGAAATTCCTGCTGTGACTCCACTCTCTCTTTCCTCTCTACTCGTTGGCAAAGTTGTTATGACAGTTTGACAATGTCAATGGGATTGGGATTCGAGGGGATGGTGGTCCCCCGGCTTGCGTTGGCATTAAACCTGCCCGGCTCCTATTGCCGCCGTATTTGTCAAATTCCGTTTCTGAATAATTGAACTGCTGACGAGTCGTGAATTTTGATCCGACAATTTTTACCTTGACCCGGTTGCACAACCCTTTCCGTTTGGCTTGTCGTGTATCACTGAATAGGGCTGTCAATAGGGGGAAAGGGGTAGAAAAACGTTTCCTGAATGACGGCTTCAATGTGCGTAGACGGTGCGTCGGGGGCTTACAGCGGCAAATGCGATTGATGCTGAAACGGGTGTCGAATGAAGCGCCCCCACGAAGGACTCAGATTTTTTTGCTTGAGTCCGTAGATGCAAATGATGGAGAACGTAATTTGTAAGGTAGAATGTTTTTCCGCACCCTGATGGCTTCCTTGAAATGGGTTTAAAGGAATCTCTGTTGTGGATCTCGGGTAATGAGATAATCAGGAACAAGGAACAGAATCCCATCAAAATATGAATTTGTCAAACGGTCCCATCGTTCGTTCAAATCGCCTGTCACATCCTTTCGTTTTTTTTTGCTCATTTCAAACACTCCACATAAGCGTCAGTCCTATTTCCATCACACTTCACGTGTGTTTGGTAAACACTTCTGCACGAAGTACAACTTCCGCGTGAATCAACCGCACGTGCAAAAGTACCAAAAGCGATCTGATTCAATTAACCGACATCCTGCGGCAGAAGGTGTGTGTGTAAGCAAACGAGTCTGCCATCGACAGCACAACTACGCTTTAAGTAGACGAAACAATAACACTCTGTCGACCGGCTACAGAAAGAGACACAGAGGAGGAGTCGAACTCGGCCAGTCTCTCCATGAATGTGCTTCAGACAGTACCAAGAGCACGCACACATTTGGTTGCCTTTGAATTCGTCCTCTGTGGGACGAAAATAAAGTAAGTACTTTGATTTAATCCGTGTATAAGTGGACAATTGAGATGGTGGCACAGGCAGAAAGGATGGGAATCGATTAAGGAGGATCAGTGTCAAAGGACTTGTGAGAATTAAGTTCATCTGATCGATCATTGGGTTGGAATGCAGCGAGGAGCACAATCATGTGCAGGGAATATCGAAAGTAATATCCATTGGTAATAAATTTATGTAGAGAGGAAGGTCCCATTTACAGTTGAAAATGCTTGTGTTTTGTTTTCTTCAGTTATCCTTTTGAAATTAATTGTCGGTTTATGAACTACTTGCGGCTAATTTGTTTCCTGGTTACTGTTCAAACATCTGAATATGTTCTGAGAGAGCTTTCGAGTTAAAAGAATGTCCGTTGATAGTACAAAAAGGAAGCTAGAAAAAGAAAGAAACAGGTTTAGTTTTACAGATTTTTTCCTTTTTTGTTTGAGGTTTGGAAACTGGTCCATTGTAACCGGAGAAATACTAAGAAGCATCTTTGTGTTAGAGAGCCTAGGGCTTCAGCTCCAATCACATCATAATTAAATAGCAGCCAGTTGAATGAAGAAAAGGCAGAAGATTGACAGTGGAAGTGCTCTGCAGCTTCATCACCTTCTCCACAAGCGTCCACAATGGTCTAGGTATACCATTTCATACCAGGTAGACCAGTATGAAATGCGCGCTTTTTTTTTGAAAATAAAACACTACTTATTAATGGGAAAACAAAAACATTTTATTCAAAGTATTGGCCATTGTTTTCTACACATTTTGAACACCTTTCTGGCAATTTGTGAATACCACGCCAATAAAATTGTTCGTCTTTTAGAGCAAACCAATCAGACACCCAATTTTCGACCTCCTCGTAGGAATCAAAGTGCTGCTCAGCCAATGCGTGTCCCATCAATGAAAACAAATGGTAGTCGGAAGGAGCCAAGTCTGGTGAATACGGCGGGTGGGGTAGCTACTCCCAGCCAAGTGTTTTGATTGTATCCTGAACCGGTTTTGCTTTGTGTGCAGGTGCATTGTCATAGAGCAAAATTACCTTGCCGTGTCTTCTGGCCCATTCTGGTCGTCTCTCGATTAATGCATATTTCAAATTGATCATTTGTTGTCGGTAGCGATTAGTATTAACGGTTTCACCAGGTTTTAGGAGCTCGTGGTACAGCACACCTTTTTGGTCCTACCAAACACACAACATTGTCTTCTTGCCGAATCGATCTGGTTTTGCAGTCGATGTTGATGGTTGTCCCAGATTAACCCATGATTTGTTCCGTTTAAGATTCTTAACATAAATCCTTTTTTCATCGCCAGTAACAATCCGATGCAAAACCGATTTTCTTTCGTGTCTTTGAAGCAAAATTTCACAAGTGTTTTTTCGGTTTCCCATCTGTCTTCTCAAATTTCGCCGTTCGGAGTCGGCAAAAAACTGTAGGTCCCTTCTACTCGTGAGAGAACAGTAGCGCGCACAACACGAGTAGTTGATGAGCAAGCTAGGCCCTGGTCCCCCTTTGGACTGTAGCGCCAACAATTATTATTATTATCTGTCTTTCATTCAATTCATGTGGCACACATTTTCCACACTTTTGGACCTTTCCCATAGCTTTTGAACGGTTAGAAATTATTTATTGTGCAACATTTAACATTGCTGCCATTTGCTTTTGACTCAAAGTGTCATCTCCATCGAATATCGTTTGCAATTCGGCGTCTTTAAACTTTTTTGGTGGTCTTCCACGTTTCTCATTTCTCAAATCAAAATCATTATTTCTGAACCGTTGAAACCATCTTTTGCATGTTGCTTTTGATAGAGCATGATCACCATATGCCTTGACAAGCATTCGATGCGACTCTGCAGCACTTTTCTTCAAATGAAAACGAAAAATGAATGCTTTCCGCAAATCATCACTTTCGGGTACAAAATTCGACATTTTTAACACGATGAAAAATTATGATGTTGTCCGTTCAAGGACTTGATGTATACTAAATATTTTTCACAGATGTCATAGAAAACATACAAAAAAAAAAAATTAGGGCTCGTTCACAACAAATGTTCTCTATCGAGACATTTGTATCATGACGCTCACTTCATACGGGTATATCCGTATGTGCTTAGCTAATGTGAAGTGTCTCGTTAGTACGCAAAGAAACCGTCTGCAGTAAAGACAGTAGGAACGCCGCGGATTTATTGCTCATGTTTGAAAGCATGCGCTAAGTCATCCTGCATTTCGAAGAATCTCACCATCTCTGGCTGTGCTGTCGAAAGACCGAACTGTAGATGAAAGTGCTGACCAAGGACGCGGGCACTCCCTAGGGTCGTATGAATGCCTCTTTTGATCTTTGCCTAGCAAGTTCATCGGCAATCTCAATTACAATAATTCTGTAGTGTCCGGGAAGCCACTTTTCCTACCGACCAAATTAAGGGAAGATTTGCATTCCTGTGGTCTAATCACGGTTGACGACTATCGGTTGCATCGGACGTACACACCAACATAGAACTTCCACTGTGTCAGCATATGAAGTTCAATTGTGAATCAATGTGTCTTGCATACATTGCAGTTTTGCACATTTCGTAATGAGTCAATCGCTACTCAACCGAAATGGGTCATTGCGATCATATGACGAGAGGCATTGACTTCATATGCTGGCAATTAGTTTGTAAAGTAGAATAAGTGATTTTCGTATTAATAAAATTCAGTCTTAAGACCACCACCAAAGAAGACACAAGTGTTTTCCTTAATATAACTCGCGCGTTAGCAAAAAAAAAAAGGTGATGTTGACAAAACGATATCATTTTGGTTGCTTCATGTACTCTCAAAACTGCCAATTGCTATCGTCCTGACGATCATTTTTTGATAATAGCTATTTCACTCTCGTTCAGCGTTGCGCTGGCATACAAGTAATGCAAGTTTAAAGAAAACGTAAAGAAAAAAATGTGACTAGTAATTACAAAATGTTTGGGTACAATTCTCAACTTACGCAAGTATGAATCTACACGTAAAATTATTAAAAAAAATCTATTCCGTGAAATCAAACCAAGTACATTTTGTGAGCTCCACTCGCACAGGCGTCCGTTCACTCATAATGTGTACACACACAACAAAACAATGAAAACTAGCAGGCAGATGTTATTCATTGATTTGTTGTATGTGGACAATTATGACAAGAGATATGTTGCGTTCAGTAGCGCTCAAACTGTGTACAAAATAAACCGTAGACGAGACGATAGTGGCTGGGTTCTTCTTCTCCTTGTGGCGCTACAGTCCGGGGTGGACCTGGGCCTCAACCAACATGCCTCTCCAGCCAGCGCGATCTTTCGCCAGCTGTCTCCAGTTGCGCACTCCAAGTTGATTGAGGTCCTTCTCCACTTGTGTGCGCCACTTTAGTCTAGGTCGTCCTCTGTTGCGTTGTCCCAATGGCTCGGATTCAAAGACTTTTCGGGCCAGAGCAGTGGTGTCCATACGCTTCACATGGCCTAGCCATCTTAAGCGTTGTATCCGTAGACACTTGACCAGGCGCATGTCGCTGTACAGCCTATAGAGTTAGTCATTAAATCTTCTCCTCCAGATGCCATCAACGTGGCTGGGTTATGTGATGCAAATTATCGGACGGACGATAGTCGCTTGAAAAGTTATAAAACACGTGTAGTTGATGGGCAAGCTAGGCCCTGATCCCCTATCGACTGTCGCATCATCGCGAAAAGCGGCCTAAATTGACAAATCGAAAAGGTGTTGTATTCCTTCACGACTATGAAAGGCCACATATACCTTTGGTCACTTGGCAAAAATTATTGGAGTTTGGTTGGGATGTTTTGCCACATCCACCATATAGTCTTGACCTTGCACCATCCGACTGCACAACTCCTTAAATGGTAAAAAATCTTAATAATAATCCTACCTGTTTCATTTTTCTGCTGATAAAAACTAAAAGTTTTATGAACGAAGAATTATGATGCGACCTGAAAGATGGCAAGAGGTCATTGCCCAAAACTGGAAATACATTACGGAATAAAATTATGAAAAAAAAGGTTTTTTTATTTTCAAAGCAATGATTTAGTTGCCAACTCAATGCGAGTACTTGAAATACAAATGTGTTCCACGCGTGGTGCTCCAATTTTTTTTCCACATACGCGAAATATTTTCACTGAATTCTTTATGGAAAATATTACACATACGCCACCGAACTGCTTTAAGTTTCATATTCTTAAAAGATGACTCTTGTTGGTCACGGCCTCCTCTCACAAAGCTCTCTTTGAAGACCTGAAGAGTACAGTTGAGTGTACTTCTGCAATTTCTTACCCAAGTAATAATAATAATTGTTGGCGCGACAGTCCAAAGGGGGACCAGGGCTTAGCTTGCTCGTCAACTGCTCGTGTTGTGCACGCTACTGTTATTCCACGAGTAAAAGGGACCCACATTTTGCCGACTCCGAACGGAGAAATTTGAGAAGCTTTCTTAGACAGTTATTACTCTTTGAGTGTTGTCAGCAGCTTGAAAGAGGCGGTGCCGTGAAAAACTCGAAAAATTGGTGTTGACCTGGGAATCGAACCTAGACCCTTCGGCGTGTGAGCGTCGCACTCAACCCACTACGCCACGGCGGCCACTCTTACCCAATGTATTGATGTCAAATTTGCAATCTTTGATATCTACTTTTTCTTCTTTTCTTTATGTGGCTGGGATTTTGGGCTTCTTCTTTTTCTTGGCGACTCAGTAGGGGTTGACCTGTGCTTTAACCAACATACCTCACCCACCGCAACTATTTCCGGGCAGCTGCCTACAGTTGGTTGAGGCCCGTCGCTTTCCGCGAAAGCCCCAGCTAAAGACCCGTCCATTGTCTTGTGTTTTTGGTGGAGGTATGTTGTTTTTTGTTGTATACGCTACACTGGAGCGCTCAGAGTCAAATCGGTCCATTGTACTACCAGGCAACTTCTGGCGAAGAAATGCCAGAAGGCGCCTCTGTGATAAAGAACTTCGGTTTTCAGCTCCTACCACATTAGCGCCAAACAGCGGCCACCTCCGGCGAACATAGGCGGGACATTGAAAGAGAAAATGGTCTGAAGTGTCTTTACTTTCTCCACAAGCGTCGCAAAGGGTGACGTCACTAAGCCCAAGCCGACTTAGCGAAGGTGAAGTGTCCCGTTAATATGCCGACAAGTCGTCTGCACTCATTTCTGTCTTAAGATGGCAGAAGAGCCGCGGATTTCTTGTTAACGTTCGGGAGCATACACTCGGTCATCTTGCATCCTGGAGAGTCACGCCATCTGTGATTGTGCCTTAAGGAGACCCAACCGTCTACGGAGGCCGTAACCAAGAATGCAGGTAGGTGGGTTCGGGTCCTATGAACGCCTCTTTTGGTCCAATGTCTTGGAGTTGTCCGTGAAAGAAGTGCACATTCCCTCGCTGGGTCATTTTCTGGCCAGATACAGTCGACTTTGTATAAGACTCACAGCTGGATTACTGGTATCAACACATCAAGCAACTTACTCGTGCAGCTAGTGTCATAGAACGTGCGCGAGGACACCAAAACCCCAGTGCGAGTTGAAGCATAGACCATGTGCTTGAGTCGAAATATGGCTATGATTTTGCTTTGCATGATATAGATATTAAGAGGAGAGGAATTCCGCAATATATAAAGAACAGAACCAGGCATGACAGGGAAAGCTCCTGTGCAGCCCGGACAGACCTTTTATTTTGATAGAAGCACCAGTCTCGTACTTGCGTGAAGGTTTGTTCCACTCAACAACCGATGCAGAGAAGGGATCTGATCGTTATCCTGTAGATCCAAACGGATCTTTGGCCCTCGAGCTTTGCGAACATCTCCCTTACACTGCAATAAAACTGACAGCGCCGTGAAAGTTTCCGTATCAATGTGTTTTTTAGATTTATTTTCACTCAGAATTACTTTCAGGTACTGGGCCATTCAGACTCGCCGTGACGAGAACAGGGGATTAAATGAAAGCCCATTCCAACAACATCTAGAGCCGTTTGTCCTCTTGAGCATACAGCTGCTTGACATGGTCCGGTGTCCAATGCATCTACATCACCTGCGTAAGCCTGGCCGAAGGTATAAGATCTATTTAGAGCCATGAGAAGAGAGTTGACTTACAGCCATTTTGCGGGCAGCACTTGACGTCGCAGTAAGCTTCTGAGAATTCAAAATTTTAACGTTTATTTAATAAAAACATGTTCTATAGTGTTATTCAATGAATTGCCCATCTATGACTTTTTTCCAATTTCCTGGCAATTTGTGGATCCCTTCCCAAGAGAACTGCTCCACCTTGGCAGCAATGAAAAAATCAGGCCAAGCTTTGATGTTCTACTCTTATGTGAAGCGTATTTCATGAGGCCGTTCTGCATCCACCGGAACAAATGGTAGTCAGAAGGGGCAAGGTCTGGGCTATAAGACGGGTAGGCTAAAACTTCCCATCCACTATTTTACAAATAGTTCTTTACCAAAATGGCAACGTGGACCTGAGCGTTGTGATGATGGCAAATTATTGTCTCGTGTCTATTCGCATATTCCGGGCGTTTTTTGATTACTGCTCTCTTTAAACGGATTAATTGCATTCAGTAGTGCTGTTGATGGTTTCAGCCGGTTTCTGTAGCTCATAATACAACATACCCATCTGATTCTACCAAATACAGAACATTACCCTCGCGCCATGGATATTCGGGTTTGCGGTTGATTTGGCACGTTGGCCGGGTTTCATAGATGATCTTTTGCGCTTGGGGTTGAGTTACTGGATCCATTTTTAATTCCCAGTATCATTCCGATGCAAAAATTACTTCCTTTTGGGTGCACACCTTTGGACGTCCTTTGGTTTGCGCTTATGTGGAACCCAATTTCCTTGCTTTTGAATCGTGAATATCTAGTTGCGTTTAACGTTTTAAAATAGCTGCTTGAGTGACTCCCAAGGATTTCTTGTGTTCTTCTTGTTAACAATCTTCGTTGGTAACAAACTTCATTGAGTAATGCTTCCAGTTCTTCATCAAACTTCAAACTTTTTTGGCTGACCAAGAGCTTCATCGTACCGAGCGAAAATCACCACTTTTGAATCGTGCAAACAACTTTTGCCACGTTCACTCACCCAGCGCGTGTCCACCATAAACTTTCACAAAAATATGATGACTTTCAGCAGCAGCAGCAGGTTTCTTCATGTTAAAGTAATGAAGGAAAACTCCCCGCAAAAATACTTTTTCAGGCTCAAGGTTAAACATATTTGAGTGAAAATAAAAATTGTTGTTAACGATTCAATTGACTTTTACTGAAATGACGTACAATAATAGTAGCTTTCCAATGCATGTTCCAATGGAATACTAACAATGGAATAATAGTTACGCCATCTCTTGGCAAATCACACAAATAAATTATATAATACTTCTGCTTATTACCACTGTTTTTATTCACTACACTCAGCTGTGTTCTCTGGCCGCGTTGCACATACCATCAAGAATCGCCTTGTCGCACCCTCATACCAGCGGCTATTCTTTCTTGTCAAGTGCACATTCAATTCTTCCACGAAATTTTACCATAATTGGTGCACGAAACGATATGCCTTCTAGTCAAGTTTCGCGTGTTATCTGATTCTCTTTAACGTCCCCCCGCCTATTTGAGGATGACGTAGAGCTATTGAAGATGAATTCACAGAATTCATTCCTAAGATGCTTAGTGGAGCGATGTTTACTTTGCATTGGAGAGAAAAATTGCGACCCTGCGTACCAACGGCGCATTAAATTAAAACCCGAGAGAATTGCTTAAGTAGGACTTAAGATCTTTAATTCCAGAAATCCCTCCACAAACCCCAGAGTCAGGCAACAATAAATTGTTTATTCGTTAAAGTGAATGCTGGATAAGTGGAAGGAGCCGACGGATGAAAACTTCCCAATCCTCACCCCAACACCGTTTCCATCACACACTCAAAGCCCAAACCCTTGATTCGCACTGAAGAGCAATCTGCTCGTGAACAGAATAACACAACCATAATCTTTATCCGATTACTTGTTCAAAAGTTGTGCTTTCCGTTGGTGCCTCGAAACTTTGCCGAACAAAATTTTCACCATTAGACTCTCTCACAAAACTAATGTACCTGTTGTCGGCATCCTCAGTCCAGTGGAGCAGGACTCATCTGTCGCCCGGAGAAACCTTTCGTGCTGGCACCACTACCAATCTAAGTCAAATTAAAATTAGCTGCTGCACATTTATCAAAAAAAAAATCTTCTAAGGCACAAATCTTCTCTCGTTCATTCGAGAATAATTTTCTCATCCTTGGAGTCCCTAGTTTAATGGAAACTTTTTGTGAATTTATTCGTCTCTCTTGAAACGATGCGTATCGCCGAGGCTCTGGCAATCGGTGGGTGAAGGATGGAGCTTGAGGGAGTCCGCGGCAAGTAGTTGTCGGGATAGGAGGTCTCATGATGGCTAAGCAGAAAGTTCGATATAGCCTGTGATGCGTGTCTCCTGCAACGCTGGAGACGTGTTCGTTCTCTAGGCGAACAAAAGTTCTCGCCCTTTTCTTTTCTCGGAGATAGGATTTAAGGACCATTAACAAGTTTCTTTACACCCGCAGTATCGTGTAGCGGTGGAGACGGGCACATTATGCAAATTAAACGTGTTCTTGGAATGTCTTTTGTCGCAGATAACAAGGACGTTTCGTATTCAATTGGGAATAGGGACGATTTGCGGGCGAGTGCAGCCAGATGGGCGGCGATGGAGGGGGGATTACGGGTGATTTAATTAAGTTTTCCGATCGGAGAGGCTTGCGAGTGGCGTGGGTGGGCATTGTCTCGAGTCATGATTGCTCATAGGTATGTCTTAAAGCATCCGAGAGGCTTGGGCAATAATAATGTGATATTACTAAGGTCGTCCTGTGGGTCGTAACTTGTTTTCACTTAAAGACGAGAACTGAATTAACAACAACTTAGGCAAAACGCAGTCGCGGCAAAGTGTGCTTCACAATAACATATCACTTGAAGGCAGCACTGAGAGTTCACTGATCTCGTTTAAAAATGTGATATCTCCTTTTTTTTCCGAGATGAACCGGGGTCTCAACCAAAATGCCAGCCAGCATGATCTTTACCCAACTGTCTTTCAGTTGCGCCTTCCACCTGGTTGAGCTTCTTCTCCACTTATGTCCATCTTCTCCGCCTACGCAGTCCTCTGCTGCGTTGTCCCAATGGCTCAGATACGCTCTACATGGCCTAGCCATCTTAAGCGCTGTATCAGAAGATGCTTGAACAGGCGTATGTCACAACCATATAGTGCGTCGCCCACAGAGTTCGTCGTTAAATTGTCTCCTCCAGATGCCATCAACGCAAACAGAACCAAAAAATGGCAGGCGAAACTTTTCCCTCGAAAAGAATAAGTAATCCGCTTTTAGTAACGTTCATGTTTCCGCACCGTAAAGTAGAACTGGGATCATCAAACTTTTATATAAAGCATGCTCACTCCTTTGAAAGGGGGCTTTATAACCTTTTGAGCCCAAAGAAACAGCGATTGGCAAAAGTGATCCTGCGTTTCTGATGTTGTTGTCTCTATTTAACGCCGAAGTAAATGAACTCCTCTACTATCTCACGGTTCCTGCTGCATATTGTGACGCTCCGTCCGAGATGTCGATGTTGTGTATACTTCCTTCACGGCAGCATGTACTTTGTCTTGCCCATAGATGCATTTTGAAGCCTCCGCTTCTATGCCAGCAAACGCCTCATTGACAGCTCATTGTATTCGTCCAATCACGTTAATGTAGTCCGAGTAAGCAAGGGGTTAAGCAGACTTATGAAATATCGTGCCTTTGGTGTTGACTTGTGAGTTACGAACGATCTTCTCGAGGATGATGCTGAAGGAGTCTAAAGCCTTTTTTGACATTGAAGGTCTCAGTGAGTTCGTTACTGACCTTGACGGAGTAGCGAGAGTTCTCCATCGTCATCCTACACAATTTGACGAGTTTGGTTAAAATGCCAAAATCAGACATGGCACTGTATAGCTCGTCTCTCTGCATACTGTCATATGCGGCCTTAAAATCGACGAATAGGTGGTGAGTGTCGATTTGCACTTCTAGTGTCTTTTCCAGGATCTGCCGGAAAGTGAAGACCTATTCTATTGTGGACTTCCCTAGCTTGAAATTACACTGATAGGGACCTATCAAGCTTTGGCAAACGGTTTCAAACGCTCACACAATACGACGGAGAGGATCTTGTATGCGATGTTGAGGAGGCTGATCTCTCGATAATTGGCACAGCCAAATAAGTTTCCTTTCTTGCGGACCGGGATAACGACGCTGAGATTCGATCTATAGGAAGTCATTTCCTCCGACCATATCTTACAGATGAGCTGGTATATGCGCCCAACCAGCTCATCTTCAGCTGAACTTTAATAGTTCTGCTGACAGTCCGTCCGTTCAAGCAGCATTGTTTGATTTTGGTTTCGATATTATTTTATTAGGCGTCCGACTTTACTTATTTCTGTATTCAACATTTCACTTAATTTTACATGTATTAATATTTCAAAAGTTCACTTGTGATTTGGAACGCAGACCGTGGTGAAAAAATTAATAAAAACCCTAGAAAAGCTCTCCCTCCAATCGGGAGAGAGTTTTTTCATTCCCGCCAAAAGGGTTGTCAACTTAATCTGTCATTTTGACAGCTAGCGAAATGGTAGAGTACAGACACTAAATGTGTTCCAGTACTTTCTGTGGTAAACTCGGAAGTCTTTCATTTGTTAAGGAGTGGGGGTAAATCTCTCTCAGAAAAAGGAAAAGTACGAGAAAGCATCTAAGCTAAATGTGTAAAGTATGTCATTAAGAAATATCAAATTCCCTTTTCGATACTGAAAACAACAAGCATTGAATTGAGTCACATACATTGAGAAAATGGGTCAATGCTTACTTATCTCTGTACGCACACTAAATCATTTGACAGAAAACCAACAACCTACCCACAAAAATTTCTTATTTTAAATTGGGAAGAGTGGGGAAATATTTTACTCTCTTTCGAGAGCACTCATATGACCAGCTCACATTGTGTTGATTTGTGTTGTTTTATTTTGGTTTTTCGGGTACGGGAACACACCTACTAAATTGTCTCTCTCGAGTATCATTCGTTGCAATCACTTCAACTTTAAGTTGAGTTTACTCTTAAAGCAACTGTCCTTCAACTTGTAGTCTTGCAATTTCAACGGGAAAAACGGTATTGCATTTTCTCCGGAAATATGTCTTAAGCAAAAATATCCTCAAGGAACAAGGCTTCCTTCCCACATCTCATCCATTGCTGTAGGATATTGTTTCCGTGGATTGAATCACCACACTTACACCGTCTCCCTGGCTCATCACTCACAAGGCTTTTCCATTATTCTTGAAAAAAGGGAGGCTCTTCAGAGAGAAGAGTGCACACTGTGCACACCCTGACGGAAGTTAAATTTTCAAAATCCTCCCTTGGGTTCTATCCATGAACCCCTCAACTGCTCACAGCTGGCGGCAACACGCGCTCCAAAGAAGTGGAAAAAAAATCAAAACAAAAATCAATTTGCATTGGGCGATGGGGTCAACCAAAAAAGCTTTTATCTGACGCGACCGCAGGCTGCCGCTTCCTCCGGATCTCGGGGAATTTTCATACAAACGCTTGTCCATGGTCTAGACACTGTTTATTAATTAGAAATGTTTGCTCTTTTAATTTGGATCGGGACCGCCGTCGTTGACGTTTGCCTTTTAGCGCGCGAGACGCTGTGGGAAGGTTTGTTTATCACGTCGATGATGGTGATTATGATGACGATGGCTGCGTTTATGATGAAGATGAAGGACGTGCAAGACAACAACGCCTACAGAGAGGTCTATTGTAACTGGGAGTGAACGGTGGGCATTTTGATGAAACTCGAAACGAACTCGAAGGCAAAAAGGTCACAATTACATCGGTTGGTTCTTTAATGAGGATAAACATGGAGTGAGTCATTATTTTGCGAAAACACCGCTTTCAGGTGGTGATTGCTTTCGAATCCTTTTTATAATCATCTAAGGGCTGGTGGCCATTTTGCCTTCGCGGTATGTATGATAATATAAAGTGAAGAGCTGCGTAAAATCAGAGTGCAACCTTAGATTGAGTTCGTATATGCGGGCGGAGTGAAAGGCATTCCCAAAAAAAGCGGAAGGTGTTTAAAAAGACTTAAATTATCTTTACTTCTTCTTTTTCGGATGGCGCTACAGTTCGGGGTGGACCTGGGCCTCAACCAACATGCCTCTCCAACTAGCACGATCTCTTGCCAGCTGTCTCCAATTGCGTACTCCAAGATGGTTGAGGTCCCTTTCCACTTGTGTGCGCCATCTCAGTCTAGGACGTCCTCTGTTGCGTTGTCCCTGTGGTTCGGATTCGAAAACTCTTCGGGCCGGAGCAGTGCTGTCCATGCGCTCTACATGGCCTAGCCACCTAAAGCGTTGTATCCGTAGGCGCTTGACTAGGCTCATGCCGCCGTACAGCCCATATAGTTCGTGGTTGAATCTTCTCCTCCAGATGCCATCAACGCAAACAGGACCAAAAATCGCACGCAGAACTTTTCTCTCGAAGAGACCAATGGCTTCCTCATCCGCTTTTAGTAGCGTCCAGGTTTCTGCGCCGTAAAGCAGGACTGGGATGATCAAGGTGTTGTACAAAGTCACTTTGGTCGTTCGGGAGAGGGCTTTATTACTCAATTGCCTCTTGAGCCCAAAGAAACAGCGATTGGCAAGAGTGATTCTGCGCTTGATTTCGGTACTGATGTTGTTGTCCCTATTCACCGCGGAGCCGAGATAGACGAAGTCCTTCACTACCTCGAAGTGTCTGCTGCCCATAGTGACGCTCTGTCCGAGACGTCGATGCTCTGCGTCCTTCTTTGGTGACAGCATATACTTCGTTTTGCCCTCGTTTACCACCAGTCCCACTTTAGCCGCTTCCGCTTCAATGCTAGCAAACGCCTCATTGACGGCTCGCTGAGTTCGGCCGATCACGTCAATGTCATCCGCATAAGCTAGCAATTGAACGGACTTGCACGATCGAGGGGATCCTTTCTTGTGGACCGGACAAACGATGCTGAGATTCCACTAGTCGGGCATGCTTTCCTCCGACCATATCTCACAGATGAGCTGGTGCATGCACCCAACCAGCTCTTACACTTTACTACATCTTTACACTGGCCACAACTTTTCCGATAAGAGCAGTGATGTCTTTTGTGGATAACATTTTTTTAAAGCAAAGCCCTGTTTTCTTTCTTGAAAACAGCAAATTTAAAGATGCGCTCAACTCCCGAATTTCTTTCTTTTTAGGTGGAGAACAAATTTTGATGCACTGCCATCTTACAAGCGTTTCACATCTTTTAAATAAATGAATCATAGTTCGTGCAAACTGCCGTCCAAAAAGCACTTCAAACTGCTTACTGACTTTTCACGGATACTCTGAACCAATAAAATATTTTTGTTTTTGTAAATCGATACACACAGACAAAAGTTGCTTTTCTACTATTTAGCGTGGAACATGGAAGCTAATAGGGCGACCTTCCCCATCCTGTACCAGTCCTTCCCCGACCATCTAGAGTAAAGATTCAAATGGGCTCGGGCAGCCAAAAAAAGACGCAAATAAGGCGACGCTGCATCGGACAACGAGGGTTGTTCGTGAGCTCTACGAACAGCGAACAGAGAAGAAGGGAAGAGTAGCTTATGGAAGGAATGAAGCTCGAAAGTTTTATCGAAAAGTATCCGGAGGATATAAAGTTCGGTCCGAAGCCTGCCGGCATCAAAATAGAAAACTCGGCCCAAATCCCGCTGTTAGACAGAATGTTCCACTCTATTTGGACGACGATAGACTAGAATTCCGTCCCCCCGACTAAGACGAGGTGAAGATAACAATATCCAAGCTGAAGTCGAACAAAGCTGCTGGAGCGGATGAACTGCCCGCAGAGCTATTTAAACCAGCTAAAGATCACCTGTTTGGGCGCATGCACCAGCTCATCTGTAAGATATGGTCGGAAGAAAGCTTGCCCGATAAGTGGAATCTCAGCGTCGTTTGCCTGGTCCATAAAAAGGAGACCCCTATGACTGTGCCAATTATCGAGGGATCAGTCTCCTTAACATCGCATTCAAGATCGTCTCTGCCGTATTGTGTGAGCGTCTGAAAGCGTTTGTCCGTGACCTGATTGGTCCCTATCAGTGTGGTTTCAGACTAGGGAAGTCCACAATAGACCTGATCTTCATATTACCGCAGTTCCTGGAAAATACCCAAGAAGTGCAAGTCGACACTCACTGCCGAAAAGATCGTGCAAAACTTACAAGTCAACACCAGAGGCACGATCTTCCAGAAGTCAGTCCAAATGCTAGCTTACGCTGATGACATTGACGTGATCGGACTGTAGCGCCACAAGAAGAAGAAGTTCCACAAATCAGACTCCTTGTTGAAGTCATTCTTCTTCTTCATTTTTTGTGGCACTACAGACCGGGGTGGACCTGGGCCTCAACCAACATGCCTCTCCAGATTTTTCGGTCCGGAGCCGTGATGTCCATACGCTCTATATGGTAAAGTCGTCTTAAGCGTTGTTTCCGTAGACGCTTGACCAGGCGCATGTCGCTGTTCAACCGTTCTTCGTGAAATCGCTTTCTCCAGATGCCACCAACGCAAACAGGACCAAAACTCACACGAAAAACTTTTCTCTCGAAAAGACTAAGGGCTTTCTCATCCATCTTTGGTGACGTCCCGGTTTCCGCACCATAGTGTAGAATGGTTGAAGTCATTGCTAGAATTAAATGATTCCCAAAGTGTCTTTTCAGAAAAAAAAACTGTGCAACATCTCACACAGCTCATGCCATAATTGATTTATTGAAGGAAACGGTTGGTAAGTTTTAAGAAACAGATGCATAAATTGATCTTCAAGATTTTTCGATATGAATATTTTTCGTTAGGATATGTGAAGACGCCAGAAACGATTGAAAACTTGGAGGTCAATATTCGTTGCGTAGGGACGATTCACCGGCCTTTAACCACGACCGCTTTCGCTTGATATTGTCGAATGTGATCCATTTTTCGTTGCCAGTCACCATCAGCTTCAGAAATGGGTCGAGTTCGTTCCGATTCAGCAGCATATCGCAGGCGTTGATCCGGTCCAGATTTTTTTTTTTTGCGTCAAATCATGCGGCGCACACACATCAAGCTTTTTTTGCATCCAGCCTTTTGCAGACGGTTTCAAATGGTTTGGTGACTAACCTCCTCCTCCTGGGCGATGTGTCGAGATGTCACTAGTCGGTCTAACTCGATGATTTCCATGATTCGATCGGTATTCGTCGTCACAGGTCTTCCACCGGCTGTGTAATCCATGGTGTCGTTTTCACCGGCTCTGAATCGTCGAGACCATTCCTTTTTTTGTCTATAAACTATCTTAACCTACGTAAGTTGAATTTACTAACGCAACTATTCCGTCATATGCCTTTAGAAGTTAGAAGTTTTCGGCGCCGAAGGCTGGTTCTGGTGCAGCCACCAATAAAAAAAGCCGTTCCTTTGCAGATACTGCTCTGTCGCGGGCCGAAATCGCTCTACTGAACCGTAGGAGTTCCTCGTGGCTGCGAGCGACGTCCGGCTCGTGTTGAAGTCGCCTTTCCACTGTTCGGCGTACGACATCGAAGATGATGGGGCAGCCTTCCCTATCTTGAATCAGGCCTTTAGTGTCCAAGTACAGGAAAGCTTCAGGTGGAATGAAGCATTTAAGACGCATCTGTTCCTGGTACATTTCATTTGGGTAGTAAGCCCCAAAGATCAGACTATTGGTTGAAGCCATGGCTCGAGCAGTGTGGCTCCGTATCAACTTAATAATAAAATTATCTATCCCTATAAGATTTGCCTCGTTGTACAGAACCTCATTGGGGTAGAATTTCTTGTACTGAGATTCAGGTGTTCGATATAAGTGAAGACAGGCTCGAAGGTACCGCCTCTCGAACACCCTCATCTTTTCCATCTGGGAAGGACTCACGTTGAATCATACAGAACAACCATATACCATGATTAGCCAGATTAGGGCCATGTAGCAGATTATCTTCACTCTGGTGTCAAGTTGACTGCTATAAAACAGTCCTCTTGCCATAGTGAAGGCATTCTAAGCCCTGGTCAGAGCAGTATTGACATGGATATAGATACTGGTCCAACCAAATGCCTAGTTATCTAACTACATTTTCAGGGTCAACGGCCGTCCCAGTTAATCAACTATGCCGAACTTGCGCCAGTTAATTTTTGTGTTCCTTGAGGCTCTGGACAACGGGTTTCTGAAAAGTAGTAGTAGGGTAGTTGATTTTCAATTTCCAGTCGTTGAATTGCATCGAAGTCACTCTGCAACAAACCATTCATTTCTTCTAGCTTCGGAACTGATTTGTACGCGATTAGATCATCGGCAAACGCTATTATGTTAGGCATGGAACCTATAAGATCGCTGATGAATATAGTGAACAAGATCGGCGAACCCACCGCCCCTTGTTGCAATCCATTTTTTATATGGAACACAGTGGTGGAGATTTCGTTGCCATTTTTCACAACGAGCTTTCTACCTGTTACCATGTCGTAGATCATATATAGCAATGTTTTATGAATGCCAAGCCTGGCCAACTTGAGGAAGAGTCCTTCTTACCATACGGTGTCGAAAGCCTTTTCCATGTCGATCAAGCAGGCCCCTGTGCACTGTGTTTTATTTCTATTCCACTGAATGTCCGAAACCAGTTTAGACGCGTCATGAATGGTGTCGTGCCCCGCCCTGAAGCCAAATTGGTTTTCCGGTATTGATTGTTTCTCCTCAACCCATTCCTTCAGAGTTCGAATGACTATCTTCTCGAATACCTTATTTATATACGAAAGAAAACTTATAGAACGGAGATTCGTTGGGATGAAGGTATCTTTGCCCCGTTTCGGAATTGGTTGTACCACAGCCGTTTTCCAATGCGCCGGGTAATATACATTACTCAGCGCATTGTTGAACAGAGTTGTGTATAAGTCCACCGCCTCAGAGGGTAGATGGCGCAGAAAAATTTTTGGTATCCCATCTATTCCCACTGACTTCTTCTTTTTCAGTAAGTTGAGGATATCTTGGAGTTCGTCTTTTGAAATAAGGATGGAGTTGTTTCCATCATCGGCGACGACATTATTTGTCGGAAGATCGTCACTGAACCTGGTGAAACCAGGGTCCTCGGATCGTCATTGACTGATTTTATTGGGAAGAGAGACATGGTTTAGCAAGGCTCTGTTTTCCAGGTTGTGATTCGGACTACGAGTTTCGTTGACCGTATACACTCTCTGGAAAACAGCTGCTGCAACAGTTGCTCTCACCTTCTCCTGGGGATCCTCAACTACGAAATCGTCGTTTTCAAGCACAGCCCTATATGGATCGATGCCAACTGACGTAAGTACGTTCGCGTTGTCTGTTGTTCTGTCAAGTCATACGCTCTGAATGTCGTTATGGTCTTTCCTCCGAAAGTCGGAACCATTCCTCCGCGGTTCGAAGTGATAGAGTACCAACCTCCAAAACACCATTAATCTCATGGAACGTTTCTCTAGGGGATTTGCCTTTAATGAAGGAAAACTTTAAAATAGGGCGAATTTCGACGTTAGTGAACTCCATATTTACACCTCTATAACTGTTGAACGCAATATCCAAACTAATAATGCATATCGTTTTGTGGGTTATGTCAAGACCTTTCAAATGATGTATAGTATTGCCTGATATGAGGTCTGTAGCGCTTTGTTCATAGCCGAAAAATTCAAAAGACAAAAAGGCGGAAATATTTGACAACCTCATAATAACAATTGAATGGCGCGATAGTCCACAGGACGACCAGGGCCCAGCGTGCTCATCAACTACTCGTGTTGTGCGCGCTACGAGCAGAAGGTACTTACAGATTTTTGCCGACACCGAACGGTCAAGTTTGAGAAGCTTTTTCTTAGACATTAAATATTCTTTGAGTGTCAGTAACACGAAAGACGTGGTGCTGTGAAAAATTCGATGTGCTCAGCCAGGGAATCGAACCCGGACTTTCGGCGTCTGAGTATCGCACTCTACCCACTACGCGGTGACCACATTTATTAGAAATGAATAATATTGCAAGGAATCAAGCCAAAGGTACGCGGTCAGCCAAGCAGCCTAGTACAAAGTGATCATTGTCTTACCATAACTTATACTCGTGTATATGTAGGTGTGGGAGGTCTGAAAGATGAACAATTACCTTACACAATTTGACTTAATACATGTGAATTACTTACAAGTAGGCGATGTTCTTCTTTTAACATCGGGGTGCTCAGATCAGCGTGTCGATGGTGTTCCTTTGCGGTAGGGGGTTTTAGTTTCCAGTTCAGTCTCAGTTGTAGGTTGTATCCGTACTGGAGTAGAAGTGATACGGCCCGCTTTCGGTGGATGTCGGGGGAAAATCTCTTCTTTCATCTTGTTGTGTGCGTTGAAATATTGTTGGCCGGGAACTGAACTCCTCAAGTTTTTGAAAATTGAGTTAAGATGGGTTCCAGTTTTGCCTACCTGATTTTTGAACAATTGCACTAATTACTGTTGCAGGCAGTTTATGTGTGCTTTTTCGTAGACCTCTGTGTTGCTATGGTGTTTCACCCTGTCTCTGCCGATGGTGAGACTAGTGCAGATGCGAAGAATCAATAATCTCTCCATGCTAGTCTTGGAGATGCTGGACCACACGGTTCTTATAAGCTGATTGTATAGCAACAGCTTCATCTTCTCGACCAGTCCGTTCTTACGTCGCATCGACGGGTATATGTGATGGAAAGTGTATTTAGCCTTTTGAAGCGTGACTTTTAAGTGATGATTCAACCCCTTATTGAGGTTCACTCCAAGAAACTTCGCTTTGTCCGTTAGGCAGCATTGTCTCAATGCTCCTGTATTCCTGTATTGTATATGTTCGGAAACCTCGTCGTGTTGATCTTTTTGCGTTACCAGTTAGTTTCTTAACTTAAAGCAGTCGTGGCGTCCCGTTGTTTGAATGCAAATCGAAAAAGAATCAGAAAATACCTATTGATAAAAAATACTCACTAAAAATAAAAGTTAAAGTGCTTAATTTTGATTTGTAATTAATTACGCCGTCGTCGCCGTAGCGTAGTGCGTAAATTGCGATGCTCACACGCTGAAGGGTCTAGGCTCGATTCCCAGCTCAACACCAATTTTTCAAATTTTTCACGGCACCACCTCTTTCGAGCTGCTGACAACACTCAAAGAGTAATAACTGTCTACGAAAGCATCTCAAATTTCGCCGTTTGGAGTCGGCAAATAACTGAAGGTCCCTTCAACTCATGAGAGAACAGTAGCGAGCACAACACGAGAAGTTGATGAGCAAGCTAGGCCCTGGTTCCCCTGTGGACTGTAGTGCCAACAATTATTAATTAATGAATTCCGCCGTTCGATGTTCGACTAGCTGCTCCTTTCAGATTATATTTCTTTCATCCGCCCTCCTCGCCCGGAATTGATTCGATATTTGATATGCTTCGCTCAAAGTTAATCTGACTTCGATGGAAAATCGCCTTAATTGCCTATATTTGCGTTCCGACAATGACAAGCTTACCAAAACTTACCAACAATATTCCTCCCAACTCGATTGCCAATACTTTTTGATTTCCACCATGACAAAGGCAAATTTGTGTATTCGGATCATCAACGCCCCGTCCCACGACTGTAACAGACGCACGTGGAAAGACAGAAAGCATCACTCTGTCCTAGATCAAAGGCCGCTCGCACAAGAGGTATATTTATTGCACAGAAACAATCTAATTGGGGCCAACATCCCTTAGTGTTCATTTACGCACAAGAGTTTGTCCTTGGCATAAAATGCTCACTTGACGTGGGTGGAAAGAATGAGAGCAGCAAGAAGTCGTGTCTACCATGAGAGAACGATAATCATTCTGTATAAATGATTGGTCAGCATTTCTCAGTGGTCTGCGCCCCATTAACATAACCAAATACGAGCAAAGTCGCTGTTCGAGGGCGCGTGCCGTCTATGGCAATAACCAACACCGTCACAGAACACCCATCAACGGATCATCATCACCGCCATCTCGTTAGCCAAAGCCTTAGCGGCGCTTCTAAGAATCATTCATCACAGCCGCGCCCTTATCAAAATTCAGTTTGTTCCCCGGTTCTCTTGTGTCCCCGCAAATCGAAGGACACACTGCGACTGAAGAGCGCTCACGAAAATAGAATGGAACATTTAACGAAGCCATGGAGACCCCGCCGTTGCCGGAGTGATTCCGTTTTCACGCCCATTCCCAATTGGCGGTCTGATTCAAGAGGATTCTATTTCACTTTTGGTCTGTCGAACGGCGCCTCGATTGGGAACGAGCGAACTGATGTGCGTCCGTCCTGTCTGGCGGCTGATGTGTCTCTTCACTGACCGCGAGGGTTTATCAAACTGCCGAGGCCGTTGGCACAATGTTGCGAAATCCAACAACAGCCGATGTGAGTTATAATTACTTAGCTGTGAATATGAAAATACGGTTCATTTGTTTTCATAATTTGCACAAAACTCATAAACAGCCGACTGCCCATGCAGATACTAATGATCGGCATGAAGGTCCTTTAGTGCGGGGCAAGACAATGGAGACAGCATTTCGATTGCAGGGCTTTTGTTTTCATGTAAACTTTTCATTCCCTCGTCGACAAGAACTCATCAGCGCAGGGAGGAGGGGCCGATGTACTCTATTTTTGGACTTGAACAACAATTAACCTTCGACCGGTCTTAGCCCTCTGTCGGTTATGAGCGAGTGGAAACGTGGGTATTAGAAATACGCTGAAGAAGTTTGCAGCAACCGCCAGTTTTGTTTGCAATTTAATTAAAAATGAGGAAAACGCGTCAAGGAAGTTGTTTACCTTTTTCGTGAAAGTTGAAAGGAAGAGACGTTGAAGGAAACTCACAGTCGCAGGAGGGTCTGGGCGCCTTATACTTACTGATGAGTTGTCATGACGAATTGTAGGGCTTCAAAATGGATGGAGTGTCAGTAGATGCTTGGAGTCTCAATTGGAGTCGCAGTTGGTGTCGCAGTTGGAGTCCCAGTTCGACTCGCAGTTGGAATCGCAGTTGGAGTCGCATTTGGAGTCGCAGTTCGTCTCGCAGTTGGAGTCCAAGTGGGAGTAGCAGCTGGAGTTGTAGTTGAAAGCGCAGTTGAAGTTTCAGTTGGAGTTGCAGTTAGAGTCGCAGTTGGTGTCACAGTTGGAGTCGCATTTGGAGTCCCAGTTCGACTCGCAATTGTAGTCGCAGTTGGATCCCCAGCTGGAGTTATAGTTGAAGTCGCAGTTGGTGTCGCAGTTGGAGTCTCAGTGGGAGTAGCAGCTGGAGTTGTAGTTGAAAGCGTAGTTGAAGATTCAGTTATAGTTGTAGTTAGGGTCGCAGTTGTAGTCGCAGTTGGAGTCCCAGTTCGAGTCGCAGTTGGAGTCCCAGCTGGTGTTAAAGTAGACGTTGCAGTCGGATCCCCAGCTGGAGTTATAGTTCAAGTCACAGTTGGTGTCGCAGTTGGAGTCGCAGTGGGAGCAGCAGCTGGAGTTGCAGTTGAAAGCGCAGTTGAAGATTCAGTTATAGTTGCAGTTAGAGTCGCAGTTGTAGTCGCAGTTGGGGTCCCAGTTTGACCCGCAGTTGGAATCGCAGTTGAAGTCGCAGCTGTAGTTGCAATTGGAATCGCAGTTGGAGTCGCAGTTGGAGTCCCAGTTTGACTGGCAGTTGGGATCGCAGTTGGAGTCGCAGTGGGAGCAGCAGCTGGAGTTGCAGTTGAAGTTTCAGTTGGAGTTGCAGTTAGAGTCGCAGTTGAAGTCGCACTCGATGTCGCTGTGGCAGTCATAGCGCCATAATTAAAAGTTTCGAAGAAATCTAAAAGTTCTGTCCCTCCAATCACCATGAAATATAAATCTTCTCTCCGTGGCGGCGCACGTGTCATCAATTCTCCAGTCTCCACCTGACAGCTGTCAGAAAGTCACGCCATATTACGCCTAAATGAAGTCTTTTCACAATTTGACATGAGAATCCTCTTCAAATCCAACCTGGAAAAGTTTCCTTGAAGGAAATGTTTATTATTCCATCAACCTGCATCACGTAGCTTCATCACTCAATCGACAGTTACCTTCATCGCCTTCAAACTATCTGACGTGAAGCTCTCCCGTTCCCTGACTGCAACTAAAATCATGTTTAACGCTAAACACGGGAAAGATGCCGTGATAAAAAAGTTGCTGGATAATGTTATTCATGGAATCGTAAAAAAATTCCGGCTGTCTCAGTGAAAAATGCTCCGACCACGACTGCCGGAGATTGAGCCAACTGCCAGAGTCATTAATAACAATATTCTGGTGTACATCGTAACTTTTCCGTTCTGCACGCTCAGATTAGACGAGGAGAAGCATGCCCCCTGCGTGCTCCTATGGGACAATGTGTCCATTGTGGGTGCACGGAGGAGTAATGAAACTGTGCTCCACACCGCGCTGAGAGCGATGCTGTGTAATGTAAATAATAATTATCCGTCAGTGAAAAATCGAATAAAAATCTAAGGAATTTAAAATAGCTGCTTTCCGTTGGGCTGGCAGATCTTGTGCGCTGTTACACAAGACCGCTGGTGGAGGATACACTCTGTTGGATGAAGGAAAACTTTGATGACAGTTGGGAGGTGGCAGGTTTTCTCTTTAGTTTCAGATGTGGCCAATAAAGTTTTTATATTTAAAGTACTTCGCCTTAGCAACTTTGTCTGCTGACTTCACATTTCGACTTAACAGCGCATCTTCCTAGGTAGACCCTCAGCGCTGTGTTTTTGCTTATGACAGGGGGTTTGCTTGTTGCAGAACATACTGTTCTCTCAATGGAAGGAGCAAATAATGGCTTTTTATACGGATCAGTATTCATTGCGGTTCGTTAAAGGACTCCGAATGAAGGTGGTATCCTCCAACATCCGCAGCTAGGAGATGATGCCCATAAAACGTCCCAAACGCTTGAGATTAAAGTTATGGCCCCTGGTAAACCACTGCTGGAACATTGTAACGTTCATTGGGTGGTCATGTACAAAGTTATGCTGCGGACGACGTACACTTCAGGACTTGCAACTGGGATCCAATAAGTTTGCCAAGTTGTTATTCACTCAGGAGCTTATTAATTTATCCTCAGGATGAAGGACCCTAATCATATTCAGAGTTTCGCTTACTTTGGGGTGCATCCTGGAGTTGGGTCTTGGTATGGAAGCGAAGTTCTGAATCAATTTGAATTCATGGATTCGGGGGTCGGTGTATTTATGGGGAAATTAATTTTCCTCCTGAGAATGCTTCGCTGGATAAGAGTTGCTGAGTGACAGGTGCCACGTCCATTTACCTGGTATTCCTAAAGTATTGCAACGCGGAACCGAAATGGGTTTGTTCTTCCTTCAGAAAGAATTCTCGTCAGCGTTTTTTTCTATTTGGAACGGATTTCAATGGAAGACGCATGAGTTGACGGAAATTCACCACAGGAATTTCAATTACTCGACTTGCCAGTCTGCGAAGATTGTGCATTCACAAAGAGAGTTTTGAATAATTGAAACTGAGTTACTTTCTGAATCAAGAAGGTGGTATACTTCTTCTTATCCGTGGAAGGTTTGAGTTGAAGTGTGGGACAACCGCAACAAGGAATGCATACTTCAATTAGGATAATTTCTATAAGGAGCAGAACTTTAGTCAAAACTTGACTGTGTATCGAAAACGCATCGAACTTCATAAGTAATTTGTTGCAATTTTAAGAGAACGTGTGAACGCTGATTTAGGCTGCTGAATGAGTACTAATGAACTTTACTCTTAACTTGCAGCTAGACTGGTTTGTTAGTCTTGATATCTCGCAGATTTAGGCTAGTCGGATAAAAGACTTCAAATCATAAAGTAAGTCAAACACAGTCAAGTGCCTAGTAATCTTTTGGAGGACGCAGCGTAGCGTTATGTGCCCAGTTTACAGGCAGAATAAGTAAGGCCTCTTTGCTTAGTTTCAGTACTTATTGGAAGTTTTCAAAAGATGGCGCCCTCTGCAAAATGTGGCTGATCTTGGAAGCAACTTTCAATTTCATTGGAAAGGCGCGACATTTTCAAGGAATAATAAGTGTGCATCAGCGTTTGCTTTAGGCACCAACAATGTTTTTAGCCTCAATGAAAATGTCCGGATTTATCTTTTTTTGATTTTTATTTTTATTGGAAGAAAAACGCACCTGAAGCCAATGAAAGTTTATGATGAATCTGCTCTGGCCGATTAATTATGCATAGAGGGGGTTCAGTGCTTTAAAAGTAATGATTTTAGCGTCAAAGGCAAAAGGTGTCTCGGTCAGCTCAAAACGTTTGAGCATAAGGAATTGGGTGATTCACTTGATCAAGATCCGTGCCCAACGCAAAATTATCTAGCAGCCACATTTGAAGTCACTCAGCAAACCAATTTCCGTTCGGTTAAAGAAATATGCATTTATTCAAAAGCAAGGAAGTAAGGAATTGAAACCGATTTTTCACCTCGCAACTGTTTTCTTTTGCATCGGATCATGACTGGAGGATCAAAGGACACAGAGTGATTTTTGGGATCATCAATGGCGGCGAAATATGAAAATGACTGAATAATTTAATCAATGGCCAGAGGCGACTAATTTTTTTAGAGATGGTATTCGAAATCACCGCCGAAATGGCTGCCGTGGCGTACTGGGTAGAGTGCGACACTCATACGTCGAAAAGAAAACAGTAGCGCGCACAACACGAGTAGTTGGTGAGCAAGCTAGGCCCTGGTCCCCGTGTGGACTGTTGCGTCAACAATTATTATTATTATTACAATGAAATACGTCAGCCGCTGCCGATATATGGGAATGAGTATGAACGAATGTCTGTAAATGTTGCGGTTTATTCTGGAAGTGTTGTTTTGTGTGGCACGTTAAAACTAAATCTGTCAAACATTGAATTTACACAGACTTTTCACTTGACGTACCACCCGAACAACATGAAGGGAATGGCGTGGTTGTGAAAAAGAACAACAGTGTAACAGCAACTTGTGGATATCTGCGTTCTAAAGGTCTCTTTTAAAAAGGGTCTAACTGACAAAATGTGGGGTATATATAAGCAACTGCATCTTCGACGTATGCGTTTCATTTTTGACTCAAGCTACAGTAGTGAGCAACATTTTCCAATGTTTAGTGTTTTCATACTTATCTATCCATAAAATGTTTATTTTAAGAGAAATACAGACATTGTTTTATATTGAATTCTTCCTTTTTTGTTGAAAGTTCTGTACATTTTTAATTAAAACAAAAAAAATAATTAAAGAAAAGGTAAACAATAAATAAATAAAAAATCAAACATCACTTTTTTCGAACACTTTTGCACGTAAGAAAAATAAGTTGTTCCAATGCTTAGTCCCCAGCCCTTTATCTTATGATGCTTTTCATGCGTTTTGGCATGCTCTCCACTAGTTTTTCAATTAAATTATTCAGAATGTTTTCCTGTTCTTTCTCCACCCAAACATCATTTACATTTTTCGGAGCCCTTTCATAGACGGCCAGCCTTTTTTTGAGCAAAGCCCACACATTTTCAATCGGATCTAGATCCGGCTTACTCAGGCAACCAACTTTGAACGATTTTGGCTGTGAGTTTTGCGGTATTTTTGTTGACTAATTACCTCTTCCTAAGGATATGCGCTCCTTTCAATAAATTCTGGTAAATTTACTTCTCTTGCTCTTTCTTCAGAATCCCCTCAATTTTTACTATTGTGATAACGTGTCAACAAATTAGGCAACTCCATACCATCAGGTTACAACCACCATGTTTTGTCGTTTGCTTAACTTGGTGCTTCTGAATGGTTTCTTTTGTTGGTGCCAAAAATACTGCTTTCCAACTGACTGGAAACGGTTTATTTTTGTTTCGTCCAACCAAATTACTCTCCAGTCTTCAACAGTGCAATGCTTATTCCCTTTGCAGAACGTAAATCTCGCCTTTATGGTTTTGTCTGACAAACGGGATGGATTTTTTCGTTTCAGTGCTGAAACAAGTCCAATTTTTCGAAGGGCTAGGCACGCAGTCCGCTCACTTACATCCTTATTCGTACCTGTGGCAGCTTATTTTGGCGTTAATGAGTCGTTCCATTGTATCTACCGCTTCATTGTACGTGCATCTCTGTCTGTCAACAAACTTCGACGTCTTTTAGAAACTGCATTGTCGCATATATTTAGTCTGTCCTGGGCGCAGTTGAACTACTGATTTTTAATATTTTTACAATTACTCGTGTGGACTTTTCTTTTTCTTTTAGAAACCCTACGAAGGTTGCCTTTTGTATTTCGGGATTAGGCAACCCTAGTGTTGCAATCTGGCAACTCCCACATCTATCGTAAAGTTTGACATTTTTGAGGTTATACGTACTCAGAACGTTTTGACATACGAGCGCTGTTTGTGTTGTTTGCAGTAACTAAAAAGATTCATCTCGCCCAAAAAATGGAATTAAATCGTGAAAATTTTCGTGCGATTTTTTTTTATAACTTTCAACGTGGATTAACTCAAAAACAGTGCCTCGATGAACTTAATTCAATTTTTGGCGATGGAGCTCCATCAAGGACCAGTGCTTATCGATGGTATGGCGAATTCAACCGAGGTCACTCCAATACGAATTTCGTGAAGGTCGTCCAAAATCAGTTGTTGTTCCGGAAACCATTGATGCTGTGCGCAAATTGATATTGCAAGATCGTCATGGTGACTTATCGTGAGATTGAGACAATCTTACGCGTTAGTGGGACCAGTATACATTCAATATTCAATGAACATTTGGCCGTCAAAAAAATGTCTTCGCGTTGGATGCCATGCAATTTGTCAATCGCTCAAAAGGCTCGTTTGGATTCGTTGAAAAAAAATGCTACGAAAATACGATCGCGGGGCTTCGAAACACGTCTATGAGATCGTGACAGATGTTGAATCGTTGATTTATGCGTATGAGTCCGAAAGTAAAGAGCAGTCGACTGTATGGGTGTTTTAAATTGAGCCAAATCCAACAAAAGTTGCTCGAGCACTAAGCACTTTCCAGCAAATGGTCGCCTTTTTTTTCGGAAAAACTGGATATGTCGTAACCGTACCACCAAAACAGTCAATCAGAACAGTCAATTCTGAGTGGTACACAACCATTTGTTTGCCAGTTGCCTTCCAAGAAATCAGGAAAACCAACCGCTGAAGACGGGTCACTCTTCACCACGACAATGCGAGCTCTCACACATCGGTTCAAACAACTGCATTTTTGAGCACTCAAAATATCGATTTGATGAGTCATCCGCCGTATAGTCCCGACTTGGCATCGAATGACTTCTTTTTATTCCTGAACGTAGAAAATAAAATGAGATGTCAACTTTTTCTGACACCTGAAGAAGCGGTTGATGTGTTCAGAATGCATGTTTTGGAGATACCTCCATCAGAGTGCTTCGACAATTGGTTCAAACGCATGCAAAATTGAATAGATCTTAATGGGGAATATTTTTAAAAACAATAAAGCTATTTTCGATGATTAATATTCGTTTTTGTTCTCTTATCCCCAAATATAAAAGGCAACCCTCGTATACTGCTTTAGATTTCTTCCGGTATTTTACGCATTTTTAAAAATTAGAAAACAATAAAAAAATGTGCAAAGTGTATGCCAAAGTACAACAACCTTAACACAATGATGTCAGTAACAATAAGAGATTGGCAAACAATCATCGGCAAAAAATAACAGACAGCAGGAAATTGATAGCGGCTTGGTTTAGTAAAACATTTCACGCAAAAATGTTCGAATAGGGTGATGTTTAATTGGTTTTTAAATGTTTTTTGGCGTGTCTTTTAAATAAAAATGTACCGAATTCTGAACAAATAAATGAAGAACAGAAAATAATAAACAAAAATAAAAAAAATATATAATCGAAATAATAAATAAATATATATATATATATATATATAAGGGTTCTATTTCGGTTAAAATAAAGATTTTATGGATAGCTAAGTCAAGCCAAGACGGTTTGATGTCGGAAAGCTACAATCGCAACCGATCGCTAGAGCCTTTGCTGATCGATTCTCCCTGAAACTATCTCAAAGTTCGACGCTGCCTGCACAAACAATAGAAGACAAGTGGAAACGTTGTCAAGAAGCCATCAAAGAAGCCGCCACTGATGTGCTGGGTTTTACGCCACCATCTAAGAGGAACCCATGGTTTGACGACGAGTGTAGGCAGGCGCATGCAGCCAAACAAGAAGCGTACAAGGCAACGCTGCATCGAACGACGAGAGCTGTTTGTGAGCTCTACAAACAGAGAAGAAGGGAAGAGAACCGGCTTCTCTGAAGAAAAAAGAAAGAGCACGAGAAGCGCGCGGTCGAGGAAATGAAGAGGTGCTATGGCAGGAATGATGTCCTAAATTTTTACCACAAGATAAAACAGTTATCCGGTGGTTATAAGGCTCGGACAGAAGCCTGCCGGGATCAAAATGGACAACTAGTGGTAGAGTCGCAGTCGGTGCTGAGAATCTGGAAGGATCATTTCTGCAGACTCCTAAACGGACTCCTAAATTTGGACGACGATGGACAAGAATTCCGTCCCCCCGACTTCGACGAGGTCAAGAAAGTAATATCGAGACTGAAATCGAACAAAGCTGCTGGCGCGGACGGACTATCCGCAGAGCTGTTCAAAGCGGCTGGGGATGAGCTGGTTGGGTGCATGCACCAACTCATCTGTGAGATATGGTCGGAGGAAAGCATGCCCGACGAGTGGAATCTCAGCATCGTTTGTCCGGTCCACAAGAAAGGAGACCCCTTCGACTGCGCCAACTACCGAGGGATCAGTTTTCTTAACATTGCATATAAGATTTCCTCTGCCGTACTGTGTGAGCGCCTGAAACCGTTCGTCAACAACCTGATAGGTCCTTATCAGTGTGGTTTCAGGCCAGGGAAGTCCACAATCGACCAGATCTTCACATTACGGCAGATCCTGGAAAAGACCCAAGAAATGCAAATTGACACTCACCACCTATTCGTCGATTTCAAGGCTGCATATGACAGTGTGCATAGAGACGAGCTATACAGTGCCATGTCTAGTTTTGGCATTCCTACCAAACTCGTCAGATTGTGTAGGATGACGATGGAGAACTCTCGCTGCTCCGTCAAAGTCGGTATCGAACTTACCGAGACCTTCGATGTCAAAAAAGGATTTAGACAAGCCGACGTGCTGTCATGTGACTTCTTTAACATCATCCTTGAGGGGATCGTGCGGAACTCACACGTCACCACCAGAGGCACGATCTTCCACAAGTCCGTTTAATTGCTAGCTTATGCGGATGACATTGACGTGATCGGCCGAATTCAGCGAGTCGTCAATGAGGCGTTTGCTAGCATTGAAACGGAAGCGGCTAAAGTGGGACTGGTGGTAAACGAGGGCAAAACGAAGTATATGCTGTCATCGAAGAAGGACGCAGAACATCGACGTCTCGGACAGAGCGTCACTATGGGCAGCAGACACTTCGAGGTAGTGAAGGACTTCGTCTATCTCGGCTCCGCGGTGAATAGGGACAACAACATCAGTACCGAAATCAAGCGCAGAATCACTCTTGCCAATCGCTGTTTCTTTGGGCTCAAGAGGCAATTGAGTAATAAAGCCCTCTCCCGAATGACCAAAGTGACTTTGTACAATACCTTGATCATCCCAGTCCTGCTCTACGGTTCAGAAACCTGGACGCTACTAAAAGCGGATGAGGAAGCCATTGGTCTCTTCGAGAGAAAAGTTCTGCGTGCGACTTTTGGTCCTGTTTGCGTTGATGGCATCTGGAGGAGAATATTCAACCACGAACTGTATGGGCTGTTCGGCGGCATGAGCCTAGTCAAGCGTCTGCGGATACAACGCTTAAGGTGGCTAGGCCATGTAGAGCGCATGGACAGCACTGCTCCGTCCCGAAGAGTTTTCGAATCCGAATCACAGGGACAACGCAACAGAGGACGTCCTAGACTGAGATGGCGCACACAAGTGGAAAAGGACCTCAACCATCTTGGAGTGCGCAGTTGGAGACAGCTGGCAAGAGATCGTGCTAGCTGGAGAGGCATGTTGGTTGAGGCCCAGGTCCACCCCGGACTGTAGCGCCATCCGAAGAAGAAAAATAGAGGATAGCTAAATAGGAAAACAGTAAACATATATGGTGCCACCTTCCCATGACTATGGCTGGGCAGTTTCTGATTTTGAATTTTGGCAATAAAATCCTCTCTGGCTTAAAATTCTTATTTGGAAACAAAAGTCAAATCCAAACTTAACATTATCGGGACTCTGCACGTTCTAGAGAATTAGTTTATGTCCGACTGTCCGAATGAAATTATTTTTGATTCACTTTTGCGATCGTTGACGCCTTCTTTATTATCCAAAGCAATGTTTTTTTGGTAACAGAGTAAAAGAGTGTAAACTGTAAGGGTGTCTTTGGTTCAACACGTTGTCAGTGCTTTGAAACCATCTTTGTCCGTGCTTCGTCCATATGATCGAACTCTGCATACTTCTAACAACAACATATCAAATTTTCATTAAACTCAGACAACTCCATTCTTCTACTGTGACTCCATTCCAATCTCCTTTTCAACCTGCGCCTTTCTTTCACATTTACCCAACTACGTGCTTTGTAATCGTTCACAACAAATAACGAAACACGTCGCCAAACGATGAATCACACCGCTCAACAACGCACAACAGCACGATTCATTCACCTTTGTGCATTCCGTTTCGTCGCGTTTTCATGATAACATCGTAGAGGATTGCTTCCCCTCTTTGTAGTATTTAGGCGAAAATATATTTAAATAAAGGCTAATTCAGTAAAGTAATCACTAGGTATTGCCTTCTCCCCATTAGCGGTGAGGGTAATTATTTTTCTGTTTGTTATTTAAACCAAATAACGTGTGGTCGCCGTGGCGTAGTGGGTAGAGTGCGACGCTCACACGCCGAAGGGTGTGTGAGCGTCGCACTCTACACCACCTCTTTCGAGCTGCTGACAACACTCAAAGAGTAATAACTGTCTAAGAAAGCTTCTCAAATTTCGCCGTTCGGAGTCGGCAAAAAACTGTAGGTCCCTTCTACTCGTGAGAGAACAGTAGCGCGCACAACACGAGTAGTTGATGAGCAAGCTAGGCCCTGGTCCCCCTTTGGACTGTAGCGCCAACAATGATGATGATGATGAACGTGTATTCGAAATATTCTATTGCAGTTGCAACAATTCTTACTGTGCTTATTGCATCCAGATGATGTGACTGGATTTATGAATCGCATGATTCAAAATCACATCCGTATCACTATTTATAGTGCCAACGGAATCACTGATGGAGAAAAGGCCATCTACGGATGGCGGCTAATAGACGCAGGCTTTGAGGGAACCTATCTGGTAGTGACAGCTTGACCAGAGGCTATATTCTGGTGCCACGGGAGGTCAGGAGGACTTGGAACGTCGGTTCCAGCCTGACCGTGCGGTAGGCCCCCTTGTGGGAGTTTCGTGGTGACTGTGGTTTACCACCTAACATCGCGGGTAGAGTCGAGGATAGTGCACCGTGCTGACTTGTCTAGTTCATTATTTAAGCACAACTAGGCAAGGCGGTTAGGAGACTATCCCTTCTCAGTGTGGAGTTGCATTCTCAACCGGGCGCTGCGACCCAGAGAGCGGAAGAGGTTTTAGAAAGGCTTCGCATCAAACCAAGGTGGGTTGATTGCCCCTCAAGCATGATCTCAGTTTGGTACTTGGGTAACTAAGGCATCTAATCTTGCTTTACTTACGACTCTTGGGAAAAAAGTTCCCCGTGATATAAGCCGTTAAGGCAGGTGGTCAGGTAAAACCAAATCCCACATCTGTGCTTATTGCAATTTTTCTTAACTTAACCTCAAAGCAATGGTCGTTACTGTCCAACGCCGCATCAGATTGCCGAGCAATCAAGAGCTTTGTTTTACCCCTCTGCACACGCACTGCCTCAGTAATTGCATGCAAAATGAAATCGAATCGATTCTGGTGCTCATTTGCGCCGAGAGTTACGTTGAGTGGCAGCAAAGTACTCCTCTTCGAGTGCAGGACAGAAATTTTAATTTAATTCCTGAAGTTTCGAGAGAGGAGCTGATGGATTTCAGGAAAAGCATTTTCCAGCCCTCATGATGGGTTTAATTTTTTTTGTTTACTCCATTCCCTGGCTTTCCGTTTCCGCCCAACCACATTATGGATGCGGATTACGCTTACATTGATTAACCTGAACTGGTTTCCGAGACCACGACCTTCATCTGCGAGAAATCCACAGGAAATAAAGGCTTAAGTCGTTACCCGATGGTTCCGTTTCAGGCATTAAGAAATTGAATGTAAAAGGAGGAAGAGGAAGTCTTCGTGTGGGAAGGGCAAGTTCCTGACTGCATTCGCAGGTAGATTCAAGTGGATATATGATATATTATATGTTCTATTCTATTTTTTATTTTTTCGTTTTTCACCTATTTTTTCTGTACTTTCGAGCTCTGCAGATATAGAGAGCAGTGAGAGGTGGGAAACGTGTAGTGATTTTTGCAGTCCTTTAAAACACCCTCAGAAGGAGTTGTGTGCTGCACTTTGACACATAAACAGTTTTACGAATACGAGTAGTAGATGATTTACTGAGTTAAAATTGAAGAGCCCTTACGGTCAAATTGCTCACCTATTATACATTGGAGAAGCTTAAAGTTCTTTCGCTAATGGGAAATCTTGAAGGTTACAGAAAACAATTTCTTTCTTGTCCTAAGACTGTACCCTGTCTCGGGCGGAGATCGCCCTACTGAACCGAAGGAGTTCCTCGTGGCTACAAGCGACGTCCGCCTCATATTGAAGTCGCCTATCCCCTGTTCTGCGTACGGCATGGAAGATGATAGGACATCCTTCCGTATTCTGTATTCTTTAGAGTCTAGATAGAGAAATGCTTCGGGCGGAATGAAGCCGTTTTGCCGCACCTTCTCGTGGTGCGTAGGGTTTGGGTAGTAAGCCCCAAAGATCAGACTGTTTGTCGAAGTCATCGCTCGTGCAAAATGCTTTCGAGTCAGCTTAATAATAAAACTATCTATCCTGATGAGGTTTGCCTTGTTGTACAAGACCTCGTGGGGATAGAATTTCTTGTAATCGGATTCAGGTGTTCGATACAACCGGAGGCAGGCCCGGAGACATTGACTTTCAGACACCCTCATCTTTTCCATTTGAGAAGGACTCAGATTGAACCACACTGGGCAACCGTACACCATGATTGGTCGTATCAGGGTCATGTAGCAGATCACCTTTACTCTGGTATCAAGTTGGCTGCTGTAAAACAACCAAATTGTCGTAGCAAAGGCTTTCTTAGCTTTTGTCAGAGCTGTATCTGCATGCTTGCCGCAGTACAAATACTGGTCTAGCGAAATGCCAAGATATCTAACTACATTTTGCACAGCTAATGACTGGCCATGTGGATCAAATATGCCAAACTTGCGCCAGGTTTTCTTCGCGTCCATTGAGGCCCTGGATAGCGGGGTTCTAAAGAGAATAGTTTCGCACTTCCGGAAGTTGATTTTCAAACGCTTCATTGACGGCTCGCTGTTTTCGTCCAATCACGCCAAGTGCAAGCTAGAAATTGAAACTTTTGGAAGATCGTGTCTCTGGGGTTCACTTGTGAGTTACACACGATCCTTTCAAGAATGATGTAAAAGCAGTCACATGTGATGCGCCTGATTGACATTGGAGGTCTCAGTGAGTTCGCTACCGACCTTGACGGAGGAGCAACGTCATCCTACACAATCTGACGAGTTTGGCAGACATGGCACTGTATCGGTCGTCTCTATGGACACTGTTATATGCGGCCTTGAAATCTACGAATAGGTGGTGAGTGTCGATTTGCACTTCTTGGGTCTTTTCCAGGATCTCCTGTAAAGCAAAAATCTGGTCTATCGTGGACTTCCCCAGCCTGAAACCACATTGATGGGGCCTATCAGGTTGTAAACAAATGGTTTCATATGCTTACACAATACGGCAGAGAGGAGCTTGTAGGCCCTTTTGAGGAGGTTGATTCCTCGATATTTGGCGCAGCCAAAGAGGTCTCCTTTCTTGTGGACCGGGATAACGACACTGAGATTCGACTCATCGGGAGTCATTTCCTCCGACCATATCTTACAGATGAGCTGGTGTATGCGCTCAACCAGATCATCTCCAGCTGCTTTAAATTGTTCTGCCGAAAGTCTGTTCGCTCCAGCATACAATTGGGTCTCTTCTGCTAACAAACGACACCCAAGAAGAGAGTTGTTCGGCTTTGTTTTTGTTTTCTTTCTCCGCTCACTTGTTCTTTTTTGTCCTCACACTTTCGTATTTCAATTTTCATTTCATTCCTGCAGAATCCCCCTCCAACTCACCTCAGCTCTTCCCACAAACCTGAAACAGCCCCTGAAAACGTTTCTTTACAGGACCCTTCAAATTAAAACAATCATCACAACTTCACTTACATTTTGGATTTTATTTCGAAAACAAAAACAAAAATCCTTTCAATACACGTTTTGTTCAAAATATCATCAAAAATTAGTTACAAACACTGAACGGAAACACAGAACTGCCTAAAACTGATGCTTCCCCGTGCTCCCTCTCGCCTCTCACACGTTATTGCCCTGAATCCAACACTTAAAAAAATCATACACACACATACATACGTACGCACATACATACACACACGAGTTTCTTACACAAAACAAAGAGCGTGTGTCTGGTGTGGTTTACAAAATACTTAACAAATCCTTAGCGACTAACTTCATTCAAAGGAAACAAAAAGGACTCTTACATGGCTACAGTGCACGAAGGAGTGCACGCACAAGAAATGCAACATCATGAAGCGTTAATTTACAAGCTATGTACAAGAGTGAGGAGTGGGAGTGCGACTATATACAGGGGCCTTTGAGGGGACTTAACCTAGGCTTATGCGCTAGACAGCTAGCTCTTAGACTACGCTCACTTGTGGCCTACAGTGTTCGGCTTAAAAGATTCATTTAAATCGGCAAACTAGGGCTCAATCGTTTCCAATTTAAATGAGTGTTTTATCTACGAAATCTCTGGCTTGTGGTTGTGGCGGTATTTTACAAAATTCATGACTAGGCTACAATTTGTTGATAAGTTATTGTTATGCTTAAGGACTACGTTTGCTTAGGCTTATGCTAGAATTTCTGCTTAGACTGCAAGCCTTGCGGGCTCTCTTTTGATTTTGATTTCTGTTTCTGGAGATGGATTAGACGCGAAATAAAAACAAAACCTGGGCGTGCTCATCTGAAACTTGTCTGATTCATGCTCGTTCCTGCGGAAAACCATCACAACCCCACGCCGCGTACACAACACTGAATGAAAACAAAAAAATTAAACTCCCCTGTCTAATCCCTTAGGAAGTCATTTCCCTTCTCCTGCGGGAGAAAGAGAAACGCCTCATTTACAACTAGAGCACCGTTTCGTTCGTGCACGTCCGCGGTCCGTTTACGATCGAGTACTTGGAGGAGCTGTCCTTCTTCACGGCAACCTGCTCCAGGAAGATCTCCTTGAAGGTCTCTCTGAACTGGCGCGACATGCCGCAGTAGATGCCGAAGTTGATCGGGTAGCTGACGACGATGAAGAAGTTCGCAAAGAGAATGAAAATGTTCGCGATGCGATAGTCCAGGAACTCGGTGAAGGCCGACGAGATGATGTGCAAGGTGGTCAGCACACCCAGGGGGATCTCGGCGATTAGAAAAACCGTGACGACGACGATCAGCATGAGGGTCGTGCAGTTGGCCTCGCGCAGCTTCTTGCACTCCTTCTTACGGTTCTCCCGGAAGAGGGCCTTTCGTCGCTCCTGCGCCTTCTTCATGGCCCGGAACAGCAGGATGTTGAGTGTGACCAGGGTGATGCAGGGCAGCAGGTGAACAAAGAACACCCGAAACGAGAAGTACGCCATGTAGTACATGTCCACGCCGATATAGTCGTCGATAATCTTTGACGTGTGGAAGTGACACACCTCGGCTTGAGTTCCGTTCCACTCGATGGTCAGCGGATTGAAGTCGCGCTCGATGAAGCGGGTGCTCTGGTGGGCGAGGGCGGCGAGGCAGATGAAGAGAGTGCACCGCTTGACGCGCGCCATGGTGCACCACGTCCGCGCCATAGGTGCGTGACACACGTAGATGTACCTGCAAAGAGATGAGACGGTGTTAGATGTGAGTTCGGCTATTGGAGACGTCCCTGCCAACAAAATCCCTTCCCTCATTAACAGAGTCGTGTGTTGGTATCGGGTATCTCCGGTGTTTGCCAAAAGTTCCGGCACGTCACACATTTCCGGGGAGCAGCCGGCACGGGGCTGTATTGATTCAACCTCAATTAGTTTCCCAAATATGATTCTGCTGTTATGTGCCTCTCCCCGCAGGGGCTGACAACATGAAATGCGACAAGGCCGCAGTGAATTAAGGTTAACATGCGTCATTGTTGGGGACAATGCTAATTCGGCTTGTTTGCCTAACGCCCCCGTCAGGGACTAATAGACCAGTGTGGACTGGATTTCGATTGGGGGACGAGAGCGGGTTGTAAATGACTTTGAAGCGCAAATGCTATTAGAGGGTTTGAATGGAGAGAGTGTGTAGGTTGGTGTTTTCAGTTGGATTTGTATTTGTTTGCTGGATGGTTGCGAATTACATGCAGGGTGAGGAGACGGTGCGCATCGCTTTTTGAATGTGTGACATGTCAAATATTCTAGGATTGGGTGATGCGGGGAGGAAGTTTCGGGACATGTTGATTTGCGTTCGGGGGGTGCTTAAAGGAAATATCCTTCTAATTGTGCGTGTAATTGCAGGACACTGAATGGAAGTTAATCATGCTAGTGAACGGTTGAAATGTAGAAACTCATCACTTTTATCTGTCTAACCAGGCAATTTGTTAACTTCTTCTGAAGCGATTAACTTAGTTGGAAATTTGGGAAGATCATGACGAATGTGGGCAGAGTTCATCTTTCAACTGTTTTGCCGGGGCCTATGCATTGGAAGACATCGCAACCCTAACTCTGCTCTGTTTTAGATCTCCAACTTGTGGTGTGTACTTCTTTTTGGTGTCTTAAACTTCAAAGAACTTTATTTTAATGAACCATTCAGGAGTGATAGTGAGGACAGGGGCAACACAAATAAGACATACGGTCTGCGAAAGACTAAACGTTTCAAACTGACAAGACCTTAACTTTTCAGGTTTGAAGTAAAATTCCGAAATCCCAGAAAACCACGAACACGATATGCGTGGCACCAAAGACGGGCATGCAAGAGCACTAACGGTCATGCTGCTTCGCCTCAGTTCAGAATAAAAGTTTGCAAAGGTCTCGGATTCTACCAACATTTTTTTGTTTAAAGATTTGTCGAGTGGTTTCCTTTTGCTACTTTACCATTTTGGGCTTTGAGCGTAAGAGCTGTCAATGCAACAAGAAGTTTAGACTCCTTTGAATCTCACAAGAGTACGCTGCATGCACTATTTTAAGGTTGCTTTGCAGGGAAATGTTAAATCTCTGCCAGATTTGCTTGCGAAGTTAGAGGAACCATTGTTTGGAGGACACTGGGCAAAAAGAGGACATAAAAACGGGCTGACGTGAAATGATAAAATTCATATGACTTAGGTGGTAATGGCCTGTAAATGTGTTCATAAAGAAAAAAAACGGGAATAATTGCTTAGGAAATATGCGACGTATTCTAACCGAATATTAGTTGGCAGCAGGACAGGCTATGGATAAGTCCACAAGGAGTTGTTGTGTTGAGTTGCGTTGTGTGTGAGTTACATCTTGGTAACCTTGGGCCGTAATCACGTAACATTTCAAGAGACTATTGTACTGACGATCCACCAAAACGACATGGCCGGTAATTTGCATCAGAAAACCCAACCACTTAGTTTAATAAATTCTCGGTATCGCGGTGTAGCTGTAGATATATATATATAAATTAACTTATTTATCATGTAATACGAAGGTTGCCTTTTATATTTCGGGATAGGGCAACCCAAGTGTTGCAATCTGGCAACTGCCAGCTCTATCGTAAAGTTTGTCATTTTGGAGGTTATACGTACTCACGACGTTTAGGCAAACGAGCGCTATTTGTGTTGTTTACAGTAACTTCGCCGAAAAATCGAATCTCGCCCCCAAAATAAAATTAATGTCGGAATACTCCGTGGTGTTAGTTATTGGTTTGTTAAAAATTTGAAGAGCTTCAGCTGCTATTATCGTTGATCGAGGCTGGTAAACCCATTCTTCCAACAATGCATCTGCACCAGAAATTATGGCTTCGTATTCAATTTCGTTTGACATTTTTAGCATCGTATCGTCAACTGAATTTCATATGTTGAAATCTGCTGCAGAATGTGGTAGCTACTTCAAATGAAACCATGGTTTGTACGATATTCGTATTTGGGGATAATATTTTGTAGCAAATCTTGCTGTTCATTATCGTCTTCAAATTGCTGCTGCCTTAATTTACGAAGGTTGCTTTTTATATTTCAGTATTGGGCAACCCCTATTATTGCAATCTGTCAACTGCCAGCTCTATGGAAAAGTTTGACATTTTTGAGGTTAAACGTAATCAGAAAGTTTTGACATACGGGTGCTATTTGTGTTGTTAACAGTAAATTAAAAGATTCATCTCGCCCAAAAAATGGAATTATATTGTGAAAATTTTCGTGCGATTATTTTTTCTTTCGACGTGGATTAACTCAACAACAGTGCATCGATGAACTTAATTCAATTTTTGGCGATGAAGCTCCATCAAGGACCAGTGTTTGTCGATGGTATGATGAACTCAACTGAGGCCGTAGTTCACTCCAACACGAATTTCGTGAAGGTCGTCCAAAGTCAGTTGTTGTTCCGGAAACTATTGATGCTGTGCGCCAATCGCAAGATCGTTATGTGACCTATCTTCAGATTGAGACAATCTTAGGCATTAGTGGGACCTGCATAAATTCAATATTGCATGAAAATTTGACCGTCAAAAAAAATTGTTCGTGTTGGATCCCACACAATTTGTCAATCATTGAAAAAATGGCTCGTATTGATTGGTCGAAAGAAGTGCTCCAAACAAAGGACGCCGTGCTTTGAAACACGTCTATGACATCGTGACTGGTGATGAGTCGTGGATTTACGCGTATGAGCCCGAAAGTAAACAGCATTTGACTGTATGGGTGTTTCAAATTGAGCCAAATCTAACAAAAGTTGATCGCGCACTTCCTAGCAAATGGTCGCACTTCCAAGCAAATGGTCGCCAGATTTTTCGGAATAACTGGACATGTCGCAACCGTACCACTAGAACAACGCAGAACAGTCAATTTTGCGTGCTACACAACCATTTGTTTGCCAGTTGTCTTCCAAGAAATTAGGAAAACCAGCTGCCCAAGACGGGTCACTCTTCACCACGACAATGCGAGCTCTCACACATCGGTTCAAATAACTGCCTTTTTGAGCACTCAAAACATCGATTTGATGAGTCATCCGCCGTATAGTCCCGACTTGACACCGAATGACTTCTTTTTATTCTCGTACGTAAAAAAGAAAATAAGAGATCAACGTTTTTCGACACCTGAAGAAGCGGTTGATGTGTTCAGAATGCATGTGTTGGAGATACCTCAATCAGAATGGTAAAAGTGATTCGACAATTGGTTCAAATGCATGCAAAAGGGTATAGATCTTAATTTGGAATATTTTAAAAAACAATAAAACTAGTTTTGATGCATATTTAATGTTGTCCTTCAAGCCCGAAATATAAAAGGCAACTCTCGTACAACTGACCTTAAATATATCAGAAGGCAATGTGTGCACTATTTTACATGAACATCTGTCCATGAGAAAGCTGTTTTTGAAATGGGTGCCGCGTTTGCAACACCAACAACAACGATGATTCTGGAAGCTGTGTGGAGCTGTTTCGCAAGAATAATCAGGATATTTTGCATCGATTTGTCACAGTGGATGAAACACGTATCCGTCACTGCACTCCAGAGTCAAATCGGCAGTCAGCGGAGTGGACACCAGAAAATGAAGCACACCCAAAGCATACAAACGAACAAAGGTTAGCTGGGAAGGTTATGGCATCCGTATTTGGGGATGTGCACGGAATTTTTTTCATAGACTATCCTGAGGAAGGCAAAAGAATCAACAGTGAGTACTACATGGCATTATTGGTGTATTTAAAAACGGTCCCATATGAAGAAGAAATAATTTCTCTTTTGAAAAACAATAAAGCTATTTTCGATGATTATTATTTGTTTTTGTTCTCTAATCCCGAAATATAAAAGACAACCCTTGTATTTATGGCTTCCATTTCATATATATATATACATCTCATATATATTTCACATAGTCAATGTACTAACTTGCCGGTTTAACGAGGATCTATCGGCGATATGTGAATGGGCCTCCAGAAATGAGCTTTTACTAAATCCGGCTAAGTGTCAGGCTATTCCTATCGCTAATAGATCCTTTGAGTTTGAACATATTCCTGATATCTTCATTTTTGGGACCAGACTTAAGCTGGTTGAGTCAGCAACTCATAACCTTAAAGCAGTCTAGTTACATTATTTGTAAATTAGTATTTTCTCGGTCTAAAAGAACATTTAACATATATACTCCTAGACATAAATATTTAAATTCGTCCCGCTTATTCTTTATACGCGCTATTAAGCTTTGGAACTCCTTACCAGTAGCTATCAAAAGAATACAAAATTTGGCAGACTTCAAAGCGGCACTTGATAACTATTATCGCACGTTGCAAGAGTAAATTCTTCTGGTCTATTCTTACTTTCCTTCTTTTGCTTTTTTTTCTTGTACTTTTTATTTTCTTTAATTCTTCTTCTTCTTCTTCTTCTTCTTGTGGCGCTTTAGTCCGGGGTGGACCTGGACATCAACCAACATGCCTCTGCAGCCAGCACGATCTTTCGCCAGCTGTCTCCAGTTGCGCACTCCAAGTTGGTTGAGGTCCTTCTCCACTTGTGTGCGCCACTTTAGTCTAGGTCGTCCTCTGTTGCGTTGTCCCAATGGCTCGGATTCAAAGACTATTCGGGCCGGAGCAGTGCTGTCCATACGCTCTACATGGCCTAGTCGTCTTAAGCGTTGTTTCCTTAGACGCTTGACCAGGCGCATGTCGCTGTACAGCCTATAGAGTTCGTTGTTAAATCTTCTCCTCCAGATGCCATCAACGCAAACAGGATCAAGAATCGCAAACAAAACTTTTCTCTTGAAAAGACTAAGGGCTTCCTTATCCGCTTTTGCTAACGTTCAAGTTTCCGCGCCATAAAGTAGGACTGGAATCATCAAGCTGTTATATAAAGCGAGCTGAGTCCTTCGATAGAGGGCTTCATTACTCAAGTGCCTCTTGAGCCCAAAGAAACAGCGATTGACAAGAGTGATTCTGCGTTTGATTTTGGTACTGATGTTGTTGTCCCTGTTTAGGGCGGAGCCGAGGTAGACGAAGTCCTTGACTACCTCGAAGTTCCAGCTGCCTAGTGTGACGCTCCGTCCGAGACGTCGATGTTGTGTGTCCTTCTTTGATGACAGCATGTACTTTGTTTTGCCCTCATTTAATTACTATAACTTAATTGTTAGTCATGAACTTGTAACATAATTATACCTTGTACTTGAAAAAGAATTGAATTTTCTCTTCGGGCTTTCCGAGGTCTTACGTTACGAAATTTTGAATTTCGAAACTTTATATCCAAGCTGAACATAAAGTATCCCTGTCCGTTTTTCAAAGAATGACTTGCAAATTTGGTCCCTCTCTAGGGTAAGAAATGCGACTCTGCTGGTTGTAAAAATGAGTATAAAATGGTTTGCAAAGCCAACAGCCTCCTGATCTTCTTGTGTACGCTTTGTTGCCTTCCATTCAATGTTCTTGAAGGCTACTTAAATGTCTATGAAGGTATCGGGAGCTTCTAACATTTGGTCTGGCTGAGTCTAAATGACATTTTGCGTTGGAGTAGCATAAACAGTAGCCTTGCTAAACTCAGGGAAGTGTGCAAGCTTCCATACGTGTTTAACTTCATCTCTGCCTTAGGGACAAATGAAAATAGACAAAGAGTTCTTAAGACTGACGTAAAAATTTGTATCCATCTCGGGAATGTTTAACGCTTTAACTGGATTAAGTTCGCAGACATCTTTTAAAGGAAACTTATATCTAGGGTGAAATTATATGACCGATATGTACAAATCAATCAGAGCCACTGATTTTTTACAGTTTGATGCTACTAGAGACTACAGTGGAGAAGTGAACGTTAGTTCACCATGTGCTGGCAGTTCAAGACAGAGTTTGGATCATGCCAAAGAAAGGACTTTTCACACAGGTTCGCAGAATATTTGAATTGATTGGTGTCCTTGGAGGCAGATACCCAGACTTCCAGGCTTCTCATTTTTTTTGCAGAATCTCAATTCGACTACTGAAAGTAATTTGCAGTTGCCTTCGGTCAGAAATCGGCCGGCCTCTTCCCGAAAAGCTTAAATTCATGTCACATATCCTTAAAGGATTCTCCTATCGATACATTTGTTGATTAACCATTAATTTCTGTTCACGCCTCGCAACGACTCTATTTCGAAAAGAAACGCACATATAACTCAACTCAGACCACCAGCCACGCACAAGGACTCAGTTCATTTCGTTTTTGTTCTCTCTCCGTGCCGCAGACACAAATTACTGACTGTGCCTTGCGGCTATCATTGAAAAGCAACCACTGAAGCGATTAACGAACACCCTTCAGGCGAAATCATTCGCTTTCACTGTCACTTGAGTGTCGCGTTGAATGTAATGGCCTATGGAAGCGTTCTGCCAGCATCGTCATTCATCTTCCACCGCAAGCAGTTCATCCCTTTTGGAGCAGTAGACGCCACGACTGATTTAATGGAATAAATTTTCTCCTTAAGTAGATCTACTACCACAATATGGCAGCGGGGCGTATTGCTTTTGTTTCTCTGTGCTCGTGCCTCTGCAATATTTTCTACGTCATTTTGAAATATTTTCGATACAATTTGATAGACTGCTGCTGAAGAATGGTGATTGCTCGGGGAGGCAGGTCTGCAAAAGATGTTTTTGTACGCATTTAGGCGGAAAGGGAATCTACAGGAATACATTGATTTCGGAAATTGAAACGATTTGGGCTTGGGGATAGATGTGGATAGATCTGATCTCGGCTGTGTTATTGTTTATCCTTTGATGACATAGCGCTGATCGATGGAGTGCGGAGATATGTGGAAAGAAAGGCGGGCGCTGTTTGAAAACAAATGGATGGGGGTGAAGATGAATTTACATTTCTATCTTTGAAGGTGGAAAACAAAAACTGCGGCCGACAAGGTTGAAGATTTAAAAGCACCCTTGGGAGGTGGGATCCTAGAGATCTGTGAAAACATTTCGAATGATGAGGAGGTCATGACTTGGAAAACTGAAAAAGTGTTCTGTGCTTAACCACTGTTTCGTTTAAAATTTTTCAGTTTTCACACAGTTTCAGGCTGGGTTAGTTCTGAAGCCGCGTGAGAGATCTCTAACAAGAATGACAGAGAAAGCTACCACTCAGTACTTGTTCAAACTGTAGAGGAATTTGAATGAACGAATACTTTCGTACACCACTATTTGTTCCAGTCAGTTATTTGCTGTATTGTATTCGATCATCTGACTAGGTGAACGACCTGAGAACCGAGAAGCGGTGCTCAGTAAACGGATAACCACACTCTCGATTGTTTTTTTTTTCTCAATTCTCAGAAGTGGGATCTGGCTGACAGATCAACTGTACTAAATAAGTGTATGGACGGTAATTGTTGAATCTAGTTTGCAAAATTAGTTTTTTTTACTTAGAAATCGTAACCGCGAGTGATAACGAAATACTCCGCTAAAGTGCAATTTTTGACAATTCTATAATGGAAGAGTGGAATAAATTTGTAGAAACTGCAACAGTTTCACGAATTAAAAGTGTGCTCAGAACATTAAAATGCCAAACTACTGGCACTAAGGCCGAGTTAAAAGTTCGTCTCCAAGAGGCTGTTCGAAACTTCACAAGTGAAGACTTTTTAAACCTGATTCAAGACATTCCGTCCACCAGTAAGAATCTTAGTATAGATGATTCTATACCAGCATGTGATCGTGCGTCTACTGATCAGTCGAGTAGTGAGAACGAAGAAGAGTTGAATGCTGAATTATCCAAACTGCAGAGACTGTGTCAGAAAAAGCAGGAAATAAAAAGGCTTAGGCGACAACTACGTGAGCTTGAAATTGAGGAGACAGACTCCAACATTCGACTGGGTTCTAACTGTGCGTTTAAGGACATCGAAGAGTCGTTGCCACCATTTAGTGGAGATGATAACTTCCCGGTGCAACGTTGGCTGGAACAATTTGAGGAATACTCTGAAGTGATGGGCATTGACGACCGCAACAAATTTATTTACGGCAAAAGACTTCTTAAAGGCACAGCCAAGTTATTCATCAGAACCGTCAATATTCGAAGCTGGTCGGAGTTGAAGCACGCGCTACGAAAGGAGTTCCAGAAGGTTGTCACTAAATCGGACATTTACGACGAACTTCGAAAAAGGAAAAAACATCGCGATGAAACCATTCAGCAATATGTGCTCCATATGCAGGAGATAGCGGCCCACAGCAATGTCGATGAGGAAGATCTTGTTCAATATATTATAAAAGGTATACCAGATTCCGAAATTAATAAAAGTATTTTATATAGTGCCGACAGCCTCGATGAACTTAAAATCGCCTTGCGGAAATACACTAAACTGAAAACCAATCACCGTGAAAACAACACCGACAGGACAAAAAGAGCACCAACACCCGCTCCCCAAACAAATCGTTTTCCTTTGAGTAAGCCGAAAGCAGCTGATCATAGTTTATTGAGATCTTTTAAGGTGCAATCAACAAAAAGTGATATAATTTGCTTCAAATGCGGCCAGCGTGGACACATTGCAACGAAGTGTGAAACGAAAGTTCCTGTTATGATGTTACAGCACCATGTAAGTTGTGGGAAAATCCCAGTATCCAGTGGGATGAAGAGAGATAACAACGATTTCGAGTGCAACGTTTGCTATAGATGGACCACTGAAGACATGGCAGTATCCGTTACCCTGCTAACCCTTTTGGATTCAGGGAGTCCCATAAGTTTTATACAGGAGAGATTTCTTCCATCTGTGTTGCTTTCAGTGCTGGAGAAGACAAACCAAACCTACTGTGGAGTTAATGGCAGCACATTAGAGGTTATTGGGAGCATAAGGACACTTGTTGAATTCGAAAGTTCAGTAACAAATTTGCTTGTTTTAGTAGTCAAAAACTATTCAATGACATACCCTATCATTCTAGGAAGAGATTTTATAAGAAAAACCGGCTTGGCTCTTCACAAAACAAATTTCATAAGCGGCAATCAAGATCCACAGCGTAAAGGCAACACCACAAGTCCTCACACCCCAGCTCTGCGTCCATCTACAGAAAACATCGACATTGACGAGTCTCAACAAATCTTCAACATTGATGTGATAGAAGAAGGTGAGTTTCAATTGAATATTAATGACAGCATATGTGCTAAAATTAAAAATGAAGTTAGGGATATTATCAAACCGGCTCTAATAAGTTCTGAATATAGCTCATCAAACATTGATTTTTATATGAAGATCGAATTATCTGAAGATAAACCTTTTCGTTGTACCCCGCGAAGGCTTCCATATACACATAAGGAAGAACTAAAGAAAATTTTAGATGAACTTTTAAATAAGGGTATAATACGTGAATCGAGCTCCCCATACGTTTCACCTATAGTACTGGTTCAAAAGAAAAATAAGGAACTCCGTCCTTGTATCGACTTTCGGGAGTTGAACAAAATCACTATACGTGACAATTATCCCTTACCATTAATCGAAGATCATCTCGATCGTCTGAAAAACAAAAAATATTTTAGTACATTGGATCTTAAGAATGGTTTTCACCATGTTAAGATGGATCCTGGTTCAATGAAATATACATCTTTTATTACCCCAATGGGGCAATATGAATATGTGCGGATGCCGTTTGGCTTAAAAAATGCCCCATCCGTTTTCGAGAGATTTATGAAGCATGTCTTTGGAGATTTGGTATCAACAGGAAAAATATTAACATATCTAGACGATATCCTTATAGCAACATCTTCTCTTGAGGATCATTTAGAGGTTCTGAAATTAGTAGTGAAAACAATCGTTGAGAACGGACTGCTATTAAGAATAGATAAGTGTAAGTTTCTGCAAAGAGAAACCGTGTACTTAGGTTATAAAGTCACTGAGAATGGAATAAAACCAAATGAAAGCAACTTAAATGCTATAAAAGATTTTCCGACACCTTCGTGTACCAAAGAAGTACATAGTTTTCTAGGACTTTGCTCCTATTTCAGAAAATTCATAAAGAATTTCGCTTGTGTGGCTAAGCCCCTTTACGATCTTTTAAAAAAGAATGCACCTTTTGTATTTGGATTAAATGAAAGGGAAGCATTCTGTAATTTAAAGAGTAAGCTTGTCGCATCGCCCGTTTTGGCTATATATAGTCCAAACAGTGTAACCGAACTTCATTGCGATGCCAGCACAATGGGATTTGGAGCAGTCTTGCTGCAAAAACAGCTAGATGGAAAATTCCATCCTATATTTTATTTTTCGAAACGGGCAACGGATGCAGAAAGTAGATATCACAGTTATGAGCTAGAAACGCTTTCTATAATCTATGCTCTCCGAAGATTTCGCGTTTATCTAATAGGAATATCATTTAAAATCGTAACTGATTGTCAAGCTCTTACTTTAACTCTTAGAAAAAAATTGCTGAATCCACGAATATCTCGATGGGCCTTGGAGCTACAGACTTTTGATTATGTTGTGGAACACAGGAAAAGTGAAAAAATGACTCACGTCGACGCGTTAAGCCGGTCGTTTAATATATTACACGTTGATGATGAATCATTTGAATTCATTCTGGCGGCTGCGCAAAAACAGGACCCCAAAATAATTTCAATCGTTTCAGACTTAGAAAAGAAAGAAAGTAGTTTGTATGAAATGATAGATGGCCTTATTTATCGCAAATACAAAGACAAGGTTATATTTTTTGTTCCATCACACATGGAGGAATTGGTAATCCGTACACATCATGAAGCTATGTGCCATTTAGGTGCTGAAAAATGTTTTCAGTATTTGTCGGAAAGCTACTGGTTTCCAAATATGAAAAGCAAGGTCAAAGCTTATATCGAAAAATGCTTGAAATGTATTTATTTCTCACCCAATTCTGGGAAAGCGGAAGCAAATTTACATCCTATACCAAAGGGAAATCTTCCCTTTAGTACCTTGCATATAGATCACCTTGGTCCTTTACCGACCTCTAATGCTAAAAGAAAACACGTTTTGCTTGTTGTCGACGGCTTCACCAAATTTGTTAAGCTTTATCCCGTCAAAACAACGCAAACAAAAGAGGCAATCAAGTGTTTAATATCTTTTTTTGACAATTATTCTCGACCTGATCAAATTATTTCGGACCGTGGAACGTGTTTTACGTCGAAAGAGTTTTCCGATTTCATGGAACACAACAATATCAAACATATTAAAGTAGCTACTTGCTCACCCCAATCAAATGGCCAGGTAGAACGCCTAAATAGAGTGCTAGTTCCTATGCTTGCTAAGGAATGTGAATCAAGTACAACTAGTGATTGGGACAAGCATTTGACGAAGGTTGAATTTGCATTTAATAATTCCGTCAATAGAAGCACTGGTTTTGCGCCAAGTGTTCTCTTATTTGGTGTAAACCAAAAAGGAGACTTTTCCGATCGCATCAAGGAGTTTCTTGCAGAAAAATTTAGAAGGGAACGAGCAAACTTGGAAGAAGTAAGAGAAAGGGCACTCAAAAACATAGAAGTCACTCAGAGATGTAACAAGAGTTATTATGATAGCCGTCATAAGACTCCAACGAAATATGAATTAGGTCAATATGTTATGATCAAAAATACGTCTACTGTACCGGGAGTAAACAAAAAGCTTTTAGCAAAATATCGCGGTCCGTATCAAATTAAAAAGGTATTACCGAATGATAGATATTTAGTTTCAGATATTGAAGGCTTACAGCTTACTCGTCTACCATACAAAGGAGTATTTTCACCTAACAACATGAGACCCTATAAAGTGGAAGCGGATTCTGGAAGTGATGATGATGTGGAGGTTGCTGAACAACATCTGGAGGATCTTGATTCCTGCGCTGAAGAAACCTAAATATTTATATGTAATATGTTTTTTCTAAGCCAACGCTTTTTTTTCTTATGAATTCATTGAATTTTCTATTACTTTTTTTTGTTATTATATTTATATTGTCCATCTTTTGAATTGTTAATTAATTTTGTAATATTTTGGAATAATATGTATGCTTAAATGAATTGTAATCGGGGCGATTACTTAGTCAGGATGGTCGATCTGTAGAGGAATTTGAATGAACGAATACTTTCGTACACCACTATTTGTTCCAGTCAGTTATTTGCTGTATTGTATTCGATCATCTGACTAGGTGAACGACCTGAGAACTCTCCACTCTTTTGTTCAAGAAATATATAAATTCTCTGCTTACCGAGAAGCGGTGCTCAGTAAACGGATAACCACACTCTCGATTGTTTTTTTTTCTCCTACAAAACTCAATACAGACTGCACTATATGGAGAAGCTCCATTCCCTCTGCCATGCAAACTACATTTTCTGTTAGTGTACAGCTTGGTAGCCGAGTCTGTGGTCGCAGAGAGTGGAGGTATAAGTATGATTCGGGCTTTAATTCATCTTTCTAAGGAACGATAAAGAGGAATAAAGAACTCTTTGATCGTTGCAAAAGTTTACCTCTTCAGTTGTCGTTTCGATGAATAATAATTTGATGCCACCTTGGTTCCGATTCTTCATCACGTCGGTCAACTGTGCAACACATTTAATATAATGCATGTGGGATTTGGGTTTACGTGGTCACGGGGTCCATTTCCCAGGAGGAACGGAAAGCCAAACGCCTTAGTTTCCCAAGTATCAAATTGAGTGCGACCCAGAGGGCGGGCTATCCCGGCTGAGTGCGGAACTGCATTTTCAACCGGGTTCTGCGACCCAGAGGGGGGAAGAGGTTTTAGGAAGACCACGCATCAAGCCAAGATGGAGTGATTGTCGTTTAAGTGAACTCAAACGCCTTAGTTTCCTAAGTACCAAATTGAGTTCATGCTTGATAGACAATCATTCCATCTTGGTTTGATGCGTGGCCTTTCTAAAACCTCTTCTCTCCTCTGGGTTACAGCGCCCGGTTGAGAATGCAGTTCCACACCCCAGAGTGAAATTGCGTGTTACGAAGGGTGCCTTATATATTTCGGGATTGGGCAACCCTAGTGTTGCAATCTGCCAACTGCCAGCAGTATCGTAAAGTTTGACATTTTTGAGGTTATACGTACTCAGAACACTTTGACATACGAGCGCTATTTGTGTTGTTTAGAGTTAGTTAAAAGATTCATCTCACCAACAAAATGGAATTAAATCGTGAAAATTTCTGTGCGATTATTTTTTGCAACTTTCGACGTGGATTAACTCAACAACAGTGCAGCGAAGAACTCAATTCAATTTTTGGTGATGAAGCTCCATCAATGACTAGTGTTTATCGATGGTATGGTTAATTCAACCGAGGTCGTAGTTCACTCCAAGACGAATTTTGTGAAGGTCATCCAAAATCAGTTGTTGTTCCGGAAACAATTGATGCTGTGCGCCAACTGATATTGCAAGATCGTCATGGTGACTTATCGTGAGATTGAGACAATCTTAGGCGTTAGTGGGACCAGCATACATTTAATATTGCATGACCGCCAACAAATTTGTTCGAGTTGGATCCCACGTAATTTGTCAATCGCTCACAAAATGGCTCGTGGCGATTGGTCGAAAGAAATGCTCCCAAAATACGATCGCGGTGCTTCGAAACATGTCTATGACATCGTGACAGGTGATGAATCGTGGATTTACGCGTATGAGCCCGAAAGTAAACAGCAGTCGACTGTGTCGGTGTTTCAAATGGAGCCAAATCCAACAAAAGTTGCTCGCGCACTTCTAAGCAAATGGTCGCCTGTTAAAACTGGACACATGTCGCAACCGTAAGACTAGAATAACTGAGAACAGTCAATTCTGAGTGGTACACAACCATTTGTTTGCCAGTTGTCTTCCAAGAAGTCAGGAAAACCAACTGCCCAAGACGGGTCACTCTTCACCACGACAATGCGAGCTCTCACACATCGGTTCAAATAACTGCCTTTTTGAGCACTCAAAACATCGATTAGATGAGTCATCCGCCGTATAGTCTTGACTTGGCACCGAATGACTTATTCTCGTACGTAAAAAATAAAATAAGAGGTCAACGTTTTTCGACACCTGAAGAAGCGGTTGATGTGTTCAGAATGCATGTGTTGGAGATACCTCAATCAGAGTGGCAAAAGTGCTTCGACAGTTGGTTCAAATGCATGCAAAAGGGTATGGATCTTAATTTGGAATATTTTGAAAAACAATTAAACTAGTTTCGATGAATATTTGTTTTTGTTCTTCAAGCCCGAAATATAAAAGGCAACCCTTGTACAACTGACCTTAAATATATCAGAAGGCAATGTGTGCACTATTTTACATGAACATCTGTCCATGAGAAAGCTGTTTTTGAAATGGGTGCCGCGTTTGCTCACATTGGAGCAACAGCAACAACGTATCGATGATTCTGAAAGCTGTGTGGAAGTGTTCTGCCAGAATAATCAGGAGATTTCGCATCGGTTTGTTACAATGGATGAAACACGTATCCGTCACTGCGCTCCAGAGTCAAAGCGGCAGTCAGCGGAGTAGGCAACAGGCGATGAACCTCGCCCACAGCGTCCAAAAACAAGCAAGCCGGCTGGGAAGGTTATGGCATCCGTATTTTGGTATACGCACGGAATTCTATTCATCTACTTTTTAAGAAATGCAAAAGAATCAATAGTGAGTACTACATGGCATTATTGGTGCTTTTGAAAAAAAAAAAAAATATTGCAAAAAAACGGTCCCATATGAAGAAGAAAAAAGTTTTCTTCCACCAAGACAGTGCACCCTGTCACAAGTAGCTGTCACAAGTAGCTGGCCAAATTGCACTAATTGGGAGTTGAATTGCCTCCGCACCCACCGTATTCTCAAGATCTGACCTCCAGCGACTTCTGCCTCTTTTCAAACCTCGAAAAGGTGCTCACCGGAAAAGTATGTGGCTCGAAAGAGGTTGTGATCGCATGAACTGAATAAGATTCAGTGGCTTTGAGGCTAAAGATAAATCGTCCTCTAAAAAGGTATCGAAATGCTAAAGCGTCTTTGGACTGATTGTATCGCTTTTGAAGGAAACTATGGTGATGAATAATGTCGAAAGTTGCCTAGAAAATGTGTTTTTATCGGTTATTTCCAGACCTTCTTGAGTGATGTCTTACAAACAGAATACTTGATAGTTCTTTTGGTGACCCCTTATATGTAATCGTTAAAACTAAGTGTTGGGTTGATACAAATACAAAATGTGGACAAATTTAATTTTCAATTCAAGTTCATACAATATTAGACGAAGCCTTGAACTTTATAGTGGACCAAGGTTTTATATTCCTCTCTACTTACACTATTCCAATATATGTGTTAGACATTTACAGCTGTTGCGGATTTATGGTGGAACGTGAGACAAGAGACGACTACAAAGACCTAGACACACAGCCATCTGTGCGCATGCTTGCTCTCATATACAATTCCCTGAGCATTGCCAGGTCCCCCAGAGTAAACGAATGCATTGCCACAGTTCTTGTTCGCAATTGAAGGCAATGGAAGTCAACGCATTTGCCCCATTGTGTCACAGCGATTTCACCGAAAAGTGCTCGTAAAAGCATCGAGATCGTAAAAATTGTTTTCGTGACCCAACCGCGCAGCGTTTGTCCCATTAAAGCCAGTAGGACTGGCTTTAATGGAACGAACAAAATTATACCACATAAAAATTATATGAAGACCACCACCCCTTCCTCTCGTGCCCGATTGCAAACAATGCGAATCCGTGAATGACATAGTTTCGCAATCAATCCCAAGGAAAAAGTCATAAAACGTCGTTTTTTCTGTTGTTGTCCGTTAGCAGAACCTTGCTGTTGCCGTTCGGCGAACGAACTTGTATTCATTTCACAGCACAATAGCAAGGCGAGACTTCCTTTGTGCTGCTCAACTAACAGTCCTGCAAGGCTGAAATCGAAGTGAATTCTTTTCTCTCCTTCTCTCTCGCTCTCTCTATACATATAATCATTATTGTGAGGCCTTTGTTTGTTAGTTTGACACATTTTTTCGATGAAATGATGTTTTTTTTTCGGAAATTAAAGGAGAAACTTTCGCAAGGATATTTGTTGACTGTTAAAGAGGAAGTTCTTGGGAAATGAGAGTTGATTGGGCACGAATTTCACTGACAGACGTCGGAAACATGCAAAGTACACAAAGTCTCCGAGACCTTTGATGAACATCAAACATTCATGAAATGGTAATTGAATTAAGTCATACTTTCAAAGTGTATTTCTCCTTTTAAGACACTCTCAATGTCATCATTGTAACCGAAAAGTACTCTCCGACGAGTTTCTAAATGTTTGCACTTCTGATGCGGTCGCTAAATGCTTAAGTGAATTCTTATGTAAATTAACCCCCCACAATTTGGCAAGGGATTGCCGTCCATGGGATGAGTGTGCTTCAGGTGCACAGTCACACACAAACGTCTACTTACCTCTGAACTGCTAATGCGACTGTCAACCAGATGGATGCTGTGTGGAAGAGAGTCGGCATGATCTGCGGAAGGAAAAAAGGAACACACAAGAGTTTAACAAGTTGAATAATTAAGTTAGAGATGGCTTTGTGGTTTTGTAATTATTTTGACCACAATTTCAAGAGTAAATTGGGATGAGGGAGAGGAATGTGGCTTTCATATTGTAGTGGATGTGGGATGGGAATGGAAAATACGAATGCTTTATGCTTGGAAGCGATTTTCCACTCTAAGGAGACAAAAAATATTTTTTAGCTTGTTGCTTATAGTTTTGGTTGTTGCACTTGATTCAGATCAAGAGCTTGTCCTAGCTGGTTTAGAGTGCAATGGATGGTCTTAGTCGAAATCCAAATGATCTGAGGTGCTTTAAGCTGGCTGGCGTCTTATTGAGCGCGAGGAGTTATTGCATTTTATCCTTCACGGTGCTTGCCTACTTTCAATCATCAAGGCCAAGCTGTCTTACATTATCGATCTCTACCCGAAATTCGGTCTCTCACCCCTTCTCGAACTAGAGGCTCAGATTCGACGATCTTCCTTGCTAGAGCTTTGTTGTTCATGCGTTCATGCGAAGTGGTCGAGCCACTGTAGTCAAAGGAATTTTGTCGTCTCAAAAGTTTCAAGACTTCGTATTTGTCTAAGTTGTCTAAGGACGCGGAGCTTTTTGCAGTTACTGGCGGAAAAGAAGGGCAATAGCTCAGGAAGCAATTGTCGGTTGTAATTGCAGTCATGGGCCTGTGCACGCGAGGCAACGTCGTTGCTTGCGCTCAACATAGCGACCTGCCAAGGCTATCCTCGTTAGTGCACAGGTCAAGTTGACATACAGCCTCCACGCGTCGCCCCCTGGATAGTCATCACAACACCCGTTGTATGGTGAACTTATGTATGCAGCAAGCCCCTCCGTCCGAGGGTTTCAATAATGGGCCTGGCCTACCAGTCTGTGGGTTGTGCGTGAGGTTAACTTCCTCACCACGTAAAAAACCAACTACCAAACTCGTCAGATTGTAAAGAATGACGATGGAGAACTTTCGCTGCTCCGTCAAGGTTGGAAACGAACTCAAGGAGACCGTCAATGTCAAAATAAGTTTGTGACGTCTTTAACATCATCCCCGAGAAGATCGTGCGTAACTCACAAGTCAACACCAGAGGCACGATCTTCCAGAAGTCAGCTTACGCTGATGATATTGACGTGATTGGACGAACACACACCGTCAATGAGGCGTTTGCTGGCATTGAAGCGGAAGCGGCTAAAATGGGTTTGGCAGTAAATGAGGGCAAAACTAAGTACATGCTTTCATAAAGGAAGGACACACACAACATCGACGTTTTGGGCAGAGCATCATACTAGGCAGCATAAACTTCGAGCTAGTCACAACAGCATTAGTACCGAAATCAAACGCAGAATCACTCTTGCCAATCGCTGTTTTTTCGGGCTCAAGGGGCACTTGAGTAATAAAGTCCTCTCTAGAAGGACTAAGCTCGCTTTATATAACAGCTTACTTAGTACTCTATGGCGCGGAAACATTGACATTAGCAAAGGCGGATGAGGAAGCCATTAGTCTTTTCGAGAGAAAAGTTTTGTGTGGGACTTTTGGTCCTGCTTGCGTTGATAGCATCTGGGGGAGAAGATTTAATGACGAATTCTATGGGCTGTACAGCGACATGCGCCTGGTCAAGGGTCTACGGATACAACGCTTAAGATGGCTACTCCATGTAGAGCGTTTGGACACCACTGCCGCGGCCCGAAAAGTTTTTGAATCCGTGCTATTGGAACAACGCAACAGAGGACGACCTAGACTAAGGTGGCGCACACAAGTGGAGAAGGACTTCAATTTAAGTTGGTGTGCGCAACTGGAGACAGCTGGCGTAAGATCGTACTGGCCCAGGTTCACTCCGCACTGTAGCGCAAGAAGATGAAGAAGAATTGCAATCACTAAAATAAGAGAAACATTTTTGACACAATAACTTTCAAATCTTCTAGATTCACTAATAAATCTTGGCAAGACAAACTAACTTGTTCGTTCGTTTTAAAAAGATGGCGCCACTTGTCGGATGTTGGTGATCTTGGAAGCGCTTTCCCATTTCATTGGAAAGGTGTGACAATTGTTAGCAACAATAATTCAAATAAACATCTGTTTGAAAGGATTCTTCCAAAAAGTGCAGATTTATCTTAAACAACATTGAGGGGAAATTTTAAATTTCTTGTTTTATTGGAAGAAAAATAAAGCTGCAGCAGAAGTTTTCCTCCGACCGATAAATTATGCAGGGAGTGGTGTCGACGATTCAAAAGTGGTGAGCTCCGATGTCAAAAAACATCTTGGCGAGACAAAAAACTTTTGAAGATGAGGAATTTGTGGCTTTCTTTTTTTTTCTTGTGGCGCTACAGTCCGGGTCTACCTGTGCCTTTGGGGGCTTTAGGAGTTTTAATAATAATTTAATGGCGCGACAGTTCACAGAGGGACCAGGGCCTAGATTGCTCATTAACAACTTGTGTTCTGCGCGCTACTGTTCCTTCACGAGTAGAAGGGACCTACAGGTTTTTGTGGACCCCGAACGTCGAAGATTTTCTTTAACAGTTATTACTTCTTGAGTGTTGTCGGCAGTTCAAAAGGGGTGGTGCCGTGAAAAATTTGAGGTGTTCAGCCGCGAATCGAACCTAAACCATCGGCGGCCATATTTAATAATAATAATAATTTTTGGCGCTACAGTCCACAGGGGAACCAGGGCCTAGCTTGCTCATCAACTACTAGTGTTGTGCGCGCTACTGTTCTCTCACGAGCAGAAGGGACCTTCAGTTTTTTGCCGACTCCGAACGGCGAAGTTTGAGAAGCTTTCTTAAACAGTTATTACTCTTTGAGTGTTGTCAGCAGCTCGAAAGAGGTGGTGCCGTAAAAAATTCGAAAAATTGGTGTTGAGCTGGGAGTCGAACCTACACCCTTCGGCGTGTGAGCGTCGCACTCTACCCACTACGCCAAGGCGACCACGGCCACATTTAAAGCTTTAAAATAAAAATTTGTGCCAGAAGGAAAGTGAACTTAGCAAACAATTTCCGTCCGGTTATAGAAACTTTGATTCATTCAAAAGCAAGGAAATTCGGTGCTGTGAGAGTTTGAACAGAAAGATGTCGAGAGTCGATTTTTGTACCTTAGATCCACTTGTGAAATGACTCCAAAGAAACGGATTTTTGTATCGGATCGTGACTGGGGATAAAAAGTCTATATTCTGCGATAACCGTAAGAAGAAAGCATTCTTTGCAAATCCTGGTGAACCCGTTCCATCATCGTCTATATCGACGCCAAAAAAAAGCATCCAGCGAGTTCAAAGGTCCCGCTTTGCATATGGTTGGATCAGAAGGATGTGGTGAACTCTGAGCTGTTAAATCATGCTTAAGTATTGATGGAAAATAACAACACTGCAAGTAATGCGTTTGAGTCATGCTTTGCGTAAAAAATTACCAGACACGAACAAAAGGACTGAAAAGGTGATTTCGCAACATGAGAGCCCTTGCCCCCTTGAGGCTAGAAACGCCTAAGTGAGAGTTCTTACCCTGATTGGTGTATTCTACAGACCTTGTAACTTCAGACTACAAGCTTTTTCGACGGTTGCAAAACGGTTTCGGGAAGGCGGGGTCTCTGGTGCGGGGTTTTGGAGGAAATCAAAGAAAAGCTCAATGATTGGATCGATGACAGAGAAGATCAATTTTTAGGAGATGGTTAATTAAACTTTAAAATAAAATGCGAATTTCGGCGTTAGAGAACTCCATGTTTACACGTCTATAACTGTTGAACGCAATATCCAAACTAATCATGCATAGTCGTTTTGTAGGTTATGTCAAGATCTTTCAAATGATGTATACTATTGCCAGATACGAGCTCTGTAGCGCTTTGTACACAGCCGCAAAATTCAAAAGACAAAAAGGTGGAAGGGAGATATTTTGCAACCTTATATCTCTCACAATCCTCTCGTTCTTCGGATGCAACTCTTAATCTTTAATTCTTAACTCTTTGTTAACCAAGTTCGCCCCATTGTTGGCCATTGTTTGACCCGTTGTTTGGCTGGGTCGGATCTGTAATTGACAAACTTTCGTGATGTCTAATGATGATTAAATCCTAAATTCTGCATCGACTACAACTCCGAAAGGTCCAGTATATTGGAAAGCCCTTAATCCCTTCTCCCTTGGACAGACTCTGCACGCAATGGACTTCTAAACCAATACGGTTTCACACTCAATCCGCAATATTTTTTTTTTAAGTTTTTGTAGTTTAACCGTGGTCCTCCTATGGTCTTCTGTACAAAATCATTCTCTTCTTCTATTGATCCATCATTACTGCAAAAATTGGCACCATATCCTGTGTCATCACCTTGTATTCCAACCTCGTCTGGAAAAGCTCACCCAACTTACAGGGCAATTAAATTTACTCTCTCTGACTGACTGCTGTGGAACTCAAGCACATCTCGTGGCAGCCATTCATCAAATATGCATTTTCCCTGGCCTACCTTTGTGGCCATTTTGAGGCGTGTAACGAAGTGTAACGCAAGCCATCCATGGGAGCAGGACATACCTTCCAAATGGAAAGCCATCAATCCCATTGACCTTCAGTCGCTTGTCTTATCGGAGTGGTCCTTACATCAAACAGTCGCTTTCTTCAACGTAAAAAGGTTCCCATTGTGCCGTGAATTGACGCTCTGAGCCTCGCTCCCTCGTGTCAATCAGCTTGCCCCAAAAATGCTTACTTCGCACCTAATGGCAGACGTAATTGAATAGAAAAATGATTGATGATAGCAGCCTACCGTCCCCTGTCTGCCGGGGTGGAGTGCAGCTCTTAGCACTAATCAGTACAGAGAGGGGCGAAATGTATAGGGACTCGTTAGGCCTTTGAAGTTGGGCTTGGCTCCGTTTCGGTGATTTTGGGGCGGGGGAAAAAGTTTAAAGCGCCTTCACCTGCAATTGCCCCAGAAAATCCTGTAATCCCAGCCCCATCCTGCAGCTTGGATGTCGTCGGCAGAACGAAGACTTTTTCAAGGCTGCGTTAGGATGATCCCCTTAAAATGCGATTCCGGCTCTATGACCTGTGAACACCTCGTCGCACTCCCACGCCCGCCTCAAAGCTGGGAAAGTAATCAGATTTGAGTTTGCCTTTCCTGGGAATAGATTAAGGCGCCTATCCACTTCGTCTGTCGAAAATATCCTTTAAAGGATTTATTATCCCCGGCGGTGCGGGGATCAGCTTCAGCGCCCGTGACGCACTTTCCTTTCGCTCCGTTTGCGACAACCCTTCACCCGCTGCTGATTGTTTTATCTCCTTGATTAACGGAGACGCGGGAGACGGTTGTCAATCGATACAAATCGATTGGGTTCTGGTTTCTTGCATGATGACGGTCACCATCATCATCAGCAGCCTCGTCGGCTACGTCGCTGCCATCACGATTATGATTACCTCTTTCCCGGGGTGATAAGGGGAACGAGGTTCGAGCGGCCCTCGAGGACGGCCTTCTTGTTGGGCCTTGGTCCGGCGGTCAGGATGATCCGCGCCGCACAAGGACAGACGATGGACCCTTATGACAGGCGGAGTATTAACTTAATCCTGGTCCATTGGCTGGCGAACTGACCCAGTTAATCCAGATGCTGCTGTGTACACACGAGCCTGTTTGATAAATTGTTAATTGAAAAGTTCCTCGGACCGGGATGCCGTTCTTGTTGTTTTGCTTTGAATCCCTTAGTTTGATGGTTGGCGGCAGTAACCTTTTGGGCTGAAAGTTTGACTCCGAATTTCGGGTGGTGAAGGGCAGCGGAGATGCTGGTAGGCTGATTGGGGGATTTATTTTGTAAAGAGGATTACGCACGGAACTGACCACCTGGCTGGTGCTGCGTTTGAGGGCTGGTCGGAGGCGCGATGCGATGAGAAAGCGTATAATGGGGCGAAGCTGGCAATTGAACGCGACAAAGGAGTAAATGATTCGATTGGGGATTCAGTAAATGTACAAGAGCGGTGCCCGAGGTTGTTCAATTTCGTCGTTTGCAGGAATTTAAGATGTTAATCGAATGGGGTTCCTTTTGTGCGTGATGCTTTGAGAGGGCTTTAGCCCAGTTTTGAAGGTTTTGCGTGGTGCTAAGTGATTTTAATCCAATTTTAAGTGTATTGAAGAGTTTGTTTGCAAGTTTGGGGGAAGGATATGCAAACTGTGGAAGGCCAACCAAACTGTGCAATATTGACACTTCGAAAAGAGCTTGATAGTTGTCGAAGAAGGAACAGGAACAGCTTTCGTGCAACAGAACGTAGACCGTTGGACACGAAGGAACAGGAACATTTGTCGCGGAACACAAGAGAGAGTGAACGTTGGGAAAGATGGACAGGAATATCTGCGCGTAAAATCACTCTTTCCAACCAGTGTTGCATTTGCATTGCTACTGGTCATTTTCCCCAGCAGAACCAGGTGTCTTGTAGGACGAAGAGCGCTGTTGTTCGGTTCAATTAAGAATTTTTCTTCAGTTGCAACAAATGAAAGATACATTTCGAATTGGGGGCTAAATGTATTAGTCTTCCGTTCCGACCAGTATCCAACAGGTTTGAAGCTGGATGTGGAGACGATTTGCAAGCGGAATCTTCTCTTTTTTCACACTAAAGTCCTTTTAAGTCATCTCTGGCTAGTCCAAAACAGCTTACGAAAATACATTTTAGCTTTTGGGCTCAACTTGAATTGAGCAGGTCTGTGCGAGTGTTTAATCATATTTTAAAGTATATTAAGGGATTCTTGGTCACTTTTAATGGAATTTTGTTCTTTTTTTTTCTGCTTCAAGTACCCAGACTACTTAACTCTGTATTGGAGCAAGAAACCTCGATTAAGATATGCTTCTGTCCCATCGCTCTAGCCGTCCTTTTGTTTCAGCCGTCCCATCTCTTCAGCCGTTCTATAGCTTCAGCCGTCCCACTGCTGAGGCCGTCCTTTTGCTTCAGCTGTCCCATTGCTTCAGACATCCCATTACTTCAGACATCCCATTACTTCAGCTGTCCCATTGCTTCAACCGTTTCTTTGCTTCAGTCGTCCCATTGCTTTGGCCGTCCTTTTGCTTCAGCCGTCCTTTTGCTTCAGCCGTCCCATCACTTCAGCTGTCCCATTGCTTCAGCCATCCCATCTCTTCAGCCGTTCCATAGCTTCAGCTGGATTTATGAATCACATGATTCAAAATCACATCCGTATCACTATTTATAGTGACAATGGAAACACTGATGGAGAAAAGACCATCTGTGGCGGGATGGCGGCTAACAGACCCAGGCTTTGAGGGAACCTGATTGGTAGTGACAGCTTAACCAGAGGCTATATTCTGGTGCCACGGGAGGTCAGGGGCCCCTGGAACTCCGGTTCGAGCCTGACTGTGCGAAAGGCCTCCTTGTGGGAGTATCGTGGTGGCTGTGGTTTACTACCTAACATCGCGGGTAGAGTCTATGTTAGTGTACTGTGCTGACTTGTCTAGCCCATTGTTTAAGCAAAACTAGGCAAGTCGGTTATGGGACTATCCCTTCTCAGTGTGGAGTTGCATTCTCAACCGGGCGCTACGACCCAAAGAGCGGAAGAGGTTTTAGAAAGGTTTCGCATCAAACCAAGGTGGGTTGATTGCCCCTCAAGCATGATCTCAGTTTGGTACTTGGCGTTTAGTCTTGCGTTACTTACGACTCTTGGGAAAGAGGTTCCTCGTGATCACGAGGTGATCACGTAAAACCAAATCCCACATATGTCCCATTGCTTTAACCGTTTCTTTGCTTTAGTCGTCCCATTGCTTCGGCCGTCCCATTGCTTCGGCCGTCCCATTGCTTCAGCCATCTAATTGCTTCAGCGGTCCCATTGTTTCAACCGTTCCATTGCTTCAGCCGGCCCATTGCTTCAGCTGTCCCATTGCTTTGGCTGTCCCATTGCTTCAGGCGTCCCACTGCTTCAGCCGTTCCATAGCTTCAGCTGTCCCACTGCTTCGGCCGTCCCATTGCTTCGGCCGTCCCATTGCTTCAGCCGTCTAATTGCTTCAGCGGTCCCATTGTTTCAACCGTTCCATTGCTTCAGCCGGCCCATTGCTTCAGCTGTCCCATTGCTTTGGCTGTCTCATTGCTTCAGCCGTCCCACTGCTTCAGCCGTTCCATAGCTTCAGCTGTCCCATTGCTTCGGCCGTCCCATTGCTTCGGTCGTACCATTGCCTCAGCCGTCCCATTGCGTCAGGCATCCCATTGCATCAACTGTCCCATCGCTTCAGCTGTCCCATTCCTTCAGCCGTCCCATCTCTTCAGCCGTTCCATAGCTTCAGCCGTCCCATTGCTTTGGCCGTCCTTTTGCTTCAGCTGTCTCCTCATCTCTTCAGCCGTTCCAAAGCTTCAGCTGCCCCATTGCTTCAACCGTTTCTTTGCTTCAGTCGTCCCATTGCTTTAGCCGCCCCTTTGCTTCAGCTGTCCCATTGTTTCAGTCGTCCATCGCTTTACCCGTGCCATTGCATCAGCCTTCCGATTACTTTAGCCGTTCCATTGCTTGAGTACTCATTCAAAAAGAGAAACTCTGTACTGTGATAACTATCCAGTGCACACAACAATGAGGCAAAACGCCATCTAACCTTGTTTCCATTCAGTTCATACGAGCACACTCAAGAGTATTGTTTCCTCTTACCAAAGGCAACGGCTCTCAGAACCTACCGCGCCCTCGTCCTCAAAGCCTCAAATGGATTGACATTTGAGTTTCCATAAATTAGACATTTACGTCGTTGACGTCGAACTCTCTGCTGACAATTCTTATATTTTCGCAAGAGGTACAAAACCTGCTGCAACGAAATTAATCTCTCCGTCTGAGGTCAATGCAAATGAATTCTCGGATCCAATCCAGTCCAGGATTCCCGTCCGGTGCCATAATCTGCACAATACTGCATTTGGAATGACCTTCGTCTAGTCATACGGCATCTGCTGGTGATGCAGCATATGTGCTCGTCCCCATTAAGTCTGGCAAAATTTGAAATTCAATCTGCGGATTACGGTAATTGTGGTGCCTTGCAGCTGGAAAACGAGCAGGTGCTGGGTAGTTACAAATGGACTCTCCGACCGCCACATTACCACCGAATGGACATGGTTGTTTGTTTTAATAATTCACCTCCACCGCAGGACGGGGAAGCTGTATTTGTGGCTGTGAGTCGGCTTTGCGGTTGCTCGGTGCATGCCGAATTGCATGCAGAATGGATTTTTATTATGCTGTGGGGAGAATATTGCAGTGTAGTGCAGTGCCTTCGAAAATAAATGTTGGCTTTGAGGAACAAATTGTATTTGAAACGGGGTCAGGTCAATTTAGAAGGACCTTCTCTACGTAATCACCTGCAATAGCTTTTCAATCTGATTTTTATTGCAGCTTACAAACCGTTAGATGAATTAATCCACCGTCGTTATTACAGCTTGGTTTCGTCAACCTGAACCTGTTTGGATGACAAAATTGGAATTGAATTTATAGCATCTTTCTTTCGCAGTCGGGAATATGAAGCTTCTCTTTTGTCATTCCAATGCCTGACATTCAAAGATGTTTTGAAGTGGAACTCAGCTTGCTACATGGGCTGAGTTTCACTTCAAAACACATTTGAATGTAGGGAATATGAAGCCTTTTATCCGGACCTTTTGTCGTTCCAATGCCTGATATTTAAAGATGTTTTGAAGTGGAATTCAGCTTGCTACACGGGCTGAACCTTCTGGGCACTGTTTTCTTAAGCGTTTTAATTGGGGCCTCCTTCAAATGCAACCAATCCTTTGAACGACATACTGACGTCTATCGTTTATTTCTTTGCTTTTGTTTACGTCGCTTTGTTGATCTTGACCATTTAACTGATTGGCCCTGCGTGTAGAAGACTAAATCAAACTTCTTGCTTTGTCATCAATTCACAGAGGTAAGTTGCTTTTCAGTACTGGAGCCCATTATTTCCGTTTCACTGTTGGATGTTGAGTGAGCAGCAATATGAGCTCTAAGCTTTCTATAACTGAATATGAGTTTGCCAAAAAGAATGCTGCTGCTCATGAGGAGGCTCCTCGATCGACGTCTATTTGCAGCAACCGAGGTGTGGGGTTTCCAAATGCTATGACTACAAACACTGAAAGCGTTTCTATCTCCGGGTCACACTCTCAAACTCTATACTTCGAAAGTTTCTCGTCTGTCATGTGCTCAATCAATCCATATCTTTCGCAGACGCCGTCGTCACAACGTTGGCTTTAATTATAGTCCCATAAGGTACTCTTGTCACATCCGTCACGCTAATCCTTGTAACCATCGTCTTCATCATTCTCGCTGACTGACAGATTAGGGGTTTGGTTAAACATGATCGCATGCCATATTGGATTATACAGAGTTTTTGTCTCCCACCAAGACGAAGAGGTTCGCAAGTCTATACCAAGATTCTTCTTAGTCGCCATTTAGTGTGTCCGTGCCTCTGCGTGACAGAATAAAACTAGGGCTAGGCTTACTGCTTTTCAAGTTGAGATATAGTCTGAGTTTTGTTTAAAGAGTTCATCGTCCCAAGAGTAGTAAATGAGAAAAGACTATACACCTTAGTTACTGAAATACCCAACTGCTTGAGGAACAGTGGGATTTTGTTCTGCGTGATCACCTGCCTCTATAGCTTATATCAAGGCGTCCATTTTCCCAAGAGTCGTAGATAACGCAGACCTAAACGCCTTAGTTACCCAAACTGAGATCATGCTTGAGGGACAATCGCCCTATTTGAGTTTCATGCGAGGCCTTCTTAAAACTTCTTCCTCTCTTTGGGTCGCAGTGCTTGGTTGAGAATCCAACTCCACACGGAGCTGGGATAGTCCCCTAACCACCTTGCCTAGCCCAGGGTGAGCAACAACTAGACAAGTTAGCACAGTACCCTATCCTCGACTCTACCCGCGATGTTAGGTGGTAAACCGCAGCCAAAGCTATACTCCCATTAGGGGACCTATCGCACGGTCAGGCTGGAACCGGATTTCCAGGGCCCCTGACCTCTCGTGGCACCAGAATATAGCCTCTGGTTAAGTTGTCACTACCAGTCAGGTTCCCAGGTCCATCAGCTGCCATCCCGCCACAGATGATCTTTTCTCCATCAGTATTTCCGTTGTCACTATAAATAGTGATACGGACGTGATTTTTGAATCATGTGATTCGTAAAACCCAGTCACATCATCTGGCATGCTTAAGGGGCAGCTGCTCCATCTTGGTTTGAAGTAGTGCCTTCCTCGGTCGCTCCTTGAGTCACAGCATCCGCTGAAGAATGTAGCTCAACACTGAGGCGGGAAAGTCCTTTAACCCTCTCTGATCAATCAGTCTCAGACCAGTCAGCACAGTACACTAACTTTGACTCAGCCAGCTATATTGGGTTGTAAGCCTAAGCCACTGAAAACCTAAGTTCTATATCACAGAAGCGCATCTTGGTTTTTCTTCGGAAAACCAAGAAATTAAATGAAGGTTACTGCCTGGTAGTACAATGGACCAGTATTTGAGTCGGAGTGCTCCAGTGTAGTTGATCCCAACCTCCAACAAAAAAAAAAAGCCTAAGCCATCACTATACCACCACTACGGGGCCTGTGACACGGTTAGGATTGAATCGTCCTTCTTGTAGCTCTTGAACTACCATGACACCAGAATACAGCCTCTGATCAAGCTGTCACTACCAGTCATGTTTCCTCCATACCAGGATGAGAAAGACGCAATGGCATCAAATGGTCTTTGGCTCCAACTGTGTTTTCGGTGACATTGATTATAGTGTTAAGAATGGGATTTGAAATTAGGAGATTCGTACATTAAGTCAAATCATTTAAAGAAGCTGAATAACACCATCAACCATATTTAACCCTTTTCGGAGGTTGATGTGACGTTTAGCTACTACATAATCTTCGACGATGCATTCTCCGGTATGTCGCAGCATCATGCTTCTTTATATGACTTGTTTTCTGCGCATTTCTTGCTTGAGATGATGTTAAAATCGTTGCGCAATCGTTTAGAAGACATTTTTGTCCTTTTTCTTCTTCTTCTTGTGGCGCTAAAGTCCGGGGTGGATCTGGGCCTCAACCAACATGTCTCTCCAGCCAGCACGATCTTTCGCCAGCTGTCTCCAGTTGTGCATTCCAAGTTGGTTGAGGTCCAACTCCACTTGTGTGCGCCACTTTAGTCTAAGACAAATTTTTGTCCTGGTTGTCAAAAATGTTACTTAAAGTTTCATTACGTATTTGTGTAGTTTGGGTCGTAAAGTGAAACACCTCTTCTTAGAAAAAATGAAAAACAACGTATTCCGAGCTCGGCGTAGGTACAAGTTTTGACACTTTTGAACTAATACTCATGAAAGGCCACTTTTAAATAGAACAATTTGCAGTTGGGTCTTTTTTGTAAGTTCCTCCTAAAAACGACTGCTTGTGCAACATAATTGAGAACTGATAGTGTAGATAGTACAACTCATTAAAAAGTTAGAAATTTGTTTGATAATAAAATTGCTTGTGTCAACAAGTGTGTTCCCGTACTTGAAACAAACAGCACAAAAGAGTACAAAACAACACAATCCAACACAAACCAACACAATCCAACACAAACCAACACAAATTAACACAAAGTCTGTTCCCGTATACCGACAAAATGGGTTTTACGTCAAATGAGCGCTCTCTCTCGAGAGAGTAAAATATTTCCCCACCCTGCTCATTTTATCACAAGAAATTTTTGTGCATAGGTTGTTGGGTTGGGTTTCTGTTAAATTAATTAGTGTGCGTACATAAATAAGTGACCCATTGTCTCCGTGTATGTAACTAAAATGTTGTCGTTGTTTTTGTTTCTGTATCGAAAACGTGAGTTTGACATTTCTTAATGTCATACTTTACACATTTCATTTAGATTGTTTTTTCTGAGAGAGATATACCCCATTCCTTAACAAATAACAGACTTTAGAATTTGGTACAGAAAGTACTGTACCACATCTAATGAAAATTATTTCAAAAACGAAGCCATCACGGCGTGAGTGTAGCTCGTATTTGTTCAGCTTATTTTAAAATTGTTTTTCATTCGTTTGGGCTAAGTATTGAAAAGCTGCGTAATAGGAAACTGCGCAAACATGTAGGGGCCCAACAACATCACCCTTCATTTCGCCATTTTGCTACCTGAATTCTGACGCTGAGTTGTGACCATACCAGTTGAATGCACAAAGTGGTAGTTAATTAGTAAGAAGTTAGAGTCACAAAATTGGCGCACAACAATGGCGGTTCTCTATTCATAGAACTGTCGCACAACAATAGCGGATCGCTTTTCATTATGTGTATCACGAAACTTTCCGAGACACACACGTTGCGTAGAAGAACACGATTTTGGCAAGTCCCTTGTAAGTAATTATGTTGACTTGGTAACGTTGCTTTTTGTGTCTGTATATCTCAATAAATTTTATAAAAAAAGAGTCCACCATAACTTGGTCCTGGATGTATGTACAATATCAAAAGTGATTTCGCCACAATCGTTCTGAGTGCACTCTGTAACGACATCAGCCACAGAACTCTTTGCGGCAGGAGTATACATCTGACTGCAATTCAATTTTAGTTTTTTTCTGTTCCTTCCCAGATTTCAACCCCTTCAAATCAAAACTGTGCGCACAACAAAAAGGATGAACTTTTCTGCTGAAACTGAATTTGTAATACTCATGAATGCAAAACTCCCGTCGTTAAGACGGAACACTCTCAGGACGTCAATTTCAGTTTCCCAAATGTCTGCAAACCCAGTGCAACCCGCTTGCCAAGCTGTCACTCCTCGGTGTGTATGCAAAGTTGTCCCGAATCTCGTTTTGTCAGTCACTCTCAAAGAGATGCAGAATGGAAGTCATACAACATACGAGTGAAAACACTTCACTTTGGATCGGCATAATTGGAAGGAAACAATTTAACTCTTTCCCAGAGCAGCAGGCGCCGTCTTACTCATTAAGTGCTTCGTTGTACAGCGGGGAAGGGAACAGGAATGCAATCAAATTATGACTTGGAGCCATTTAAGGTTTCCTTGGAACTCAGGAGCGATAGGGAACAGCACGTTCATCAGAAATGTCACTGAGTTCCATTTACAGAATATGATTTAATTTTTGTTTTAGAAACATACCTCCTACTCGGTAATCACGGAGTGTCAAAGCAATGAAACTGTCTTGAAAAATTTGATTTTAAATTTGAGTTCACTCAACGATTGTTCTCGTGCGTCCGGCCACAGAAGCAGAGATAATTCCACTTGTAGAGCAGTTCAAATGAGAAAGAAGCCTTGATCTATTTTCGACTGTGAAAGAAACAAACCTTTATTTCAGGGGGTGGGGCGCTGTCTTATTTAGAAAGCCAGTAACGTCAGACGTCAGTCAACAGACGGATACGTTTAGGAGGCCTTCTGGATCAGTGTTGTGTCTGTCTATCGACCTAGACGAACCACAGATTGGAGGGATCTATGTTCGACTTTGGGACTAAGTTTCAAGGTACTATGTTCCGTCGGCGGCTCTTCTTAATTGTCGGCGCGAGTCTACCAGTAATGTCACACGTCAGCCAACAGACGGATAAGTTTAAGAGGCCTTTTCGGGGCAGTGTTGGTTCTGTCTATCGACCTAGACGAACCACAGATTGAAGGGATCTATGTTGGACTTTCGGAATTAGTACACTGTTCCGTGTTTCTTCTCCTCTTAATTGTCGGCGCAAGTCTACATGAAACTGTGAGTCCCTACTACGACTGGGAAAAAAAAAACCATTTGCATCCTGGAAGGTAGGGCCTAGTTTCCGACGAATTTGTGTTACCCAAAGATTTGATTTTTCTTTTTCTCGATTACTAGGCTACCGCTCAACCCGTGCTTTCAGTATTGAGTTTTTGTCTCCCATCAAGAGAACAGGATCGAAAATCAATACTGTGATCCCTATTAATAATAATAATTGTATGGCGCGACAGTCCGCATTGGACCAATGCTTGGCTTGCTCATCAACTACTCGTGTCGTGCACGCTACTCTTCTCTCACGAGTAAAAGCGACCTACAGTTCTTATCCGACTCCGAACGGCGAGGTTTGAGAAGCTTCCTTAGATAGTTATTACTCTTTGAGTGTTGTCAGCAGATCGAAAAAGATGGTGCCGTGAAAAATTCGAGGTGTAGGCTATCGAACCTAGACCCTTCGGCGTGTGAGCGTCGCAATCTACCCACTATTCCACGGCGGCCCTATTTATAACGGTCCTGTCCATGTGTCTTGGATGAAAGCTTGGACAAGTCTGAGTGTTTTGCAAGTTCAATCATTGATTGAGTTTTTGTTTGAGGAATGGATCGTTTTAAGGACTTTTCTATTTGCGTACATTTTTCTGTAGAGGGGTTATTCAAAGAGACATTCAAACTTCCCTTTGATTAGAACGGAATATTTTTCAAATCCTGTTTTTACATTTTTATTCATAACTTTCGTAGGTTATTTCGATTTATGATCAAAATTCGCGCTCAGCCTACGCGACTTTAAGCGCATTTAGACCAAAGTATTCCATGTCATCATTTGCCTGCCACATTCCCAATACAAGGTCCAATATTTGAAACCAAGTTTTTTCGTTTACAGTGTTTCAATTTCAGTGCGGCAAAGAACTGTGTGCTTCAACAATAATCGCCGATGTAGGCGCTTCCATCCATGAAGACTCAATTCAACCACTCACACTCACGTTCTTAACATTTGTGAACCTCTGCGTCGTTGTCGTTGTGGCGACTTTTGTAAATAAGAAAAATGGTTGGTCTTCCAACCCTCAATCAATTTGACACAAGAACTAAAGCTGTTGGACCAATTTGAGCGACGTCAGTTCGAAAATTTGTCATTTTGCCAAGTGCCAGCTTCACGAGGTTCCATTATATCTCGAACGAATCAAGTTTTGGTGGGATCAGGTTTCGCCAGAGGTGGCATTAGTCCACCTACTTTGTTAATGATCTAAAGTACCACTCTTCTGTGAGTGGAAATCGAATCACTATAAGTGATCTCAATTGCAGGTATGTAGGATTCGGGAGCAAAACTCACATTTAAATTCGATTTCCAAATAATATTATTTATTTAATTGTTTTTTAATTGCGTTTGGCGACGACTGGCGTTATTGATGGCATGACTACTGTTCCTCCTTTTCTCTTCTCTATTCTCCCTTTTATGCCCCTAGGCTGTCCGTTCGTTTTGGGTGTTTGAGAGGGCTTGTCTTAGGGCTTGCCTTCGCCTCTACAGAACACCAGAGTCCCAGTACATTAAATTCTACTCCAATGAGGTCTTATACAACAGGGCGAACCTGATACGAGTGGACAATTTCCTGGTAAAGCTGATTCGTGGTCACACTGCGAGAGCGATGAACTCGGTTAATAACTTGATCTCTGGGGCGTACAACCCCAATCCACAGTACCACGAAAGGGTACGTCAATCTGGCTTCGTCCCCCCAGAAGCATTTCTCCATTTTGATAGGCATGGTCTTATACATGACATAAATGGGGTACCGCTCCTCTTTCACATCGCCCGTTCAACTGTGGATGGGCGACTTAACTACGACCGTTCCGTCGCACAACGAGCTGAGGAAGATCTCCTCCGCTTTAGCATGGCGGTGTCGAATCGGGATATGAGAGATGTTGCATTACAACATCGAAAGTTTTGGTGGCTGACAGAGGGAACTCCCTCGTCGAACCCTTTAGACCCGGGGTAATGGGTAGCACAGATCTCCTTCAAGGGAGTAGTCGGTCTTGCAGCGGATGTGATCCAGAAGGGAGTAGTCGGTCTTGCAGCGGATGTGATCCAGCTACCTATGGCCGACTTACAGCCTTAGTGTAAGATAGTTGTAAGTTTTGTATATAAAAGTACAAAAAAAAAATCTAGTTATACACATTTGTTCATTGAGTGTACACATGTGTATACAAATGTACATAGGTTAGGTGCACGCATGTATATATGGACGTATAGTATTATACACGCATGTATATATGTGTGTATATTTAGTTAAGCTAGTTGTAAGTTATTTTAAGGTAGTATGTAAGTTAGCCCATAAGTTTTAACACAAACAAAAAAGGTGCAGTTATTAAGTTTTTTCGTTAAAATTTTTCTTAATACTAAGTAGCAATGAATTCCATAAATATATAAAATGTAACGTTAGGTCGAAAGACAATAGATTAAGGATAAGTTTAGCTTAGAGTGCCCATAGGGGGCCAGTAAGTTAGAGTGTAGGAAAAAGAAAACAAATCACGTCCAACTAGATTTAAGCATTTTTTGTCTAGTACGTAAGTCTGCAATGAATTTGAAATAGAAATGTATTAAAAATGATGAAATGACTGTCCGTTCGATAAGAGTATTTGCATGTACGTTTGATCGTCCGTGTTCGTCGTCTGTTTCGTCCGTCTTTTGTGTATGCGTTTGTATGATTTTGTCTTACTGTTTTGTCGCCTGATTCTAAACTGTTGTTTTGTCGCATGATTTGTATGTCATTGTAGGGTAAGGTCAGATTGTTTGGCTTCTGATCCCACGAATATATGCTTGCTAAACATGTCGTTTCGAAAGGACGGTGTCATAAGTCACACGAGATGTTTTACAATAGACTTTTAGATAGAAGAGAAAGTTTGACGAGGGTGGCAGCTGTGCCGCAGAGATTATTCTTTTTTTTATTTTAGATTAAAGTTATACATTTTACATTAAGTACGCTATTGGTCAATTTACAGAGATTTGGATTTCCTGAACCTCAATACTGACAATTTACATGTTTATTGGGATGTTATATGCTTTAATATAAGGTTGACAAATATCTCCCTTCCGCTTTTTTGCTCTTGATTCAATGCTTCATAAAAAGTGTTACAATGATCGGAATAAGTTCAAATATGCGCCGGTTTGTTCGGTAATCTGTTTTCATTTAGACGGCAACTTCATAATACCACCAAATTCAAATTCCTTAATTGCGAAGAACACGGACAGCTACTTTTCACAAGCCTCTTTTGAGTTCAACGTCACACCACCCAGGGCGTTCGCCATGGACAGGAACAGGTGGTAATCACTTGGCGCTATGTCCGGGCTATATAGTAGATGCGATAAGACCTCCTATCCGAGCTCCCGTACCTTCTGACGAGTCATCAACGAAGTGTGTGGTCTGGCGTTGTTCTGGTGGAACACTACACCCTTCCTGTTGGCCAACACTGGACGCTTCTGGTCTATCGCCTGCTTCAAACCGTCCAGTTGTTCGCAGTAGTCGTTAGAATTAAGCGTCTGGCCAAATGGAAGCAGCTCATAGTTGATGGTTCCTTTCCAATCCCACCAACACACAGTAAAACTTTCCTGGCCGTCAATCCCGACTTGGCCACTGTTTGGGACGATTCACCGGCCTTCAACCACGACCGTTTGCGCTTGATATTGTCGTATGTGATCCATTTTTTGTCGCCAGTCACCATCCGCCTCAAAAATGGGTCGAGCTCGTTCCGTTTCAGCAGCATATCGCAGGCGTTGATTCAGTCCAGAAGGTTTTGTTGTGTCAAATCATGCGGCACCAAAACATCAAGCTTTTTTTTGCATCCAGCCTTCTGCAGATGTTTTGAAATGATTTGGTGACTATCTCCCATCTCCTGGGCGATGTCACGAGATTCCACATGTCGGTCTAACTCGATGATTACCATGATTCGATCGGTATTCGTCGTCAAGAGTCTTCCGCCGGCTGGCTTATCCATGGTGTCGTTTTCACCAGCTCTGAATCGTCGAAACCATTCCTCGGTGTCGTCCATGGTGTCGTTTTCACCAGCTCTGAATCGTCGAGACCATTCCTCGGTTCGAAATGATAGAGTACAATCCCCCAAAACACCATTAATCTCACGGAACGTTTCTCTAGCGAATTTGCCTTTGACGAAGGAGCACTTTAAAATAGCGCGAATTTCGGCGTTAATGAACTCCATGTGTACACGCCTGTAACTGTTGAACTCAATACCCAAACTAATCATGCATAGCGTCGTTTTGTAGGCTATATAAGTTTGATGAGGAGTCAGCTGGCGAAATACGAGTATCGTGCTTGCTGGAGAGACATGTTGATTGAGAACTAGGTTAACCCCGGAGTCTAGAGCCCTGCTAAGTAGAAATATTCGGGCGAGTGCGTATTAGCAAGACATGAACCAATCGCTTGTTCACCCTGTACATGTGACTTAACGCCTTTATTTCTTTGACATATCAGCTCAACGGCAGGATTAAAATTAAAAAAGCAGGATTTTCGTTTAATTTATGCGGAAAAAGTGACCGAAACTGGGTTCAACGAAAGGACTTCTGCTAACGAAGTCCTTGCTATTAAATGTTTTTGAAAATATTGAGCATTTTGCTTGGAAAATAAAAAATTAATTGTTGGCGTGACAGCCCATAGGGGGACCAGGGCCTAGCTTGCTCATCAACTTTTCTTGTATTGTGCGCGCTACTGTTCTCTCACGAGTGAAAGGGACCTACAGTTCTTATCTGACTCCGAACGGCAATGTTTGAGAAGCTTTCTTAGATAGTTATTACTCTTTGAGTGTAGTCAGCAGGCAAAGAGGTGGTGTCGTGAAAAATTCGAGGTGTTCAGCCGGGAATCGAATCTACCCCCTTCGGCGTATGAACGTCGCACTCTACCCACTACGCCACGGCGGCCACATTTTTTGTTTGGATATCTTGTGTTATTAAAATATAAGTTGAAGCGCCATAAAGAGTGGCTTACCGACCTAGCTTGATATAGTCCTAATCATAATCTTCAAAACAATTCCGCTCTCAAGACATTTGTTTCAAATTGAAAGTTAAGCCTTGGTTTCATTACAGAAACTCAGACCAGTAACAATTTCCGACTATAAAACACCCTAATGACGGGATGCAAGGACACTAGTGAGAAGAAATAGAGGCTATATCGAATAGGCAGCATGGTTTTTTGCGGGGTAGGTTTCAATTAACTAACTTATCTTTATTGTATTTTCCAATTGTATGTTTGCAAATTTAGAAAATTGCTCACTTTGTTTATAAACAAGCTCAAAGCCTTGTGAATTCACTTAGCACCGCTACAATGGTTTTTCGCGCAGTAAAGTTAACATCCAGCGTACCACAGGGTAGCCATTTGTGTGTTTTTCTATTTCTCTTATTATTAAACGACTTAGAGCAAATTATAATCATAATTTTAAGTGAGCACTTGATGAAAATGTTATTATTTCATATTTTGTAGGGAAGCCCTAAGACTTTAAAACAACCTTCATTCACGAAGGCATGAGATCCACCAATTTTTTAGCAACGTGTTCTACAATTTAGCTTTAGCACCGTTAGCTTTTATTTCAAATATTCTTTTTTTTTTGGCAAATATTGTGCACTTGCAAAACTATATTTTGATCACAGGGTGACAACAATAATCTTATAGAAGATTTCTATTTCGTAGGGTTGGTGCTTAATTCATTTTTTGATTAATTGTCATACATTTGCTGTATGTGCTCCGTGGAGACCTTTTTGAGAAATTTATTTTTTTGATAAAAGGCACAGGACTAACCATGATTCCAAGGAACCCATTCAAAATTAAAGTCTTTTTTCTTTTTGCTTCAACATTTTTGCAATATTTGTAATTTAAAGCAAGGGAGAGGCAAGTCCTTTGTTCAATTGCCTCGAATAGTGGGAGCCCTAGCACTTACAGCACAATTAGTTTTTGGACTGGCCGCGTTCTGCTACCTTCGACATCATTTCTTACTCCCTCTCCAACATTCTTTTCTGGCGACTATGATTATAGCGATCATCATCAAGTGGCTACAACTGAATCATTCCCGTCTTGGTAAGTTTCAAGAATTTCTTTCAATTGTTAAGTTGTTCTTGAGAAGCTTAAAGTGTGACAATTCAAATCACAACTTGGGCACAGTGAAGGTCTGTTGTGTTTTAAGTTGCAAAGAGCTGAATTGGTATCTTTGCTCTTATTTGTTCCCAGCACATGTCCTTTCCGACATGTGCTGGGAACAAACAACAACATTTTCACGTCGCAGAGGTTTCATTAAAACTGGCTTAGCCATTCCAGAGATAATCCCCAACAAACAGATGGGCTATTTCCCCGTTCCCTTCGTCCCTGTTTTAAGACATGTTGCAAAGTAACCACGCACTTCCAGAGAAGATTTCCGTTCGGTTCCTTCTTCATTTGCCGCTTATGTTTCATCTTGGACGGAAGAGTGCAGTTCTCGGACTTAAGAAAAACAACTTTCCATCATCTTTGCACGGAGAGATTATCTCCTGTGCATCCACAGTGCCTTTGAGGCCGTTGCTTGCACACACAAGGATTCCCGTTCTTTCAGACATTCAGCCTTGGAACAAAAATTCAGTATCTGGTGCAGCATCTGTGGTTTATGATTAAAAATTCCTTCTGTTGGGGCACTCAAACGAATCCATTGTTCGGTGATCGACTAGGGTTGTGTATCCCACAGAAAGCACGTTTGTGCCGCTCCCACTGGTTGCAGTGAAATATCAATTTCCATTAGAATGCGGACTTGTTCGTCTTCTTGTTCGAAGCAAATTTACATAAATGGATTCTCGTCAGGAAAGTTTCCGATAGCGGAGAGGATTTTTCTCTGCTGATTCTTTCTTGATGGAAAACCTTGTTTTAAACTGCGATAGCTTGAATTAATTTATTCTCCTTAAGGACGACATTCCCAGAGCAGTTAAACGTTCCCAGAAACCCCTTCATTTCGCTGATGGAGAGCGAACTTTTAAGACGAATGTAAAACTTGCTTCGCTTGAATGCAATTGAGAGCAGCTTACATTTCCATTTGCGACGCTTCATTGCAGTGGAGTGTCCGGTTAGCTGGCTGACAGTCTTTCATGCGTGGTATCAGTGACCCAATGCTGACGCAACCTAGCGGTTAATAACTCCACATGGCAGAGCTGTAATGCGGTGAGTACCGTGTGGGGGCCGTCAGTTGCGTTGTCATGTGATGGAGAAGTAGAGTATAGCGTTTCCGTAGTGACAGGGAAGAGCTGTGGGAAGCGGGGATGGAGGCGGGAGCTTAGTTGGTGGGGGTTTCACTTACCTCGTTGAAGATAAAGTACGTGAAGCACGCCGAGACCGGGTAGAGTGGCTTGTAGTGATTTCCAAATGTGTACATGTACGAGAATCCTGGCGCGGGAAATATCGCCGTCAGCATATCACAGACCGCCATGGCTGCAAAGAGACAAAGAAAGATGAGAAGCGTAAGTTGGACTGTTTCCATGGGCAAACCGTGTCGGTTTCGTATAGACTAATTGGAGGATATGTACTTGGTTGTGCATCATAATTAGTCGTTTTAGAGGGTTTTGAGTGCGTCAATGGAGAATGGTAAACCACAGAGTCAGAGGCAGAAGCAGAGGCAGAGGCAGAGGCAGAGGCAGAGGCAGAGGCAGAGGCAGAGGCAGAGGCAGAGGCAGAGGCAGAGGCAGAGGCAGAGGCAGAGGCAGAGGCAGAGGCAGAGGCAGAGGCAGAGGCAGAGGCAGAGGCAGAGGCAGAGGCAGAGGCAGAGGCAGAGGCAGAGGCAGAGGCAGAGGCAGAGGCAGAGGCAGAGGCAGAGGCAGAGGCAGAGGCAGAGGCAGAGGCAGAGGCAGAGGCAGAGGCAGAGGCAGAGGCAGAGGCAGAGGCAGAGGCAGAGGCAGAGGCAGAGGCAGAGGCAGAGGCAGAGGCAGAGGCAGAGGCAGAGGCAGAGGCAGAGGCAGAGGCAGAGGCAGAGGCAGAGGCAGAGGCAGAGGCAGAGGCAGAGGCAGAGGCAGAGGCAGAGGCAGAGGCAGAGGCAGAGGCAGAGGCAGAGGCAGAGGCAGAGGCAGAGGCAGAGGCAGAGGCAGAGGCAGAGGCAGAGGCAGAGGCAGAGGCAGAGGCAGAGGCAGAGGCAGAGGCAGAGGCAGAGGCAGAGGCAGAGGCAGAGGCAGAGGCAGAGGCAGAGGCAGAGGCAGAGGCAGAGGCAGAGGCAGAGGCAGAGGCAGAGGCAGAGGCAGAGGCAGAGGCAGAGGCAGAGGCAGAGGCAGAGCCAGAGGCAGAGGCAGAGGCAGAGCCAGAGGCAGAGCCAGAGGCAGAGCCAGAGGCAGAGGCAGAGGCAGAGGCAGAGGCAGAGGCAGAGGCAGAGGCAGAGGCAGAGGCAGAGGCAGAGGCAGAGGCAAAGGCAAAGGCAGAGGCAGAGGCAGAGGCAGAGGCAGAGGCAGAGGCAGAGGCAGAGGCAGAGGCAGAGGCAGAGGCAGAGGCAGAGGCAGAGGCAGAGGCAGAGGCAGAGGCAGAGGCAGAGGCAGAGGCAGAGGCAGAGGCAGAGGCAGAGGCAGAGGCAGAGGCAGAGGCAGAGGCAGAGGCAGAGGCAGAGGCAGAGGCAGAGGCAGAGGCAGAGGCAGAGGCAGAGGCAGAGGCAGAGGCAGAGGCAGAGGCAGAGGCAGAGGCAGAGGCAGAGGCAGAGGCAGAGGCAGAGGCAGAGGCAGAGGCAGAGGCAGAGGCAAAGGCAAAGGCAGAGGCAGAGGCAGAGGCAGAGGCAGAGGCAGAGGCAGAGGCAGAGGCAGAGGCAGAGGCAGAGGCAGAGGCAGAGGCAGAGGCAGAGGCAGAGGCAGAGGCAGAGGCAGAGGCAGAGGCAGAGGCAGAGGCAGAGGCAGAGGCAGAGGCAGAGGCAGAGGCAGAGGCAGAGGCAGAGGCAGAGGCAGAGGCAGAGGCAGAGGCAGAGGCAGAGGCAGAGGCAGAGGCAGAGGCAGAGGCAGAGGCAGAGGCAGAGGCAGAGGCAGAGGCAGAGGCAGAGGCAGAGGCAGAGGCAGAGGCAGAGGCAGAGGCAGAGGCAGAGGCAGAGGCAGAGGCAGAGGCAGAGGCAGAGGCAGAGGCAGAGGCAGAGGCAGAGGCAGAGGCAGAGGCAAAGGCAGAGGCAGAGGCAGAGGCAGAGGCAGAGGCAGAGGGAGTGGCAGAGGCAGAGGCAGAGACAGAGGCAGAGGGAGAGGCAGAGCAAACAAAATTCCAAGCCAACATCCACATGCCCTAAACTAATTTCTTCCCCGAGGAAATGCAAGGACACACAGTCAGCTTTTCCCCCGTTCAACATCAATCTTTTTTAAGAGTTCGGCAGAAGCACAAAAATTGATACCTAAGCGAGGTCATGACTGCGCTGGAACTACACGGCGCCCAGTCGAAGTGCAATACGTTGCTGCCATTCGCCCTAATGGCCATTGCTAACGTGACATGTGCAATGCAGAAGAGTTACAGCACTGACGATGGGAAGGATTCTCTTTTTTGAATCCCCAAAGGAAAACGTATAACGGCCCACTCAACAGGAAGAGAAACTTTCAGACGCAAAGCTATAAATCCTACCCTCGTGTGTCTTGTATGCCAGCTTGGGGATAATGCAGTTACCGACGCATTTGCTCGCAGGACCCACTCGCAGGTGCAATTGAAAGTGATGGAGAGCCATTCATTGAGTTCACTGAAACGGCGAAATGCAGGTTAGTTGGGACGACAGGAGTTTGATCATGAAAGCTGCCACATCCTCTTCTTCCTTTTTTTGGCGTGCCATGCATTGAGATGAAGGAGTGGAAGGACATGTGTGCAGCGTCAGTGGTGAATGTGGAAACATGAGAGATAAATGTTCTCAGCCAAACGATTACGGTCGTCAGCATATATTTTAGTCAAATAAGGGATTCTCTGATGTACGATGGTATACGCAGTGCAGCAGCAGTTGTTGCTTGGGATAGCAGAGGTGAGTGAATAGTTTTCGCGTGCACTGTGTGTGTGTTTGGACTGCGGAGCGTAGAAAAGTTAAGGAGCATTGCATACTTGCAGTCGAGGAAGGTAGAAATATGACGGGTTTTATGGACGTACGGGAGTTTAATTATCTTTGGCCTGCCCTGTGACACAGAAAGTTGGCTGTTGGTTAAAGTGGAGGGTAAGACTTTTGGCTATTCCAAAGGAAAGTTCTGCTTCTTATGTTCGGCTCTGTTTGAAGTGGATGGCATTTGATGAACGTGATATGTTCCACCTCGGTATACTTTGAGGAAGATTACAGAGGTTCATGTCCCAGATGATGTACAAAAGTAAAAAGAAGAATCTCGGCTAACTTGGGAAAATTGTAGGCAGTTGGCGCACAACTATGGTGGCTAAAGAGGTTTGAGTTGGACGAAAAGGTATTCAGAAAGTCTTATAAATGGCGAAGCAATTGGAGGAATAAATTTTGGAGAGCTATACCTTAAGAGATGGAGAAAAGGAAATTTTTAATCCCTATCAAGAAATATACAATGACTTACAAAATAAGAACAAACAAACTTCAATCGAAGAAGTGGAATGAAGACGAATAGTCGATTAAGTTCTGATTCCGAATTAGAATGAACAAAACGTTCGATACAAACCATACTGAGCGAGGAGAAGTTGAAAATTATGGTTCGATTTTGCTTTAATGTGTTTATTTTGTTTATTTCACTTTGAGTATATTACGTAGATCCGAAATTTTATTATATTTTGCTTTTTTTTTAAGTTAAAGAAGTCTAATCGAGTTTTATTGTTATCAAATTTTTAATAACAACATTTTTTAAGTTTAGACTTAACTCTTAGAGGTATCTGGGAAACTATTCCCCGCGTTAAAGTAGGATTTATATGTAGAAGAAAAAAGAAAGAGTCAATAAAAGAAGTCTTGCACCACATACTGTACCTCATGACATGAATTGTACTATCTCCTTCTGGTTCAGAAAATTGCAAGCCAGTTGATCAGTTGAATGACCAGAAGTTTCCAAGGTCAAAATGATTTAAAATTTTCCCCAACCACAAATAATAAAAATGATTGAAGGGTGTGACAGTCCACAGAGGGATCAGGGCTTGGCTTGCTCATCAACTACTCGGGTTGTGCGCGCTGTTGTTATCGCACGAGCAAACGGGATCTACAGTTTTTTACTGACATCTAACGGCGAGGTTTGAGAAGCTTTTTCGTAGACAGTTGTTACCAGTTGAGTGCCGTCAACGGGTCTAAAGAGATCGTGCAGCGAAAAATGTGAGGTGTTCAGCCGGAAATCGAAACTGGAGCTTCGGCGTGTGAGCATCGCACTCCACACATTACGCCAAGGCGGCTGGTATTAAAGGGTTTCCTTTACTGAATTCAAAAATTATTCATTCTAAACGGTGTTGATAAGATTTGATGAAGCCTTAAGGAGTTGCATCACTCTAGACTATTCTTTCAGCAACGAATTTAAGTCTTCAATTTTCATGCAAGTGTTACATTTTCCATGAAAGTTGATCTGTCTTAAACTCAAATAGGAACCTATTTCGTGGAATAATCCTTTATTAGATAAACCAAATCCAAGAACAAGTCTCAAAGCAAATGTAAAATTCATTATTCGGAATTGTATGCGGAGAACAATCGGTTTCCATTTCTCAGAAATTAACATGGGAAACAAGCCATCATGCTAAGATGGCGCTCATTCATTTGCCGTTCTTACTCATGTTTTCCAGTTAAACATTTGTCATATATTATGCTTCAAAGATCTTAAACACGTAAACTTCATTATTTCATTCATCACTTGATTTGCTCTAATCTTGAAGGAGCACAGTGTCCTTAAGTTGAGGAGTAGCGTAGAAGTACTCAAGCTTCAAGCACATTATAAAGCTGCATGTGGACGTCTTATGATTAGATGACCTTCGGTTTGCCACATATGTGTCAGAAGTGGTCGTTTCCATAAAAAAAACTTTTCCTGCTACAGACTGTGCTCCGCAAAGTGAGTTAGGATATAGTTATGTGTCTGTATCGACTTAATGTGAGACCAAATTTAGGATCCACTGAAGGACCCGATGAAGCACTTACTGTATGACTCACTGTGAGATCCACTGTAGGACCCACTGAGAGATCCACTCTAGGAACCTCTGCGAGACCAACTATAGGACCACTGTAGGGCACCCTGTAAGACCCACTGTAAGATCCACTGCGAGACCTACAGTTGGACCCACCGTAGGACCCAGTGTATGACCCACTGTAGGACTTACTGCGAGATCCACAGTAGGACCCACTGTAAGACCCACCGTATGACCCACTGTACGACCCACTGCCAGATCCACTGTAGGAACCTCTGCGAGACCAACTGTAGGACCACTGTAGGACACCCTGTTAGACCCACTGTAAGATCCACAGAGAGACCTACAGTAGGACCCACTGTAAGACGCGCTGTATGACCCACAGCCAGATCCATTGTAGGAACCACTGCGGGACCAACTGTAGGACCACTGTAGGACACCCTGTAGGACCCACTGTAAGACCCACAGCGAGACCTACAGTAGGACCCACTGTAAGACGCGCTGTATGACCCACTGTACGACCCACTGCCAGATCCACTGTAGGAACCACTGCGGGACCAACTGTAGGACCACTGTAGGACACCCTGTAAGACCCACTGTAAGATCCACAGCGAGACCTACAGTAGGACCCACTGTAAGACGCGCTGTATGACTCACTGTAGGACCCACTGCGAGATCCACAGTAGGACCCACTGTAAGACCCACCGTATGACCCACAGAAGGACCCACTGCGAGATCCACTGTAGGACCACTGTAGGACATCCTGTAGGACCCACTGCCAGATCCACTGTAGGAACCACTGCGGGAACCACAGTAGGACCCACTGTAGGAACCACTGCAAGATCCACTGTACTACCCACTGTACAAACTATTGTAAGACCCATTGAAATCATTTTATGCGAGGACACCAATAATCCAGCTGCGTTGCTCCTACAAAACCGAATGGCCATGAGCAATATTGGCGAGAACAGGTGGAAGAGGCAAAGTATTTACAAATGTATCGATAACCAAGTTGCGCTTCAGACCGTAGTCAACCCTCTAACCACTTTCATGACCCTCAATTTGATCGGAAGACTTAATTCGAAAGGACTTGTCTGGGTCCGGGACACCACGAGATCACGGGCAAGAATCAAGATACGACTCATAGAGCCCGAATCCAGCTTTGTGCTGTCCTCGTCGAAGCATGCAAGACAGAAAGCCATAGTTTGAGTCTCCCCAAAGTGGAAGAGAATTAATGCGCCATTTCGTGTCACATTTTGTCACTTCCCCTTGCAGCAGAAATTACAGCACCACACTGACAAGAGAAAGGTAAGCAAATTCCTTGGCTAGGAAGGGCCAACAGAAAAAGGAAAAAAAAATGAAACAGACAGACAGCCATAAACTCACCCATTAGAACGAAGTTTGTCGGCGTCGCCATACTGCGTTTGCTCAGCACCAGCACCACCAGGGAGTTGGCCGTAACTGTGATAATCACGAGGAATGGCATGCAATATCCATAGAGCGGCACACTGTACGTTAGCTGCGTATCACAGGAGACATTCCAATAAGACACGTTATTGTATTCACGCATACACTCCTCGGGCGGCAGTTGCATAAGTGAACTGTTACCGCTGGCGTCCGCCATCGAATTGTATAGCAGTGAGTCGTTTCCCGAGCCATCAAAGAGTTCCGAATCACCGGTAATAACCATGATGGGTATCATTGAAATCACTTTGTCTAGCTCTAGATAGATGCGTTTGGCATGCGAGGGGGTGTTGTGTGCGTCTGCGTGTGGGCGTTTGCTTTAGTTGATGTTCCTTTAGTTTGTCAACATCGCCGCCTTTGGTTTGTTTCGTTTTATATGCTCTTGTTCGTCTGTAATCCTGCGCTTATGAGCAATCTGTGTGTGTGGGGGGGATAGCCAAGTTATTGGTGCGTTACTCGGCGTGCCAGCACAGCCGCTGTATTGGCATTAACCGTAATGTCAAGGATATTCCTTGGAGACGAGTGTTCTTTTTGCATGAAGCGTCTAATTGTGTTCATCACTGTGTGGCATCGAAGCCCTCGGCTTGTCATTGTTCGTTCCGATTTATGGATGGAGACAATGTGTGGCTGCAGGATATAAGCGTTTTTTTCCTTTATCGTCCGCCTGAAAAGAACAAAGAGAAAAGGATGAGTTGGCGAATGGAGATATTTGACTTGAGAATGATTGGAAATGCAAAGTAACGAAAACGACGTAAAAGATACATTCAAGGGGGAACCTTGGAGCCAAGAAGTGCGACCTAATTTGCAACGGTTGAGTTGATGAGTTCTTTAAGACGTCGTGTCTTTGGGCGTTAAGAGAGGACATGTAGTTCGATGTGATTCTGAAGACTCAAGAGGAGATCTAGTTTCATATTTGGAAGCGCTGTGTGAATTGTGGACTGTCCTCTTTTTTTTTTTGTCGTTGAAACTTAAATGAAACAGACGAAGGTTGTTGCGAAATGACACACGAGGCAAATCGATGGCATTCGGAGATGTGTAAAAAAATTCTGAGCAGGTTTCTGGATAACCTAGTCTACCTTGAACCTATATCTGGATTAAAAAAATAGCGGTGGCAATACCGAATCTTTGAAAGGCTGATTTAATATTTGCTTATAATGCCTTCGCTTCGTATGACAGCCTAACTTCTGGGTTTTCAAGTGTTTTCAAGTGGTGTCAATCCTCTTCAGTCGAATTTTCTTACTATTGAGTTAGCTCCACAAACAGATCTTTTGGCATTCGCCCAAAGGCTTTCATTTGGGTTGAGGTCAGGAGATTGAGCAGGCCTACTCAAGACCAGTTCGGTTCCGTTTAAATTAATTTGTTGCTTCCTTGCTCAGCTTTCATTGTGCTTTGAACTTTTTGCCCAATTCAAACGCATTTCAAACTTAGTGTAAAGAAACATGGTATGGTGTAGAATGTCGACGTGTTTGTTTATCCATTTTTCCTTCAATCCAAAAACTTGTGCCTACGCCGTAGTGAGATAAACATACCCAAACTATAGTACTTGACGGTCCATGTCTTAAAGTTTTTCTTGCGTGTCTAGGGTTGTGCTTAGGCTGTGGTAGGTGTCTAATATATTATATTTATGGGACCCAGATCAGTGGTCGATGTCTGACATATTTGCGGGACCCTGACAAGTGGTGGATGTCTGACATATTTGCGGGACCCTGACAAGTGGTGGGTGTCTGACATATTCACGGGGCGCAGATCAGCTACAACAAGGCAATTTTGCTCTCGTCTGTCTACAGAATGTTTTGCCAGTGTTCTATGGACCAGTCCTTGTGGTACTTATCAAGCTCAAGCCTCTTTGAGAGGTCTAGTATTTTCGACTATCGGAAATTTCTTTGACTGCGAGGATGTAAGAAATTTTCCATCAGTATTCTTCTTGTAGTTTACTTACTAATTGCTAAAATCAAACCTTTTTTATCTGTCTAGCTGGAACATTCGCATTTCCCATGGAATGTAGAATAATGCGTTTCACTATTTTTAAGGAGAGAACCTCTTTTCGATATTGACTTCATATTGTTTGACATTTCAACGCTCAGCTGGGCAGGGAGGGCATCTTTACTTGAGTCATCGGTAAACACAGAATGCACGACAATACATCCGGAAACTTACTCAGGCTGCTACACTTAGCCTCGGGGCGGAGCCTCTCTGTAGCAAGCATGCGGTCCTCGGACCTGGCTGATCTCCTGATCAATCAGCCGTCAATCAGATTGATCACGTTGCGATCGACGTCAGACACTCCTCCAGCATTCTCGATGTCCGAACCTTCTGAGGTGCAAACATCGACTCGGATTATCACTTTGTTGTAGCCAAGGATATCGAGAGAGCAACGGAGTCGATACAGACCGAAACGATTTGACGTCGGCAAGCTACAATCGCACGGATTGCTAGGAACTTCGGACCGAGTCTCCCTAAAACTTGCTCAGAGTTCGACGCTGCCTGCACTTAACATAGAAGAAGACTAGAAACGCTGTCAAGAAGCCATTACTGATGTGCTGGGTTTCACGTCACTACCCAGAAGGAATCCATGGTTTGACTACGAGCGCAGGCAAGCGCATGCAGCCAAACAAGACGCCTATAAGGCAATGCTGCATCGAACAACGAGGGCTGTTTGTGAACTCTTCGAACAGAGAAGAAGGGAAGAGCACCGGCTACTCAGAAGGAAAAACAAGGAGCGCGCGCTCTAGGCAATGGAAAGGTGTTATGGCAGGAATGAAGTCCGAAAGTTTCACCAGAGGTAAAACAGCTATCCGTGGTCGTGGGCGTAGTGGGTAGAGTGTGACGCTCACATGCCGAAGGGTCTAGGTTTGACTCCCACCTCAACACCAATTTTTCGAATTTTACACGGCACCACCTTTTTCGAGCTGCTGACAACACTTAAAGAGTAAAAACTGTCTAAGAAAGCTACTCAAATTTTGCCGTTCAGAGTCGGCAAAAAACTGTAGGTCCCAAGCTGGGCCCTTCTCCCCCTTTGGACTGGAGCCCCAACAGTTATTATAATTTTCACGACTTTGAGTTTAAAGTTCTAGACAAACAACAGGTCAGCCTAAGATTCGAAGCTACCACTCAAACGCATCAGCCATTGAAAATTCCTACCAATCACAAAATGTACAAATCCCATTCAAAATTATGGCAGGAATCTCCCTGATCCAAGCTTCTATTCGGAAAAATGTTCACCATCACTCTTTGATAAATTTTCCGCATCTTCGCCGCAAATTCTCCCAATCACCTCTCATCAGTATCATCCCCAAGGCAATCATCCAGCATGGTGTTCACATCAATGCCCTCATCGACAAACTATCAATTCCGGAAAGAGAACAGACAAGTGCACTGTATGTGGGCGTTACCATTGAAAGACAGGTACCCATTCGGAGAGACCATGTTTCTGCCGCCTCCGTCTGACAGTCTATTATTTGCTGCAAGGAACAAGGAATACGTGGAGACTACGAGCTTAATGGAACATCATTACCAACCGAAGCAAATAACCACTCAACGAGAATATGACACGACAATCAGAAGTTCGCGGAGGAGCAGAACAAAGCCGAAGCAGATGCAAAATTACTGAACACAGTTGTGGAACAATTCCATTTGATTCTAAGAAAATGCGCCCCTCACCCAGATTTACCCCTCGTCATCCACCGCACATTATCGTTACTCGTACCCGTTTTACTTTGTAGTCAATGAAGCGTTTACAAGCGCGTGCAACTATTGCCAGTGATGAGGTCTGCAATGATCTATTAAAGGCAATACGAACGAGGAACAAGTCGGCAGACTTTGCAAGGTCCAATTAAAATCAGCCCGCAAAAAATGCACTGCGCTCATAATAATCATTGAATTTCACGCTTCACCTCATCGTATGTAAACTGATTTGATTCTTCTCACATGGAGAACAGTCACAACACACACTTCGCCGGTCGCAAACGAAAACCTCACTTCTGGGCTTGGGCGGCACAGAAACCAGTGAGTTTCCGGAGCCGACGGATGGTAAGCTTAATCATATTATCGAATCATATTGTCGAACTGTGCGCGCTGCCGTTCCACTTTTCATCACTATCGATTGCGGCGCGAGGGAAACGAGGGCCGCGTGGGCGCATTTCAATTAATTAAATATTTCGCTGCCAGAACCCTGATTAATTCAATTAGAACTGGCCGATTGGATGCTTTACGGGCCGGAACAGTGCCCTGGACACGACACGAGTGGAATGATTGCGTAAAATCTGCACTCGAGGTGGTAGTCGCCGGGAACGCGGCGCGGCAGGGGGATAAAAAAAGATCATATATCTGAGTGGTGGGTATTTCGTTTGAAATGCATTCGACAGTGCGGAATTCCTGTTTTATGAATTTTCAGGCAAAAACGTAAATCGACTGTAATGCTAAATTATCTCGGGAACTGCACTGCAAAAATTTCTTTATAATTTCAAAGGAGAACCCTCAACTCAGGGTGGTTCCCCTTGGCGCAGCACAATGGAGGTGATATCTTGGAACAGATAACAGTTCTCAGAACTCGTTCAAACGTCCGGAGTACGTCCTGACGAGACGAACCCACACTCACAACCTGCAGTTGACTGCAAATCTCTTATCTCTGCACCATCAACATTCATCCCTGAATCACAGGAAATTCAACAATGTCGGGAAATGAAAATCCGAACCCCACTCCATGAGCAGAAAGTTGGAGAACTGTTGACACAGTCGTTCACTTCATATGTGATTGGAACTATGCTCTGAATAAAATGCCAACATTCGAGGTATGTCCTCTCCACTCGCAGAATAAGCAGCAAGTAAGCGATCAACATACAGAAATAACTGCAACGGGTTTTCCCTCAAGTACACCTCTTCATTCATTCAGTTATTTGAAATAACACTCAAAGCGGAATCGAGTTCTTGGAGTTCTTGAAGTCCTTCAGGATTGAATAAATTATATTTTTAATTTCAAATGCCAACGAAAGTATGTACCAATCGACTGATTGGAAGGTTGCAGTCCTTCAGGTTTGCATGTTTATAGAAGGAAAAAAAAAAAAAGGAAATCAGCATTTCTACCATTCAAGGACGCAGAATGCACATCATCATCATATTTGAGAAAACTGAACGATTGACAGGAAGGGGCGGGTGGGTTTCAAACTCTCGTGAAACCCTTGCGGCTTGAATATCACTGTTTAATCGATTTTCAGAGCTTTTAGGGTGACAGATGATGGCTGGGGCTGACGGCTGTTTGTTTACCTTGATGAACAATTTTGGGAGCGGCTTGAAAATAAGTCTAAATGTCGGTTGCTCCCTTCACTTACCAATTTAAAGAATTGACACTTGAATGGGATGAGTTTGAAGCGTATGACGGGTGAGAGGGTTCAGCTGTCAAATGGCGACTGCACTGAAACGTGAGAACTTTCGAAACAATTACCAGGATGTGAAATACGGTGCATCGTAGAACGAGTAAGCGGAAGCTTTCAAAAATACAAAGTGAAACGCAATTTAAACATTTTTGGGGACAAGACAGAGGATTTTAGAGAGAGTGTAGAAGACAACAGCCGGAAGGCAAGTGAATAAAAAAGGCGTCTTTTAGATGTATAGAACAGAAACGTGGGAACCCCACTTTACCGGCGTCCATTTTGTTAGCTGACAAGGGCTGTAGTTTCAATTTGATTTGACATTTGAGCATGAATAGACTGACACATGTGTTCGATAATGGACAGGAATTCCGCCCTCACGACCCAATATTGAGAAAGAAATCAAACACAGTTCCTGCAAAATTAACAAATATTGAGTTCCTAGATCCTTACAAAATAAATTATATTGAATTAATAATTTTTGAAAGTGGCGCCCCCTATATGTCCCGGGGCTTACCGAGTCTTATTGAGTGTTACTTAAAGTAGCTGATCTTGTTGGGCTCATGCACCAGTAATAATATCAGTCAGAGGGACGAATGCTCGTTCGCCATCTCCACAAGAAATGAAACACCTTTAACTGCGCCAACTATTGTCGGATCGGCCTCCTCAACATCGCCTTCAAGGTCCTCTCTGCTGTTTTGTGTGAGCGCCTTTGTCAATGACTTGACAGGTATTCCTGCCAGTGTGGTTTTAGGAAAGGGAAGTCCACAATAGACTAGATCTTGACTTTATGACAGATCCTGAAAAAGACTCAAGAAGCCCAAATCTACACTCACCACCTATTCGTTGTCGATTAAGCCCCATATGACAGTGCGAATGGATAAGAGCGATACAGTGCCATGTCTAGTTTTGGCATTCTCACCAAACTCGTCAGATTGTGTAGGATGACAATCGGAGACTCTCGCTGCTCCGTCGATGTCGGTATCGAACTCACTGAGACCTTTAATGTCAAACAGGCGACCCACTGTCTTGTGACTGTTTTTACATCATTCCTGAGAGGATCGTGTGTAACTCACAAGTCAACCCAAGAGGCATGATCTTCCAAAAGTCAATTCAATTGGTAGCTTGCGCTTGCCGTGATTAGACGAACACAGCAAACCGCCAATGAAGTGCCATGCCTAGTTTTTGGCATTTTTACCAAACTCGTCAGATTGTGAGGACGATATAGAACTCTCGCTGCTCTGTCTAGGTTGGTAACGAACTCACCGAGGCCTGCAATGGCAAAAAAGGATTTCGACAAGGCGACGCATGTGACTTCATTCTTGAGAAGATCGTGCATAACTCACAAGTCAACACCAGAAGCACTATCTTCCAAAAGGCAGTTCAATTTATAGCTTATGCTCATGACATTGACGTGATTGGACGAACACAGCGAGTCGTCAATGAGGCGTTTGCTGGCTTTGAATAGGAAGCGGCTGAAATGGGTCTGGTGGTTAATGAGGGCAAAACGAAGTTCATGCTGTCATCAAAAAAGGGACACAAAACATCGACCTTTCGGAAAGAGCGTCAAACTAAGCAGCAGAAACTTTGAAGCAGTCAAGAACTTTGTTCATGTCGGCTCTCTGGTTAATAGGAACAACAACACCAATACCGAAATCCAACCCGGAATGGTAATCGCTTTTTCATTGTGCTCAAGTGACAATTGAGAAATAGACTAGGCCGGCCTTGCATAGCAACTTGTTAATCCCAGTCCTATTATGCGGCGCAGAAATTTTGAAGTTGCTAAAAGTGGATAAGGGACCGCTTAGTTTTTTCGAGTGCGATTTGTGGTCCTGGCATCAGGAAAGGAAGATTCAACGACGAACTCTATGGGCTGTACAGTGGTATGCGCCTGGTCAAGCGTCTTCGAGAACAACGCTAAAATAGCTAGGCCATGAAGAGCGTATGGACACCACTGCTCCGGCCCGAAAAGTTTTCGAATCTGAGACATTGGCACAACGCAACACAGGACGACCTAGACTAAGGTGGCGCACACAAGTGGAGACGGACCTCAACTATTTTAGAGTGCGCTATTAGAGACAGCTAGCAAGAGAATGGGTTGACTGGAAAAGCATGTTGGTTGAGCCCCAGGTCCCCTTTGGACTGTAGCGCCACACAAAGAAGAAAACTTACGCTTGAGCAACCCTTCAAAGTGTGTAATTTTACTTGAAAAAGCATGGTCCTGTCGGAAATTATTTTCTTATACATTTATTGAAATAACTTACAAATAATAAATAAAGCTACACGAAAGTTGCCTTTTATATTTCGGGATTGGGAAACCCTAGTGTTGCAATCTGGCAACTGCCAGCAGTATCGTAACGTTTGACATTTTGGAGGTTATACGTACTCAGAACGTTTAGACAAACGAGCGCTATTTGTGTTGTACAGTAACTTAAAAGATTCATCTCGCCCAAAAAATGGAATTAAATCGTGAAAATTTTCGTGCGATTATTTTTTACAATTTTCGATGTGGATTAACTCAACAACAGTGCATCAACAACTCAGCAACAGTGAACTTAATTCAGTTTTTGGCGATAAAGCTCCATCAAGGACCAGTGTTTATCGATGGTTTGGTGAATTCAACAGAGGTCGTAGTTCACTCCAAGACGAATTTCTTGAAGGTCGTCCAGAATCAGTTGTTGTTCCGGAAACAATTGATGCTGTGCGCCAACTGATATTGCAAGTTCGTCATGCGACCTATCGTGAGATTGAGACAACCTTAGGCATTAGTGGAACTAGCATACATTCAATATTGCATGAACATTTGACCGTCAAAGAAATTTGTTTTCAGTGGATCCCACACAATTTGTCAATCGCTGAGAAAAAGGCTCGTGTCGATTGGTCGAAAGAAATGCTCCAAACATACGATCGCCGTGCTTAGAAATACGTCTATGACATCGTGACAGATGTTGAATCGTTGATTTATGCGTATGAGCCCGAAAGTAAACAGCAGCCGACTGTATGGGTGTTTCAAATTGAGCCAAATCCAACAAAAGATGCTTGCGCACGAAGCACTTCTAAGCAAATGGTCGCCAGATTTTTCGGAATAACTGGACATGTCGCAACCGTACCACTAGAACAACGCGCAGCAGTCAATTTTGAATGGTACACAACCATTTGTTTGCCAGTTGTCTCTCAAGAAATCAGGAAAACCAACCGCCGAACACGGATCACTCTTTACCACGACAATGCGAGCTCTCACACATCGGTTCAAATAACTGCCTTTTTGAGCACTCAAAACATGGATTTGATGAGTCATCCGCCGTATAGTCCCGACTTGGCTCCGAATGACTTCTTTTTATTCACGCGCCTTAAAAACTAAAATGAGAGGTCAACGTTTTTCGACACCTGAAGAAGCGGTTGATGCGTTCAGAATGCATGTGTTGGAAATACCTTAATCAGAGTGGCAAAAGTGCTTCGACAATTGGTTCAAATGCATGCAAAAGGGTATAGATCTTAATGGGGAATATTTTGAAAAACAATAAAACTAGTTTCGATGCATATTTGTTTTCAATATGCAAGCTCGAAATATGAAAGGCAACCTTCGTACAACTGACCTTAAATATATCAGAAGGCAATGTGTGCACTATTTTACATGAACATCTGTCCATGAGAAAGCTGTTTTTGAAATGGACAACAACGTATCGATGATTCTGAAAGCTGTGTGGAGCTGTTTCGCAAGAATAATCAGGACATTTTGCATCGATTTGTCACAGTGGATGAAGCACGAATTCATCACTGCACTCCAGAGTCAAATCGGCAGTCAGCGGAGTGGACACCAGAAAATGAAGCACACCTAAAGCGTACAAACGAACAAAGGTTGGCTGGGAAGGTTATGGCATCCGTGTGCATGGAATTTTTTTCATCGACTATCCTGAGGAACGCAAAAGAATCAACAGTGAGTACTACATGGCATTATTGGTGTATTTAAAAACGCTCCCATATGAAGAAGAAATAATTTCTCTTTTGAAAAACAATAAAGCTATTTTCGATGATTAATGTTTGTTCTCTAATCCCGAAATATAAAAGGTAACCCTCGTACTGGCTGTACATCAGCTACTGTCTTAGACAAAAACACTTTGATTGGAAGGAAGAAGCCGAAGCGTGTAGAAGACTATAATAAATCTACTTCGGTGCTGCTTACTACTACTATTTCCAATTAATTTTAGCAAAGGATGGGGATTTGGGGCTTCAAGAAAACTGATTTAACTGCCGATAAAAAAGATCGTCTAGGCCTTTACAAAAACTTTACAGATGAGGAACCGGAGATCCAGTGCCAAGGGCACTGTGCCTGGACTAAGGTACAAGACATACAAATGGAAACGGACGTCAATCAACTTGGAGTGCGCATCTGGAGGCAGCTGGCGAGAGATCATGCTGACTGGAGAGGCATGTTGGTTGAGAACCAGGTCCACTTCGGACTGGGGAACCCAAACTGAGAGATGTAGAAAGTCGATTTCAACTCGGAACTAGATCTTGAAAGACATTAAATAAAGGCGTTTTTGCACCGAATCCTGACTGAAGATAACAGTGGATATAATTCCATTTTCGACAGCCAATCGATCGAATGTGTGCTTTTCTATATTTTTTTTTAATAAAAAATTGTTCGACCACAATTTCTACTGATCTTGTTTTTTTTCATCCCAAACTGTGTACACGTATACGGAGTCTTAAATGCATATCCTTAAGTGTTTCTGAAAACTACAGGCTTTCATAAGAGCAACCATTATATTGCTTACTACATTCTCGTACATTTTATGTTTTTTTTTTTTGCCAATCCTGTCACACTTCAAGAAGCAGTGTCGTGTGGCAATTAGATGTGCAGACAGAGGAATTCTTTTCCCGAACGACTTGGTTCATTAAAATATTTTTTGACTGCATTTGTCGTTGTTTGTTGCATGATGCCCCTATTTTCAACAGAATTGGAAGCTATAGCCCTCCTGTGTCAATTAAAAATCTTTCGGTTAAGTTTTCTGTTCGAGAGAAAGCATTCACATCAAAGGCGGCATATCCTGTGAGTGTTTCTGGAGTGATGCAATTGGTCTGCGATACTTGATGCTGGCTGGTGTTGGGCTTCCTGTATGAACTAGGCCAGATCAAGTGCAGATCGGAAATCGAGAATTCCTGCGGCACTTCCTAGTTTAAGCGGTGTTTCAAATGTGCGCAACCTTCTCATGGCCACAAGGAGATGGTGCTACATGTCAACTTCGGAACAAACTAATTTTCGGACGCCTCAAACACTTAATAAGTGGCTCTCTGGGATGGAGAATGAAATAGAACTGAGTCCATGAAAAAAAGACCACGATTTTGTACACTTCAGCACTTAGACCCGATCTCTTTCTGCTTGAACAGAAAACAATTCTTTCATCTGCAGGAAGCTTATAAAGCAAGGCCTTTTGAGGAAATTTGTGTGCACTCTGTATTCCAGAAAACTAAGAAGTGCGCTTAGTAGAAACTCTGATGAGCTTCAAAAACACCTCCCATTCCCAGACATAACACACGCAAAAGTATTCATTACACCACCGGCTTGATATGAATACGCCTTAATTGTGGTATTTTCGGAGCTGTGTTCATAGAAAACAGCACAGCAAGTGCAAGTGCCACGTACTTGTGCCAATCCCCACTCTCTGCAGGACCAAGCATAGACAAGGTGCCTGGTTCCCAGAAACGTGGAAACAAATCTGTTTTTAATTAAAAGGTGTATCCTGTGGAGATGTGGTCCATCGTCCCTTTGTTACATTTGACAAAGGGCCGGAATGAAAACAGCACCGGCACAGACCAACCTCCTGGAGCGAACACAACTGAGACAACACAACAGAGCAGACCGCAGCCTACTGGGAGAAAGGAATCAGTGGTCGTTCGCCTAAGGGGGAAATTCTAGAACGAAGTTCCAAGAGATAAGAGAGTTTAATTGTTTTCCTTTTTTCCCGCTCCCTGGAGAGCCGAATTGATTTTTAAATTGTACAGTACTTCTCTGGCCAGCAAGATAGGATATTGATTCAGTTCTATCCACAACTTCTTTTCGATGGAGGATTGAATTGCGTGAGAGGAGGCAAAGGCAGACGGCGATTGAATGGAGCAAGGACCAGAGCAATTCCTTATTACACGACAACTTGTTGTGTGCCTAACAAAGAAGCTTCAATCATTCCATGATGACTTTCCAACAATTCTGAGCCTCTGTCACCTACCTGGACGATGTCGCGTGTTCGCCGAAACAAATATGTCAGTGACGCGTGAATTGAAAAGGAACAATGTTTCTTTCTCTCTCAACCCTCAATCTGCAGGCACACACAATTAACACTGAGAAGGCAAGAAAACAAAGCTGTGATCACATCGTTAATATGGCTCGTTATTGTCAGTAATCTGCTTGCTTTCAGGACCAATCGCCGAGGTTAACCTTCTCTCACAATTGTCGCTAATGAACTCATTCTGGATGGTGCGTGTGCGTGTCTATTTGCTGAACGGTTCGTGCGCGAACACCAAACACCGGCCATTGAACAGGATGAACGGGAGAAAGTGGCCAAAACGACGACCAAGACAACCCTATCCACGTAATTGGTCCATTATCATTCAATCGACAAATATGGGGCAGCCGGGAAGGGCTCTAGTGGGCATCATCACGCCGCAGAGATGGAGGATGGAGTTTGCGTTGAGGTTAGGACGTGCAAGTGGTTGCTGTTGGCTCCATTAGAAAGTGATTAGCATTGATTTTATGCGGAAGCATGCCTTTTTTCCGAAGGATATCTCTGTAATCGAAGGACTTGGATATTCGTTGGTAAAGTGGATGCTTCTTCTTGATGGTGAAATTGTTCTTTAAATTTGTACTTGAACGTCTCTTAAAGGCGGTCTTTAAAACGCATTACGTTTTCGAAACTCAATTTTTCAAAAGTCAGACTCTTCGAACCTAAATAAAGGTCTATAAAATGGGAAGTTAAAAAAATGCAAAAAGTGGATTCCTTGAAAATTGTTCTGGCTTTGTTCTTAAATATGGTTTCTCGAAACATCGTTTGAGGGATGTACATCTGGATGATGGGGATTTTCAGTTTAAAGGTGCGCATTTTCTAGGTCATTGGTATCGCCAAATTTAATGTTTTAAAGTTTTTAAAAATTCCAAATTGTTGATTTCAACATTTTAGATCCGCCGAGTCGAAACCTTCAACTTTCGGGATTTTGCTCTTTTTTCATTTTTTTGAGTTTGACAGCCAGTCACTATTGCCAATTGACCTAAGGAAACGAATGTCGGCGCAGTGTGGTACCGGATAGTAAAAGTTTCCACAACTGAGTGCGACACTGTTCGCTGATGTTTATCGCCAGGTTTTTTAAGGTTATTGCTTTTGGAGGTATAGAACTTTTAAATGGAATAAAATAAAGACATGTTTCTCAAACTAACATAAAACTTACTTCAATCAAAAGCATATTTTCTGGCACTTAATAAAGTTTTCTGCGTGTGATTGCCACGGCTGTTTTGGATGCAATCTTACTTGAAAATCTAATTTTGGATGATTTTTCGAAGGTTTGTGGCTGTGGGCGCCGTGGTGTGATGGGTAGAGTGCGACGCTCACACGCCGATTGTCCAGGTTCGATTCCTGGCTGAACACGTCAAACTTTTCACAGCAACACCTCTTTAAGTCTGCTGACAGTACTCAAAGAGTTACAACTGTCTAAGAAAAATTCTCAAACTTTGCCGTTCAGAGTGGGTTAAAAACTGCAGGTCCCTTCTATTCGTGAGAGAACAGTAGCGCGCACAACACGAGTAAGCAAACTTAGCCCTGTTCACCTGTGGACTGTAGGGACACCTAATTATTATTATTATTATTATTATTATTATTATTATAATATTCGAAACTATATGACTAATGTTATTTCACACGTGGTCATCCTCTTCAGCTTTATTGATATAGATTAACTAATTTACATATCCCTATAGGAAAAAATGTTCCGCGGGATTACGAGGGGCGTTCGATATATTTGGGTGAAGCCGTGTTTATATATATAAATTGACTTATTTATCAAGAAATACTATTATTTTAGTGCATTCATTTAAAATGAAGTGAGCGTCAAGATAAAAATGTCTCGATAGGGAACATTTGTTGTGAACGAGCCCTTATATTTTTTTTGTTTGTTTGCTATGACATCTGTGAAAAATATTTACTATACATCAAGTCATTGAACAGACAACATCATATTTTTTCAACGTGTCAAAAATGTCGAATTTTGTACAAGAAAGTGATGATTTGCGGAAAGCATTAATTTTTTTGTTTTCATTTGAAGAGAAGTGCTGCAGAGTCGCATCGAAAGCTTGTCGAGGCACATGGTGATCATGCTCTGCATGCAACATGCAAAAGATGATTTCAACGGTTCAGAAATAATGATTTTGATGTGAGAAATGAAGAACGTGGAAGACCACCAAAAACGTTTGAAGACACCGAATTGCAAACGATATTGGATGGAGATAACACTTTGAGTCAAAAGCAAATGGCAGCAGTGTCAAATGTTGCACAACAAACAATTTCTGACCGTTTAAAAGCTATGGGAAAGATCCAAAAGTGTGGGAAATGGTTGCCACATGAATTGAATGAAAGACAAATGGAAAACCGAAAAAACACTTGTGAAATTTCGCTTCAAAGACACGAAAGAAAATCGGTTTTGCATCGGATTGTTACTGGCGATGAAAAAAAGATTTATTTTAAGAATCCTAAACGGGAAAAATCATAGGTTAATCTGGGACAACCATCAACATCGACTGCAAAACCAGATCGATTCGGCAAGAAGACAATGTTGTGTGTTTGGTGGGACCAGAAAGGTGTGCTGTACCACGAGCTCCTCAAAACCTGGTGAAATCATTAGTATTGATCGCTACCGACAACAAGTGATCAATTTGAAACATGCATTGATCGAGAAACGACCAGAATGGGACAGAAGACACGGTAAAGTAATTCTGCTCCATGGCACCTGCAAACAAAGTATAACCGGTTCAGGATACAATCAAAATACTTGGCCTTGAGCAGGTACACCAACCATTTGTTTTCATCGATGGGACACGCATTGGCTGAGCAGCACTTCGATTCCTACGAGGAGGTCGAAAATTGGGTGTCCGATTGGTTTGCTTTAAAAGACGAACAATTTTATTGGCGTGGTATTCACAAATTACCAGAAAGGTGGTTAAAATGTGTAGAAAACAATGGAAAATACTTTGAATAAAATGATTTTACTTTCCCATTGATAATTAGTGTTTTATTTTTAGTAAAACAATTAATTCATTCAAATTTCATACTGGTATGCCTGGTAAGTGTGATTTATAATTTACTTTTTATCTCTAGTTAAACAGAATCATAATGGCAACTGAGACGAGCATGGGGAAAATTGAGCGCAGCGCTGTAATTAAATTTCTCACTAAGCAAGAAAATGGTCAAAAACCTATTTAAGAAGAGATGGTGGCTGTGTACCAGGGTTCCGCACCTTCATTATTATAATAATTGTTGGCGCTACAGCCCAAAGAGGGACCAGGGCCTAGCTTGCTTATCAACTGCTCGTGTTGTGCACGCTTCTGTTCTTCCACGAGTAGAAGGGACCCACAGTTTTTTGCCCACTCCGAACTGCGAAATTTGAGAAGCTTTCATAGACAGTTATTACTCTTTGAGTGTTGTCAAAAAATTCGAAAAATTGGTGTTGGGCTGGCAATCGAACCTACACTCTTCGGCGTGTGAGCGTCGCAATCTACCCACTACGCCACGGCGGCCATACCTTCATTATTAACTGTGCAAAAGTGGTCAAGTGAGTTCAAAAGAGGCAGAGAGAGCATCGAAGGCGACCACGCTCCGGCGCCCCGGCTACTGCATGTACGGGAGAAAGCATCAAAGAAGTTGAAAAACTTGTTCTTAAGGATGCCCGAATAAAGGTGAAAATGATGGCAGAGACTGCCAAGCTTTCAACTGGTACCATTCATACCATTCTTCATGACCATCTTAACCTTTCAAAAATCTGGTCAAGTTGGGTGCCACGAATGCTTACAGCGCCTCAGAAAAAGTGAGAATCGCTGCCGTAGAGATACTGTATATAGCTTTTGGGGATGTGTAGTGAGAACGCGGACGGTGCTATGGATCGAATTGTTAGTGGGAACGAAACATGAATTCACCACTATGGCCCTGAAAGCAAACAAGAGGGCATGCAGGAGCAGACCCCCCGAAGAAGTTCAAAGTCACTCCGTCTGCCGGAGAACTCATGGCCACAGTTTTATGAGCATCTTGCTCATTGAGTACAAAAAAAAAAAAAAGTGGAACTATCAACGCCACATCCTACGCTTTCACTTTGCAGAATTTGCGGGAGTAAATTAAAAAGAAAAGACGGGGTAAACTCGCAGCGGGTGTGTGGCTTCTTCATGACAACGCTCCTCTTCACACGGTTCTCGTTTCCAAGGGTGTTGCTCGAGATTGTGGTTTCGAAGAAATCTTACACCCACCCTTTAGTCCAGACCTTGTCCCTAGTGGTTGTTTACAGTTTCCTAATTTGAAAAAATATCTTCGTGAAAAAAAGATTTTCGGATGATGAAAAACTCAAGTCGGCAATAAATGGGTATTTTGAAAATTTAGTTTTTTTTTTGGGTTTAAAACAGCTTATCTCAAGATGTAACAAATGCATTGATGTTACTGAAGACTATGTTGAAAAATAAAAACAATTTAAATTGAATTCGCATTTTCTTCATATCGATAGCGAGAATACGAATATTTTGAACGCCCCTCGCACTTCTTCTCCTTTGTGTCTCGATACAGTACGAGACAAACTGAAGTTTTAACGAACATGACTATCCAGCTAGCTCTACTTGGTCTAGCCATCTTCAGCATTGTATCCGAAGGCGCTTGACCAAACCCATGTCATCGTACAGCCGATAAAGGCCGTCGTTGAACCTTCTCTTTTATATCCCATCAACGCTTGCAGGGTTAACAATAACACATAGAACTTTTCTCTCTTGACGACTAAGGGCAATTTCATCCGCATTTTTAACGTCCAAGCTTCTGCGACGTAGGGCAAAATTCGGATGATTAAGCTGTCATGCAAGACCAACTTTTCATTTGAGAGATGGCTTTACAAGTCAATTGAGCCTAAAGACGCAGCGACTGATGAATGCGTCATGGGAGGGTGTTTTTTCTTTACTTTTCTTATACCAAAAAAGAAACCCTTTTCGAGAAACCTCTTTCATGTCAAGGTAGTTGCAAGGCAAACGCATTTTATAATGCTTTCCTCTACCTGAACTAAGCAGTTGAACAATTTCAGAAGTTATATATATTATAGGATAGTGTCTCACAGACTAACAAATGCCCTCACGTCTTGTTTGAATCAGATGTCAACAACAATGATGTTAATTTTTTGGAATAGAAGAAAATGCCTTTTTTGACACTAGGCCACTTCTTTTTGCTGACAACTTGGTAAGGTTCCAAGTTTCAGAATCAACATTACGCATGAAGAGTAAATTTCTCATTGAACAGAACTCGAGCGTTAATCACGTGCAAAATTAACTTGGAACTGAATTGCACCTCAGAGTGGTTCTAGACAAAACTACTCTAAGCGTGGAACTAAACCGTACTTTCTTCATGTACAGCCGCGTACGATGGGTGGATTGGGAACTTGATTTCTTGAAGCAATTCAAAGTCGATCGACGGCATTTCAGCTGTTTGTTTAAAGTTTGACAGAGAGTTCAAAGAAAATCCATGGGCAATCCAGGGAGGAAATCGTAACTGGAGCTTTTAAATCCAGAATCCTACAAAAGGCAGCTTCTTTAGTCTCACTGCTGTGCTTGTACTGCTGCCTTCGCTTAGTTTCTGGGTCACTTGCTGTTGTGAGAGAATGAATATAAAGTTTCGTTTTGTTTACAAGATTCCCGAGATTTACATTCAATCGTGCCTGTGAGTCGACGTACTTAATAATAATTGTTGGCGCTACAGTCCACAGGGGGACCAGGGCCTAGCTTGCTCATCAACTACTCGTGTTGTGCGCGCTACTGTTCTCTCACGAGTAGAAGGGATCTACAGTTTTTTGCCGACTCCGAACGGCGAAATTTGAGAAGCTTTCTTAGACAGTTATTACTCTTTGAGTGTTGTCAGCAGCTCGAAAGAGGTGGTGCTGTGAAAAACTCGAAAAATTGGTGTTGAGCTGGGAGTCGAACCTAGACCCTTCGGCGTGTGAGCGTCGCACACTACCCACTACGCCACGGCGACCACTCGATAGAGGTGGTGCCGTGAAAAAATCGGAAAATTCGTGTTGAGCTGGGAGTCGAACCTAGACCCTTCGGCGTGTGAACGTCGCACACTACCCACTACGCCACGGCGACCACTCGATAGAGGTGGTGCCGTGAAAAAATCGGAAAATTCGTGTTGAGCTGGGAGTCGAACCTAGACCCTTCGGCGTGTGAACGTCGCACACTACCCATTACGCCACGGCGGCCACGTGACGTACTTACCGATCATAAAATGGCTGCTATTTACTGGATCAAATCGGTTTTCGCTCACACCGCGCCAGTGTCCCAAAACTACAAGCGGAAGCAGAACCTTGTACAAAACAAAGTCAATTTACTTTCTACCCACGGCACCCACACTTTATATAATCTGGACACGACAAATCCCTCAAAAGGTACTTCCTCTTACTCAACTTCCCAAACTGACGTCAATGCCCCTACTAAATGATGACAAACTGCTTTTGAAACGTTTTCAAAATCATTCCCGCGATTAACTACAGCCACAGTTGAGGTACAGCTGAGCGGAGAGCATTAAATAGACTCGCTTCAGGCGGCGGTCATCCATCTTACCCTCGCACCGGAAGAGAAGTTTCATTACACTCAAAACTCGCCACCACCGACGCGCGTCTGAGGCGAAGTAAATTTTCCACACGAACGAAGCTGTTTAAACGGTTTTCCGTCTGTATTCATGATTTTCGTTTGAGTTTCCACTGTTTGTTTTTGCAGTCCTTTGCTCTTGATGTTTTATTTTCGCTTTCATCGTGAGGAATTCCAGAAATAATTTCATTGACATTGCTGGGAGTGTACGCCAAGCGATGGTGATGGTGTCACAAAATTCGTCGGAAGTGAATGAACTTCGGCCACTGAACCCGGGATGTGGCAGATAATCGGCTTTCGGTGCTTTTGTTCACGCCGGCAGACACTTTGGAGCCACAAACTGGGAGTCGTGGAGGTATGATTTTCGTGGAACTGAATTAGCAATGGGGATGTTTACTCTTTTGGATTTTGAGCAGTTTTTTAACTGCATGAGTTCAGGATTTGGTTGTCATGTTGGACGAGGAAGTATGCCTCCATGTTGCCATCACTCACCGAGGGAGCTCTCATTCATGTAAAGATCAAATCTTTTGTCCAGTATGGCAACAGCTCGGAAGCCCATTGGTCTCAAGAAAAATGTTTCTCTGATTGAAGTTGTAACAAAAGCAGAAGACACCGACCCACCTGGGTTCGATAACTTTCCGACTCCGTGTATTGCGGGTGGCATCGAAATTGTTTCCGCATTACGTGCCTGTTCGTCTTGGGGAATGTTTTACGACTAAATGTTTCCCTCCCTTCAATTCTAGCGTGATTGTGAGATCCACCTGAGCCCTGTTCCTGCATCTACTCAGCGCATGCCGGGCACGAAGCGAATAAAACTCATAGACGGAGGACGATAAAGATGCTTTAGTAGGATTACCGTTGGACGTCAATAAGCCACGATCAATATCAGACCCCCCTCCGCCCCCTGAGGCCCCGTACACTTAGTTGACGAAGATGACTTATCGGCGTAATTGTATCCACACGGGGAGCAGACGTGTGTGCGTTCTAATGGCCAACTTCATCCAAATCGTGGCTAGCATTTCTCCCATTCAATGCCGCCGGCGTCACACACAACCAATCGCAGTGGTGACGAATCTCATATCCCGTGGACGTCCCCGGGAGCTGCTTGTTAATCAATCTCATTTCCGTCCCATAACCTCACTAATTGTATGCTCAAGCGACATAATCGTATGCCCGACTGGGGTCGGTCGGCAGCCACTTGTTGCGAGTCACCGAATCCTGGAGCCAAAAAGTAATCACGAATCAAATTAGCCAGGTCCCCAGTCGCCCCACATACGGCCGCTGGTCGTGTTGGCAGTCGATATTGGGTTAACCCTCCGCGCGCATAAATCATAATCATCCCCGCATTGATGCATGGCCTGGAGCGTGACTAGGCGGCCATTTGGATGTCGGGGGCTGGGTGGTGGGGCACAGTTTCATCATTCACACATCGGGTGGCGCTCGGGGAGCAGTTGGGGAGCGTGGAGGCATGTCCGCCGGAAAGTCACTGCTGCTCCGTGTGGTAATTAAATCGCAAATCAAGTCAATTTGCATCTTTGCGAAACCGGAGTGCTGGGGTGGGGACGCTTTGAAGTTCGAACATCGATTGATGTACTCAGCGAAGATTTATTGCCCTGAATTTTGTGAATTTTGGATGCGTTTCACGGAGATGATTTATGGGGCATGGCGGCGATGGCGGAAGCGAGCGAATGAGTATTTACTCGGGGCCACATGCAAATGAAGCAATCAATTCCGCTGCCGCGGCAGGGGTGTCGTCGATTCGATGAATCCCGCCGCGGATCGATTTTGTTTTATGTGAAGGGCATTAAAGGCCCCATTAGAGGGCGTCATAAAAAGGACTTCTTAGACGAGGGCTGAGAAAGGACTTCCTAGAGGAGGGCTGAGAAGGGACCTCTTAGACTAGGGCTGAGAAAGGGGGGGAGGAGGGCGAGGAACTTTGATTATTGCGAAATGGAACTATTATGACAAGCTACTCAGGACTGTATGAAGGGACTGTGACGGAGCTTTGATAAATTTGAGGATTTGTTTAATGTCGAGAGGGAGTTGTAAATAAGAGAGAGAAAGGAGTGGGGGGGGGGCTGTGTGTTTATAGGGGAGAGCTATACAGACATGTCTAGTTTTGGTGTTTATATCAAATTCGTCAGATTGTGTTAAATAGAGAACTCACGGTGCTCCGTCAAGATCGGTAAAGAACTTCACGAGACATTCAATGTCAAAAAAGGTTTCAGGCAAGGCAACGCACGTTCACGTTATTCTCGAGAATATTGTGCGTAACTCACACCATAGGCACGATCTTCTAAAAGTCAGTTTAAATGTTTGCTTACGAAGACAACATTCACATGATTGGGCGAACACACCGAACAGTAAATAAGGCGCTTCTGTCATTGAAGCAGAAGCTGCAAAATGGGTCTGGCGGTAAATGAGGGCAAACCTAAGTACATGCTGCTGTCAAGGAAGGACAGACAACATCTACGACTCGGACAGAGCGTCACATTAAGAAGCAGAAATTTCGAGGCGGTAAAGGACTCCGTGGCCGCCGTAGCGTAGTGAGTAGAGTACGACGCTACCATGCCGAAGGATCAAGGTTCGATTCCCGACTGAACACCTCGAATTTTTCACGGCACCACCTCTTTCGAGCTGCTGACAACACTCAAAGAGTAATAACTGTCTTAGAAGGCTTCCCAAATATCGCCGTTCGGAGTCGGCAAAAATCTGTAGATCCCTTCTACTCGCCAAAGAACAGTAGCGCGAACAACAGGAGTAGCTGATGAGCAAGCTAGGCCTTGGTCCCCCTGTGGACTGTCGTGACAACAATTTCGATTATTAATACGTAACTGCAAATTCTTGCGTCTTTTTTGACAAACTCCTTGGCTTCGGTTGAGTATTGGAATTAGAGGTGTTCAGTTTGGGAATCGAACCCGGGACCTTCGCAATTTTAGTCTCGCACTCTATCCACACCACCTATGCTTCCACATCTCTTCGAAATCTTTTCTTTTTTTCAAAAATACATTTACCTGGATGCTCATCGGAATGCTTCCTTGGACACTTGAGGCCTGTCCAATCGTTGTGGGCAGGGAACACACAACTTTTAACCTTGACCTTAACCTTGAAACTAGAGCACTTGTTTTCACAACAACTGCACCAGTTTCTGCTTTTAATGCACCCACTGGTTAATCAGATACACACCGACGATTCACAGGACCCCCTTAGCGTCAATTTAACAGTCGTCATTCTTCTTTGTCATTTGGAAAGAGGACGGCGCTGCGGAGAACAATGGCAAGGACCTCGGCTACATGCCACTGACACCCAAGTCTCTTGTAATGAGTTTCCGCCTGTGGGTGCCCGCTCCGGTGCTGTGACTAAACCTGACAAAGTTGCATTGTTGCAACCTCAAATCTGCTGTCTGCTCTGTGCGGTGATGTGCAACTTTGAAGGATTTTTCCTACCTCTAGAAGGAGCTAATTAATGCAATTGGAAGTGGATGAAGTTTTTGGTTTCGTTTTCCGTCTAATTAGATGCAAACATTTACTTAAAACCGACAACAACAGAGAGTACTTTAAAATTTCAATGAAACAGCAAACGCAGTTCGAGGCCATCAATGATTGATGGCGACATTCCTGTGCTCCTGCGTTCCACGTCATCGTTCTATTCAGATTCGCCCAGCGGGAACATTTAATCCTGTCAGCGTTCGATTCATCAGTCATTCAGCTCATCGAAATTAAACTTAAACCTGTCACCACAGATGTCAGTTGCGCCGCGTCCCAGAGCGAACTATAATTAAATGCAAAATCAATACGCACACATACAGCGTGTATGTACGTTCCGTACTGAGAACACAAAGCGATGTGCACAGACACGTCAGTAATGCTTAAGTCCTCCGTTCCGCTTGTGTGATCAATTCTTTATGCCAAACGCTCACATTCTTTGAGACTTCAGCCCCCACAAAGACTTCTGACGAAGAGATGAGCAGGAGACCAGAGAACGGGTTGTTTTCCTTTTCCTGTGTCCTTTGGAATGGGAAGGAGAAACACAAAGCGCTCAGTCTGCGGCATGGTGTGGTAATTAAGGCGCCAGTGAATGCACATCATTTTTGGGTGGATGGACTTGGAGCTACTTTTGAGCTTCCATTGTGCAGAAGATCTGGTCGTATGAAAGTGAACTAGAAACACATATTTCAGAAGAAGAACAAGGAAATGGTGCGATTTGAATTTTAAAGGTTTTTGGGAATATCCTCTTAAGTTTGGATATAGGTTGTCAAATATCTCCCTTTCGTCTTTTGTCTCCCATTTTGTCTTTTGAATTTTCCGGCTTTGTACAAAGCGCTACAGAGCTCTTATCTGGCAATACTGTACATCATTTGACATAACCTACAAAACGACGCTATGCATGATTAGTTTGAATATTGCGTTCAAAAGTTATAGACCTGTAAGCATGGAGTTCACTAACGCAGAAATTCTTGTTATTTTAAAGTTTTCCTTCGTTGAAGTCAAATCCGCTGGAGAAACGTTCCGTGAGATTAATGGTGTTTTGGGCGGATGGTACTCTATCACTTCGAAGGAATGGTTTCGACGATTCAGAGCCGGTGCAAATTACACGATGGGTAAGCCAGCCGGCGGCAGACTTTTGACGACGAATACCGATCGAATCATGGAAATCATCGAGTAAGACCGGCATGCGGCATCTCGTGACATCGCCCAGGAGATGGGAGTTAGTCACCAAACCATTTAAAAATATCTGCAGAAGGCTGGATACAAGACAGAGCTTGATGTTTGGGTGCCGCACGATTTGACGCAAAGAAAACCTTCTGGACCGTATCAACGTCTGTGATATGCTGCTCAAACGGACTTCATCTATTTTTGAAGCGGATGGTAACTGGCGACGAAAAATGGATCACATACGACAGTATCAATCGAAAATGATCGTGGTTCAAGTCCGGTGAATCGCCCCAAACAGTGGTCAAGCCGGGATTGACGGGCAGGAAGGTTTTGCTGTGTGTTTGGTGGAATTGGAAGGGAATTATCCACTATGAGCTGCTCTCATATGGCCAGACGCTTAATTCTACCATCTACTACGCACAACTGGATTGTTTGAAGCATGCGATCGACCAGAAGCGTCCAGAAAATGTCAGTCTGATGCATGTTTTTAGGATGGGTTTTGTATGGAGACGTTCTTCAAAGTTCAAAACTGTATGATCCGAAGCGTGAAAAGATATAGAAAGTCTCGGAATGAGTTCGAATCATCGGTTACTGAGACGGTTTTGCAAAAAATGTCTTATACCTCATAAATTGAAACCAGACTAAAACTTCAATGGTGCTTGTGGCGGATGTGGCTGGTGTTCGTGATCCGAGGGCAGTGATGTCAAACTCCTGCTTGCTAGCATCGCAGTGTTTACAAAAAAACCTGCGAGAGTATCAATCAAATGAACTCAATGGCTGGTATATGATAGCTTCTGAGAAGTGCGGACTCGAGAAATACAGGGAGAATACGGTATAAAGGACAAATTCAACGAGTATTTCTCACTATGATGGGTAAGTCAAATAAATGCCATTCAGTCAAACAACGAAAATAGGGCTCTCAAATTTTATAAGTTGAGATTGACCTCCGAAAATGTTAAAAATCACAAGGCTTGAGATTGTGATGAACTTCTTGGAACTGTCTACACATTTGGTTCAACCGAACAGAGTATTGTTGAAAAACCGGACTACTGGGTGGACACTTTTCTACATATGGACAAAATTTCGGACTTTGTTGGGACTCTTTAGATTTGGCAATGGAACAGCTCATATGCAGGCGTTACATAACGAAGAAAATGGGCAATTATCGGATATAAGCAAATCCTGTCCAATCAGGTAATCCGGGTGTCCTGGATTACGTTTCTGATAAAGAAACAACATGAGTAGTTGATGAGCAAGCTAGGCCCTGGCCCCCCTTTGGACTGTAGCGCCAACAATTATTATTATTATACATCAAGTCATTGAGCAGACAACATCATATTTTTTCATCATGTCAAAAATGTCGAATTTCGTACCAGAAAGTGATGATTTGCGGAAAGCATTAATTTTTTTGTTTCATTTGAAGAAAAGTGCTGCAGAGTCGCATCGAATGTCTGTCGAGACATATGGTGATCATGCTCTATCAGAAGCTACATGCAAAAGATGGTTTTAACGGTTGAGAAATAATGATTTTGATGTGAGAAATGAAGAACGTGGAAGACCACCAAAAACGTTTGAAGACGCCGAATTGCATACGATATTGGATGGAGATGACTCTTTGAGTCAAAAGCAAATGGCAGCGGTATCAAATGTTGCACAACAAGCAATATCTGGCCGTTTATAAGGTATGTCAAAGATCCGAAAGTGTGGAAAATGGGTGTCACATAAATTGAATGAAAGACAAATGGAAAACCGAAAAAACATTTGTGAAATTTTGCTTCAAAGACACAAAAGAAAATCGGTTTTGCATCGGATTGCTACTGGCGATGAAAAATGGATTTATTTTAAGAATCCGTAACGGACAAAATCATGGGTTAGACTGGGGCAACCATTAACATCGACTGCAAAACCGGATCGATTCGTCAGAAGACAATGCTGTGAGTTTGGTGGGACCAGAAAGGTGTGCTGTACAACGAGCTCCTAAAAGCTGATGAAAGCCTGATCGCTACCGACAACAAATGATCAATTTGAACAATGCATTGATTGAGGAACGACCAGAATGGGACAGAAGACACGGTAAGGTAATTTTGCTCCATGACACCTGCAAACAAAGTAAAACCGGTTCAGGATACAATCAAAATACTTGGCTGGGAGCAGGTACACCAACCATTTGTTTTCATCGATGGGACACGCATTGGCTGAGCAGCACTTCGATTCCTACGAGGAGGTCGAAAATTGGGTGTCCGATTGGTTTGCTTTAAAAGACGAACAATTTTATTGGCGTGGTATTCACAAATTACCAGAAAGGTGGTCAAAATGTGTAGAAAACAATGGAAAATACTTTGAATAAAATGATTTTACTTTTCCATTGATAATTAGTGTTTTGTTTTCAAAAAAAAAATGCTCATTTCCATACCTGGTATTATTTCCATATAAAGGGCCGATGCCAAAGCGTTTCAGCTTAATAATTGGAAGCAGCATTTCTCCAACGGTCTGAGGTAGATCGTTTTTACATTCGTTGGCCAAAGCAATCAGACGGGGTCTTGTTTTCGTTTTTCATATCGAATATTAATACTTGCAATACGTACTGAAGCGTCGCGCGATTATTTGTGAGAAATATCTTCATCCAATAAAATGTTGCGTCGCCGTATCAGCTGGGGGATAATATGTGCACCAACGAATCAAAGCCGTGGTGTAGTGGCAGAACGCGACGCTCACACGCCGAAGGGTCTAGGTTCGATTCCCAGCTCAACACCAATTTTTCGAATGTTTCACGGCACCACCTCTTTCGACCAGCCGACAACACTCAAAGAGTAATAACTGTTTAAGAAAGCTTGTCAAACTTCACCATTCGGTGTCGGCTAAAGACTGTAGGTCCCTTTTAATCGTGAGAGAACAGTACCGCGCACAACACGAGCAGTTGATGAGCAAGCTAGACCCTGGTCCCCCTTTGGACTGTAGCGCCAACAATTATTATTATTATTATTATTATAATTATTATTATTAAATCAAAGCAACTAGTGCTTAGAAAATTGGTGACTCCTCCAATAAAAATCCCAAAAAAATTGAAAGAAATTACTAATTAGTGCGTTAAAAAATTAATCTATTGATTAATGTATTCTATTGATTTCTTCAAAACTGTCATAAATGCGTTACAAACCCAAAGCTGCCAACGGTTTGAAATCGGACAAATCATTCAATGTAGCGCTCTTTGGTCTTGATGCATCCCCACGGACCTAAATAAATATGATTTGGCTACACTTTCTATTAAGTGCAAAGACATACAAATTATGAAAAAACAGTTTGAAAAGCAGACCGAATTGTTTTACAAAGTGTATTTTAAAAAAAGTTTTAATTTGTTTAAATAGTTTAATTGGTCTTGCTCCTGTCAGGATAATCTTCAAATCCATATTCCGTACCCAAGTGAGATGGAAATTTCAATACCGTAGTAGGAAAAATAACACATCACTTAATATGTCGCGGGACTGACATATAGGGGGCGCCACTAACAAATATCTGTAGTATTTTTATGAAAAACGACAGAACGGCACGTAAAACAATTCAAACATAAAAGTAAAAACAGTGTGTCGCCTGCAGCTCTTTTAATCAACGGGACATACTAAAGGGTCGTACGAACAATAAGAGGGTTTTTTTTTACATTCCGCTTGTGCATTCAATTTTATATTTCCATTCGTTGTTTGGTCCCCAGAGTAGACAGCCATTTGCCAACTGCATTCTTTCTTTTGTAATTCGTGGCTTAGAAGCCAGAATATTTCCTCAAGCCCAATTAATTGAAAGCTATAAGCTCTTTCTTTAAAATAAAGTTCTCACATGTATGAACGTCGTTCAGTAATAAAGGAAATAGTAACGTTCCCAAGTGGGTATCCTGAAGCACTCCGGATGTTAACATTTACCCATTACTTTCTCCGCGTTAAATTATTGGCAAGCCATTCTAGCGGTGCTAAGTGAATTCCCAAGGATTTGAGCTTATTTATAAGCAAAGTGTGATGAACACTTTCAGAGGCTCTGAAAAGTCAGGGTGAACTAAGTAACTCATATTTCAATCATAAGTGCTTCCGGTTTAATTTTTACGTTTGCTTACGTAATCGATATGTCAAACACATTTTGTTATTTGATAGTTGGTTGACTCTCACACTCTCAACCGGTAAAAAAAATTGTTTGATCGGTTGTGTAGTTTTTGTTTGGCGTATGTTTAAAAATAGAAAATTAAAACGATCATTTTCGTAACATTTTGCTTGTTTACATGCGGAAAACGCATCAAAAGCCTACAAAGAGGTGTGTGCTGTTTATGGTCACGAACCTTTAAGAGGACCTCAATGCTAAAACTGGTAGGCCAAATTTCATTCTAGTGATTTTTCAGAGTAAGCTAAGATGGCCCACACAAGTGGAGAAGGACCTCAACCACCTTGGAGTGCGCATTTGGAGGCAGCTAGCGAAAGACCGTGCTGGCTTAAGAGGTATGTGTGTTGAGATGTGCCCAGATCCACCCCTGGGTTCAGTTCTCCCAAACTGCAAAAAAGTAAATTTTCATTTTTGAACTATCGAGCGAGAACATTTCAAGCCTTCAGAAAAAATGTGACTTTTCATGGGAGCGTCGTGGAGTACTTCTGTTATGCTCCACCAAACATTTAATTATTTCCCGCCACAGGCCTTAACCAAAGGCCTGGCTTAGAAAACTGGTGGTAAAAGTGAAAAAACTGTTGACGGACGTCCTTTGAAATGAATGTAACATCGTGTTCCACAGTGGCTTCTTCTTCTTCTACTTGTGGCGCTATAGTCCGGGGTGGACTTGGGCCTCAACCAACATGTCTCTCCAGTCAGCACGAACTTTCGCCAGCTGTCTCCAGTTGTGCACTCCAAGTTGGTTGAGGTCCTTCTCCACTTGTGTGCGCCACTTAAGTCTAGGTCGTTCTCTGTTGCGTTGTCGCAATGGCACGGATTCAAGGAGTTTTCGGGCCGGAGCAGTGGTGTCTATACGCTCTACATGTCCTAGCCATCTTAAGCATTGTATCCGTAGACGCTTGACTACGCGCATGTCGCTGTACAGCCTATAGAGTTCGTCATTAAATCTTCTCCTCCAGATGCCATCAACGCAAACAGGACCAAAAATCGCACTCAAAACTTTTCTCTCGAAAAGACTAAGGGCTTCCTCATCCGCCTTCGCTAACGTCCAAGATTCCGTGCCATAAAGTAGAACGGGGATGATCAAGCCGTTATATAAAGCGAGCTCAGTCCTTCGAGAGAGGGCTTTATTACTCAATTGCCTCTTGAGCCCAAAAAAACAGCGATTGGCAAGAGTGATTCTGCGTTTGATTTCTGTACTGATGTTGTTGTCCCTGTTTGCCACGGTGGTCTATTATCAACAATATGCCACATCGAATTTCTTGAAACAAAAACGTTAAAAAAAGTTCCAACTTTGAGTTAGTCATACACTGAAACCGCTCATTAGAAATCAACAAAATTTTGTCATTTTAGGTTCTCAAATATGTTGAATCGAAATACCAATACCACTAGACCATGAAAATTATTTCATTTTATATATTTGTGTCCGCTCGGTCTCCCCTACATGTCGCGTGAATGAACAACCACCAACAACAGTGTTGATGATTTTCTTTCTCTTCCTGGGTCTTTACATGAGACGCATTAGCATTCACATCGCTTGGCAAAACAACCACCGGCCCAAATCGTTCAAACTCTCGTTTAGAACATAATTCATCTTCACCAGCTACGGATTATCTTTGTTTGTTATGAACAACTAATTTCTGACATGTTCTCCGAACTTGAGAATTGGAAATTAAAGTTTAACGGTTTGAGGTAATTGCTCCCAGTGCGGGTAAACACGTGTGTAATAATGTAAGATAATAGACTGTCGAGTGTACGTAACCCGCAAAGTTTTCATCTCCACATATTATTTCAACAGACTTCATGTAAGTACGTTTTGGGATTTATTCCGGCGCATCACGTTCTCCTTTCAGTTTATATCCTTACAAGGTTGAGGTGGAATTACTTTGAAAAATATAAGTGGATTTAAAAACACACTCTGATTTTTGAACACAAAAATAATTCCAGTAGCGATATGAACTTGAAACAATTTGGACAAATTTCCTCCGATTTTTCAACTAAAACCTTTTTGTGGAAGGTTCTAAACGATGGTATTCAAAGATTGAAAAAATTCCAAACCACCGTAAGATAGGAAACCCACCAATGTCTTTAAGCCTCCCTTTAAGGCGGACGCTGACACACCACAAAAACCCAAATTAACGATTCGTAACCTAATTACTCAAACAAGGATGAGTCGCAGTTTCATGAAGCGAATCTGCTAATTCACTGTGCTTTCGTCTTATTCTGAGTTTAATGTTCTCGATAAACGCTTGGTAATTACCATCATCAGAAGCACGCCAAGAATGCCTAACAACGCGCATAGAACGCACCGCAATCCAGAGCAAGGCAAATTAAAAAAAAAAAAAACACAAAAACCTCGCAGAAACCTCTTTCTAAAATTCCTCCGCAAAAGATCTCATGATGTGTTAATTATCCTGCAAATCGCCCATTAGCCTAGGCAATTAAGAATCTCGCCTTCACTCAAACGCGGCATGGGTCTGCACGGCGTGAAGCACAGGACCGCCCCCATAAGATGTGCGGGCGAATTGTCTGAAACGCAAGAGACAGAGGGAGAGCGAGAAAACACGTCTAGGACTTTGCACACACACTTTGGCCCCTTCACCCCCTCACAAAAGAGAACAGGGTCCCCTTAATTAAAACCAATTATCTGCCACCTCCCATGGTCAGAGCTGGAGGATGGCCAGTGTTACTGGCACCTCGTATCAAAAATAACTCAAAAACATCTCAAAACTCGACTCAGCACTCCAAATGGCCGGCTGGCCACCTCAAGGCGAGTAGTCGGTGTGCGTGTCGCGGGAGGGGACGCAGCGCGTATTTTCCTATCATTATTTATTTTTGACGGCTATTTCGGGGTCCGGCTTCTGCAGCGCTGCACGACCAGGCTGCGATGCTTCGCTCCGCTCCGGCGTCGTCGCCTCCGCTGCCTCAGTTGCTGAGAAAATAATTTAAATATCGCTGAAAGCAATTAAACTTCTGGCGCTGATCGATAAATGTGTCATCTTGTGGGCAGGGGATGTTATTGGAAGCCGGTGGAGTTTATTTACTTAGCCGTTTGGAATTGTGCTTGCGGCGTGAGTGAGGGCAGCCGTTTGAGCCGCGCCGGATTGTGAATTGATATGAACTGTGCGCCATCTGGCCGGTGTTAATTGGCGCTTAAGTAGATGGAGACAAAAGCTGATCTGGCATCGGTTTCGCTTTGACGGGCGCGTATTGATTTTATTGAGTGGAAAATCGCGATATGTTTACCGTGCTCTTAATGGGGGCGAGTCGGCGCGGTGATTGGCGAGCCACTTAAAATGCGATTAAGTGTGGTTTATGTTAGGAGGAAAAGTAGAAAGCACAGTAGCCACCGGATCCGGGTTAGAATGATGCCTCATGTCTTGGTTGTAATCGGTTGGCGATTCAAACGTCTTTCAGTGCTGATGGAGTGATGGCGACGGAGGCGACGACGTCGACGGCGGCGCGTAATGACCGGCAAATGAGTGGTGGGCGGAGTTGGATGGTGGCAGGCGCTTTATTGCCGGTCATTTTGTGTTGATTTGCATTGTAAGTAAATGACGTGGAAGAAATGCGTCAGGGAGGCGGTCTTAATGGTGAAACTTGTTGGCCGTATTGGGCTCGGATTGCTTTTCTTGTTCGCACAGCCGTCAGTGATTTATGCGGGATTTGTGCGTTGCGTCTCATTTAATTTGAAATACTTGCAATTGGAAGGGAGGAATTAGTTTCTGGAATCTTATGTCGAGTGCGTAGCGCACTTCATTTTGAACTTTTAACTGTCCTTAATGAATGTAATAAATGGCTAAAGCAGAAATTGGAACCTAAATTTTAACAACCTCGATTCAGCACTAATTGCTGAAGGGCTACTCGATTTTTTTTAAACACCATGGAAGACACTGGTTACATTCACAGCTTATGCATTTTCTATACGCTGGGCTTGCGGTCCTTCATTCCTCACAGAGTGAAGAGCATCAAGCCTAAGGCAAACGCGTGGTACGACTTGAGCTGCAAAGAGGCTAACAGGATGAGAGACTGGAGTTTCCGGGATTATAAAGCCAACCCTTCTGAGGAAGCCCGGAAAAAGTTCAAACGGATCCGTAATGACTGTAATGCATTAACAAGACGTGTAAAATTCTCCTTTGACCAAAAGTTGAGGCAAAAAGTTCTACAATGCCCCAAGGGTAGCAGAAGCTTTTGGTCTTTCGTAAAAAACATAAGGTATTCAGCCTCGTCTCGATTCTAACGCTCCTTTGCAATGACATTCCAGCTGCCAGCTCTTTGGACAAAGCTAATCACTAGCTCAACGCTGCCAGATAGCACTTTGTCCACGCCTGTACTTGAGAGCGTAAATTTCTCCATGGGGCACTTTCGCACTCGTACAGTAGCAAGAGTACTTAAAGATCTAAACATACACAAATCCGCTGGCCCGGATGGTATACCACTGTTCTTCTGAAGAAGTGTTCTTCTACGCTGGAAAAACCACTGCGTAAGCTTTTCTATCTGTCCTGTTCTTCAGGGCTCTTTAAGAGTAAGTGGAAAACTGCATTTGTCCAACCCGTCCCTAAAAAGGGCGAATGTTCGTCACCCACCTCCTACCGACCCATAGCACTAACGTCCCTTCTCTCCAAGGTTATTAAAACGCTGATAAACCGTCAGCTTATGAAATATATTGAGTCCCGGAAGTTTCTTAATGACCGGCAGTACGGCTTCCGAAGCAACCGTTCCACTGGTGATCTGATGGCATATCTCACTGAAAAGTGGAACCAATCTTTGCACAATTTAGGAGAAAGCAAGATTGTTGCGCTTAATATTTCTAAGGCATTTGACGGGGGTCGCATCAGGCTCTCTTGTCGAAAATGCGTGCTTTTGTGATCGATGAGTCTCTTCTTCAATGGATTAGAAATTACCTTTCGAATCGTTCAATACAAGTCGTTTTGGATGGATTCGAGTCTGATATCCACTATATTAATGCTGGTGTTCCCCAGGTCTCAGTTATGTCTCCGACACTCTTCCTCATTTTTATAAATGATCTCTTGTCTGCTACTTCTAATCCTATTCACTTCTTCGCTGATGACAGTACCCCAGCTTTTCATATTCGTTCCTTGGCTCACGTCCCTCCACTTCGGCCTTAGACTCGGAACGACAGCGTATGTTAAGCACATTTAATTCCGACCTTGACAGCATAATCGATTGGGGAAATAAGAATAGAGTGGAATTTAATGCTTCCAAAACCCAGTGCTGTCTACTTTCGTTAAAGCGATCACAAAATAATCAGCCATTATCCATGAATGGCACTTGCGTTGCTGAAACCGAAAGACTTTCCATCCTCGTGTATCAACCCAACAATTAGTTGGAACGATCACATATTTGAGGTTGCCAAAAGTGCTGCGAAATGTCTAGGCTTCCTTAAACGATGCAAGAAGTACTTCACCCCCACTGATCTGGCTACAATATACAAGGTCTACATACGCCCAAAACTTGAGTATAACGCTCCTATTTGGTCAGGTGCTTCTAAGACCTCCCTGCACCTCCTGGATAGAATGCAAAAGCGAGTGATAAAACTTATAATAATAATAATTGTTGGCGCTACAGTCCAAAGGGGGACCAGGGCCTAGCTTGCTCATAAACTACTCGTGTTGTGCGCGCTCACGAGTAGAAGGGACCTACAGTTTTGTACCAACTCCGAACGGCGAAATTTGAGAAGCTTTCTTAGACAGTTATTACTCTTTGAGTGTTGTCAGCAGCTCGAAAGAGGTGGTGCCGTGAAAAATTCGAAAAATTGGTGTTGAGCTGGGAGTCGAACCCACACCCTTCGGCGTGTGAGCGTCGCACTCTACCCACTACGCCACGGCGACCACGAAAATATAAAACTTATAGGTGACCGTAATATTGCGAAATCGATTGACTCGTTAGAACACCGACGTAATGTTGCGTCGTTGTCACTCTTTTATCGCTATTTTAACAAGAAATGCTCAGATGAATTAGCCAGTTGCATTCCTCCCCTTCAAGAATTCACCCGCAAAACACGTCTCGCTAGGAATGCCCACCAATTCACCCTCAAGCCCTCTTTCGGACGTACAGTCAAATTCAGAGACTCGTTCTTTAGCCGCACTACACGAATCTGGAATGCTCTTCTCAGCTCGATTTTTCCTCCTCATTACAATCCTCTCTCTCTCTTCCTCTATACCTTCGGCGATTGCTGTGACTTGATCCGGTCACTTAAGGGTACTCACAACCCCTTTTGCACGCGTCAATTTAAAAAAAAAAAATACGGGGTTGGCATCAAACTGCAAGGCTCTCGGCCTCCTCTCTCTCTCTCTGATAGAATAACAAATCTCAAAGTGTGAGTAGCCACTTAAGTATTTTTGCCCTCAAATGGTCCGGCTTAAAGTCCAAACAACTCTTTTCTTATCCCAAACATATTCAGGATTAATTTCCTAATTTTTATCAGAATCGGAACATCTTTTTAAATTGCGGAGGCACCGTTGACAAATTCTTGATAGCCTAAAATATTCTACTCACTGTATCTATCGAGGTGCGGTAAGTGCGAGTCTCACAAACCGCAGTTCCTAGGATCAATTTTAAGACTTGAATCCTCGCATTATTCATGACACTTTCATAGCCCCGTGAAATAAGCTTAAGAAATTTACTACTTTGAGGACATGAGTTGTTCTTTTTTGTCTAGAACGCATTGGTATCCACGTATATAATAATTTGGAGGTGTGGAGTGGTGGTGTAGAGCACGAAAGTTGGTGAGTTGCTTGGAACCGAGTTAGTCCCAAACTGCATAGAATTTCGGACAGATGAATTAATATCCATTTAAATTTACACCGATATTACTGACCCATTTTCCAGTTTTATCAGAACCCGATCCAGTGATCCCTCAATTCGTTTTGAATATACAGTATCTCACAAAATTTAGCATACACCTGTCTTTACTTCATATTCGTGCTATTTTCATGCCGAACACTCTTTTGTTTTATTTTTTTGGTATACAATCATAACTGAATACATATCTTGAACAAAAGTATATTCCAAATTCACAGACAGGCGACTTCCTACCAGTACTTTTTCCATGAAAAAGGAAACAATCCCTGAAATCGACACACAAAATTAAGCATACAGATGTCATGTGTGAGCTGTACCATACACAAGCTTCGCAGAATCGATACATGCAAATTTGTTCAGGAATGAAGCAACAAATGTCCCTGATGATCATTTCTGCACACGCTTTTGAACTGAAAAGACCGTTATTCTCTTCTTTGTGCGAAAGTATGGAAAACATGCGAAAACAGAGTACTTTGTCAGCACGAATGCTCATAATTAAGCTATTTTGCGAGGGGAAGTCGATGCGAAAAATAGGAGAAACTGTAGGGCGATCGTACAAAAAATAACAAACAATTATAGATATGAAGGGACACTAAAAAACAGACATGGAAGGGGAAGAAAAATATTGGTCTCAGAACAAAATGAACGGTATATTGTTCAGACAATCAAGTTCAATCCAAGATCTAGCTTTCCAAAGTTGACGGCTGAGGTGTCATCCGTAATTAATAAGCCTCTTTCAGTGGAAACAGCTCGCAGAGTCTTGAGAAAGAATAATTCAAATGGTAGGATCGCCCTAGGAAAACCGTATATTTCCCTAGTTAATAATCAGAAAAGATTGAAGTTTGCTAGACAATATGTAAACCACCCCGAAATCTTTTGGGAAGGTGTTTTGTTTTCAGATGAAACAAAAATAAATTTATTTGGGTCTGATGGCAAACAAATTGTTTGGAGGGAACCAAATACAGCTCTCCAAGCCAAAACTATAAAGTCAACCATAAGACACTGGGGAGGATCTGTGCTGTTGTGGGATTGTATGGCTTCAAATGGCTGTGGAAAGTTCGAATTTATAGAAAATACTAAGGACAAAATTGGGTATTTGAATATTTTAAAACGAAATTTACGAAGTTCTGCAGTAAAATTAGGTCTACCTTCGGTTCCAACAAGATAATGATCCGAAGCACACTTCCTATTTAGTACGAGAATGGTTGCTTTATAAGGCTCCAAAGCAGTTAAATCAACCCCACAATCACCGGATCTTAACCCTATTGCACATTTATGGCCCGAAATAAAAGTGCGGATTAAAGAAAGTACCTGCTCCAATAAGCAGGAGCTTAAAGCTAAATTCAGGCAGCTTGGGAAGGGATTCAGCCATCTTTTACTGAGAAACTGGTAAAATCCATGCCACGGCGGTTACAAGCTGTCATAGATGCTGAAGGGGAAGCCACGCGTTACTGAAAATTTATTTGTAATTGTTTTTGTTTTGTGTTTTTGTCGTAACTTGAATTTACTTTGTATATAAATACCTCCTTTCTTTTTTTTAATTTTCCGGCCATGTACATACAAAGCGCTACAGAGCTCGTATCTGACAATACAAAATTTGAAAGGTCTTGACATAGCCTAAAAAACTACGCTATGCATGATTAGCTTGGACATTGCGTTCAACAGTTATAGACGTGTAAATATGGAGTTTTTCTTCTTCTTCTTCTTGTGGCGCTACAGTCCGAGGTGGACCTGGGCCTCAGCCAACATGGAAACATGGAGTTCACTAACACCAAAATCCGCACTATTTTTATTTAAAGTTATATTAAAAATGTCTGTAGGCTAGATCTGGAGAAGATGGTGGGTGAATTGAATTCTTTTCCTTGACGTCGTCGTAGACGATGATAGAACGGGATCATCGTTGTATATACACTTTTGATGCTTTTCAGAAAGCAGTTACGAAGTGACGACCAAAATGTATTTAAATCCTTCCAAAGGCAAATGCCTTACCTTCTCGCTCCCCCCGTTATAATTTTCCTTCACTTACTCAATTAGTCCCAGAAACAATAAAATCACATTTTCTAGACAAAGTTCGACTTTATTTATCAACAAAATTTTCTTCAATAGTGATACAATCAATCCAACACCTCTCTAACATTATGATACCTTCATCATGGAACGATTTATCATTAGCCCCAAATTAGGCTTCTTTTTCGACGATCACCTCCTCGATCGAGCCATATTTTTTTCCGGCGAGCATCTTGTTGAGGTCTGAAAAGAAGTAGAAGTCGCGGGGGGGCTAGTTCTGGAGAATACGGTTGATGCTTAAGTAATTCAAAGCTCAATTCTTGCAATTTGGTAGCCAACGACTTGTGACACGGTACACTGCTTTGGTGGAAGAGAATTTTTTTTCATCTTCATATGGGCCCGTTTTATTGCAATTCCTTCCATCAAATGCATCCATAAAGCTATGTAGTATTCGCTGTTGATCCTTTTGCCTTTCTTGAGATAGTCGATAAATAAAATTCCGTGCACATCCCAAAATACGGATGCCATAACCTTGCCAGCCAACCTTTGTGTTTCTGGTCGCTTTGGGCGTGGGTGGTTGTTGTCCACTGCGCTGATTGCCGATTTGACTCTGGATTGAGGACTTGAATCCAAGTTTCATCCATTGTGACATATCGTCTCAAAAAGTTCTGTTTATTCTGTCGAAACAGCTCCAAACAACTCACAGAAACACCAATACGTTGTTGTTTACGGTTCATTGTGAGCAAACGTGACACTCATTTCGAAAACACCTTTCTCATGCAGAAATGTTCATACAAAATAGTGCAGACACTGCCCTCTGAAATCTTTAAGGTATCAGCTTTCTCCCGACAGATAGTTGTTTTTTATGGATCAGAGTCCCAGTAACACTTATCAAGCCATTGCTCAGCTTGCGCGGTATTTTTTCCCATCCAAAAGCAGTGTTTAATCAACACACGAAAATCTGTTTTGTCCATTGTTTTAAAAATCGTAAATTTAGCGTCACTTGAAGCACTGCAACTGTCTAATCAGATCAGACAGGAATCATTTTGTTGTTTAGAAAGAGCAAGTGTTTCTGCCTAGACATGTGGACGCGGGGATTCAAGAATTTAAACAGGTGAGAAAAGTGAGTTTAGAACCTTTGCATTTTTTTTTTGTTGGAGGTTGAGATACACCACACTGGAGTGCTCAGACTCCAATACTGGTCCAATGTAATTTCTTGGTTTTCCGAAGAAAACCCAAGATGCGCTTCTGTGATATAGAACTTAAGTTTTCAGTTTCCACCATATCAGCGCCAAATAACCTCCACCTGATACGAGCGAAAGCAGGACACTGACAGAGAAAGTGCTGTGAAGTGCCTTCACCTTCTCCACAGGCGTCGCAGAGTGTGACATCACTAAGCCCAAGCCGACTCAGGTGCAAAGCGAAGGTAATGTGTCCCGTTAATACGCCGACAAGTCTTCTGCACTCGTTTCTGTCTAGAGATAGCAGAAAAGAAGCGGATTTCTTGGAGACGTTTGGGAGCATACTCTTGGCCACCCTGCATCCTGGAGAGTCACGCCATCTCTGGTTGTGCTGTAGGGATACCCAACCATCGACGGAGGTTCTGACCAGGGACGCGGGTAAACCCAAGGCGGGTTCGGGTCCTACGAATGCCTCTGCTGAACCTAACCTAGCTAGTTCATCGGCAGTTTCATTTCCCAGGATGCCGTGATGACCAAGGACCCAGAGAAGTCTTAGCGAATTCAGCCTGCCGACCGAATTAAGGGAAGACTTGCATACCTGAACTATCTTGGAAGTGGTTAAAGGGTTGAGTAAGGCCTTGAGCACAGCTTAACTGTCGCTGCAGACGCAGGTACTTCTTCCCTTCCACCTATTCTTCACAATGTAGTTGGTGGCCATTAGGATCGCGAAGGCTTCCGCCTTGAAGACCGATGCGAAATTACCTAAGGAGGCGTCAAGTCTAATGTTGTCGTTTTCCACGAAGGCCCCAGCTCTAGAACCCTCCGTTGTCTTGGAGCCGTCTGTGAAAATCCGACTACATTTCTTTCCCGGTTCAGTTTCTGGCCACAGCCAGTCCAGGACACGGAGAAAGTCGACCTTGTAAAATCGTCGCAACTGTATTATTGGCGACCTCGCATCAGACGGCATGTCCATGGGAGTAGTATCATAGGAGATGCGGTGTGCGAGGTCATCAAACCAGTGCGAGTGGAATCAAAGACCATTCCTTTTTAGTCGAAAGATGGCCTTGAGTGTACATCCCATGAAGTGGTGATTAAGGGGGGGGGGGGGGAGGCTAATCAGAGCATCAAGAGCAGAGCCAGGCGTGCTGGGGAAAGCCCCTGTTCAGCCGAGACAAACTGTTCTTTGAAACTTGGTGAAAGCGGCAGTCACGTATTAACATGCGAAAGCTTGTTCCAACAACGACTGATGCATAAGAGAGAAGTGGTCTTATCATTGCCGGGTAGATCCAAGCGGATCTTTTGGGTGATAGACCCCAGGTTTTGCCAAAAACTCCCTTGCATTGTCAGAAGACTGACAGCGGCTTGGAGGTTTTTGTCTCAATGTGTCTTTTCCAGAAAAGTTTACTGTTGAGTCAAACCAGTCATATTCCTCCTTCTCGTAAAGAGGACAACCTCAGTTTTGAGAGGGTTGACTGAAAGCCCATTCCTGATACACCAGCTATCGATCATGTCAAGAGCCGCCTGCCCGCGTGCCCTGATGGCCGCAAGGCATGGTCCGTGTCACCTTCTTTCATATTCTTCTTCTTCCTCCTCCTCTTCTTCTTCTTTTACTTTTTCTTCTTTTTTTTCTTCCTCTTTTTCTTCTTCTTCCTCTTCTTCTTCTTCTTCCTCTTCTTCTTCTTCTTCTTCCTCTTCTTCTTCTTCTTCCTCTTTTTCTTCTTCTTCTTCTTTTTCTTCTTTTTCTTCTTCCTCTTCTTCTTCCTCTTCTTCTACTTCTTCTTCTTCCTCTTCTTCTTCTTCTTCCTCTTTTTTTCTTCTTCTTTTCTTTTTTTTTTACTTCCTAAGAACAATACGAGTATAGACTTATTGTTAGTAGCTATATGGCAGTCCCGCAACTTTTTGAGTCGTGTGTTATACATGCCTCATAAAACTAGTCAATAAGTATACTTTTACCCGCTCGTCCTAATGCGCGACATAGTCCCATTAGGACATGACACTGAGCTACACAGTCCTTTGATTTATTATCAAAGACGCCCTTCTTATGATTATGTGTCAAAAGCAAAAAAAATGTGACAAATCAGTGTTAGCCTCTCCTGAACCTGGTTTTCAAATAGATAGAACCTGCAATGGCGAACATATTAAAATTGCAATCAGAATAAGGAACTCTCTAGGCTTTCTCTCCGTGATGCACTTGCTCACACAGATTGTCAAAAGCGGTGAAATGCAAATTGCCTCCTAAAACTATGCAAGGAATCGCAATCTTGTTAATGGAAATTGTCAACCCTCAAAACTTCCAGCAGGCAATTACTGCCAACTCCCATTAATTTCACACAGCCTGAAGTCTGAAATGTGTTGTCTTCAGATCCTTTAATTTGCCGAAACACAAGGAGTCTCGAGGACAAACGGAGACATGAATAGAATCGATAAGAGTGTTTCTGCTTTCAGCAACGAACAACATCTGAGGCAGATAATTTCCCTGCTACAAGGAGCCCTTGTTCATTTTTATTCATAGCCCCCTTGTCGGGTGTCCTTCGTCTTCGAACTCACTGAATATGCATCACACGCCCCCCTTCCACTTGACTGAGTTAATTTTCCGTAAAGGGATAACATATGACTGCGTTCGAAGGTGCCTCGCCTCTAACTGGATTATCCCTGCACTCCTTCTTTCTGTCGAGGAAATGAATTTAAATTAAGATAAGAAAGGTACTCCTTGGAGCACAAATTAATTCAGTTGCGTCCTTAAATTTGATGAGTTCCTTGAAGGACTCCTCCAACTACCCAATCTTTCTCATTCCACAGTTCATATCCTTAATTCGATCATCCCTTCCTGGCTGGCTTATCTCATAAATCTCACGTCGCACGTACAACATGCAGACTCCATTTATCTAGTTTTGTTCCGCTTTTCAGCAACACATCCACTCCCTGACGGCTGATGTGGGTCACAAGGACTGCCTATCGCACACGTAAAGACACACAGTTGCAGTCAGCTTTGTGGAAGCCCTTCGGGTGGAAGGGTCGTGTCCTAAGCCTGCGGCAACAAAACTTCCTCAGCTTCGAGGGTATTAATGACACTCCCTCAAAGAGTGGTGTGACCCAGGAGCTGGGCGACGGCAGTAGGCTTGCATGTGTGCCGGTGTGTCATGCGGCCAGGCGGGTGGGTTCGCTACGTTGGACAACGATCTAATCCTGCCAAATTGAGAGATAACCACAGAGTGTCCTGATGATGTTTCAAATGATATGACAACAGCAGGTCTCCTTATATCCACTCAAAGCTCTACATTGAATCCTGTTTTGTCGAAATCGAACTCCTGCCAGAGAATCTTCGACTACACCGTCCTTCAATACACTGAGTTGGTATTTGAAGAACGAAAGCATTTCACTCTCATTGTCTTCACACAAGCAAGTTAAAGTTCCCTTTGCGACAAGTCCTCTGCGTATTTACACAAAGCTTAAGGTGCACATCCCACCCATCGCACAAAGCACCTAATTGTTGCTTGATGGAACACAGTTCCTCATCTTCGACAAGCCCTTGTGGTGTAAACACCATCCCGGGTGTACCCACATGCGCTAACCAGCAACACGGCCTCGGCGTGTTAAAGTGCAATCTCTTCATGGCGTACGCTCTTCTTCAAACGTGCTAATTTTCCGCTCAATAGATATAAAAACGAGCACTCTTCACCCCTCCCATAAGCGGCGGGATTGAGTACGACAAACAGTCATTACTCAACCCCACCCCAATCTGGAGCGTCACCCACCTCCAAATGAGTTCTGCAAATATTTGCCACCATAAGGATTTTCATTTCATTTACAGCGCAGCGGCTCCCTCACCCACCCCACTGAATGTTGCTTATGCATGAATCCAAAATCCTTTGTTCAGCAGGACTCCCATAAATCGTCCAGTTTATGTGCAACTTATGCGATCGTTCGTCGAAATCGGCTTGGCTGCCGCAAAATATGCTGCACTGTGCAACAGCGCCACTGGGGGGTGCCTTGGATTTCGAGCGGGCGCTGCGCATAATGGGGTAACTATCTTGAATTCCCACCAGAAGCGCAGTTCACCCGCCGCAAGGGCGATGCTACTGAAGCAAGGAACCGCATGTTTTGGAAGAGCCCGGGTGCCTAGACCATGCGCCCGCCCACAGAGAGGATTGAAAACTATGATAGGAGCAGTCTGATGGTCTTACATAAAATCAGCATTAGGAGGCACAACCGCGAGACGTGATGGCCCTCGAGCACGTGTGCCAATGAACATGGATAAGGCTCATCGTTGGGGCAGGTGGCGTTTCCATTGTTCTCCCGAATCCTTGACCTAGACCGGCGCTCGACATTGAATGCTTGGTGTATCATGAATGGTTTACTGGGGGAACGCGTGACATTCAGTAAAATCGGTTGTCGAGCAGCAGCACGCAACGTACCCTGGCATTTGGCATTCGCGCTACTTTCGCGAGTTAAGAGATCTCTTACTTGAAGAGACTGCCTGTGTAGATGTTTGCTTTATTTCTCGTGTTCTATTGTTTGGGAGCAACCGGAGGATTTCCTGGGGTTGGCTAACTGCATGCAGCATGCAGCTGCAGTGAACATTTTAACCGCTTGTGGGAAGATGTTAATTATTTAAATTCTGAGTGGAATCTTATTTTATAGCTGTTGGATGCTGAAAACCCGTCGATCAAATTACTTTATTTCCTTTCTTATTCAGGCAGCGTCAGAATGACATCTTGCTTGTGAGAACGTCGTGGTTAACTTACAGGCTGCAGTTGGTGGCCTAAAATCTTCGTTCGCCGCTTTCAACTTGAAAGCACTTCAGACTTGTTTCATGGTATGTGCTTGCTTGTTGTTCTGTTGCTTCATCGCATGTTACTCTGTTACTTATCGCTTGCCGCATGCCACTTGTCCCTGTGGCAATTTTCGGTCTATCGTTGGTCAGTGTGGCATTTCTCGCTTTGTCGCTCTATCACTTTCCCCTGTGTCACATGTCACTGTATCGTTTGTCGTTCTGTTGCTTGCAACTATTTCTCAGTTTTCTCCGCTACTTTGTGATTGTCGCTCTGACGCGTGTCGCTGACCCGTTTCATTCTGACAGGTGTCACTCTAAAGTGTGTCGCTCTGACCCGTTTCACTCTGACACGTGTCACTCTAACGCGTGTCGCTCTGGCGCGTGTCGCTCTATTGTTTGTCTCTATGTCGCTTGTGAATCTGCCAATTGTCGTTATATAGCTTAACGCTCATTTCTCTGTAATTTGTCTTCCTGTTTGTCTTAATGCATGTCGATCTGGTGTTTTGTCGCATTGTCACTTGTCGCATGTCGCTATGACGCTTGTCGCTATATCGCTTGTCGCTATGTCGCTTGTCGCTTTGTCACTGATCGCTATGTCGCTTGCCGCTATGTTGTTTGTCGCTATGTCACTTGTCGCTATGTCGCTATGTCGCTTGTCACTAGGTTGCTTGTCGCTATGTCGCCTGTCGCTTTGTCGCTTGTCGCTATGTCGTTGTCGCTCTGTCGCTTATCGCTATGTCGCTTTTCGCTATGTGGCTATGTCGCTACGTCGCTTGTCGCTATATCGCTTGTCGCTATTTCACTTGTTGCTATGTCGCTTTTCGCTACGTCGCTTTTCGCTATGTCGCTATGTCGCTACGTCGCTTGTCGCTATGTCGCTTGTCGCTATTTCACTTGTTGCTATGTCGCTTTTCGCTGTATCCCTTGTCGCTATGTCGCTTGTCGCTTTGCGCTTGTTCCTCTGCCAATTGTCACTCTGTGGTTGGTCGCTGTGGCACTAATCAGTTTGTTGCTCGGTTGTTTGTCACTGTGTCCGATGTCATTATCACTTGTCGCTCTGTTGCTTCCTACTTAATATCAATTTTGTCAGCTACTTTGCGATTGTCGCTTTGACGCGAGTCGCTCTAACCCTTGTCGCTTTCCCTCTGCCAATTGTCCCTCTGTCGTTTGACGCCCAGCTCTCGGTTGTCTATAGTCCTATTTGTCTTATCGCCTGTGGATCTGTTGCTTGCCGCCCATAGACTTTTTATTTATGACTGTATCGTTTGACGGTCTGTCACTTGTCTCTCTGTCACTAGTCTCTCTGTCGCTCATCGCTCTGTCACTTGTCGCTCAGTGGCTGCTTGTCCCCCTGAAACTTATCCATTGTTCGTCTGGTACTTGTCTATTGTCCCTCGGCTTCTTATGTCTATCGCTCAGTCGCTTGTTGCCATGCCCCTCTATAGCATGTCCTTCTGCTACTTGTCGCTATGCACTCTGTTTCTTGTCCTTCTATCGCTTTTCGCTCTGTCACTTATCGGTCTGTCGTTTCTCGTTATGCCCTTTTTCACTCTGTAGCTTGGCACATTACCGTTACACTTTGGATAACTTTCCAGGTTTCCTTCTACACGTTCAAATTGACTTCCAGAAACAATTCCAAACACAAGGCTATTCAGCTGATTCAATTTTTGAGCATAATTCATATTCGCCTTACAATAACCCGCCTGTTTCCCTCACTTCACTGAGTTTTCATGCAGATCAACTTTTTTGACTCTAGCAACCCACTCACGAGAACGGCTTCACAGCTCGCTGCACACCACACGCAGAACCCGCATAGCGACTACAAACTTCGAATAACGATAATGGCGCCCGTTAGAAGAAAAATATCACTGCAGCGCGTGTAAAGTGCGCCAACACAAGGCTCCTTTCATGTACGACCAATTCTATTGGTTTCGCTTGCTCTTGAATGCTCGCTTACAGAGGAGATTCATTCTCGTTCCCTGGATATCGATTTCAAAGTTTCATTTATTTCAATGCTCGGGTGGCAAGGACTCCCCCAAAATGAGCAGCAAACTGGATGAAGTTGAAAAAAAGCTTGTTACCCACTTAGAATGGTCGAAACCAGACATCAGAGAGGGACGATATGTGGTCGTGGTGACCAATGGTTGCAACGGTTTACGGTTGATGGAGAATCGAAGAAGTTTCAATGAATACTTGGAAATACATCAACGTGCACTCGCAAGTGATTCGGTTCATGTGGTCTGGCGAGGGTGGCTCAAGATAAATGGCTTATTATGTGGGAAGAGCTTTCTGGAAACCAATAAAGGGCACAAGAATTGCTCTCATGACGAAGAATTTGTCCTCACAAATCGATCGGTTTTAGAAAATTTCATTTTTTTCTTGTGAAAGAACGTTTTGTGTTTGAGGCACTGGAGGGGGAACTCCCGATTGAGACGATTTCCTTGAAGCAAGTATTCGCAGAAAATATACGATTTTAAGAATAAATGCACTTCTTTTCGTAGATTTATGAGAGTGTGGTTTTGAACACAAATTGGATGTCTTTAAATTCTCGCTTCTCGTAGGAGTCTGATAAAGCATGAGGACAAGAATCACAATTGCTGCTGGAATATGAAAGTAAGACTTTGCTTTCGTTTAACAACAAGCAAAAGGATCCCTTTCTGGAATGATGTTTTATCCTACAAGAATTAATCCTACAAGAATTCAAGCGTATGGGTCATAAGCGGTGAGCGCCTGCTAATGCCGCGGCTACCATGGAACAGCAGAGCTTCCATGTTCCACAAGCTCTTTAAGAAATTTATCAAAATTTCGCAGTTCGAACTACGGCACCAAATTGTAAGTCCCCTCTGCTCGTGCGAGAGCAATAACACGAATAACACGAAATTGTTGAGCAAGTTTGGTTCCCTCTTGTATTCTGTCACGCATTGTTGAACCGAATAAGGTCCTACTTACATCTTTATAGCTCTCTGGACTACGGAACTCGACTCAATTGCAGCACCACACAATATCTCCTAAAAAAATGACAAAGGAGATAGGATGCCGAAAAGGAAATTGCGCCGCGGAAACGCTGAATCCACAGCATCTGACTAGCCTAGACAATTGACTGGAAGTGACGAATATCTATTCCGGATGAATTTTCTTTGCAACTTTTAATGGCGCCTGTAAAAATTTCTTTTCTTAGTAGCTGCAGGTATCTATTATTAGGATTAGAAGTTCCTATCGACACTCACTCATCGCCGCATATGAGAGTGGGCATAGAGACGAGCTATACAGTGCCATGTCTAGTTTTGGCATTCTTTCCAAGCTCGTCAGATTGTATAGGATGACGATGGAGAACTTTCGCAGCTCCGTTAAGATCAGTAACGAACTCACTGATACCTTCAATATCAAAAAGGTTTTAGACAAGGCAACGCACTATCATGTGACTTCTTCCTCGAGAAGATCGTGCGTAACTCACATGTCAACCCCAGAGGCACGATCTTCCGAAGTCAGTTCAATTGCTAGCTTACGCTGATGCCATTGTCGTGATTGGACGAACACAGTGAGCCATCAATGAGGCGTTTGCTGGTATTGAAGTGAAAGTGGCTAAAATGGATCTGGTGGTTAATGAGGGCAAATCAAAGCACATGCTGTCATCAAGGAAGAACAGACAAGAACCGTATGGCGCGAAAAGCTGGACGTTACTAAGAGCGGATGAGGAGGCCCTTAGTCTGTTCGAGAGAAAAGTCTTACGTAATTGACATGCGCCTAGTCCAGCGTCTTCAGGTAAAACGCTTAAGATGGCTAAGTCATGTAGAGCGTATGGTCACCACTGCTCTAGCCCGAAAATTCTTCGAATCCGAGCCATTGGGACAACGCTACAGAAGGCGGCCAAGACTAAAATGGCGCACACAAGTGGAGGAGGACCTCAGCCAGCCTTATCAGACTGAACCTCACTTGACAACATTGTCAGGCTGGGAAGCCTGTTAATATGAGGGGAACTCTTTTCGTAAATTTCATAGATTACCCCTGTGTCACATGTTACTCTTTCACTTATCGTTCTGTTTTCGCTACTTTGTGGTTGTCGCTCTGACGCGTGTCACTCGCTCATCCCTCTATAATTCAGCGTCCTGTTTGTCTTATTGCCTGTTGATGTGTTGTATTTTCACTTTGTCGCTTGGCGCTTTGTGGCTTTGCCACTTGTTGCTTGTCGCTTTATTGATTGTCGCTTTTTCGCTTTATCGATTGTTGCGTTATCGCTTGTATCTTGTCGTTGCTTGTCGCTTTGTCGCTTGTCGCTCCGACGCTTGTCGCTTGTCGCTTGCCGCTCTGACGCTTGTCGCTCTGACGCTTGTCGCTCTGACGCTTGTCGCTCTGACGCTTGTCGCTCTGACGCTTGTCGCTCTGACGCTTGTCGCTCTGACGCTTGTCGCTCTGACGCTTGTCACTCTGACGCTTGTCGCCCTGACGCTTGTCGCCCTGACGCTTGTCGCTCTGACGCTTGTAGCTCATTCACTTGTCGCTCTGTCGCTTGTCGGATTATCGTTTGACGCTTTGTCGCTTTATTTTTTGACGCTTTGTCGCTTTGTCGTTTTGTTGCTTTGTAGCTTGTCCCTATGCAAATTGTCGCTCTGTCGTCGGTCGCGGTTGCACTTGTCGGCTTTGTCGCTCTGTTGCTTATCCCTGTGTCATATGTCACCTTATCACTTGTCACTCTGTTGCTTTTCACTAATTAGCAATTTGCTCTGCTACTTTGCGATAGTCACTCTGACGCGTGTCGGTCTATCCCTTCATAGAGTACCCTAAATATTTGCGGTTCCTTTGATTTTGGAAGACTTTGGCCTATGTCACACCTTTGGCATTACTCGACACATTTGTGATTTTAACTAGAATGCAGTGTGGTTGAAAGTCTATGAAGTGTCTTAATTCCCCATTTTTTGGCCAAATTGTCAATGTTGCCGTAGCCCTCTACCTGCTTGTGGCCAGACTTAATGTGTTTCTCTTAGCCAGCCTATTCCTTTCTGCAGCTCAACCGTCCGACATAAAGGCTGTGTTGCAGTTGATGTACGAGTTATTCCTATGAACACACCTCTCCATGGAGTGAATGTTTGCTTGTCGGTGTGTTTGACCATTGATTTGACGCCGAGTCTAAGTTCTTAACTGGTTCGTGGCCCAACTGAAATTCAATTTAATGAATGAGTGATCAGTTTGTACTTTCACTGCGTCATTCTTCATAAGTTCTGAGGGAGGTTATAAAATTCAGTTCTTAAGTCAATTTCGGAATTGAGTCGTCCTTTGCAGAAGGTGAAGTATTGCCAGATACGACCTCTGCAGTCTCCAGTACCCTCCTTCGCCTCATCTACGACTGGGTTGTTTCTTCAGCTTGGCCGCAGCAGAAAAAGTTCCCATGTCTTCTGTTATACAGAGGCATGCCAACCCTCGCTCTATTTCCAATGGTAGATGGTCTCCTTCAATGTTTGTTTTTATTGTTTTATTGTATACTCCTATTCTGTCTGTATGTCTCTTCAAAGCATGACTTGCTATCTAGGAATTTTAGTGATTTCTTCAACCCTCAAACCCACATCCCTTCTTCTGTCAGAGCAGTTACAGTTCCTTAATAAAATAAACAAATTCAAAAAAGAAAGTCGTCGTATAGCATTTTTAGAATTTCAAGTGAACATACAATTTCCCTTTCCCATTTCCTTCTCTTACCATCCTCACGGCACACGTTGGAAGGCTTGCAGGACATCGATTTCCCATGGGAAACACACCTGTGTACAAGAATGAGCAGCAAAGGTAAAAAAAGTGACAAAGCGCACTTTTGAAGCATAAAACTGTCCACTCTGCGACGTCCTGTCCTTCCTACTCATATGTAGTTGCACGTACGATACCCCGTTCGCCGGATAAAACTCGACCGCCTTTTCGCTGTCCGCTGAGTGAACAGAACAAACGGCTTGTTTGTTGGCTCTGGGTATGCAGGGGCACGTATGCTCTGTTGTCCTGCACATGTACGACAGAGGTTTAGACGCTAATGCTTGCTAAAGTCATGATGTGGTGGGGTGGGGTGGGAGTTGTCAAAGGAGTACGTTGCAGGCGCCGACGGTTGCGTTTTAATTTGAGGATGACTCTTGCTGAACACTGCACACTCATTCATGTGAAACGCATTATATTTGATTCAGCATTGATGCGCGAATTTGAAAAGGGTAATGCAAAATGGACTCGGCACCTCTGAAGACACGCCGTCATCAGAACATCGACAACTTTGACCAAAATCTCATTTTCTGAGTCTACAGTGCTCTAATAGAACCTCTTCGCTCTGCATCCTCTTTCCTAAAGTGAGTCAATCAAACGCTGGATTTACCGACTGCTTGACTAATCGGCTGGCTCGAACTTAAACGGATCTAAAGTGCCACCCCAAGCACTCAACAACAATTTCTCGAATGCCTCTAATTCCCAACTCACCTGTCTCTGAGTTTTGCATTCCTTCAAGCTTCAGTAGTAAACCCAACCACCATCAACGATTGCGCGTTATATCAACGATTTGTAAAAAAAACTCCTCAGGCGGACTGATAACAGAAAAATTAAGTTACCGACCCCGCAATCCACTCCCCTTCAACTTTGACGGCATTATTAATCAGGAAGCCTCTCCCCTTCTGACACCGAAAACCATCTGAGAAAACGTCGACGCCACCGCCCTGTTGTGACTGCCAACAGGCGGAGAAGTCATGTCTTCAATGTGCAGCAGCTGCCGCCGCTTACGGTGATAATGATACTGTAGCCACCATATTGCTCTGAAGCAGCCATACACCCCATCCGTGTTTCGTGTGTCAGAGTGTTGGTGCGTGGGGGAGCCAGGCCGAGATAATACATCAAGGGTCATGTATCGGGTACATCTGGAGGAGACGCTTCTTGAGTGGCATAAATACCTTTAGACCGGCTGCCCCACCCTCCCCAAAGAGGAATCCCTAATGGGGTCTTGGAAAATTGGGTCAAGAGTGCCGGGATGTAACACACGAAAACCCACTGCCTGCCGGTGGGATTTAAGTGGAAGTCTACTTCCGGTGACAGGAACAATGAGGCGTACTTTGTTTGCGCACGCTAATGAACAGATGAATGGGTGGCAAATTTGGACGGAGATCCATTTCATGCGGCAGGGTAATTTGTTAAAAATAACACCAGAGAAATGGAGGGCAGGTTTCGAATGATGCTGTGATGCGCGTCATTCGGGCAGATCCCGAGGGATGGGGAAATTGTGTGGCGCATCGAAACGGAAACTCCATTTCCTCAGAATACTTCATAATTCATTGACAGGGCTTGTGACTGTGATGGAAATGCCAGGATGGTGGTAGATGGAAGCAGCGGTCGTTTGGTTGATCTGAAGTCAGCATTTCTGATCCGTGGGTTCGATGGGAAATGAAATTGAATGCAGTTGACGTGCATTTGTGACGCCTTGAAACATGTCGAGGGAAGGCGAAGGTAAATGCGCATTACGTGAGGAGGCTGTGAGCATGTGTGGGTTTCCCTTTTTGAAAAGGAAATCGAACGAAGACATTTTTTTATTTCACATTCATGAAAGTAATAAATATTTAAACGAGACGCGGATGTGAACTTTGCAGAAGGCGTTGAAGAAGGCTTTGAAAAATAAAAAAGACCGTAAGCCCGTCGGACACTTATACACCGCACAGAATGCAATTACATGGCTTTGAGCCAGCTTAAGGAAAAAAATAAAGGAAGAGAGAAAAGGACTGATAGGGGAGAGAGCTCAATTCTCAAATCGGACTGATGACGGAACATCAAAAATAGAAAAAGTCGTGAATTGAAGGCTCAACACGGGCAGGAGTTGTAAGCCAGCACCACACCTTATCCGACTTACCCGAAATCCGATAATCTGCCAACCAAAGTTCTATCATGAACCATTATCCTTCTAGAATATATTGATTGGTGAAAATTTCTGGCTAGAAGCTGACAAAATGACCATAAGATGTTTCTTTTTATAAAACAAGCCCCTTTTGCCAAGCATTTTGTGCTAAGGCTATAAGAGGGATGACAATTTTAAAAAAGAATAAAGTAGAGCGCTACATTATCTTAAAGGTTTAACTGGTGCAGATTTTGTCAGGAATATATATAGTCTGTTTTCAATAGATGGCGCCACTTAGAACTTGTAGTAAATCCTGGAAGCGAATACCTACTTCATTGGAAATGTGTTACACTTGTCAGCAGTAATTAATGCGCATCAACATCTGCATTTTTTGACTCTTCGAAAATCCGCGGATTTGTCTACATTAAATATATTTGGGGGAATTTTAGACTTTTTTTTAACCTTCTGATGCCCGAGTCAAGTATGAGTTGATTAAAAAAAAATTCTTAACATTGAAAAAGAAGTTAGTATATAGGAAAAGTAAATAAAACTGGGTTTAGGATGGTAGGTATGGGCACAAGGATATGTTGCCATATGGCAACAATGCACAGTTTAGTTTATACACAAATATGAATATTATAGATTAATCATGTGTAATAGGACATAAAACAGCTTTTTGCTGATTGAAGCAAAGAAGAACATTGCATTTAGTAAGCCGCATACAGCTGTACGCAGTTGTGCATTGACGACATATCCCTTTTTGTTCCGAATAAACTGAAAAATTACCATATTTGGCGTATCGTGCATCATCTGGTAGATTCGGCCGCCTTACTTTTGACGTTGTTGGTGTTAAAGCAAGTGATGAAGTCGAAGGTGGTGGTGATGGTTTTTCAGCAGTAGGGGACGATTCTCTAGATTTCAAATTACTTAAAAATGAGGGTCGCCCTCTCTTTCTACTTGTTTTCAAAACTGGTAGACTTCTTGTGGTCAAAGTTGTTGCATATGCTTCTGATTGGGATTTAGTGTAGTGAAATCTCTGCGATATAGAAGCCACGAATTGACAAAAGCTGCATTAATGCATCAATAAATAATCTGAAAGTAATATTTGATAGACTTGTGATTGATCCGATTCAATTCAATTAACATATCCGCTAAGTCCACACCTCTCATAAATCGATTGTGGTCTTTAACAATGTTCGGCCTTTCAATGCCAATGTATTTCTTTGCAACTCAATCCCAACTACGGCGTGAGTCCATTGGATCTACACAGCAGTAAGTCGAGAGAAGTTGAACTGCTCAATTGTCATACCACCTTACCAAAGCAATATTGTGGTTGTTCTCGACTCTGTTATCAACACTTCCCCGACCTGCTGCTTTTGAATCCTTCTCATCTTGTATGTTCTGTTTACCGATTCGATTATTTCGAACAGTTCCTATGCACCATATTCCCATATCGCGTGAAGTGATTGCAAGTTTGATAGAGGTGAATCAGTTATCGAAATAAACCTTAAAATTTTCGTTTTTTGGCATGGTGGAACACAGATACAAAAAAAACATCGGATGATATTCCTAAATCGTATCCTTTACCTGTGTACATGTGTAAAATCATAAATTATACCCATACACCCAGCTCTGGTAAAGACTTTGTATCCCCATTTATTTGGTTTTGTCGGTAGATACTGTTTCAATGCTAAATGACCTTTGAATGATATAATTTGCTCATCTGCTGATTGATGCTCATTGTCATTAGGTATTTCATTAAATTTTTGTTTTAGGTGTTCCAATAGAGGTCAATTTTTATGCAATTTGTTGTATTCGGAATTATCTTTTGGTTTGGTTTGTAGATTGTCATTTATATGGAAGTATTGTTTAATTTTTTCAAAACGGCTTCTGCTCATCACATTTGCGATCGCATTATATCGCACATCATCGCTCCAAAAACACCTATAATCGGGCATTCGAATTACACCCATATATAAAATTATACCAATAAATTTGACGAATTTCCTCCGCTTCAACTTTAATCACGTCTCAGTGCTGCTGTTGGGCGTATTTATTGGTTTCCTCTACTATTTTCCTTATGATCACATCATCAAAAAAATTTAAGAAATATTCTGAAGGACGCTTTACGCTTTCAGCAGGAGCAACTTCATGTTTCCATACAGAATTTACGCCTGAAAAATCTTTTTTTCACCAGACACATTTCAAGGTCGAAGCATTAGTCTTTTGTGTCAATATACTTGTTGAGATATCTGATTTTTTATTACCTTCCATTTCAGCATCTCTTAAAACAAGTCCTTCGAACGTATCTGATACAACTTGAGGTAGATTTGAGAGTTCAACATTTTCATCCAAAATATCTTCGACATCTTTTCACTACCGCTAAGGCAGTTTATTCAAGCTGTTAATCCAAATAGGGCAACGAAACTTTTTTATAAAGAGAAAGGTTGGGAGAAGAGGAAGAACATATAAATGCCAATATTTGTATACCTAACGTTGACATGTTGCTGAAAGTAATGTTGCCACATTGCAACTCTGGGCATCAAAGGGTTAATTGGAACAATAGTGCAACTGATGCTTGTCGAAGTTTATTGTAACCCTGCTCCTTACGATAAATTTTCCATATATTGGGTTCGGAGCTTCAAAAAAGGCGATTTAGGCGTTGCAAACAAAGATCACTTTGACCAGTCCAACACTTTGAAGATGATGAAATGGAGGCTATGATCAATCTTGCAGAAACGTTGGGAGTTACTTATTAAACATATTTCGTTCGGTTAAACAAATTTTGATTTTTTTTCCAAAGCCTCTTGGAATTGGGTGCCGTGGGAGTTGAACCCAGGGATGTCGATAAACTATTTTCTCACTTCGGAACTGCATCCTGAAAAACATCAAAGGAAGGGAGTTTTACATCGGATGCTGACTGGAGATGGAAAATGGATGTGCCACGATGACCCCGTTTCATCATCGTCTACATCGTAGAAGAAAAGTATTCACGGATCAGAGCGCATACTCTGCTTATGGTGGAACAAGATGGACGTGGTGTACTGTGTGCTAAGTCTTGTCGAAACTACTGACAGGAAACGTTATCGACTACAACTAATGCGTGAAGGCCCTGCCTTGCATAGAAATGGCTAGAAACGGCTGAAAGGAATTTCAAGGTGAGTTTGCGACCTGATGTCCCACGGCTCACGTAGCGGTAGCGGTCTTCAACTATCTGAAGACACTGAAATTTGAGATCTTATAGCACTTGCTTCATTCGGCAGAAGTTGCTACTTTCAATTACAGGCTTTTCCAATGGATGCAAAATAATTTGGATGGTTACCGATTAACGATTTTGAAGACATTTGAGAATAGCTCTATGGATCGATCGATGCAAGTGAGGAGTCATTGTTTAAAGATGGTATTCGAAAATCACGACATGGATGGGAAAAAAGTTATCTCTTCCGGCGGACAATGACACATCAGTCAATAAGTCCCGGGGCTGACATAAAGAAGGAGCCATCTAAAATTACAACTTTTTGGAAGAACAAACATTAAAATGATAAAAATAATAAAAATTGTTGGCGCGACATTCCACACCTGGACCAGGGCAGAGCTTGCTCATTAACTGCTCGTGTTGTGCGCGCTACTGTCTCCTCACGAGTAGAATTGACCTATCTACTGCCGACTCCGAGGAGTTTGAGAAGCTTTCTTAGACAGTTATTACTCTTTGAGTGTTGTCAGCAGCTCGAAAGAGGTGGTGCCGTGAAATATTCGAAAAATTGGTGTTGAACTGGGAGTCGAACATAAACCCTTCGGCGTGTGAGCGTCGCACTCTATCCACTACGCCACGGCGACCACGACCTCAAATAGATGCTCCCCGGAAAAAAATATGGTTCGAACGAAGAGGTGATCGCCAAAAGTGAAGCCTATTCTGAGGCCAAATATAAATCATGCTATAAAACCGACATCGAAATATAAGAGCTGCATTCGACCGATTGCATCACTCTTAAAGGAAACTATGTTGATGAATAAAGTCGAATTTTGTCTGGAAAATGTGCTTTTATTGGTTAGTCCCAGGATTTATTGAGTGATGTGTTAGCTCAATGGTTGGATCGATGCCAGTGAGGAGTCATTGTTTATGGATAGCATTCGGAAATTACCAGAGCGTAGTCTCTTCCGGCGGACAATATTTTGGGCAAATTGGTATGTTTTTAATCAAAAAAAATAAACACAAACGGTCCGAGTAGTTTCTACTCTCAGTTGCCATGAAGGGGTTCCGACTGTTGATGTCTGAGCTTTGTAACATAGATGCCAGTTGCAGTCTTTTGAAAGGCATATTGGGCAAGTGTGACATATACGATGTCCATTTTGGTGAGTGGAGAAGAGCATGGCCCTCTATCAACTTTTTTTTAGTAAGCGAGGAGGCACGTTTACGTGGCAGATGGCAGGAAATGAGTAACACCGCGAAGTATCCTGCCATGTGCATCGTAGCTGTCCCTGTGCCTTTAAATTGATGGAGCTATAGCCCACAAGGGGTCTATGCCTAACTTCCACGCTAAAATTTATGTTATTCATCCTTCATGAATGGAGAGGACCCACAGTTTACTGCTGAATCTAAACGGCTAAATTTAAAAAGCATTCTCCTGGACTGTGTTGTGTCGGTTGTTATCCAAATGAAACGTTAACGTCAAATGAGTGCTAAATTTTGCAATTTTCAGCATAAGTGACAAGAATTGGAAAAAAAAAGTGAAAAGTTATGTTGGCAAATTTGACAGCCTTGTGAACATTCTATGTCTGAATAGTTGGCATTCAACCTTCGAACGACATTTCCGCATTCTATTGATTCTTTCTGTTTGGAGATGTCGAGAAGCACAGCAGTGCCATTGCTATACGATATCCAGACCAAACCTCGAAAAGCATAAGACACTCTATGACTCTCTCGTTGAACAGGCTTCAATTCCCCTTCTTGTCCACGATTAGGAACTCCACCATGTGCAACGTTGAGTGCAGTGCAAAGTTTACCTTCCAGGTTTCGTCATGGGGAATTTGATTTATTTTTTGAAACAGAAAAAAACTTGCAGTCGTGGGTTTTGTGTCTTCCCCTTGGTTAGTGGTTGTTCTACTCAAAAGGGGAAAAGTCGACCAGCCGCGGTATGCCGAGATGCCTGAAGTAGACAGTGACCTTCTTCTGCTGTAAATGTCCCACGTATGAATAATTAAACCTACATACCCATGCCTTCACAATTCCCTGCAGAGGGAGGACGACGACGCTTGGACCAACTGTCCAGATATAAATCATTTTTGTCAGGGTGTGGAAAACCCAGTCGTGGTGGGTCTATACATTCCCTAAAGGATGAACAAGTAGAAAAGAAGAGACACTGCAAGTTGCCGGCATCGTTGAGGGGGCTCCTCCACAGTCTCCTGAAGGCGGGTGTTCTGCCAGATGTTGAAGTAGAGGGCGTTTAGATCGAAAACAAATTTGTGCGATTATGAGTATAAGGGAAAGTAAACACGCTTCAGGACTGGAAGAGGTCTTGTACAATATATGGGCATAAGCCCCCGTGAATCATTTTAAGTCCCTAGTCGGCAATGGGAACCTTAACTAGACAATTGATTTGATACCAGAACGGAACACCACTGAGCTCAGTCATCAATGGCCCAGATGAAGCGAACGAATACTTAGTAAACCGCGGATAGGCAGACTGATGATGGGCTCACTGATGACGAGTTCACTGATGACGAGCTCACTGATGACGAGCTCATGCTTGCTCCACGATTATATATTTTAACAGACACATACTCACAGAATAGTTAAGTCCACTGTTCACGCAAAGTCGTCACCTGAAAAAGAAGGAGAAAGCAAACTGTTAGCTCTGTCTGTATCTCAGCCCCCTCACCCCAAGGGTCATCAAACAAAGGCCACTAAATTCTGAACTCATTACGCATAAGAGAGTATCAAAGACGAACGCATCGGACTCGAGTCTCTTTCATACCGAAGGCTAATTTACGAGTGAAGAGTTCAGCCGTTCATAAGAGCCTCTAAACGCGGCGGCGGCAGTGGCGTATCTTCACTCAATCGCTTCGCGTCTATGGTCACCATAACTCACAGAGTTAAGTGTGTGCTCGCCGTCAAACATCACGCGCCCAGATAGCCCAATTACAGATCCTGTCTGATGAAGGACCTTCTTATCGGCAAATCGCCTTCTCAGGGGATCACAACAAAATCGGCTGACTTTTCCGCTTCACTGTTCTCTACACACGCACACGAAGGACAACGGGATCAAATTAAAAAATACACACACACTAATCTATTCCCACTGGAAACATTCAGAAAAATTCCGCAGACTGGCAGTCAAACCAACCCAGCAACCAGCGAGCAGAAGGCGTGATGTCCTTGGGAGGAAATTTGCCATCAGCACATGCATGCGCTCGGTTGAGGAAAATTCAAAAATTGCTTCAGTAAATCCACTTAAGCCTGCTTCAGAGCGCATAAGGCGATCTTGTGCCTGGTGGCTGGCGTTGGACTGCTGTGTCCTTGAAGCGCACACACTCCCGCACAGTTTCCTCCTTCGCTTGTTTGCCTCCAAAATCTCCGACACTGGCACGAAACATGCTCCGACGTCTGCAGGCGAGACGAATAAACACCGATTAAGGCAACGAATCGAGATTTAAGTTTCGTCCTTCTCGCCTTTTCTGTTGTTTTATTTTTTTCTTTTGCAGCGTGTGCGCTTCAGTTGGCCAGGCACCGCAGTTCACTGGCTGGGGAACGTAGCCACTGATGGCGACGACAACGATTGAAAGGAAATGAGATTCACAGTTTCGGTTCGCAGTTGAAATCCTTTTTCAATTGTTGCCGTGCACAAATAGCGTCGTCTGTGACTGGAGCTGGGACTGGCACTGTGCCTGGTTTTGAAGGATGACATCTGGTAATACACCCGAGCAGACTGCCAGGCACTAGCACAACACGTTCAGCCATCCGTAGTCGAGTTGGATTTGAACGTTTTCACTTTTCCTTCACCCCTGCCACTACGACACACTTACAGGGTAGTGAAGGCAGCATCCTAAGGAGTCCTTTCGTCGCTTTGTGTATTCATTATGGTGTGTGTTTGGTAAAAACCCCAAATCATATCCTTTTATAGCTCGAAAGTGTGCTACCAACTCTCTCCCTCTCCCTCTCCGCCCAACTGCCTGTCGTTCAGCTTGGCAGAACTTTACCCTTGTCGTGGTTGAAATGAAATTTCCACACTTTCCCTCTCTGGGGAGGGGGAAGCTTTAAAAGTAGATGTACGTCGGGTTCAATGACCGTTGGCAGTATTCGAAACGGACGTGCTGGGTTCGCAGGGGAGTGCCTCGCCCTCGAATGGGCGACGATTTGTCGGATCTGAATTTAAGAGTTTTATAGTCCATAAACGTTGCGGATGAACAATTAGAATGCCAATATCGATCGGGGCGAGTGGGTTGCTTCGCTTCCTCCTTCCGCCGGCATATCATTCCTTCGGCTGAGCGGCAGACAAGAATCTAGGAGTTCCTTTGGGACCATTGGGAGTCGTTCCGCTTTCTCGCCCCATACCCACTCTGGATGGTGTGAGCTTCCTGCAGGAATAGGTGTTTAATTAAAATTAAGAGCACTCCGCTGGGAGACGGAAGAAATCGGGATTGAATGGGCGGGTCGTAAGCTTAAAGGGAATTGAAGTCTTGGAAGGGCGTAACGAGGGGCGGAGAAATGATCTAACGACTTTGGGGGAAATAACCGCCATCGGTGCAGCAGCAGGGTTTAGCGGGCCCTCGGAGGTCATTTGAGTTTTAAGTTCGAACGCCTATAATCAGGAAAAACGAGCCATAAAGGATTCTTGTGTTTCCGGGGAGAGCTTCCCGATGGGATGGGTCCCCGAGAGGTGTTTGAGAAATTGAAATTGACGATGATGGCGGTGACGCTTCTGAGGTTTAAGGAGTATGAGCGTGTTTGAGGTTAAGTTGTTTTTGTTCGGGAAAGAGTGGAGGGAGTTTAAAATCTCTTCTTCTACGTCGCTTCCTTATGTCTTCTGAAAAGGAGCCCATAAGGTGGGAAAGGGGTGCAAAATTAAAACTTTCTTCATCTTCGCGATTTGAAGCATGTTTGTATCAACTTGAAAATAGCCTGTTGTTGAATGAATGTAAATGACTGTGGTAGCCATTCCTTTGGCTGCGTTGTTCCATGACTTGATTCATTGTTTCTTCTATTTATTCGTTCTGAATGATGAAAGACCGGTTTTCTTTATTTCCTTATTTGTACGGACATCAGGTAGCTCCTTCTTCGTCCTTGGTTTAGTCAAAATTGTTCTTGGGAACTTTATCCGTCTTCCGGATTCGCTTGAATTCCAGATACGCTCTTGACTAGATCATCTGTGGACAAGAGTTTTGTTTGAAGATGAACATTTCCACCTCGAGAGCCCTGCTTTCTCAAGAGCCTGTTTGTTAACCGTGGGCAAGGACAGACTGTGTAGAGTAACATTTATTTATCATGTACGAAAGTTGCCTTTTATATTTCGGTATTGGGCAATCCTAGTGTTGCAATCTGGCAACTGCCACCTCTATCGTAAAGTTTGACGTTTTTGAGGTTATATGTACTCCGAACGTTTTGACACACGAGCGCTATTTGTGTTGCTTACAGTAACTTAAAAGATTCATCTCGCCCAAAAAATGGATTCAAATCGTGAAAATTGTCGTGCTACTATTCTTACAACTTTCGACGTGGAACAGTGCATCGATGAACTTAATTCAATTTTTATCGATGAAGCTCCATCGAGGAGCAGTGTTTATCGATGATATGGTGAATTCCACCGAGGTCGTAGTTCACTCCAAGACGAATTACGTGAAGGTCGTCCAGAAGCAGTTGTTGTTCCGGAAACCATTGATGCTGTGCGCCAACTGATACTGCAAGATCAACATGTGACCTATCGCGAGAGTGAGACTACCTTAGGCATTAGTGGAACCAGCATACATTCAATATTGCATGAACATTTGACCGTCAAAGAAATTTGTCGGCGGTGGATCCCACAAAATTTGCCAATCGCTCAAAAAATGGCTCGTGTCGATTGGTCGAAAGAAATGCTCCAAAAATACGATCGCGGTGCTTCGAATCACGTCTATGATATCGTGACAGGTGATGAATGACATCGTGACAGGTGATGAATCGTGGATTTGTGCGTATGAGCCCGAAAGTAAACAGCAGTCGACTGTATGGGTGTTTCAAATTGAACCAAATCCAAAAAAAGTTGCTCGTGCACGAATCACCTCCAAGCAAATGGTCGCCTGTTTTTACCGAAAACCTGGACATGTCGCAACCGTACCATTACAACAACGCAGAACAGTCAATTCTGAGTGGTACACAACCATTTGTTTGCTAGTTGTCTTCCAAGAAATCAGGAAAACCAACCGCCGAACACGGATCACTCTTTACCACGACATTGCGAGCTCTCACACATCGGCTCAAAAAAGTGTATTTTTGAGCACTAAAAACATCGATTTTATGAGTTATCCACTGTATAGTCCTGACTTGCCACCGAATGACTTCTTCTTATTCGCGCACCTTAAAAAATAAAATAAGAGGTCAACGTTTTTCGACACCTGAGGAAGAGGTTGATGCGTTCGGAATGCATGTTTTGGAGATACCTCAATCAGAGTGACAAAAATGCTTCGATAATTGGTCCAAACGCATGCAAGAGTGTACACATCGTAATGGGGAATATTTTGAAAAACAATAAAGCTATTTTCGATGAATATTTGTTTTTGTTCTCTAATCTTGGAATATAAAAGGCAAGCCTCTTAGATGCATTGAAGCGCTACAGTGTGATGGTAAAAGTGCAACACTCATGCGCTAAAGGTGCCAGGTTTAAATCCTCGACCTAACACCTCATTTTCTTCACGGCAACAACACGTTTGATCAGCTGACAGCCCCTAAAGAGAACTATTCGTTGAAGAGAGTCAGTAAAAAAAACGGAAGGCACACACAACACGAGCAGTTGCCGAAAAAGCTAGTCCTAGGTCCTCTTGTGGACTGTTTTGCCATTACATATGAATGCGGTATCTCGCAAGTGTTTTGTATTTTTAGCTCGGGATGTCGTTTATCTAGTCGTGCTTTGTGCCTTTTTGAATGCGTCAGATTGAAGATCCATCTATTATGTTCCTTTTTCTTATAAATAAATTTTGCGCAAAAAAAAAAAAAAAAACGAAGAATGCAATTGCTTTTCCGGGTGGGCGCATTTTTTTCCCGTTTTTTTGTTTTAGAGACAGGGATTTTTAAATTGGTTACACTCTATGTGACTTTATGTGTGGTCGCCGTGGCGTAGTGGGTAGCGTGCGGCGGTCACCAGTCGAAGGGTCTATGTTCGACTCCCAGTTCAACACCAATTTTTCGAATATTTCACGGCACCACCTCTTTCGTGCTGCTGACAACACTCAAAGAGTAATAACTGTCTAAGAAAGCTTCTCAAATTTCGCCGTTCGGAGTCGGCAACACGAGTAGTTGATGAGGAAGCTAGGCCCTGGTCCTTTGGACTGTAGCGCCAACAATTATTATTTATCACTCTATGTACTGACTGCTATCTTCTCAGTTGCCAAGATATTTGATTTTACGTTGCTTTATCATTTTAAAGCGCGACCGCCGTGACGTAGTGTATAGGGCCCGACACCAAAGGTTTAGGTTCGGTACTCGGCACCACCTCTTACGAGCTGCTGACAACACCCAAAGAATAACAACTGTCTAAGAAAAAGCTTTTTAAAACTTTGCCGTTTGGAGTCGGCACAAAACTGTAGTCCCTTCTGCTCGTGGAGAACAGTAGCATGCCCAACTAGGCTCTAGCAAACTAGGCTTTGGCCCGCCTTTGAACCGTCGCTATATCACTGGCTATATGTTTTGAACGCGAATAGCCAGTGAATGTGTTCAAAACAAGATCGCCGTTATCGTTATCCTTATCCTTATTTTCATAACCAAATTTTGTTTAAAGATGAAGCATACTTTTGGTTGAACTGAAGAGTCATTTGGAGTTAGTTGAAATGAAGAATATTCTCAAGTGTTTGTCGAGACAGTAGAATCCACGCCACCCTTTGGGGTTGCCTATGGATTACACGAACCGTTCTTGGTTTTAAAATGGTGTTTGCCAAAATGCCAAAGTTAATGGTGGCCGCTGTAGAGCCACGAGTGACCGACGATGATGTGCAGGAGCTGAGCTTTTAACTAAACAGTGCACATGTTACGCATCTCCTGATACAATATATTTATTGAAGGAAAAATTCGGTTTGCATATAATTCAAGTGGCCTCCAAGACAGTGACATTTCACATAGATTAATCAATTTCTTTGCAGATATGCGGGTTCGCTAGCTTTAGCCGGTAAGGCCGACACGATTGACCAATTGGATGACAACAGTTCGTGCGTTATAGCCAGGCGTGGCCATGTAAACATTTTGAAAAAAGGAATCGACGAAATAGGACTTCGACATTAAAGTAAGATTCTTTGTCTTTTTGCGTTGATGGCACTTAGAGCAGAAGATTCAACGACGAGCTCTTTAGGTTGTACAGACTCATGCCGTTAAGCGTCTTCGGGTACTATGCTTAAGATGGCTAGGCCATGAAGAGCGTATTGATATCACTGCTCCGGCCCGAAAATGTTTTCGAATCTGAGCTATTGGGATAATTCAACAGAAAACGGCCTAGACTGAGTTATGGCACTCATGTGGAGAAGAACATCAGCCAACTTGGAGCGGGCAACTGGAGGCAAATAGCAAGAGATCGTGCTGGCAAGAGATCGTGCTGGCAAGAGAGTCACCCACACTGAGGAAAAGATGTCGAGAAAGAAGTATGAGACTCAAACTTCATCTCTTAAAGTTCAAAAAGTTGAACCACTGTTCAATTTTTTTTTCAATTTGGGAAATCAGTGGCGTATGCGTAACACTGACTGCAATCCAGACGCTTTGTTTTGAAATTTGGAAAACAGTTGGTGACGAGTTACAGCACGGACGAAAGGGATAGAAGGATGGAGGAACACTGATAATAGAGCTCTTTTGGGTTATATTTTTAAGTTGTTAAAAGCATGCCATTTCATGCGGTGGAGCGAATTAGCGAGTTTCCTTATCCTGAAACGAGCTGATGGACGTTCAAAGCATTATTCGCGCTGCGGGTGAGTTCTTGAAACGTAAATTCGTCTTGAGACAATTTCATAAATAGGTAAATATGTCATAGTTCTCCTGGAAAGAACATAATGGCGATAAGTCCTTGACTTTTTTTGCGGCGATGGAAAAGAATCTTCAGCAACAAACTATGCTGAGCCCAACTGAGTGCCTACAGCCATGTGCAGTGCAAAACTGCTTGTTTCTGAAGGATTTTCAACTACGAACTAGCTGGACAACTCTATGGAGGACGCTTCATAGTCGATAGTGCACACAAGTGGAAAAGGACTTCAATCAACTTGAAGTGCGATATCAGAGCCAGCTGACTTAAGATAGTGCCAACTGAAGAGGCTCGTTGGTTGATGACCAGGGCCACACGCCATTTTAAGATTCCGCAGACTGTAGGACAACACCGGACTGTAAGACCAACCCCAAATGTAGGATAACGCCGGACTGTAGCACCACTCCGGAATGTATGTCCTCCGCGGACTTTAGAAAACTGTAGGACCACATCGGACTGTAGGACCACCGCGAACTGTAAGACTACCACGGACAGTAAGAGCGCCTCGGACAGTGGGACCAACCACCCTGAACTGTAGGACCACCGCGGACTGTAAGAGCAACTCGGACTGTAGGGTCAACCCAGACTGTGGGACAACGCCGGACTGTAGGGCCACCCCGAATTGTAGAACCACCGCGGACTGTGAGAGCAACTCAGACTGCAGGGCCAACCCAAACTGTAGGACCACGTAGGACAGTAGGGGTGCCGCGGACTGAAAGACCAATCCAGACTGTGGGACAACGCCAGACTGTAGGAACTCCCCAGACTGTAAGACCACCACGGATAGTAGGAGCACTCCGGACAGTAGAACCAACCGAGACTGTGGGACAACGCCGAACTGTAGGACCACCCGGAATTGTAGAACCACCACGGACTGTAAGAGCACCTCGGACTATACAACCAACAACGGAGTGTATGACCAACACAAACGGTGGTACCACCCCAGATTGTACGACGATAGGACCACCTCTTATTGTAGCACCATTTTAGAAAGTATGACCACTCCGGACTGTATGCCCACCATGGATTTAAGGACCACCACGAACAGTAGGACTGTAAGAGCACCTCGGACTGTAGGACCAACCCAAACTGTAGAACGACCTCGTACTGTAGGATCACCGCGGACAGTAGGAACACCCCGGACAGTAGGACGAACCCAGACTGTACGACAACGCCGGAAAGTAGGACCATCGCGGACTGTATGACCAACACAAACTGTAGGACCACTGCGGACTGTAGGTCCACCGCGGACAGTAGGAGCGCCCCGGACAGTAGGGCCCAAACAGACTGTGGGACAACGCCTGTCTGTAGGACCTCCCCCGACTGTAGGACCACCTCCGACCTTAGAACAACCTCGGACTGCAGGGCCACTCTAGTCTCTCGTCACTTTCTGTAAACTGGCCAGTATTCGCCAATAGTTTTCAATTCTCACTCAACCTCAGTCAAAAAAATCAACAACCGCCGAAGTAGAACTCTGAAAACTCCCACACAACCCACAAGCAGGAAATGAAAAATCGAAGAGCATGCTTCATATCCGTTTGCCGCCCATCCGCAGCCCAACATAGTTTACAAAACAAATCCCCGTACCGAAGTCTACTCGATTAATTACCGAAAGCCTCTGTGCGCTTTCGGAAAGCATTAATCCACGCACTAATCCAGCGCAGGGCTGTCTGAGGAAGCATACACCTGCTTCGGGGAAATTAACTTCGCCAGCAGACCATTTGGAATGCCTTCAAAAATCACACGCCCATATTTATCAGTGTCCCAGCACTCCGGCCGCCCATCCGCAGGCCCCATTCGAGGCCGTAAATTAATTACGATGACGTTCGATACATTTTGGAACACGATTGAGATAAATTTCTCCCCCATGCGGGGCGCTGTTCGAAGTCAAGTGGCGGCAGCGGCGGCGGTGTGCTGGTACTATTGCGTTGGTGATAAATTTGCTCAACAGCCTTGCTCTGGCAGCGGCGGGTGGCCTGGGGAGGCACAGGGCTTGGGTGTGTTGCGGCCGTGGTCGAGGTGCGAGTAAACACCGGGAAACTTGTCTCGCCCCAAGTGCTTCTACTGGTGATAGTGGCTGCCCGGGCAATCATGGAAAAGATTCCACCTGACTTTGATGTATGATTCGGAAGGTTACCGCTGTTGGTCCCTCACCGTCTGAGTGGACTTGATGGACACACATCATCGACGTTCATGTTTACTGAGAGTCAATGGGCGACGTTTCTCCTCATTCTGGGGACCAGCAGCGTGCAGAGGTGTGCGACTAATGAGGATTGTATTTCGGCAAACAAACTACGGCGACGATGGCGGCGGATAGATGGCAAATGGGATCGGGACGGCCGGATGGATAACAATGGGAAACCGATGTCTAGACTGTGTGTGGGCCGGGTTTCATGACTTCTGATGTCTGTCAAATCGGAGCGGTTCAGAGAAGTAGGCCTCACTAAACCTCACAAACCCCACAAACCCCTTCATCATCACATCGTCATGCCATAGATAAGCAGATGTCACTCCGGCTTTTGTCAGGGGTGTACGCTGTTATTTACGACTGGGGAGGCCGGACGATAATAGAACTGTTAAACTGACCGTCATAAGCTGGGTTCATTTGCCGGGCGTAGATAATCCGGGGATGCACTGAAACGGATGGACGCACATTTGTTTGGTGGTGGATTTGCGACAGATTGGATGTCAGATTCTGATGTTTACTTCTAGTCCGAGGGGATGATACCCCCCGAAGCGGCGCGTTGACATCTGATGTAGTATATCCATCTCTTAATCTTCCCTCTCTGATGAGTGCTTGCCAGAAAAATAATCGCTGGGACTTATCTCAATTCAGGCACATTCGCTTTCTGAATATCTTCTGTGTCACTTTGTGCAGAAGTGAAAATTTAAATGGCCGGTTCCTTGTGATGAAGTTCCGGACCGTCTTCATTCACGGGCCAGAGAAGCAATTGAAGTCATGTCGCGTGAAATGCTTGAAATTCATTCACAGTCAGGAATCATTTCCAGCTGTCAGAAGTACCACGCAGACAACTGCGAACAAAGGAGTTCATCATTTGCCTCTCTTTTCCCGTCGTTTGTGTTGCGGTATACTCATCAAGAGGCGTCAAACAAAAGCCACCACGACGACGCCACCAACAAGACCTTCGCAACTCACAAAAGACAGACCTGCCGCACACCGATATGCGGCAGAGACATGCTCTGCGAAAGCAGGCGGTGGTGTGAGGTCTGTTTTCAAGCAACCACCTATCCAGTCCCCGGGACTTCAATGATTAATTGTAACGTTTTTCAGATTAAAGCGCCATCATGCGGTTGAAGGTGACTTTGCAAAACGACGGTCGCCGCTGCTGGCACACGCTAATTAATTAGCGCCGATCTCTGGCGCATATGAGCTCTCTGTCCTTGCGGCAGCATGAAATTTTAACAATGGGCTCATACGCACAGTCAACAAACAGGAAGACCCAGGGAAGCTGACTAATTAAGGAGATGGATGGATGGCCGGTAATTGGAATTACGTGTGCGTTGTATGTCTTGGCAGGGCGCGCAGTCGAGGACGGCACCTTTCGGAGAGTGTAATTACTTTGGGAACTCCGGCAGCTTGGCGATGTGAACAATCAGATTATTTAGATCAAAAGACGGGAGGATTTGTAGGATTATGTTGCTGGCCCCCCGGGGGAAGATTTAGCGTTTATTTCTACTCAAGATGAGCCATGCAGAAGGAAATTCATCTGGAGGCGGATTTGATTGTGAACAGGGGATGGAATTGGCAGAAGCGACGCGCAATAGAGGTCTTTAGACTGGAATCTGAACGAGATCGGATTAAATTTGAATGAATTGGTGACGGTGGTAATAACTGAACATCGTTTTCTAAATGTGTACTCTTTCAAAAGCGAGCTGCCCATAGGGGGCTCTGGCAAAGACACAGATGTTCGGGCTCTATTTTCGATGTCTTTTCCCCTTTCCAGTAAGATCTATTTGGTTGCTTTGTTTTTGAAACAGCAACGGTTTTATTGGCTGCTAATTATGGTCAAACGGAAACGCGCGTGCACTTATCTCTTGTTTGTGTTTTGTTTGATGCGGCAGGTATCTCAATCTCAGTCTTAGTTTCAGTCTCAGTCTCAGTCTCAGTCTCAGTCTCAGTCTCAGTCTCAGTCTCAGTCTCAGTCTCAGTCTCAGTCTCAGTCTCAGTCTCAGTCTCAGTCTCAGTCTCAGTCTCAGTCTCAGTCTCAGTCTCAGTCTTAGTCTCAGTCTCAGTCTCAGTCTCAGTCTCAGTCTCAGTCTCAGTCTCAGTCTCAGTCTCAGTCTCAGTCTCAGTCGCAGTTTCAGTCTCAGTATCAGTCTCAGTCTCAGTCTCAGTCTTAGTCGCAGTCTCAGTCTCAGTCGCAGTCTCAGTCTCAGTCTCAGTCTCAGTCTCAGTCTCAGTCTCAGTCTCAGTCTCAGTCTCAGTCTCAGTCTCAGTCTCAGTCTCAGTCTCAGTCTCAGTCTCAGTCTCAGTCTCAGTCTCAGTCTCAGTCTCAGTCTCAGTCTCAGTCTCAGTCTCAGTCTCAGTCTCAGTCTCAGTCTCAGTCTCAGTCTCAGTCTCAGTCTCAGTCTCAGTCTCAGTCTCAGTCTCAGTCGCAGTCTCAGTCTCAGTCGCAGTTTCAGTCTCAGTATCAGTCTCAGTCTCAGTCTTAGTCGCAGTCTCAGTCTCAGTCGCAGTCTCAGTCTCAGTCTCAGTCTCAGTCTCAGTCTCAGTCTCAGTCTCAGTCTCAGTCTCAGTCTCAGTCTCAGTCTCAGTCTCAGTTTCAGTCTCAGTCTCAGTCTCAGTCTCAGTCTCAGTCTCAGTCTCAGTCGCAGTTTCAGTCTCAGTATCAGTCTCAGTCTCAGTCTCAGTCTTAGTCGCAGTCTCAGTCTCAGTCGCAGTCTCAGTCTCAGTCTCAGTCTCAGTCTCAGTCTCAGTCTCAGTCTCAGTCTCAGTCTCAGTCTCAGTCTCAGTCTCAGTCTCAGTCTCAGTCTCAGTCTCAGTCTTAGTCTCAGTCTCAGTCTCAGTCTCAGTCTCAGTCTCAGTCTCAGTCTCAGTCTCAGTCTCAGTCGCAGTTTCAGTCTCAGTATCAGTCTCAGTCTCAGTCTCAGTCTTAGTCGCAGTCTCAGTCTCAGTCGCAGTCTCAGTCTCAGTCTCAGTCTCAGTCTCAGTCTCAGTCTCAGTCTCAGTCTCAGTCTCAGTCTCAGTCTCAGTCTCAGTCTCAGTCTCAGTCTCAGTCTCAGTCTCAGTCTCAGTCTCAGTCTCAGTCTCAGTCTCAGTCTCAGTCTCAGTCTCAGTCTCAGTCTCAGTCTCAGTCTCAGTCTCAGTCTCAGTCTCAGTCTCAGTCTCAGTCTCAGTCTCAGTCTCAGTCTCAGTCTCAGTCTCAGTCTCAGTCTAAGTTTCAGTGTCAGTCTCAGTCGCAGTTTGTGGGTAGAAGCTTCGACTCAGCCGGCTGTAGACAGGCCTAGCCTAGAGCACCATTGGACTGCATAAGACCAACAGTTTGATAGAAACTTCGAGTCCTGATTGTGACTCAATAGAACCTTAGCTTGTCTTCCAACCACCCTTTCCGTTCATCCATGGTCTTCAAAGCCCAGTTTGTATTCGCCCCTCATATGGCCCACTACACAATCATTCATCTTTGCACACCCGATCAAAGTCAAAGGATACCTCCCGCCTGCGAGCGTCCTCAAAGTCAAGCGTAAGCCATTTGCCACCGCCGATGATCATCCATAATCACATCACATTTCCAGGACATTTAACACACCGCCGCCGCACGCACCGCAAATCAACTCGATTTCATTGCTCCACCTGCCTGCGTGTCTCATGCCATCCAACCGCAGCTAGTGTGAGTCATAAAAGCGTTCCCTACTTTAATTTTATTTACTCTGTGGCACTTGTTATTATCATTCTCTCTCACACACACATGCGCGGAAAGACGCAAAATTCTCAAATGGATCCATCCGTCTTCCGCCGTTACAAATGCCATGGAGGCATGTTCCGTTATCATTCTCAACTGTACTCTGCCTTGCGGCTGCCTGTGTGTCGGCGTGTGTGCGCGCAACACTTGTCTATTCGGGCCGACAACAATGAACAACAGGAAACACATCACTGATGAGAGATATCCTTGAATAATGATGATTTCGCTAAGGCGCGGCCCACTTCACGACGGCACAGAGAAATGATTTTCTGCTGGATTTGTGACTAACCGGCCCCCAAACACACGCGCTGCCACAACTCACATCCCAACTGCGGAGTCCTGAAACGTGTCACCGATTTGTCAGGGTACTAGGTCGTTCTTGTAGCTCTCGTGTGTATGCATGACTGATACCCAACTATGATTGTCAACCAAGTGCGATACTGGGCGGTGGTTGCAGAAGGGGGGGAGAACGTTTTCCTGCCAGCAGGCGCGTTGGTGCCTAGAATACCAATATGAAGCGGTCGGGCCCACGGTCGGCTGGAAGGGGTGTTTTGCAATAATACAGAATCCGCCATCGAAAAGAAGTTGTGAAGTGCAATAACAAAGAAGACATTGTATCCGATGTGTGTGCGTGATCATAAGGCGTTGTTAATGGGTTGTCGGGAAACTTTTGGAAGGGCGCGGAATGGGTTCCAGGACCGTGCGTAATGGTTTTTAATGGTGGATAGTTGAATGCTTTTATGTGACATTAAAGTTTTGGAAAATCTTTGCAGTGGCAGAAGAAAATCGTCTCCATGGGGGGAATTTTTGTGCGGGCAATTTTGGTGAACTGAAAGAAGGGTTCTTAGCTTAAAGGGGTGCCTTTTCCTAGATGTGAACTGTGGACATCTTTAAAAACGTATGTAAGTGTCACCTTTATGGAAGACTCAGGTTTTTGGTTTTCCTAGAGTTCAGTTATACCACCTGACGCCAAAGTGGAAAGAATTTTGTAGGAAAAGCAAATGTCAGAACAGTGGACGGCTCTTGCGGAGTCTGCTACAATGTGCAGGCCTCGAAGTATTCAAAAGTTATTCAACTTCTACTAATAGAATAAAACCGGAACTAAGACTGCGGGTGGATAAAGCAGTCCAAGGTGTTCCAAAGGAAGAATTGACGAGATTAATCGCAGAGTTATCTGCAACTGGAAGAAGTCATCATGCCGATGACTTTATGCCGCCAGTTTAATGTAGATCAGAGGATATCTGTGAAAATAACGAGCAACTGAGACATGAGACACTGACACTTCAGGGCTTTAACAAAATGAAAGGATAGATTCAAAAATTAAAATTACAAGTGCTTTCGAGGTCATCTCCCATTTGTTATTTTAAAGATATTGTAGTGAAATAATTTCTTTATTTCAACTCGATGTTAAGGGATTTTAAAATGAACACCACCGGTGTCTTCAAACTCAAATTTTTAATAATGTCCTCTTTTTTTTGACAGTTCTTCATAAAGGGTGAACAGCATATTTCATTACTCATTACAGATACAGGGCGCTAGCGCATATTACAATATTACAACTAATCTACTACAACTCGGCCATCTTGAATTCTTGATTGACCTCAATCAGTTCAGTGTTGCCAAAAATCAGCTCGCAACGTCAACCCAATTGACACTACTAATGGCGGCTGCATTCTGGTCTTCGACGTCATCTTTGCAGTTGCTGTCTTTGGAGACTGCTAGTGCTACAGTTGACCTCAGCTTCTGCACTCGCCTTGGTTTGTTGCACGATTTCCTACCGTGGCCAGGCTGCCAGCAATTGAAACACACACCTTTTGGTCGCTCTTTGTAAGGACATTCGGTTTTCATGTGTTCCATGCGGAAACCGTTATAACAGCGAACTCCCTCCTCATCAGTCTTTAACATCGGTTGCGCCTTTACTTCGGTTGCCTTTGGCTTAACGTTGCGGACGACATCGTCAGAAATTCCCCTCATCGCTCGCCTTTGCTCGAACATGTTGATCGCATCTTTGAGTTCCGACAGTTTCTTCGCGTCAGCAAATAAAATAAAATCAGTAATACGGTTTTGTAGGCCCTCTCGAATTCAGTGACATCGCTCCGAGCGGCAACAGATTCCATTTCCATGACATACCGGCGTACACTTTCATCAGGCTCCTTAACTCTACGGCGTAGAGTCTGATATATTTCTTGACGAGTCACTGCTCTCCCGAACTCACTCATGAGGCTTGCTTTGAGTTCGTCATATGTTAGAGCACCACGACCAAGCAGTAGCCGTGCAGCTCCAGTCAACGAATTCCGCAGGGTTAAGAATTTGAGTAGCTCATCAGGATCCACTTGACGACAGATTTCTTCCAAGTGGCGAAAGAAATCATAAACGCTGTATGTTCGATCCTCTCCACTAAATTATATGATGGCCCACCTGTAGTCGCTTTTAGTTCCATAGCTGTAATTTCCTGCCGGAAACGTAGAATTTCATGTCGTCTTCGTAGATCGGAAAGTTCTTGTTCTAATATATCAGCTTGTGTTGTTTGTTTGATGGCCTCGGCTTCGGTGGCAGAGGGGGCAGCGGATAAAATAGTCGGAGCGGCAATAGTAGATTCTGCGGGGAAAAATTGTTCTTCGGTGGCAATCGGAGCATTCTCTGCGGCAACATCGGAGGTAGCAGCAATGACGGAGGTGGCGTTATTTCCACACGTGATCACGGGAACATCGGGGTCGACGGTAGCGTTAGTAATTGAGGAAATCGGTGTGATACAGGACGCGCTACTGCTACTTGCAAGGATGGCATCGACTGTAGCACGATGCTTCGCAAACAATTTTCGGAGTTCTGCGACAGTTGCTTCATGTGACACTTCAATGTTGGCCAAAGTAAAGGAATCCAACAGTTAGGCCTTCAGTATGGAATTTTCCATTTTAGTGAATTGTCTAAACCCACTTCTGACTGTTGTACTGAAATAATTTCTTTATTTCAACTCGATGTTAAGGGATTTTAAAATGAACACCACCGGTGTCTTCAAACTCAAATTTTTAATAATGTCCTCTTTTTTTTGACAGTTCTGCATAAAGGGTGAACAGCATATTTCATTACTCATTACAGATACAGGGTGCTAACGCATATTACAATATTACAACTAATCTACTACAATATAGAAGATTCTATTCCTTTTTTCAGTGAAGATGATAATTTCTGTGTTGAACATTGGAGGTTGGAAGAATACGGCGAATTTTGGAACAACTATGATTTTGGTTGGAGGTGTCTTACGGATGGAGCACGTTGGCCTTAACATAAACTTCCAGTGCTGAACTAATCTCTGTAGTAAGTGTCAAGATCGGGAATTTCACATGAAAGACGAAAATTAATTTGTGAATATGGTGTTGCTTTATTCTTTTTATATCTCCCTTCCGCCTTTTTGTCTTTTGACTTTTCCGTCCATGTACAAAGTGCTACAGTGCTAGTATCTGGCAATACTATACATAATTTTGAAGGTCCTAACATAACCTACAAAACGACGTTATGCATAATTAGTTTGGATATTGCGTTTAACAATTAAAGATGTGTAAGCATGGGGTTGACTAACGCCGAAATTCGCGTTATTTTAAAGTTTTCCTTCGATGAAGGCAAGTCTGCTAGATAAATGTTCCGTGAGTCTACTCTGACTTGCCCCTTGCAGTTACTCTGTTTTTCTGGAGACTGGCACTGCTTCTTTTAATGGTTCAGGATTCTCCGAATGCATAGCTTCTTATGTGTTCAAGATTCAATTAAAATGCAACTCTACAAAGATTTAGACAGCGCCAAAGGGGCAACTAACTTTGGAGTTTCACACTTTGATCTGTTCCCGTGGACACAAAGCTTTTGATCCTTCCTCGACCTTGCTTAAAGTATGTTTGTGCGAGATGAACATTAAAATCAATCAATACCGACTTGGACACAAGCACAGTCGAACGTCAGCCTCTGGAGATGTTGAATTAATCTGCTGATCGTCACCAAATGAATGTCCTTAGATCCACTTTAGTTGAGTTTTCTACTGCAGCATTACAATTAAGTCCTCCAGGTGGTAGAGGGACGAAGAGATTGGGCTTACGTCAAAACCCTTTCGCAATGCTTTGAAATCTCACTGCAATTAGCTTGTCCTTAGAATAGAGGATCCGGTATGCGAACTGTGTTCAACAGAAGTAAATTTGAGAACGTCTCAGAGACAACTCTTTGATTGAAGTAAATTGCGCTTCAGTTTGAAACTTAAAGTTATTTTGTTTGTAATTTTCTTTGGAACTGGAAATTCCCCCGGTTGACTCCTGGCTTACTTCCCGCTGCTTCGTCCTTCTGCAATTCACTTAATTAAATCCACAGCGCACTTTTGCGTTTGGATGCGAAGACAGCTCCCCTTTACTTCCGCTAGTGCTTAATAAGGATAAAATTAAGAAACATCTGCTGCTCAGGAAGTAACTTCTCTGATTCTGTGGTATTGTTTCACGTGGATTGAGGCCATTCCTGTTCACGGACCTGAAATTCTGTTACCTTGAAGGCAGCTCCCAGTCGTCACACATCATTGTCGCGGCTTGACATTTAGGAAATCCTTTTTCTCCATTAAGTGGAGACCATCGCTCAAGACTGGAGTGAAGGTCATCACGTGTGTGCCCTATGTGCCCGTCATCATCATCATTCCCAATTGTCCGACACAGCAAGTCATTTAATGGAATTCCGCCATCAATGGAGCAATCAGTCAAAGTCAGCAGAATTCCATTCGATGATGTATCATGATGCCGTCGGCGTGGCAGTCAAAGTCTGCCTGCACCCGCAGGAGCCTGTGCAAGACTGTGCAAGACGTCGTAATTGCAGTGCTTGAAGAAATCCAATTAGGGATAATTGCTTATAAAAGCACTTAGCTGGATCCCCACACTCGTTGCATGCGGATGGGGAAAGGGCGAAGGTAATTTGTTCCTTCTCCCTTATTATGCAATCAAGAGTAGAGCCCTGTGGAGACGCCATACCCAGACCTGGGCTGCTGCGTTGATACTTGTTCGTGTTAATCTGCGTATGGCACGAGCAATAGCACAAAGCCACCGAGGGCTGACGCAGTCACTAATTAAAGCTGTACTCTGTGCTGTGCTGGATGCATCTGTTGTGGAAGTCTCCCTCTTCATTTGCTTCATCCTCGTCAACCACAATCTTCGGGGGTTTGCAATGCAGCGCATTTCCTTCGGGGGACATAGGTGATTGAGTGACAGGCTTTCACAACACAAATAAACTTTCATTGGGGCAACTGACGGTTCACCAACAGAGCTGTTGCATAATTGAGTCTGCACCAGAATGCACCGTCCCAAACGTCATGCAGTACGCCCCCGATTATTTGCGAAATCGAATTGATTAGCGACCAGATTGAATTCTCGCTGAATCGGTGTCTGATTTATTGCCTGCCGTCGGAAGCAATCAAATACCTCCCCCACACCACGCTGAATGAGGGTTAATTCCCAATCGTGTTGGTATTCTAATACATAAATATGGAACCATGTGCGGTGAGAGGCGGCTTGGGCTCTGGCAACTGAGCGATATCGCCTCGCGTAAACAGGCACCCGCTTGAGTGTCGCATGGAGAAAGCTGATAGCGTCAGCTGTATCAATGGAATTCCCGCCTCCGCGATAAAACGACCAAAATTGTAGTCAAGCATTTGTTTGACAAGCAATTTGAGTGCTGGTAGTGGCGTTTGCTTAACAAGGACGCGCCAGTTGCTTTGGGCGACAAGGTCATGCGAGCAAATAGCTGCGGTGGCTGTGTTTACCGCGGCGGGGAAACCACATTGAAAACTATTTGCATTTAGTGGTCATTAAGCGATTTCCGAGACACACCCAGGAGTGTCGGGACCGGACGGGTTTTGTCAACAAACGTGCGGTCAGAGCGCTCCGTGTTCTTAGATTTCGGCAATTTATGAATCGTTTCGTTTGGGAGGACGCATTGGGGGCGGTCTTGTGGAATTTGGGGCAATCGCTGAGGGTGAACGAATGTAAGTGTAAGACGAGTCGCTTATTTGAGGAGGGTGTAGCGTTAGGGGTACTTTTCGTGGTTCTATTAAATTTTTCTCTTATTTCAAAATGTTCGCCTAGTTCGAGAGCAGAAAACATAGATTAACCCGGGCTTCCAGGCAATTAGATATTTGGCTTTTTGACAATTTGTTCCGATTGCTCTTTGCAAGGTTTTGTTTTTTGCGGGTCAAGGTGGCTTGCAAATGCTCTAAATTATAGAATGTACGGCAATGATTGTTTTAATGGCACTTGAGTTCGTGCACACTGGTCGAAAATGATGTGAATTTAGCATATGTGCGAAGCGGTTGACAACTTGGCTTTGGATAGCACTTACTACAACAAAAGTGAAAAAAGAAACCCACACTCAAGTGCATGTTGCAATGGGGAATTGCATTGCTATCCCGTGTTCCAAACCAGAATGACGAAATGTTAGTGGTGAAATGCGCTCAATATTAAAGAAAACTGAAAAATGTTCATTCAGAGCCAATCTCAATTGAGCTTCGCTAGATAATTGGGATGAATTCCTTGTCCCCGTGTTGTCTTTGATACCAACAGAACATATCGAAAATTCGGAACGTTCAAGAATTTTTTAAGAAGACTAGAAATGAAACCCAGAAATGAAACCCAGAAATGAAACCCAGAAATGAAATCCAGAAATGAAACCCAGAAATAAAACAAAGAAATGACTACGTTTCTCTCAAGGTGACGAGTTATAATTGCATAAAAAAACGCAGCTGACAGCCTTTGGAATAGACATCAACAATTCCCTTGGGCAACTTCTCACACTGCAGGAGACCCTGACACTTGAGAATAACAACAGTGATGTCAAAATATTAATTTCATGTCATAATATCTATGGATTTAATTATTCTTGGGTCCTGTCGTCTTCAAGTGTCATCTAGTTTTGAATTCTGTTACTGTCAGCAATTTAGTAGATTGCCGTGATTTTGTAGTTTAGTGGACTCATTGACGTTTTGTGTTTTATTTTTGGCAGAGGATCCAACAGGGGAACTTGAGAATGGAAGGACACACAAAATTTAGTGCACATTGAAATGTTATTTATTAGAAAATAAAACGTACATAGGGAACAGAACAACAAATCTATTGTTCTGTTCATGAATAGAAGGAACCTACAGTTTTTTGCCGACTCCGAACGGCGAAGTTTGAGAAGCCTCATTAGACAGTTTTGGTCTTTAAGTGTTGTCAGCAGCTCGAAAGAGGTGGTGCCGTGAAAAATTCGAGGTATTCAGCCGGGAATCGAACCTAGTACCTTCGGCGTATGAGCGTCGCACTTAACCCACTACGCCACGGCGGCCACCACGTGTCATCTAATATATATTAAAACATTGCGCTTTTAGTTGGGTTAGTAGTAAAATTTCAAAATGAGTCAAATTTAAAAATATGGCTTCAAAAATTAAATCGGCAAATACATATTGCGAACAAGAAAGCAGCAACATGTGCTATCATGTGCATCAGGAATGTCGAATTCATACAAAGTGCAGAAAACAATACAACTCAAGACCATATACGTTGCTTGCACAGACAATAATATGAAAAATTTCAGACTTTCTGCCCCTCAAATACTTTCAAATTTTACAATTTTAAACAATTCGCGATATTAGTTTTGAAATTTGGGATTTCAATATTTTTGGATTTTGATTAGTTCCGATGTACGCCTTTTTGAGGTTAGGCATTTTAGGCTTTCAAACATTTGATGTCGTGATATCGATTCCGTGTTTTTGTTAGTCTCTCTCTCAAATTAGGGTTTCAAATGTTTTTTTTCATATCGAACAGACATTCTCGAATTTCATATTCTTTTCTTTTCCTTAAAGTTGGACTTTTGAACTTAGATCTAAAACGGAATAAATACGAAATAGGAGGAAAATTGTTACTTCAACATAACCTAGTGTTTTTGTGCTATTCTTCGAACAAATGATGAATTTCTATAAATTTCCGACTTTCGTAATTTTGGGCACAGGCATTAATGTAACTCATGGGAGCTGCACTTTCACACAGACCAAAACTAATATTGGCAATATGAATACAGCATCAGACTGTTGCTCAAATTTGCTTACGACGGCACAGATCTTAGATCAAATTCATAAAATAACCTTAAGTCCGAAAGTTTCAAATTCTGATAAAATTAAAGTGAAAAAATGGGCAAGAGATTGTTACTGAAATTTATGGATGAAGACACAACCCCATGGTCAAAGTCATGAAATGGCGAAAATTCCGAAAGATCCAAATACAAAAATATCGAAATCTCAAATGCCCAACATTTTGAGGAGAGAAATATCTCAAAAAGAGGGCAGGGAAACTTGGACAATTCATCCAAAAGTAATCATATGCAAGGGAAGTTTGCATTTTTCGAATCCAACAGCCACCCCAAGCTTTGGATATGCTGAAATGTGTTATTCAAAATTTTAGTTGTGACTGACTGAGAATTGTATGCATTTTCAATTTTCGATTTCGGTTAACGCTCCTTGATGTTTATGCAATCGGTGATTCAATCCCGATCGTTTACTCTGGTAGTGTGACTCGTCACTTTTAATTATATCTCTTAAATGTTCGAGTTCAAGCGTTTGACCATTGTACCAGATTCAGATTCAGATTCAGACCAGATTTAGCTTGAAACAAGGTCCAGTTTCAAACCAGGACAAGTTTTAAACCAGATTCAGCTTCAGGCAAGTTCCACGCTCAAACCAGGTCCAGCTTCAAGCCAGGTTCAGCTTCAAACCGAACCCAGCTTTAACCCAGATCCAGCTTCAGACAATTGGCAGCCTCAGACAAAATCCAGGTTTAGACCAGATCCAGCTTTAAACCAAATCTAGCTTCAAACCAGATCTAGCTTCAGAGCCGTTTCAGCTTCAGACCAGATACAGCTTCAGACAAGATTCAAGTTCAGACCAGATCCAACTTTAAACGAGATCCAGCTTCAGACCAGATCTAGCTTCAACAAAGATCAAGCTTCACAGCAGTTCCACCTTCAGACCAGATCCAGCTTCGGCCCAGATCCAGGCTTAGACCACATCCAGCTTCAGACCAGATCCAGTTTCAGATCCGATCCAGCTTTAGAGCAGTTCCATTTTCAGACCAGGTCCAGCTTCAGACCAGATCCAGCTTCAGACCAGATCCAGATCCAGCTTCAGACTAGATCCAGCTTCAGACCAGATCCAGCTTCAGACCGGATCCAGCTTCAGACCACATCCAGCTTCAGACCACATCCAGCTTCAGACCAGATCAAGCTTCAGACCAGATCCAGCTTCAGACCAGATCCAGCTTTAGACCAGATCCAGCCTCAGACAAGATTCAAGTTCAGAACAGATCCAGCTTTAAACCAGATCCAGCTTCAGACCAGATCCAGCTTCAGACCAGATCAAGCTTCAGACCAGATCCAGCTTCAGACCAGATCCAGCTTCAGACCAGATCCAGCTTCAGACCCCATCCAGCTTCAGACCAGATCCATCTTCAGACCAGATTCAGCTTCAGACCCCATCCAGCTTCAGACCAGATCCAGCTTCAGACCCGATCCAGCCTCAGACAAGATTCAAGTTCAGACCACATCCAGCTTTAAACCAGATATAGCTTCAGACCAGATTCAGCTTCAGACCAGATCCAGGTTTAGACCACATCCAGCTTCAGACCAGATCCAGTTTCAGATCCGATCCAGCTTCAGAGCAGTTCCATTTTCAGACCAGATCCAGCTTCAGACCAGATCCAGCTTCAGACCCCATCCAGCTTCAGACCAGATCCATCTTCAGACCAGATTCAGCTACGGACCAGACCCAGCTTCAGAACAGTTCCAGCTTCAGACTAAACCACTCCAAACGCCACATCAATGCTGTTCTGTGTTCAAATTTTAACATCAAGTGAATTCCGTTTCCAAAGCCGCAGAAGTTAATATATCCACGTCCTTTGAATACATCCCCAAAGAGAAAATCCTTTAAGCCAGGTTTGAAGGCAGTCGAATGAGTTCATTACCCACCTCCGCTATAAAGCTCAGCAAATTAGAAGCCCCCCAGGAATAGCTTCCCGCACGAAAGGACATGCTCTATGCACCTCCCATTGCTAGGCCATTTAAAGATGTGCGAATGTGTGTGAACCCCCGTCAAGGACATCTTGCAGAAGTTATCGCCGATAACCGAGACTTAACCAGGGCGATCAGTCCCTTTACGACTGCTTATTCCTGCCGGCTCTCAGGAATGCTATTAATTCGCTTGCCCCGAGAAGTAGTATTCGAAGTAGGACGCGGAGGACTCCAAGTATGAATGGCAGGCTGTCCTGGAGACGGGAATATATTTTTATGCGTTTATTACTGTTCTCCTGATGAAATTTATTGAGTGGGGGGTGCACTCAGAACGGCTTTATGCTCCGCGAGTGGCAGGGAGTGCTTTCTGCTGAGATGTCCGCATTCCCATTCAAATGTTCTCCGGCAACTTTGGACTCGCACGACAATGGCCGATTGACGATTTTACGACGTCATGGTACTTCACTTTACAGGAGCGCCTTTTGAAACATGACTCTTTGTCAGGATAGTGCACGTCTTGGGGTGCTTTATTATTATATTGCGGCAATTCTCCGTCCGATGGGATCCCCGAATTGGGTTTAATGGGGCGAAGCGGTGTGTCGGTCAATGTGTTGGTGTCGTTACGACTGGAAAACCAATCGATCTGGATGAAGAATGTGAGCGCTTCACAGCGGCAAGGGGTTGCATTGTTTTTGCCGAAAACGATTCTGTCGCCTGGTTTGTATTTCCTTCGGCTTGGGTGTGCAATCAAGATGAATTGTGGGCTCACATTCGATTTTGAGTACCCTTCCACTTGTGAGAATGAAGAGCGGACTGACCAAGGACTTGTTTGCCCACCAACTGGAGGTGCTTGACGATGTTGGTGGTGGGGCAGGAAATTTGAATGAAGATCAAGTGACACACCCAGAGGTTTCAATTCATCGTTCATTTGGATGGCTGAGAGCCTCAAGACAACGAGCTTGTGGTTAAGTGGCGGCAGGCTTTGTCAACTTTGGAGGATTTAATGCAGCAGTGGAAAGTGTTAATAAAACGCCCGTAAAGAGAGGCAGACAATATCGGAGGATAATTTTGGGATATTCGTTACTTTTATGAATCGGAGGGAGTTAGGCAGTGCCGTTGAACGGAAGACACTTCCGAAAATTATGAGATGCCTGTGTAAGAGTTGCACGGTAAGCAGTTTTGTTTATTGGGCAATATTCGCTTTATAGGAATTTCCTCAAAACTGAAATATCCTGAGTCGTGAAGTGGCTTCCAATAAAATGTGAAGAAGTTTGTGAGGATAACAGCTTTCGTTGGAAAACTGGGCGGATGTTGAATGTCATTTGTAATCGATTTTCCATGAGATTTTGTTTCCATTTGAGTGTCACAATGAATGTTTGAAGGTTTGGGGGGGAAATCGAAGTTAAACTTAGGTTGCTTGCATTTTGGGTCTGAATGCTGATGCAGGAGTAAAAGGAATGCAAACAATGGTCACGGCTTTTGAATCGGTTTTTGAACAAGTGGATCTGAATCGTAGTAGGTAGAATGCGACACTCACACACCGAAGGTCCAAGTTCGATTCCCGGACTTAAAAGCTAGCATTTTTACGGCATCACTTCTTTCGAGAGGCTGAATATTCACGGAGACCTGCAATGTCCGAACCTAGCCTCTGTAGGAACTGCTTGTATTGTGGGTAACGACATACAGTTTGAACCTGTAAGTCTTTCTATCAACGCCAGCAGCTCTCCTCGCGACCAGGGCCTCCACATCTGTCTAAGTAAGCAGGACCTGCATGTATTGTGGGTAACGACATACAGTTTAAACCTGTAAGTCGTTCTGTCAACGCCAGCAGCTCTCCTCGCGACCAGGGCCTCCACATCTTTCTAAGTTTCTGCGCCATAAGGAAAGACAGGAATGATCGAGGTCTCCTTGGTGGGACGGCTTTGTTATTCAAACGACTTTTGAGTAAAAAGAAAAATCAACGGTTTGGAGTTATGCTATACTTGGTTTCTGTGCTCTCTTTATTATAACTGGTACGCAAGGGAAAGGATAATTTGGTGCCCTTTAGTGACAAGGATTAAGTCAAAAAACGATCCAAAGGTATATGGAAAGAGGGAGAAAGGTGTTAGCGATGCACATTGGTTTAAAGTGCTTATAAATTGTAAGGAGGAGAAACATTGGCTTGCAAAGAGCATTCCATATTCGAGTGGTGCGGCTAAAGAACAAGTCTCTTAACATAAGTGCACGACCGATGGTGGACTTAAGGGGTAACGGTCGGTATCCTTATGAAGCGAGTATTTCTGATAAATTCTTAAAGAGGAGGAATGTGGCTGGCTAATTCATTTCAGCATTTTTTGTTGAAATAGTAATTAAAGAGTGAAACAGACGGAATATGACCTCTATGTTTTACCTTTTATTTCTTGTGAAGCTCAATGATGTCTTCATTGCTGTGCAACCATTCTATTACTACAAGACTTATCATAGCCCCAAGACATCGCGCTGCTGTGCCCACAACGCCCTAACTTCGAGAAGAAGGAGCACGCTGTTTTCCACTGCAGTCGCTTTGCATAGGAGGGGCACATGGTAAACCTGCCAAGTGTCGTCAATATGATTACCTATATGATGAGATATGTAGAGGACTGGAAGAAGGTGTCCTCATGCATTATGAAAGTGCATTCAAAAAGAAAAGCAGAAAGGGTCTCAAAGTCAGAAAAGGTCTCGAAAGTAGAAAGGGTCTCAAAAGCAGAAAGGGGCTCCCTCCAAAGAAGAGCGTAAGTCGCTTACCAACTTCGCAAAATAATAATTAACGTCAGTTTCGCAGGTTGAGTGCTTGAAGTCTGCAGGGTGTGAATAATAATTAATTTAATAATTGTATGGCGCGACAGTTCATAGGGGGACCAGGGCCTAGCTTTCTCAACAACTACTCGTGTTGTTCACACTACTGTTTTCTCACGAGTAGTAGGGGCCTACAGTTATATGCCGACTCCAAACGGCAGAGCTTGCTCGTGTTGTACGTGCTACTATTCTTCTACGAGTAGAAGGGACCTACAGTTTTTTGCCGACTCCGAACGGCATAGTTTTGAAAAGCTTTCTTAGACAGTTATTACTCTTTGAGTGTTGTTTGAGTTCGAGAGAGGTGGTGCCGTGAAAAATTCGTGGTGTTGAGTGGGGAATCGAAAATTCGAGGTGATGAGCGGGGAACCGTGTAAACGTCGCACTCTAGCCACAACGCCACGTCAGTACTTTTCTGTAATTAATTAACTTGGGTTGCAAATTGTGCATTCTGGGGGTTTGCAAGATTGCCATATTAAAGAAAGACAAAGACACATTATCGACGCTTCCATTTCAGACAGTTACTGAACGGACTTTCGAAATATGGTCCCTGTAAAGAGTTCTTCATGATTTTCTTAAGACCATCGGCATGTCTGAAAAATTATTAAACACCGATGGTCGCTGTGAGTTCGTTACTTTTACGATGCAACTAGCCTTCACAATGAATCTTTTTTTAAAAGGAATGACAATATGACGATGTATAGCTCGTCCCTATGCCTTCTGTCTTATCCGGCTTTCAAATCGATGAGCAGGTGGTTGGTCCCGATTTCTACTTTTAAGGCCTGTGTTAGGATCTGCCGCAGTGTAAAAATTTGCTGTATAATGTACATTTCAGATCTAGGAAGGATAATTGGACACGAATGGCGGCAGGCTATAACACAGAGTAGAAGAAAGGATCTTGAGCGCGTTGTAAATGACACTGATTTCTTGATATTTCACACGGTCTTCTTTCTTTAGACAGCAGCAGACGATGAGGAAATTAGTCGGACTTTCTTCCATCGATGTCTTATAAAAAATGTGGGGTGCGCACCCAACCAGATCATTTCTAGCTATGACTTTTATCTACTTCATCAGGCTTGTTCGATTTAAGACGGGGAACGGAATTCCTGCTTATCGCTGACCGGATTGAATGGAATATTGTGCCGGACAGCGGAGTTTGGCTCGTTATTGGCATTGGACAGTCGGTAGAGATGAATTGGCAAAGCCCCCGGAGGCTAAAGCGATTGCACTATATACCACGGCTTTCGTCCGGGGAGGCTTTTGCCAGTGCCTTTCATTCACCGAATATCTGCTTTAAATTTCAGTAAAATTTCAGGAATTCATTCCTGCGAAAGCATTTCTCCCAATGGCACGCTGCTCAAACTCTTTTTTTTTTCTGCTAATAAGCAGGTACTTTCCCCTTTATTCTGCTCTGCTTGAATAGCTAACGCTCTTCGAATTCGAATTTCGCGCTAAATGAAGGAATTGAAAAACAAAAAAGCAATGTTGGTCTTGTGTTGCTGAAGTTGAACCTTGAATCTTTAACGTGGTAGTTGACGTGCTCATCTTCTGCATCATTGCGGCTACACAGATAGCCGCCGATAGATAGTAGTCGAACTATTGTCTTAAGCGCTAGAGACCACATTCGTATCAAATGTCTGACAATAAATAAGAAGAATACTAAGCCGCAGCAGCCATTGCATCCCAAATGAATCACTGCGCTGTGTGGGTTTTGTGCCGAAAGCTGTCGTATTCGGTGTGTATATTTGCGTAGCCCACTTCATCACCGACAGGGGATCGAATTGGATAACGCGTCGTTAGGAAACCATTTATGACACATTTAAGTACGCAATGTAAGTATTTTCAATACAAAACAGGAAAGATGTTCGTTGAGTGAACGCAGTATCCGGGGGAGTCTTTTTTGCGCCTTGTCTTATCTTAAAGCCATCATATCCATGGACTGACGACCGACCACAAACAACTTCTAAGCTTGAATTGATGAGAAGGAAGAAAACGGTGTACTATGAGCTGCTACAACGTAACGGACTGATCTGAACGAACTGATTGCCTCTCGTGTGCAGTTGATTGCCTCTCGTGTGCAGTTGAAATGTTTAAATGAAGCTATAAAACGGCGACCAAAATTGGCCTACAGACAGAAATCTGTCTTCCAAGCTGTTAACATCCTGCCCTGAAAAAAATTTACGGAACTTATTTGGAAAATTTCGAAGTATGCAGCACAGCTCGGCCCTTGTGCCGTTTTGTTGCAATTTCTTTTCGGTCCCTCAAAGACTCTCTTGTGGTATAAAATTGGCCAAAAAAAGATCCGTTTGCTAAAAGTCTTAGATTGTACCAAAAAGCCATGATATCTTGCTTGGGAAAGTTGGAAAAACAGAAAGGCTCCTAGTTCTCATCTCTTTTTCTATGAATCCTGAGGACGTTTTGTTATGAATGCCGATGGTGCGTATACGCAGACATCACCTTGACAGCTGAAAACTTTCAATCAGTTTCTCGGAATATCTTTAGAGGCTTTCCTGACGTTGCTTTATTGGCAGGCTTAATAAAAATTTGTTACAAAGGGTAATCTTGAGGCAGCCCCTCCCTCGAACTGTTCCAAAATCTGAACTGATATTGGAAAAAATATGCAAATGTTAGCAAAAATTAATATCAAGACAAGGAGCAGTGTTCACATGTTTAAGTGATTCGGCTAGACGTCTTCACGTCAGCAAAAGTTGTCAACAAACCACTTAATGGAAAGCAAAACGTGAACGAAAATAGTCTCTTCGAGAAGTTGCCAAGATCGAGTGCCTACTCAGAAAATTTCTTTTGTGCCATGATTAGTTTGGGACACATCACTCGTGCGTTCTCAAGGATCATTCGAAGCCATCCATGCATAAGTTTTATGAAATTGTTTTCCCAACAGGTAAGTCATCTCCTTCCATACAGTGTCTGAATTGCCTAGGCGCACTTGTTCATTTTCTGTATTTTGTGTGCTCAGGCAGAGAGTTTTACTTCCAAACACCATTTAAAAAGTGATTGAATCGAAAGTCGTCTAAAGCAATTCATAAGAGAAGTGGGAAAATGTTGGCTACTCCACATGCAAACTACATCCGTAGCTTACGGAGATGCCCATCGGGGATTTTAGGACTGAATGCAGACAGAAGTCAGGAGTGGCAGTTGTGCTATGATGTGCACAGGCATCGTTCTATATACTGGGATGGCAGCTACATACTACAATATATTATCGGTATCGGGTGATGCTGTGGTTATATACATTAATTGACGTATTTACCAAATAGTACTATTGTTTAAGTACATTCATGTAAAATTCCATATAAGTGTGATTATTAATTCACCCTTTATTTCAAGTTAAACAGAATCATAATGGCAACTGGAATGATGATGGTGAAAACTGAGCATCGCGCTGTAACTAAATTTCTCACTAAGCAAGGAAAAAGTCAAAAACCTATTCACGAAGAGGTGTTGGCTGTGTGCCAGGGTTCCAGGGTTCCGCACCTTCATTATCAACTGTGCAAAAGTTGTCAAGTGAGTTCAAGAGAGGCAGAGAGAGCATCGAAGACGACCACGCTCCGGCGCCCCGGCTACTGCTTGTACGGGAGGAAGCATCAAAGAAGTCGAAAAACTTGTTCTTGAGGATGCCAAATAAAGGTGAAAATTATGGCAGAGATCACCACACTTTCAACTGGTACCATTCACATCATTCTTCATGACCAACTTAATCTTTCAAAGGTCAGTGCAAGGTGGGTGCCACGAATGCTCACAGCGCGTCAGAAAAATGTGAGAATCGAATGCTGTAGAGAACTTTCGGCGATGTGTAGCGAGAGCGCGGATGGTGTTCTGGATCGAATTGTTACTGGGGACGGAACACGGGTTCACCACTATGACCCTGAAAGCAAACAAGAGTCCGTGTGTGTGCGTGTGATATGGCGCGAAAATCCACAGGGAACCAGGGACAACCTTGCTCATCAACTACTCGTATTGTGCGCGCTACTGTTCTCTCACGAGTAGAATGGACCGACAGTTTTTTGCCGACTCCCAACGGCGAAGTTAGACAGTTATTTCTCTTTGAGTGTTGTCCTCAGCTCGAAGGAGGTGGTGCCGTGAAAAATTCGAGGTGCTCAGTCGGGAATCGAACCTAGTACCTTCGGCGTATGAGCGTCGCACTTTACCCACGGCGACCGTCAACAGTTGGTCCTTCATTATCCGAGGCATTTCGGTATTTCTAAACTATTTAGTTTTACGTAGTGAGGAAGTTACTTTCACACACAACCGACAGACTGGTAGGCCAGGCCCATTATTTAAGCCCTCGGACAGAGGGGTTCACTGCATACATTGGTTCACCATACAATGGATGTTGCTATGGCTGTCTAGGGGGAGCCGCGAGGAGGCTATACCATATGTAAACTTGACCTGTGTACTAACGAGGATAATGTTGGCAGCTCGCCTTGTTGAGCGTTGTTAACAACGTTGCCTCGCGTGGACATCCCCATGGCCACCTCTACAAATTCTTATCTCATGTTAGTATTTGTTTAACTTCGAATTGCTGTTCTCCCAACCACTCTGAAACTGTAAACAGCACAGTTTTCGGGTGGACTTCTTTGTCCATTTCTTCGCTTATTTCAGCAACTTTATCAGTTGAAGTCATTTTTGGATTGTTTGTTCAATTCCTAGGGATTCTTCGTCTTGTATAAGGTCCGCAACGATCCCCCAAACCGTTTTACGATGCTGCAGATCGTGTATCGGCTTATTTTGAAAATCTTATCGACTTCTGAGTTGAATTTGTGTTGTTTACACTGCTCCAAAATCACTTTCCGCTGAACTTTTTTTTGTTTTCGATCTATTACAGATTCTAAATGACGCGTACCTGTTTTCCGCTTATTAAAATCAACGAAAAAGCGAATGTATAACGGTATCTGTGCAATCACCAGTAAGCCCACGACATTGGGTGTTTCCATACAAAAGACAAATTACAAAGCAAATACAATTGCAGTACACAAATTAGTTTTTGGGTTTGTTTTCGACTTTTGAAAAGCACTTTTATGCCGATGTGTGAATAATTATGTCCGTCCCTGCATGTTTAATTAAAATATCAACAGCTTTTTAAATCAACACTGTTCTAATTTTGCCCAGACCTTAATTAGCACGCATAAAGTTCCCCTTGAAATTCAACAAATTAGAGTTCTGCTTACCTGTCCCTCTCTGAATAAACTTTAAACGCTCTGTGCGTAAAATAATTAATGACACCAGCCTCCCTGAACTTTTCGTCAATTCAATCGAAATTCGAACCCAAAGCCGCAAAATGTAACTAGCCACATGGAAACGTAAATGCCAGTGCCGAAAATTACGCACCTAATTCGAATTTCATAACTGCCACAATTATTTTAGTTGAATTTTGTTTCATTAATTCAATACAAATCCCCTTATGATGCATGAATAAATTACTGCAACCCAACAACATTTAGTCCTTCCACTTATGCGCGCGTTTCATGCATGCTCGGGGGCGGAGTGCCGTGTACCCCCGAAAGCCCACCAAACACCAAATCCAATTCCAGAGAAACTAATAAAAGAAAAGTTCCGCAGTCGCCATTCCACGGGGGAAATCGGTCGACGCAATGGCGGGTTAAACTTAATTGAAGTTAGCCCTCCGGAGGAGCATACTTTCCAGCTGATTGGTTGGAAGACTTTTCGAAATATCTCCCAATGGGGGAGTTAAGGCATCTGCAAGTTTCAGACCGCTGCCTCGGCTGCTGCTGCAGAAAAACAAACCGACGCTGAGATTGGGATCAATCATGCGGAAGCAAAGTTCAGAACTTTCTGCGAGTGAATAAAAGTAAACAACAGGGGAAACTATTTTCAGAGTGCACACAAAATCGAACAGCACTCTGCGGCCATGGTGCTTCTGTTTGGTTTATGGTACGTGATGGCGGTGATCTTAGCGCTCTCCCTTGTGGTTGGTGATGTCAGTGTGGACGGTGGGAGACGAATGCCTCCACCTCATGACAATTACTTGAATGTGGGGGTGCTCAAATTGTTTCAATTATTTTCTGAATGATGGCAAATCGGTTGCAGACAAAGTTCGGTTTCGAAATAAGAATTCTTTTGTGGCAAGAGAGTTTCAGATTCACACATCTACTGCTTCCGTCATTGAATAGTTGGAAGTTGGAAAACACAGGACTGGAGCGATCACACTTGAAAACAGGTCCGTTATACTTCCGGGCAGTTTAATGTTCTTGATTGCACTTCGTCACAGAAGTCGACGCTCCTAAGTGCGTGAACAAACATTTCAGAATTTAACTGAATCTTGATGTGTCAAACATACCAAAAAGTCAAAATCCAAAATGGAAAAACCTTCCAAACCTGCAGATGATGGCTTGGAATGATGAACGTGTGTCCACAAAATGGGCATGCAGGGTCGGAAACGTTTCTTTTTAGACTTAGTCTTCATGTTCTTTCTGAATTTGTATTAAAAATTTTGGAAATTTCGGTAATTTTGATATATCGGGATTTTGGATATAAATATAAAGATTTTGCTATTTTGAAATTTTGGATATTTCGGGATTTTTGATGTTTCGGGAATTTTTTGAACATTTTTGGTTTTTGAGTGTTTCGGAATTTGAGATATTTGGGGAATTTGGATAATCCGGGTTCTTGAATATTTCGGAATTCTGAATATTTCGGGATTTCGGGATTATGGATATTTCTGGATATTGAATATTTTAGACTTTTCAACATTTAGAGACTTTGAACTTTTTTGAATTTTGGATATTTCGGAATTTTGGATATTTCGGCATTTTGGAAAGTTCAGATTCTTGGATATTTCTGGATTTCAGAAATTTTTGGATTTCGGATATTTCTGGATTTCGGATATATTAGGATGTTGAATATTTCGAGATTTTGCATATTTCGGAACTTTAACTATTTCGGGATTTTGATTATTTCGAGAGTTTAGACATTTCGAGAGTTTTGACGTTTCGGGATTTCGGCTTTTTTGCGACTTCGGATATTTCGAGATTATGGATATTTCGGGTTCTTACAAATTTCGGGATTTCAGATAGATTTTTAATTTTCCAGGATTTTTAATACTTCGAGATTCAGGATATTTCGAGATTTGAGATATTTCGGGATTTTGGCTGTTCAGGGTTCTTGCATATTTTGGAATTCTGGATCTTTCGGGATTTTGGATATTTCAGAATTCTGGATATTTAAAATTTAATTTCTTAATTCTTCTGCAGAAGAGACAATACGGAAATCCATCCATGGTCGCAAATTCTTATCTTTCAGAGCTTAGTTTTGAATTTGAAAGACAAGACCTCTCCAGGACGTCCGCCTACTTTTAGTATTGGGGGGCACAGATGACTTAGTCATATTTGATTTTGCAAATTAAGCAGCCGTGATCGCCGTGGCGTAGTGGGTAGAGTGCGATGCTCATACGCCAAAGATCTAGGCTCAATTCCCAGCTCAACACGAATTTTTCGATTTTTTCACGACACCACCTCTTTCGAGCTGCTGACAAAACTCAAAGAATACAAACTGTCTAAGAAAGCTTCACAAATTTTACCGTTCAGAGTTGGCTGAAGGTTTCTTCTACTCGTGAGAGAAATATAGCATGCACAACACGAGTAGCTGATGAGCAAGCTAGGCCTTGGTCCACCTGCGGACTGTCTCGCCATACGATTATTAATTAAATAAAACGGCACTCACTGCGCTGACATACAATGTTTTGCAGGATATTTCTGAGTGCACATGTTTGGCGAATGTTGTGTAGTGTCTTTTGATTAACTTCGGTGCAGTTGGTCAAATGGAGATTATGGCCCATAAGACAGTTAACTCAAGGGACACGAGTTGAAGCCTGGACCCATAAGTACTTTCAGAAACAATAAAGTTTAATTTAATCTATGACCTGCTTGCTTACGTAGTACAGCGACTGTAGAACTTCTCTTTCTTCTGCTACCATTCCCTTACAACAACAAACTGCTTTACCATTTCGACAGTTTCGCAGTTCGCGTCAACCCAATTTTGCTGGCCATTAAACTGTCGCCCTTCTGGTACAGTTTCCTCACTTCGAGAAAGCTTATCGGTAGCCCATGAAATTCTAGCAAACATCAACAACCAGCATCACTTAAATGACGGATAGCTTTAATAAAATGAGTGCGGGCCCCCGAACCCGCCCAAAACGGAAACGATTAAAGTTACAAGTTGGCAAAGTTTCCTCGCCGCCTCCAAAACGTCTGCCAATTAATATGCTCGATATCTCAGCCCTGCCCCTCTGCATCCCATCCAGGAGCACCGAGTGCTAGTCTCGATTTTGCGAATCTCATCAACATGACCGAGGTAACGACTTAAACCCATTCTCCTTTGTTTCATTCGCACGTACACGTTGGCACACCCTTTGCGGTGCAGAAAGGGGGGCCATCCCGCCACAATCCCGGAGGGAACTTAAAACCATATTCACTCGGCATCGACCCGCACACCGAGGAACGCAATCGATGTCTGCAGACACACAAGTGCCTGTGTGTCAACTTGCGGTGTCCCGCGCTTTCCTGAGGGCAGTTCAAGCCGGTCGCAGACGCACGAGAAACTTTCCCATTAATATCCTTGACTTGTGCTGATTGGTAATGGGGCGTTAAATTGATTCGACGACGACGCCGGGTCCGCAGATTTACATTCGGTAATTATTTTGTCACTTGCACGTGTGCGGCAATGTTCCGAGGACGCAACCTCCGTGCGGATGCCCCTACAAGGGCCTTCTGCTGCGGGAACGCAAGATTTGTGAGGGTACCTGTGCGTGTTGCCACGGAGTTAGTGCGGACGGTGTGCGGGCGGCACGCGATAAAGCACGAAGCCAACAGGTTGGCCGGGTTCATGCCAGGCCGATGTCATGGCAATGGTATGTGGGCGTGGGGAGGGGTGATCTATTTTGGGAAAATGTAACCAAACAAAGTTTCCATGTGTAACACATGACACCGGTGGCTGCCGGGGAGTGATGATGCCCGAAGGGCTGTAATTTTCACGAAATGACCGCAAGGGTTTCCCGCACGTGTTTGAACATGGTTGCGGCACAGAAATACGGGCGCGTATCTCCTGCGTGCGGCCTGCAAGTAGCCTAGAGAGATATGAAATTATGTCGTGGACAAGCGGAGATCGACCAGATAGTGCTATGCTGGAGTTATGTTCCGCACGGGCACGAGCAATAAACCCATGGATTGTGTATGTGATGTTTTGCAATGATAAACTTGTTTTACGTGTTTCGGCTTTAATGCGTGGGCAGGGTCTGATCAGCTTGCAGTATTGCGCCGGTGTCAAAACGAGTGCCATCACGTGGTCAGAAAGCTGATTTTGAAATGAATTCTGTGGAAGAACGTTGCACGCCGAAATGCAAGTGGGCCCAAATCCAAATCCGAAAATAATTGCTGCCTTGCAATTTGCAAAATCACCTTGAAGTGTAACTCTTCGTGTTCGGCTGTCGTCTATTCTCGGTTGAACAATGTGTTAATCCTCTGTCGAGATTAGCTCCAAAAACGTGCTGATTTCCACGAAACATCGTCAGATCCAACTTTTCTGCCCACTTCCGAAGGACTGAGAACTTTGCGTTTGATTGTTTGTGTGTTTGATGTGTGTGACTATTTGTGGAAATAATATTGAGGCACCCATGTCACGGCTTTCAAAAGATGGCGCCACCTGCAAGTTTTGACTTATCTTGGAAGCGAATACCGACGTCATTGGAAAGATATGAAATTTGTTAGTGTGACTTGAAGTCTGTTTTGATTTTCGGTTGTAATTGGACGAAAATTGCAGCTAAATTGAATTTTATTGTGAACCATGAAGTGAGTTGTTTGGACGTTTCAGAAGTGATGATTTTAGCATCTAAGATTAGAAGAGTCTAAACCAATTAGGAATAAAAAGGAAACAAAACTTTGGGGTTTCCTCTAGTTCCAGACACTCCACACATGTAGAGCCACCAGCGTCTTGGACCTCAGTGGAACCTTAGTGGAGAAAAAACAACACCACCGTTTTATTCAACTTTCGTTTCAGAGATTTACTTTTTAAAGTATTTAAATGGAACGAAGTGAGACTTGGCTTGAAGAATACTTTGGAAGGAGATCGAAGTCCGATTCGTCTTTGCGATGGTGAAGGAGCCCTTTTGCGCTGTCTGTAATTAGACATGGGTCTATTAATTCGGAAAGTAGCCTCCAGTAGTCGACGAGAGTTTCAGAATAGACCCACAATCTAACCTCAAGGACAACCTCCCTTAGAGTTTTCTTCGAGTGGTTAAGTGTGCGGAGTTTCTAAGATCCATTTTTTGTTAATAGTGCCCACTATATATCAGTCCGGGAATTTATTGAGTGAGTTGTTAAATACAACTTTGACGAGGTCTGATTTGAAGTCTAAAGTCAACAAGAGGGTCTACAAACAGAGAGCACGATTATACAATAAACTCCGCTTAATTAAAAGTAAAATTTCTCACACATTTTCCTTCACTTAAGCGGTATTTTCACTTATGCGAACTTCGGATAACTAAAAGAATGCTGTGATTAACCGGAGTTCGGATAGCTGAAAAAAATTTCACTTATCCAATCTAATCTAATCTCATACAAGAACCAATAATAATTTCTAACGATATTTTCTTCTTCTTCTCCTTCGGATGGCGCTACAGTCCGGGGTGGACCTGGGGCTCAACCAACATGTCTCTCCAGCTAGCACCATCTCTCCAATTGCGCACTCCAAGTAAATGCGGGCAAAACAAAGCAAAGTCATCAAGCAAAGTCACACAACATCGACGTCTCGGAGAGAGGGTCACACTAGGCAGCAGAAACTTCGAGGTAGTCAAGGACTTCGTCTACCTCGGCTCCGCGGTAAATAGGGACAACAACATCAGTACCGAAATCAAACGCGGAATCACTCTTGCCAATCGCTGTTTCATCGGGCTCAAGAGGCAATTGAGTAATATAGCCCTGTCTCGAAGGCTCGCTTTATATAACAGCCTGATCATCGCGGTGCTACTTTATAGCTCGAAAACCTGGACGATACAGAACGCGGAGGAGGAACCCATTAGTCTTTTCGAGAGAAAAGTCTTGCGTGCGATTTTCGGTCCTGTTTGCGTTGATGGCATCTGGAGGAGAAAATTTAACGACTGTATGGGCTGTACAGGGACATGTGCCTGGTAAAGCGTCTACGGATACAACGCTTAAGATGGCTACGCCATGTAGAGCGTATGGACACCACTGTTCGTGCACGAAAAGTCTTCGAATCCGAGCCATTGGGACATCGCAACAGAGAACGGGCTAGGCTGAGATAGGGCACACAAGTGGAGAAGAACCTCAACCAACTTGGAGTGCGCAACAGGAGGCAGCTGGCGAAAGATCGTGCTAGCTGGAAAGGCATGTTGGTTGAGACTTAGGTTCACCACGGACTATAGCGCCACACTAATAGGAGCAAGAGTACTTAAAGATCTAAACATACACAAATCCGCTGGCCCGGATGGTATACCCCCTGTTCTTCTGAAGAGGTGTTCTTCTACGTTGGCAAAACCACTGCGTAAGCTTTTCCATCTATCCTACTCTTCAGGGCTCTTTCCGAGTAAGTGGAAAACTGCATTTGTCCAGCCCGTCCCTAAAAAGGGCGAATGTTCGTCACCCACCTCCTACCGACCCATAGCACTAACGTCCCTTCTCTCCAAGGTCATGAAAACGCTGATAAACCGTCAGCTTATGAAATATCTTGAGTCCCGGAAGCTTCTTAATGACCGGAAGTACGGCTTCCGAAGCAACCATTCCACTGGTGATCTGATGGCATATCTCACTGAAAAGTGGAACCAATCTTTGCACAATGCAGGAGAAAGAAAGATTGCTTCGCTTGATATTTCAAAGGCATTTGACGGGGGTCGCACCAGGCTCTCATGTCGAAAATGCGTGCTTTTGGGATCGATGAGTCTCTTCTTCAATGGATTAGAAATTACCTTTCGAATCGTTCAATACAAGTCGTTTTGGATGGATTCAAGTCTGATATCCAATATATTAATGCTAGTGTTCCGCAAGGCTCTGTTTTGTCTCCGACACTCTCTCTCATTTTTATAAATGATCTCTTGTCTGCTACTTCTAATCCTATTCATTCCTTCGCTGATGACAGTACCCTCAGCTTTTCATATTCGTTCCTTGGCTCACGTCCTTCCACTGCGGCCTTAGACTCGGAAAAGCAGCGTATGTAAAGCACATTAAATTCCGACCTTGACAGCATAATCGATTGGGGAAATAAGAATAGAGTTTAATTTAATGCTTCCAAAACCCAGTGCTGTGTACTGTCGTTAAAGCGATCACAAAATAATCAGCTGTTATACATGAACGGCATTTGCGTTGTTGAAACCGAAAGACTTTCCATCCTCGGTATGTCTATGAACCCAACAATTAGTTGGAACGATCACATATTTGAGGTCGCCAAAAATGCTGCGAAATGTCTAGGCTTCCTTAAACGATGCTAGAAGTACTTCACCCCCTCTGATCTGGCTACTATATACAAGGCCTACATACGCCCAAAACTTGAGTATAACGCTCCTATCTGGTCAGGTGCTTCTAAGACCTCCCTGCACCTGCTGGATAGAATTCAAAAGCGAGCGATAAAACTTATAGGTGACAGTAATATTGCGAAATCTATTAACCCGTTAGAACACCGACGTAATGTCGCGTCGTTGTCACTCTTTTATCGCTATTTTAACAAGAAATGCTCAGATGAATTAGCCAGTTGCATTCCTCCCCTTCAAGAATTCACCCGCAATACACGCCTCGCTAGGAATGCCCACCAATTCACCCTCAAGCCCTCTTTCGGACGTACAGTCAAATTAAGAGACTCGTTCTTTAGCCGCACTACACGAATCTGGAATGCTCTTCCCAGCTCGATTTTTCCTCCTCATTACAATCCACAGGCATTTAAAACCAATGTGCATCGGTACCTCCTCTCCCTCTCTTCCTCTATACCTTCGGTCCGTGCTGTGACTTGATCTGGTCACTTATGTGTACTCGCAACCCCTTTTGGACGCTTCAATTAGAAAAAAAAAAAAATTGGAAGAAGAAGATGGAAACTAAATATTTGTTGCGCAGTGGTATTGTAGGTTGTCATAAATAAGGAGAAGTATGCTGAAGCAAATATGGACCGATTCAAACTATGAAATGGAGTCCATACTAAGCACTTTGCGAACATTAATTGAGATCAGATGCTGCTGAGCAAGTAAATTCTGGCTTTACAAATGTAAATTCTTCAATTCACGTTAGGGAGGCCCTTCACGCAAGCAGATTTTTCAAGCATCTGGCCAAACCAACTTTTGTAAGTTATGTATGATACTATGGAGGAAACTCATAGCTTAATCCCGACTCCGATAATCGAGTCTGACATGCTTTAGGCTGTGTGGCTAGGTGTTCACAAGCCTCCCGATCCATTTATTATTAAAATGTAAAACGCATTGCTTTTAATGTCACCGCACCCACGTTTTATTTTTTTGACATAAAGGCTGTGTGTTGTACTTTCTGCGAATGAACAGCTGCTCTGCATATGCGTTCCTTACCCAAAACCCCCCGAACCTCACACACACAGAAAATCAATAAATACGTCCTTATCCTGATGCATTGCAAAATGGAACCTTTTCACCATGAAGTGTGAGAATTTAAAATTTCCCAAGCACAGCAAAAATCCACACTGACTTCAGTACTGTGCATTGTTTTCGAATTTCATCCCCACCATCAGCTCGTGCAATTACCGGAATTAAAACTTCAGCCGCCGTTGTTATCAAGGTGACAGCTAATTAAAATGAATTAAGTAATTGAATGAAAATGTTTTCTCTGCGACACCGCGTGCACCACACCGGGTGCCAAAGTTCGCATCGCATCAACGCAGCAAGCGCTTGCTGTCAATTGAAGGCGATTGCAATTTATTAAAATATTAAATATTTAACATGCCGACTGGCCAACGAGAGTGAAATCAATTACATCTTTGGAAGGAAAAATAAACCAGAAGTATTTTCCATGTATGGTGGGATGCAGTGTGTGGGAAAGCCTATCATGTCATGTTTCCAATATGAACGCGGATAATTGAATTGGATGGTGGACTGATATTCGATTTCGCATTCTGAGGGGATGTTGATCAATTCCGCAAATTGGTCGAATACTAGTTTCTTTTGGAGGATTTCAGCTTCACAGTATTTTCGGTGCGCAACTGGAGACAGCTGACGAACGATCGTACTGGCTGGAGAGCATGTTGGTTGAAGCCCAGATCCACTCCGGACTGTAGCCCCACAAGAAGAAGAAGCAGAAGTATTTTCGGAACACAAAGCTGTTCGACTGGTTGTCTTAGGTGGCTTCGCTTTCTGTCAAGCCATAGGTGTTGTGCTATAGGTCAAGGGTGGCTTAGATGATAGTGACGTTAACTATTTTCGGTTCGTTGCCAAGCATCGCCGATTTCCACAGGAACAACTAAGAAGTAGCCAGAGGCTTCTAGTTGCCACCACCAAGATAACTGAAAATATGGTTTATGGTCACCAGATCGATCGTGGAAGGCAATACAAAGCGCATCAGAACTCGCTCGTCTTTCCTAAAAACAAGCAAAATCTGGCTTTGTAAAATTCACTGATGAGTTAGGAAAGGTTTAAACGGCTGGTTGTTAGTGGACAACCCAATCTTGGCCACATTTGGATTCATTGCGATGCCATGGGAATGAGAAGGGAATCCTTGGTCTCTGAAACCAATGAGAGCGAGCTTTGTGGCTGTTGTGGAGCTCCACGTTTACATTCGTATTTGTTGCCAAAAAAGAATTTTTCTAGGTGATTTTTTCTTCTTCCTGCAAGGACATAACCGTAGCAAACGAAAGAGGAGATGTATAATCCATCCTTCTCGAAATCGTTCCGAGGGCGCTGAGTCTGGAGGCATGTGACATGTTTTATGTCAGCCCGTAATTACTGCCCCATCATATTTTTTAACCGTGAAACTACATCAAAGACAATATACAAGTGTTTAATTTGAGAAGCTTTCGTAGACAGTTATTACTCTTTGAGTGTTGACAGCAGCTCGAAAGAGGTGGTGCTGTTAAAAATTTGAAAAATTGGTGTTGAGCTGAGAGTTGACCCTATCCTCTTCAGCGTGTGAGCGTCGCACTCTACCCACTACGCCACGGCGATTACAAAAAGTGTTAAGCCACAAAGGTTTCGGTTGTAGACAATGAATATCGTGGACGTACTTGGCATCGTCTCACAAAATGCGCTTCAATCAAAACTATGTTCTGCACATAATTTCTTCGACAAAACGGACTGCAAATTTGTTGAAAGCTAATTTCGTGGATTTCTCTGTCTAAGATATTTCAGAGACAAAGATGAACGTCAGAATGAAACTAAAGTTTAGACCACCTCAAGCAAGCGAAAATATAGCAAAACAACTTGCGCACAGCGTGCGATGCTCTCGGCCATCTCAAGTTTATTATTAAAACCAAAGAGGAACGTCTGATATAATTTAAAAATTGATATAATTTAAAAATTGATTTCAAACAATTGGGCTTAATAAAATTTATCATTTTGCGTAAGGCCTTGTGGTGCTCCGGCTTTGCCTTGCTTTTGCTACCTTATAATTTTATATTGTGTTGTATGCTTTTTATAAATAGATAAATAAATAAAATTAAGCATTGCAAGAACGTGGCGTAGTTCAGGTTCAATTCCCGGCTCAACATCTTTAATTTTTCACGGCACCACTTCTTTAGAGCTGCTGATAACACTCAAAGATCTATAACTGTCTAAAAAAGCTACTCAAACACCGCCTTTCGGAATTGGCAAAAACTTTTGGTCCCTTCCGCTCATGGGAGAACAGAAGCGTGCACAACACGAGTAGTTGATGAGCAAGCTTTGCCTCGGTCCCCCTTTGGACTGTCGTGCCATCCAGTTATTAAAAAGTTGGAGTGAGTCATTGACTCTGTAAATTTAATCAGCTACGGTCGGCAGATGAAAAATGTCCTTAACAGACGTCGCAAAAGTCAGTTAAGTATGCTTAGAGCAACAGACTTTGTTCTCCTAAGACTACTCGAAGTAGGGACTAAGCGACTATGTGTCAAGTAATGTCAAGTTTGAGTATACCGGGATCTTTTTCTACGAGTGACGGGAGGAGCAACATTGAGATTCCTTGTAGGATTGGTCAGGCTGGATCAATTTTGGAGCAGCTTCATAGATCAGTGCTAAAGAAGTCCGAGCTTGGTATCAAAGCCAGATTTTGACTCAGTGTTTGTTCCAATTATGGTCATGAAATTTGGGCAATGACCAAAGGAGTAACATGGGGAATACACGCTGCTGAGATGAGATTTCTCCGTTCCGTTGCGAGGGTACTCGCAGTGATAGGCTGAAAGTTGTGAAGGTGCGGAGAGAACTGAATATTAAGAACAGAAAGAGCTCTATTTCGTCGGTTTAACCAAGTGGTGCGGAGGTCCCTGTAATCACCATTACCTAGGCGTGCTTTAGATGCAATTCCAATAGCTAGGTAGGTAGGTAGAAAGGCAACGAGGTGAATCGATCAAATCTATAAACACGCATGGTTGTGCTTTGGAATAGCTTCCGAGTTAGAGCCGATAGCGGAGGATCGAGCGGGATGAAGGGCTCTCTAGCGTGCTTATCTCCTTAAATGGAACATGCGGGTTAAGGGTGATGATGATGATGTTTAGTGTCAACGAGAAAAAGAAAGTGGTGAAACAAATACCATTTGATGCCATCAGGCTACCACACCCAGGTCTAAACAAAATCGGAATAAGGGTCACAGCTTGCCAACGACCATCATTTTATATATACCATATGAAGTGAGCGCCAAGATACAAATTCCTCGATAGGGAACATTTGTTGTGAACGAGCCCTTATTTTTTTTTTGGCTGTTTGCTATGAAATCTGTGAAAAAAATTTAGTATACATCAAGTTATTGAACAGACAATATCATATTTTTTCATTGTGTTAAAAATGCCGAATTTTGTACCAGAAAGTGATGATTTGCGGAAAGCATTCATTTTTTGTTTTCATTTGAAGAAAAGTGTTGCAGAGTCGCATCGAATGTTGGTCGAGGCATATGGTGATCATGCTCTATCAGAAGCAACATGCAAAAGATGGTTCAGAAATAATGATTTTGATGTGAGAAATGAAGAACGTAGAAGACCATCAAAAAAGTTTGACGACGCCGAATTGCAGACGATATTAGATGGAGATGGCACTTTAAATGTTGCACAACAAACAATTTCTGACCGTAAAAAAAGCTATGGGAAAGATCTTAAAGTGCGGAAAATGGGTGGCACATGAATTGAATGAAAGACAAATGTTTTGCAATGTAAAGTTTAACCTAAGTCATTTATGGTTTGGCCTATGACCGTCTACCAGGTTGACAAGATACATACATACGTTTTGCATTAAAAATCTCCATCTATGATACGTTTTCTGTAACAATATGCTGCTACTGAATAATCGTATAAGGCCTTCCATCCCTTTTCTCCATTTGAGATGCACGTTACTACTTTTTCAAAAATTGTTACTCGAAATTCTTTTATATTCGGACAAACACCAAAAAAATGTAAGATGTCTTCTCTCTTCCTCATGTTACATAGGTTACAAAGAATTGGTAAATCTGGTCTGTGGGGGATAAAGTTTAACTGAAGGATTTCTCCTCTCAGTTTAAAAATTGTGCTTATTTTTTCGATTGAGTGACTGTCAAGGAAGTATGTTTTTTCATTTAAAAAATTGTTTAGTTTGCTGTAGTGGTTCCTAAACGGTGAAGATTCAGCTTCTTTGACATATTTGTCATATGTGTGTCTACCAAAATTCTCCAAAACTGAGTTTAAGTTTTTTCTTAAAAGATGAGGGGGCTCGTCCGCCTTAATAGACAGATTTAAACCGCATTCAGAAGCTGTTTTTTTCCATTCCTCGCAAATGTATCCGTTTGTTCTAATTATACTTCTTAAAACTACGTTTGGTAATCTGATGGTATACAAGAGTAACGGAGGAGTTCCCGTTTCAATATGTAGCATATAGTTGGGGTATATTTTGGTAACCGAAAGATTTTCTTCAAAAAGTAGCGAAGGAATTTTTCCACACCATCATAGCCCTTGTATCCCCATACCTGAGCTCCGTAGAGCATTACAGAAGCTGCGGTTGAGTGGAATAGAGCTTGTTTTGCACTTTTCGATATATACGTTCGTTCCCAAATCGAACAGATAGCTCTTTTAGCAACACCTAATTTTTCCTCAAAGTGTGGTTTCAAATTTAAAGAGGACGATATTAGGATACCAAGGTGTTTGTATCTGGATACTACCTCAATCTTTTCCCCGTCCAACTTCAATTTTTCCAAATATGAGACGCGACCCCCTGCGTTTCTGAATATCATCATATTTGATTTGCCAAGGTTTGTAGTCAGATTCCAATTTTTACAGAAATCGTTAATCCTGTCTATCATTAATTGCATACCTTGGATAGTGTCACACAGAAAGACGATATCATCAGCATACATCAGCGCGGGAATGGATACATCGTTGAATCTTATTCAACCTTTGACATCATCTGTTATATCATTGATGTATAATATAAAATGATCAATTAAACCATGCATTGATCGAGAAACCACTAGAATGGGCCAGAAGACATGGCAAAGTAATTTTGCTGCATGACAATGCACCTGCACACAAAGCAAAACAGGTTCAGGTTACAATCAAAACACTTGGCTGGGAGCAGGTACCCCACCCGCCGTATTCACCAGACTTGGCTCCTTCCGACTACCATTTGTTTTCATCGATGGGACCGCATTGGCTGAGCAGCACTTTGATTCCCACGAGGAGGTCGAAAATTTGGTGTCTGATTGGTTTGCTTTAAAAAACGAACAATTTCATTGGCGTGCTATACACAAATTGCCAGAAAGGTGGTCAAAATGTGTAGAAGACAACGGCCAATGCTTTGAATAAAATGTTGTTGCTTTCCCATCAATAATTAGTGTTTTATTTTCAAAGAAAAAAACACTAATTTCATAAGGGTATAACCCTTTTGGAATTTTTAAGCTTGAAGTCAGTAATGAACGTGATAATCCACGCACTCATCAAACACGATATTACTGAAAAACTAGTGAGCTGTAGTGCTATCATATTTCTTATTTTATAATTAGATTAATTTATAAAATTTGTTTGCTTAGCAAATACCAAGAGAACCTTATAGGCATCATAAAATACATGTAACAAAACGGCAGAAGTGATGACAAAAAAATAACAAATTTGTTTTAGAGCAGACTTCGGACGAATTAATTTCATTACGTTTTTTGTTGCCAACTTCTGTTTAATAAATAATTCAGAAAAGAGCTTTGTTTCCATCATACAAGGGAAAAATTCATGAACAATTAATTTTCCATTTTGAAAGTCGCAAATTTCCGCCGAATAGGGTTTCATAATGAAAATCGTTTTCCGCATTGATGAGTTTTTTTTTTTTTTAAAAACAACGCAACAGGTACCAAAACAGCCTACAATCAATTTGTTTAAAGCGCTTCCAATTAGATTGAATTCACACATTGTATATGTATATGTATACAGATAGATCACCGTGCACACGCATGATATCCAACCCACGCTGCACCCGTCATCGTTCCGCACTCCAGCGACATGAGGACGGAAAAAATTCGTTTTAAGATTAATTTAGTCTGTGTTCAGTTGATCCTGGAGAGATTCCTTTATGAACACCAATCAGATTCTCTTCAGCCTGAGGTTTTTATTAGCAATCTTTGTCAGTGCAGTACGGGTCATTCATTTGCGTGCCGATTGAGACATCAAACCCATCAAAGGAACATACAAGTGGAGATTGAAAGAGGTTCGAACTACTCGTATATAGCCGTGCGTATGTAAAAATAAATCTAAAAATGTTTGAACGATTAAATTCAAACTGATGTCTTCAGTAAAGACGCCTTTCATTTATTCTTTTAAATTTAAATTTTAATTTATGTACATATTCACAAAACTCAGAATTAAAACCAAATTTCATGATAATACGGGAATTGTTGACATAGCTTCATACGAGCAAAGTTTCTTTTTTTTTTACTTTGGAAACGAAACCTTCAATGTGCAGGAAAAACTAACTCACTTGAAATTTGCAGGAATAATGGTGGAATAATAGGTTAATTTCTAAGAGCTTAAAGGACTGGAGTGGAAATGTCGGAAACTCCAAGGGGAAAATATTTCATAGTTATGAGATTAGTTTACACTAACTTTAAGTCCCAAGTCTACTCGTGGGAGAACAGTAGCGCGCACAACACGAGTAGTTGATGAGCAAGCTAGGCCCTGGTCCCCCTTTGGACTGAAGCGCCATTATTATTAACTTTAAGTCCCACGCAAGACCGCAGCAGAGAGTTCTCTTCTTTAAACCGATCCACCTTCTCATGTATTCGCATTTCAGACTGAACTTACTTCTAACTTTGATCCCTAGGTTGTGACATCCGTTGACTGTTTATGGGTCTGGCCCTTCTGCCTAGATCAGTCTTACTAAATCATCTTATACTTTTCCTTTTTCCAAAAATCAATTTGAACAATGCAACATACATATAATGGCTGTAATATATAAATTTGCCAAATATCTCCCTTCTGCCCTTTTGTCTTATGAATTTTACGGCTATGTACAAAGCGCTGCAGAGTTCGTATCTGGCTATACTATACATTATTTGATAGGTCTTGATATAGCCTACAAAACGACGCTATGTATGATATTGGATATTACGTTTAAGAATTATAGACGTGTAAGCATGGAGTTCACTAACAACGAAATTCGCGCTTTATTGAAGTTTCCCTTCGTTAAAGGCAAATCCGCTAGAGAGATTAATGGTGCTTTAGGGGATGGTACTCAATCACTTCGAACCACGGAGGAATGTTTTCGACGATTCAGAGCCAGTGAAAACGACACCATGTATAAGCCCTCCGGCGGAAGACTTTTGACGACGAATACCGATCGAATCATGGAAATCATCGAGTTAGACCGGCATGTGGCATCTCGCGACATCGCCCAAGAGATGGGAGTTAGTTACCAAACCAATTTAAACCATCTGCGTACAAAACCTGGATACAAAAACAGTCTTGATGTTTGGGTGCCGCATGATTTGATGCATAAAAACCTTCTGGATCGACTGGACTTTACAACAGTAAGTGTTCCATATTTTAAGCATTAGTTCCAACTTCCAAGTAATTGACTGAACAGAGCAGAGTGTAAAAGGCGACGCCAACAGGCTCAATTTATATTAAGGCTATTGGACATGTGTTGTCTAGGCCCTCACCGATAGAATTTATTGGGGACTTCAAAGGCAGAAAGCGACCGGTTCATTCTTGTCGAGAGAACATTAGTGCGCACAACATAACGTGTTCATGAGCAAGCTAGGCCCTTGTCTCCCTTTGGACTGTCGCACCATCCACTTATTTTTATTAAAAGGCAGAGGGACAATATTTCCATTGCCAATATGTCCTTGAACTTTCTTCAAGAACTTAAACGAATATCAAGCGAAAACGGTCGTGGTTGAAGGCCGGTGAATCGTCCCAAATAGTGGCCAAGCTGGGATTGGCGGCCAGGAAGGTTTTACTGTCATTGGAAGGGAATCATCCGCTATGAGCTGCTCCCATATGGCCAGACGATTAATTCTACCATCTACTGCGAACAACTGGGCCGCTTGAAGCAGGCGACCAGAAACGTCTAGAATTAGCCAACAGGAAGGGTGTAGTGTCCCACCCGGACAACGCCAGACCACACACTTCGTTGGTGACCCATCAGAAGCTATGGGAGCTCGGATGGGAGATTTTATCGCATCCACCATAAAGCCCGGACATAGCGCCAAGTGATTACCTTGGCCTGCTCCTGTTCATGACGAACGCCCTTGGTGGTGTGAAGTTGAACTAAAAAGAGGCTTGTGAAAAGTGGCTATTCGAGTTCGGCGCAAATAACAAGGGGGGCTTCTACGAAGGGGGGATTTTGAAGTTGCCTTCTAGAGGGACACAGATTATCGAACAAAACGGTGCATATTTGAACTAAATCTGATCACTGTAAGACTTTTTATGAAGCTTTGAATGAAGAGCAAAAAAAGAGAAAGATATATATTTGGCAACTTTGTATTATACAAAGTGAGTGTTTAAAAAAAATTCAATTCATACACGACTTTACTTTTACAGTATAAAAGCGTCTGGTGATCGATGTGTCCCTTAAAAGTTACGGCAGCCCATGTGAAAACCGAGAAGGATACGGTTTCACTGTTTTCACATTGACGGTCGTAAATTTTGAGAGACACATCGATTACCTCTTGCTTTTCCATTGTGAAAGTATACAATTTGCCCGAAGGATGAAAATCACTTTGACTTTGACAGCTGTTTTTTGGCTCAAATATAAAGACTTTGGGTAGGACGAAATATGTCGAAGAAGAAATGATGAAAACTATTTTCGACGATTATGGCGGCGATTATCACGATTATCACAATTGCTGGTACCTGCATGCCGTTCCGTAAACACATTGAGCTGCAATTGGCAACTGGCGATACTTCAAAGAAAACCAAATTGGGCAACTTACCGCACCTCCACTCTTTCGAACCTTTTTTCTGTTGCTTTGTAAAATTACGCGCATTTTGGAATTTCAATGATTTGAGTCCACGCTAGTTTTTAGTAAGTATTACATCCCTACCGCAGATTTGTTGAGCTCATTACTAACTTTTTTTTCACATCGATGCGGACTTCGCTCATTTCGAGCCTACACTTCTTGTGACATATCTGCCGACAACTACAATGTCTTATGATGACATGTATGGCGTTTTGCATCAGCATCACGGTAGCGAGCTCAAATGATTCATTCACGTGCTTGGTTGATCTAACAATAGGTATTTGTGTTTTTTCAGCTATATCACGTTTTTTTTTATATTGTAATTGGCGCGCTAATGGGATTGTTTGTACACTTAATTGAGCGGAATTATGTCACAGCACGGACCGAAGGTATAGAGGACGAGAGGAAAAGGAGCTACCGATGCACTTTGGTTTGAATTCCATTGCGGATAAAAATTTTCCAACACAAGGACGCAAATTGATTAAAGGGCACCATGTGTCAAACTTCGACCTCAAGTTCAGTAGTAGTCAAAAAATTTGGTATTCTGTTCACTTCATCTAAACCCGTCATTTTTTTTTTTTTTTTTTGAAATTAAATTGAGGATTCAACTGTATTTCAAAAAATAAGGAAGCACCTGCTAACTCATACAAAGTTAAATAACGATCCATTTCATTCGTAGATATCGGCATTGGTGAGGGCTTAGAGTGGAAACCTGAACAATCTCTCTCATGTGATCGATCGTATTTACGACCTAGCAAGTGCACAGTACGATGTCGATTTTCTTTCAGTAGACCCAGTTCGAGCCAAGAATCAAACCGCTCTGTTTCGATGATTTAAGGGAAAGACGACATGCGGAATTTTTGGTCGCATTAGAGAGCGACACAAGTGGCAACAACCAGCAGACATAGTAGTAATCAAGCAACTCGCTTATTTGATTGTAATTTACGAGCTAGCAAGAGCACAGTACGATGTCGATGTTCTTCCAGTAGACCTAGTTAAGAGTCAAACCACTCCGATTCAATAATTTAAGGAAAAGATGACATGCCGAATTTTTGGTCAGACAACAGAGAGACAAAAGTGGCAACAAGCTCGCTGCGACATAAAAACAGCAGACATAGTAGTGCGAAAGGAGCCTTATCTTTCACCTACGAAATGAGTACTTGGTCCAGTGGAAGCTGTGCATTGAAGAGAAGATCAATGAATTAAAGTAGTTTCAGTCGACAAGAGAAGATCAATGAATTAAAATAGTTTCAATCGTCGTTTCCTTGGACGATGGACGCGGCCCATAGTAAAACTGGCCCAACTGCCTTCATCCAAGTGGATGTTTGTTCATGACTTATACGATTTAGCATTCAAACTTTCTATTTGTTGTTGTTAATTCTTTTGTCAGTATCCCTTTAATAATTAGTATGCGCACTATCCAGTGAGCGGGTTTCTGCGGGAAGCGCGATTCAGCGAAGTTAGGCAGAGTTAAAAGAGGGAGCATGCAGTTGCTGCGGTTCTCATTTAAGCCAAAGAGCACGGAATCTACTAGGCTGACAAGGTTTCTTTAGAGATTACACACTAAGTATTTTGTTGTAGATTTATCTCCTATATCTTAAGAGAAATGTGTTGTTTCGTTCCATTTCTTATTTCGCTTAACTCTTACATGCAAATTCATTTCGTTGGCATACCCTGTCAGGCAAAAAATTCTCTTTTTAGGTTTCCTGTCTTAAACAGCTCAAACAACAGTCAGTGATGCGCAAAGTGCAATCCATACCCCACAACTGAATTTTAAAATCGCTGACAGCCAGGAAACGCACACATTCAAAATTGTAGTCTCCGCCCCGGAAAACCATCCACCAGTGTATTCCCTTACGAACAAAGCAATGCTACAAACATGCCAGCGGTTGATAATGCAACCGCCACGCCATAGCGATTTATCCGCGGTCCGCAGCCACATATAGTATAACAACGTTCCCGTAATCCCAAAAATGCATGTATTCCTCGAAGATGCTATTACGTCTGCTCTGGTGCGGGCTCTGTTAAGCTGGTTTAAGTGCAGCAGTGCATCATTATCGGATTGCCAAATAATTTATTACACCAGGAAGGAAGCAACTGAAGCGAATGTTGAAATATTTCTTATTCTTAAGTGGAGTTTCCAGATGCGGAAGAAACAAATACTCTTCCGCTGCTACTTCCACAAACTTTCGTTTTACATTTTTTCAATATAGTCACCCTATAGACGCATCTTCACCGAAACAATGGCAAAAATGTAGAATATTCTTCCATTCAATGCATGCGCTCCGACTACAGATAATAATAATAATTGTTGGCGCTACAGTCCAAAGTGGGACCAGGGCCTAGTTTGCCCATCAACTACTCGTGTTGTGCGCGCTACTGTTCTCTCACGATTAGAAGGGACCTACAGTTTTTTGCCGGTTTCAAACGGCGAGATTTGAGAAGCTTTCTTAGACAGTTTTTACTCTTTGAGTGCTGTCAGCAGCTCGAAAGAGGTGGTGCCGTGAAAATATCGAAAAATTGGTGCTGAGCTGGGAGTCGAACCTAAACCCTTCGGTGTGTGAGCGTCGCACTCTACCCACTACGCCACGGCGATCACTACGACTACAGATGGTGGCTATAATTTCACGTATTTGCAACGAATACTAAACATGCTCCGTATACTCAGAATTCGAATTGCACAGACACATGTGTCCGTTTAATAGCTCCCCTCCACTTCAATCCAATCTTGTTGTACGGAACGACAAAGGGCCTTGAACGGCAGTGTCTGTCACATGTCTGATCAATAAACATGCAACTGTTGTCTCCTAAATTAATCAAGTCAAACCCGACCGCCTGCGTATCTGCACTCTGCGAATTTGATTATGTCATTGTTCAACGCTCTCCCTGCTTTCAATGACCACTCGGGTCGAAAATATGAATTTCGAAAATATTTACCCACTTTAGCGCGTTTCAACAGCAAGTTCCGGCGAACGTAGCGCCCCTAACCAACTTTGCGTGCCACACGCTGGAGCTGGGTAGGCTGAAAGCACATTCAGTTCACAGTTGCCGGGGCATGCTGTGAAGGGCCACAAAAAGCCTTCGAAGGCTTTAAATTGTTTCCAGGTATTTGTGTGCCCAATTCTCGAAACGGTATCCCATCTGATTTAAACTGACGTCAATGCCGATGTGGAGGCGTTGCTTTTGATAGCATTCCACTGGCAGCGTTCCCTTTGTGGAATTTTAAACTCTCCCTCGAAGGGGAATTCGTCACTGGGGTGGGCTTCTAACCACACTGCCACAATTTCACGTCAGGCGAATGGTGTCTAACATGACACCGCTTTAGATGGTGTCCAAGGGCACTCCTTTTTCTGCCCGGCAGAAAGTGAGGAGGAGTAAGGTGCCCAAAACGTTTGCACTCGCATTTCTATTCAACGTGAACATCAACGCCAGCCCTCCTTTCGATACAACTACTTGCCGTGTCCACGAAACACACACAGAGTCCTCTAATGGAGGCGGCATTCATTTGTAACCTCACAATTTTCTTGAATCCAACCTCGGCAATGAATCACGCTTTCTTTCGACAACTGCGACAAATGGGGTCTTTTCAGCTGCACCACCACGAACGGTGTGCACCGTTCGAGTTCAAGGCCAAGCAGTGTGCAAGTAACAGGCCCCCACTTCGAATGGATGCGCTGAACAGGGCCAGATGTCCAAGAGGATGACGGGAAACACCAGGACAGACCGTAAACCGCATTTGACGCTTGTCGGAAACAGCGGGCAACGGAACTAGATTGCAGTGCTAATGCGGTTACATATGATTTCATTTGATTCTCACTGCAGTCGTCACGAAGCGACGGCCGCGGGGTGTGACTGTAACTCATAACCAGTGCGCCTTGGTGCGGCCAAGATATGCTGCTGCCCATGACGGTCTGTGTCAGCTGAGGCAGAATGAATTGTGTTTAAATTGCATTTCTGCTGAGTGTGGCATTGCTGTTGTTTAGAGGGTTGGGGAGGGGGACTGCATTTAATTTGTGACGCATGATTTGACGATGATTTGACGGAGGGAATCTGTCACGGTTCACACACACACTAGGAATGCGGTGTTTTGATTAAAACGCAATCCCACGCCTCCACTGAGTGGGCTGAATGAGGGAATGGGTGTGAGTGGGTGAGATTTGATTTCGATCGGAGAAACTTTGTTGTCATTGAGGTGGTATGACTGTGCTGTTTGTTGCAAGATGTTTGTTTGCTTGATGACAGAAAGACACAGCTGGCAAGAATGTCTGAGAGTTGTCGCTTTAGGAGTACGACTGATGTTTATGGGGACAGTTAATGGGGCAGGAAGTAAACAACATGACGTAAGGGGGAGAGATCTAAGTTTATGGCTGGGAAGGATTACAGTAAGAACGGCAGTCGGTGCCGTCGGACACTTCAATGTCGAGCAAGAGAACAACTTAGTGCCCGATTGAGCGTAATCACGAGTTGATGCGGTGCGCTAACTTGGGGATTGGTTGGCGACGCTTTTGCGGTTAGTATGGAAATATCGTAATGACCTAGGGCTACGTGGACACAAAAATGTGTTCAGCAATTTTGTCAAAGTTGTGTAACATTTAGGCAAAAGAGCAAAATAAGAAGTTCTGTCACAAACCCAAAGTGCCTAAATTCGAAAGAACATAACGAAATGATTGGTTGGGTTGTGCTTATTTAGTTTTTAATCATTAAACCTCGAGTGCCTTGTTAAAAGGCACTTACCAAATCCGGAGCTTAAAACAGAAATTACCACAAAATAGAAACAAATGACGATGGCAATGCATTGCATTCAAAAGTATTTCTTTCAGAGTTATGAGATTTTAATTCGAGAAGATTATTTTAACTGAAAGCCATTTGGTCAGTTGTCAAGTGATTTATTTATAGTTTGAATTGGCATTTCAGAACTAATAGACTGGCGTCTGAATAACGCTTCAGATATGTGGAAATTAATTTGAACAACATGGTTCTATTCGAAATGCGTATGGCGCCCTGCGTTCGTTTCGATGAAAGTCATTTTCGAGCAAATGAATAAGTCAATAAACAAACTCCATATTTGGAGTGATTATACTGTGATTATACGACTGTGGCTAATCCTCAAGTGTATGTTGAGACACCGTTTTATCCATAAGACCTGACTGTTTATTGCTACAATATTGGTACAACTCTTAGTTATTGGAATAAGTTGTGCGCACTTTTTGAGAAACGATGAGAGCTAAAGCGTTTGCAGTTAATGTTTGATTTAGCGTAACTACTACTGACCATTTTGGTCATCAATTGGACAAGATAGATGTGCAGGAGCTGTTGTTTCAACAGGTCAGAGCAACTTATGACACAGCAATTGCGAGCACTGATTTATCAAAGAAAATGCTTGGCAGCAGCAAAGTTTAATGTGATGGGCCGGTTAATTTGCCTTGTTAATAGTACTAATTGACAACAACATCAGTACCGAAATCAAACGCAGAATCACTCTTGCCAATCGCTGTTTCTTTGGGCTCAAGAGGCAATTGAGTAATAAATCCCTCTCTCGACGGACTAAGCTCGCTTTTTATAACAGCTTCATTATCCCAGTTCAACTTTATGGCGCGAAAACCTGGACGCTACTGAGCGCGTATGTGGAACCCATTAGTCTTTTCGAGAGAAACATTTTGCGCGCGATTTTTGGTTCTGTTTGCGTTGATGGCATCTGGAGGAGAAGATTTAATGACGAACTCTATGGGCTGTACGGCGACATGTGCCTGGTCAAGCGTCTACGGATACAACGCTTAAGATGGCTAGGCCATGTAGAGCGTATGGACACCACTGCTCGTGCCTGAAAAGTCTTCGAGTCAGAGCCATTGGGACAACTTAACAGACGACGGTCTAGGCTAAGATGGCGCACACAAGTGGAGAAGGACCTCAACCAACTTGGAGTGCGCAACTGGAGACAGCTGGCGAAAGATCGTGCTGGCTGCAGAGGCATGTTGGTTGAGGCCCAGGTCCACCCCGGACTGTAGCGCCACAAGAAGAAGAAGAATAGTACTAATTGACGCTGCTTGACTATTTGCCGAAAGAATATGTGAAGTCTCTAGTCTGCGCAAATATACTCAACACGATCAACCTCTTCAAGGACAGCATTCCCCGTGTTGAAGCCGAAATAAGGCCGCAGAAGTGCGAAAGTGAAAACTTAGACAAGACTACATCCAAGATACCTATGGCAGTAATTTAATAATAATAATGGAATATACTTTTGAATCCGTGCCATTGGGACAATGCAATAGAGGAGGACCTGGACTAAAGTGGCGCAGACAAGTTGGACCTCAACCAACTTGGAGTGCGCAACTGGAGACAGCTGGTGAAAGATCGTGCTGGCTGGAGAGGCATGTTGTTTGAGGCCCAGGTCCACCCCGGACTGTAGCGCCAGAAGAAGAAGAAGAAGAATGGTAGGTACGTAGGTGGGTTTCATTTCGTCCATAAGTTTACAAAGCAGTCCACCGCACAATTTACAATGCAGAGATGTGATGTATTGTTCCATGTTATATCTTTCTATTGGAAACGAAACCGCAAATGTGCAGCAAAAGTTTAAAAATTATAATAATTGTATATCCAGTCAGCGCGACGTTCCACAGAGTGACCAGGGCCTAGCTTGCTCATCAACTACTCGTGTTGTGTGCACTTCTGTTGTCTCACGAGTAGAAAGGACTTACAGTTTTTCCTCCGAACGGCAAAATTTGAGAAGCTTTCTCTTAGACAGTCAAAAGGGAAATGCTGTGAAAAAACCGAGTTGTTCAGCCGGGAATCGAACCCTGACTTTCGACGTGTAAGTGTCGCACTCTACCAACTACACCACGGCGGCCACGTGGCATTAATTTTCTAAGGGTAAAATCAAATGTGTAATGCCAGAGGATTATCTTCTACAAAATATAAACTTTATTGCAGTCTAGGACACGCGCTGTTATTTTGTTTTCTTCCAAGTTCTATACCTTAGGACAAAGCGTACCCAATACCGTGTGTGAACATCACTTTGAAAACAAACACAAATCCGAAACTCAACAGAAAATTCAAACACAAGGCGAATTGTTGACAAAGGAAATTAACATGAAATTCCTCAAATTCTGATCCATGAAGTTCATATTTAATGCACAAACCTTTTGTGAAAATTAAAATATTGCTGTTAACTCAAGAAAAATATGAAAATTAAATTCTTGTCGTTAACTCCAGAATAATATTTAAATTTGTGAGCTATCATTGCTTTAGATTGACACCTTGTCTTTATGGTAATTTTATTCATATTTATAACTTACAGTGTATTTGACAAGAGCACAGCGTAGGTGTTTATGCACCAATCGGTGTTTATGCTTATGTGCTTGTGCACCAACCAGCACCAATCGGTGAGCTTATGGGTTCGCAGTTGAACTTGAGCTTGAATGACGTGGAATGCATGAGAAAGACTATTATCAAATAGTAACCACCCTTGGAGTAGAATCGAACTGACATTGCGGCGGTATTAAGTTTTTTCAAAGGAACATATTTCTATTCGGTAAGACTGCATAGAACATATTTCTATTCGGTAAGACTGGTCGCTGTGGCGTAGTTGGTAGAGTGCGACGCTTACACGCCGAAGGGTGTCAGTTCGATTCCCAGCTCAACACCACTTTTTCGAATTTTTCACGGAACCACCTCTTTCGAGCTGCTGACAACACTCAAAGAGTAATAACTGTCTTAGAAAACTTCTCAAATTTCGCCGTTCGGAGTCGGCAAAACACTGTAGGTCCCTTCTACTCGTGATAGAACAGTAGCGCGCACAACACGAGTAGTTGATGAGCAAGCTAGGCCTTGTTCCCCCTCTGGGCTGTAGCGCCAACAATTATTATTATTTAAGACTGCACCTTCCTTCTAGCGCATGTCGCGATTGATCTTCATAGGCACCAGAAAACAACCGCCCAAACAAGGTGCTTTTGCAGATCATAAAGCAGGCAAGTAAGAATTGCAGCATCGTATACATATAACAGGTTTGTCAGTAAGTCCCGGGACATATAGGGAGCGCCACCAACAAAAAATTAATAAATTTAAATTTTTTTGTTAGCGGCACTCGCCACATGTTCCGAAACTGCTGAAGCAGCAGTTGTAATAATCCCCGAAAGTTTGGGCCCGGAAACCAGAAGTCCGATGCCCTCAACGCGCAGCTATCCATTTTAGCGACAAAACGATGTATAAGTTGGCAGTTCAACACTCTCCCATCAGGGTGCGACTTCAGTTCTAAGCCACGCCTGTAGCAGCCTCCTGTAAGTGTATTCAACGCCAAAACTCTGGTCAGCAGGAAGAATATCTTCTCTGGATGCTTGGTATGTGTGGTGTGTCATATCAAAAAATACATTCGGTACGCCAGTCCAATCCCAAGTCAGGAAAATAACACTGGTAAGGTTTAGAAATGCATTTTATTGTTTTTAAGTACCCACAACGTGTCCGCCGTGGCGTAATGGGTAGAGTGCGACGCTCACACGACAAAAGGTCTAGGGTCGATTCCCGGCTGAACACCTCGAATTTTTCACGGCACCGCCTCTTTCGAACTGCTTACAACACTCAAAGTGTAATAACTGTCTATGAAGGGTTCTCAAACTTCGCGGTTCTGGGTCGGCAAAAAATTGTAGGTCCCTTCTACTCGTGAGAGAACAGTAACGCGCACAACACGAGTATTTCATGAGCAAGCTAGGCTCTGATCCCCCTGTGGACTGTCGCGCCAACAATTATTATCATTATTAAATAACCTCAGTAGCACAGCAAAGTCAAGTTTCTATTGTCGTATCGTTAGTTGATACTAAACAGAAGTGATAAGTAATCACTTTCAGAGGAGCAGACGAGATAATTTGGTCTTCTATGTCAATAACCCAGTCAACTCAATGATTCCAAAAATATCGAAAACATTCACAGATTTAAGTTTCCATGAATTTACATCGGAAGCGGATACCTAATAGTCTTCACAGAATTGAATGCTTCCGCCCTTCGTTTCAAAATAACTCAGTCTCGTCGCAACCCTGAGTCCAAGTACGCCCCAAAGTAAATGTTCTTTGAAACAGATTCAATAATTTGCTTCATTAAACCGATAATTAGGCAGCTTACAGGGGCGATAATGTTTTCCATAAATTTCATTGAGTAAGCGAAACGCTGAATAATTTACGGACTTCAATTAGCATTTCACATTATTCCGCACAGGAAATTTAAGTTTAAACATCTGACACTGTGCGATGATTACGAGGAAAATGTTATAAATACAATTTAATCAAAATTATAAACAGCTTTCTCTTTGGTAAAATTATCCGATTTGGTTGTAATTTATCGAAGTGATTGTTATTGAGTTATTGAGGTATTTAAAAGGCAAAAGGAGCCTTATGTAATATTTTTAATTGTAACTATTCTTTTTCCAACTGTGAGAAACCTGCAATTAAACACGGATATAAAGGAATAAATAAGGAAATCTATTGCAGACACGCACAAACGAGCGCTTATTCATTAAAATCCGTTTTTAATATTAATTTTCAACGTTCTAGTTCTTTTAGCCAACCAACACTTGTTTCAATCTTCGAAAAATGTTTGAAACTCAGTGCCCCCTATTTGTCCCGCACAATCGTTTAGATCTTAAATCTCACTCTATCGGATGGAAGCACATCACAGAGAGCAGAATCTGGAATGCACTAGGATTTGATTAAATTTCTCTTTCAAATCGTTGCTGCATAATTTATTCGAAAAAGAGAAGAGGACTGTCCACATGGAAGATCACAGGTTTTTAAAAATGTCAAACTAATAATTGTTGGCGCTACAGTCCAAAGTGGAACCAGGGCCTAGCTTGCTCATCAACTTCTCGTGTACTGTTCTCTCACGAGTAGAAGGGACCTACAGTTTTTTGCAGATTCCGAACGGCGAAATTTAAGAAGCTTTCTTAGACAGTTGTTACTCTTTGAGTGCTGTCAGCAGCTGGAAAGAGGTGGTGCATGAACAATTCGAAAAACTGGTGTTGAGCTGGGAGTCGAACCTACACCCTTCGGCGTGTGAGCGTCGCACTCTACCCACTACGCCACGGCAACCACAAAAAAAAAATGTCAAACTATAACGAAAAAACTCGGGAACTACTTTATCCCATCGCGGAACTACTTTAACGGAACTACTTTAACAGATCGCACCCATGTGTCTGTGCCTACTTGGGTACAGACTTGATTTCCAATTTTGACGGAAGCATGGTTCTAGTAATCCTTATTCATTCCGAAATAGAAACTTCATGTGAAGCCCCTAACTCAAATTAATGATAAACGCTGACATGAGCAACGATTCCACAACGCAGATCTCGCGTGTGAAAGAGCTTCGCATCGATGATATTTCAACGGTAACAGTGATACGAAACAATCGTTGAAATCCGATTAGTGGTCCGGGTGTTATTCCATCACCATAATTCGCACTCGCAGTCGCAATTGGAGTCGCAGTCGCTGTCGCAGTCACTGTCGCAGTCGCAATCGCAGTCGGAGTCCATTTTAAAAGCAAAACAGGAAACACACTTGCAGAGTGTTGTACCAACACCTCTTCTTCAGACTGAATTAATATTCCCCTCTTGAAATTCCTAAAGCCCAATGATCCAAACATCACCCAGAAGGACGAATCTAGTTCCTCATTTGTCAAGCACTCCTATTCACATCTGAGGAATATGTGAATAGTCATTGTAACTGTATGATGAGTGCCGCTGCTTGGATAACATTAAACCCGTAAATAGCTCTTCAGTATTCAAACACAAATCTCAAAAGCATTTCAGTTTAATTTCCGAACTCTCCTCGTTCCCGGAAATGATAAATTAGGCAGCCTTGAATAATTAATTCCTCCCTGCATAAACTTTCCCCTCCGGAGTGATGGGTGTTGGTAGATGTGAGCACTTACGGATAATGAACCTGCTGAAGCTCCAGGGAAGTGCCTATTGATGGATATTGACTGGGTTCAGGATTCTCGTGTTCGCTGAATTAGCATTATTCGAATATGATTAAACTATCGTATCGGGTTTCCCTTCACTAAAATTTAATTAAATCAACGGGGCATTAGGGGCAACCAGCCGAAATTTGAATGCATTAGCAACGAAGCTGTGTGCGCTGGTGGTGGAAATAAATTCAAAGAAAGCTGCGTTTTGAATTAAGGTGGTGCTTCCATCATTTCTGAAATGTGCACAGTTTGTTTTTTTAAGGATGTTTCTTTAACGAGAAATCATACAAACGAGGAACTTTATGCTTTCTGATCGCGGATTACGCACCGATAAAACCCACTGCAGTAAACAAACAATTCTGGGCAAAATAAGGAAATCCTGAGCCCAGAAGCCTGTAACGTAGGGGCCAGCAGATCAGGGGCCAGCAGAACAGGGGCCAGCAGAGTAGGAGCCAGTAGAGCAGGGGCCAGCAGAGCAGGGGTCAGTAGAGCAGAGGCCAGCAAAACAGGGGCCAGCAGATCAGGGGCCAGCAGAGCAGGGGCCAGCAGATCAGGGGCCAGCAAAACAGGGGCCAGCAGAGTAGGGGCCAGCAGAGCAGGAGCCAGTAGATCAGGGGCCAGCAGAACAGGGGCCAGCAGAACAGGGGCCAGCAGAGTAGGGGCCAGCAGAGCAGGAGCCAGTAGATCAGAGGCCAGCAGATCAGGGGCCAGCAGAGCAGGGGCCAGCAGATCAGGGGCCAGCAAAACAGGGGCCAGCAGAGTAGGGGCCAGCAGAGCAGGAGCCAGTAGATCAGAGGCCAGCAGATCAGGGGCCAGCAGATCAGGGGCCAGCAGAACAGGGGCCAGCAGAGTAGGGGCCAGCAGAGCAGGAGCCAGTAGATCAGAGGCCAGCAGATCAGGGGCCAGCAGATCAGGGGCCAGCAGAACAGGGGCCAGCAGAGTAGGGGCCAGCAGAGTAGGGGCCAGCAGAGCAGGAGCCAGTAGATCAGAGGCCAGCAGATCAGGGGCCAGCAGATCAGGGGCCAGCAGAACAGGGGCCAGCAGAGTAGGGGTCAGTAGAGCAGAGGAAAGCAAAACAGAGACCAGCAGAGCAGGGGCCAGCAGAACAGGGGCCAGTAAAGCAGGGGCCAGTAAAGCAGAAGCCAGTAGAACAGACAGCAGTAGAGCTAAGGAGAGCAGAGTTTTTTTTTCGGAAAACAAAGGACCAATCAGCAGTGTCAAGGGAATGTTGATTCGCTGCTATTTGGCATTCTAGCAGTTCTCCGAGAGTCAACATCACTTGTTTTCTTATAAAAGTTCCATTCTTTTCTGTTTATTTATTAAGAGGTAGAAGTTGCAGGCCACAGAAAACGTCGGAAAACTGCATCTTAATTGAATACTCGGATGGTAAGTCCTCAAAAAAAGACGAAGAATGGTGCACCTCTTCACTGATGATGGACTATATTTGAGGTTTTCCCGGCAACTGTGACGGAAGCCATGCAACGAACACTAAGAGAGAGGTACAAATTTAGTTTCCGGGCAAACGAAAATGTTGTGATATTTCTGTGGGATCGGGAGCCAAACAAACCGACATTACCCTACAATGACGTACAAATCACGCGACGAAACAACAGCTAGGATCAGGCGACCAAACTGTAAGACAAAATCATACGAACGCATACACAGAAGACGAACAAACAGACGATGAACACGGACTATCAGACGTACACACACATACCCTTGACAAACGGACAGCCTAGTAAGGTAAAAAGGAAAATAGTAAAAAGAGATCAGAGAGTAATAGTTGAGCCATCGAACCCGTCAGTCGATACGATATTTTAATATTAAATAAATTCTGTGAATTAAAATATTAAAAGTGAGTTTTATTTCCCGAATCCTACATTTCTTTAAAGCATAAGAAGTTATACGCCTTTTTTGGTGACTTTCGCGCTGCTTTTGATTCCATAGCTCGTGAAACACTTTTTTATAAACTTTGCATGTATGGAATCTCAGCCAAAAGGCTTAATGTATTGAGAGCTTGCATTTGGGATGGAGACAGGCCTATCGGAGGAGTTTTGCACAACAATGGGGGTGAAACAGGAATGCGTGCTGAGTACGCTCCTATTCATTCTTTACATAAACGATATAACTGAACACGTTGGAGGTGGAATCGAGATATACCAAGTCAAGATACCAGCTCTTTTGTTTGCAGATGACAAAGAATTGGTAAATTCAATGCAGTTAATGATTGATACTTACTGCGAAACTTCGAATCCCACTGCCAACTTATCGAAATCTAAGATGATGATTGTCAGAGATGGTGGAGGCAGATACTCCCAGTGTGAAATGTGGAAGTTTCAGGGTGAGTTTATCGAACGGTGAGTACCTTGGCGTCTTGATCACTAAGCCTAGGCCGAATTTGAGCAAACACCTGCAATGTAAATTAGCTGAAGCGAAAAAAGTAGTTTGTTCTGTTTGGGACAATTGTACCAACAATAAAAACGTCAGTCACTGCTCGAAACAGGAAATATTCCGCGCTTCGGCAGTATCCATCCTTTCTTATGCGGCTCAGGTATGGGGATATTCTTCATTCGAAGCAGTCGAAAAATTTCTTCTTTGCTCTATCGAACGAATCCTCAATATACTAAGCGCTCCGTCCCACAACGTGTTGTATCTGGAAACTGGAGTAGCGCCCTTGTTTCTGGAAACCCTCATACTTCATTTTGACTATGTTGTCAAAGGCATGGGGATGAGGCAAGAAAGGCTGCCTAAGTTAGTGCTTTCCGAAATGCTACTACATGGAGAGGAATGTGTTCAAGAATGGGACAATCAGCAGCACAATGTGATTATAGTCTTTCAGTAACAGCAAACCCAACTAAAATATAAGTTCCACATGCTATTGGAGAAAACAGGACAAAATATCTTCAAACAATTTGAACCGCGGACCCCCAAATCGCTTTGCATTCGTCGAAAAGTCGGGAGGAACAAGTTCTGAGGACTTATTTTAAGTTCCGCACCTTTCGAATCGCTTCTAAGAACACCCAAATTAGCTTTCATCTTAGATTGGCTTGGCCGTTGATGGTGTCGTTACGTTTCCAAAGCATTCTCGTAGTATATAGAAGAACTGCCAAAATTTTGGTTTAGCTTGGTTAATCAAACATTTATTGAAAATGCTTTCATATTCAGATGGACTAGACCACCATGCGCTGGAGTAAGCAAGCAAGTGAAAGGTTTTTTGTTGGGAATGAAGCCCGTTCGTCGCAATGTAGGACATACTACAGCAAATTGAACTACAATCTGCCGGACACATCATATGTCATGGCTAAAAACGCAACGGATATGATAAGCAACATCTCTAAAACAAGAGGCGAGCTGATAAACTTAAACGTCATAACGCATCCCCTGATCTACACCTTCTTTGCAAGCTTTGTAACCTTGAAGAACGAGAGGACGTTTTCCATTTCATAGCTACATGCCCCATTCTTAAGGAATTCCGATGCATATTCTTTGGAGCGCAGGTAATTGCACTTGAAGAAGTGATAGGTATCTTAAACGGTGAGCGAGGCTGGGATCTACTGCACAAATTCACAACGAACGCACTTCATTATAGAAAAAGTATTATGGAAGAAAGCTTTTAAAATAAACAAAGTATTATATTTTCAATGTCATTCTGGTAGGCGTGGCAAAACCACATAGACTATGAATTACCTTTTGTCAAAATGCATTATTTTTTGTAAAATAAACAATCAACTAACTGACTACTATTCCTTTTAAGTACAACCTTACCTTGGTTTACAGGCGAAATAAGATCAATTACCCAAAACTGCGACATAAGAGCATACACAGAGGTGGAGAAACGAGTGCAATGAAATCAATGCTCCTGACTCAGTTTCGACAAACATCTTATAAAAATATAATAAATAAAAAATAAAAAACATCCTAAGAAAAAATGAGCATAAACAAATATCCCGAAGCAGATAAAATAAGGGCTAAAGACCTTAAGCACAATGTGAGTGTCTTAGCACCTGCAGTCACACAACTGGTAAGTCTCGGGAGCAATGTAAGTTCTCGAAAAAAAACCCGAGAGGAAACCTTTGTATTCAAATCGCTACGAACTATGTTGTGGAAAATAGGAGAAAGAGGCTTCTCTGTAGAGAAGTCGAGCTCTACTTTAGGCTTCACTAAGTCCACTTACCACTTACGCTTCTCTGTAGAGAAGTCAAGCTCTACTTAAGGCTTCACTAAGTCCACTTACCACTTACGCTTCTCTGTAGAGAAGTCAAGCTCTACTGAAGGCTTCACTAAGCCCACTTACCACTTACGCTTCTCTGTAGAGAAGTCAAGCTCTACTTAACTCTTCACTAAGTCCACTTACCACTTATAAAAACAGGAATGCAAATCTTTCCGTAAATTGGTAGACAGGCTGGATTCGTTAAGAATTGTCTAAGCCGCGGGGCTTCACGTGATCTTGAAAAGTGAAAAAAACTATGAACCTGCTAAGCAACGATTAATAGAGGCGCTCATAGAGTCCAAACTTTCTTTGGAAGTCCCGCATTCTTGGCCACGGCTTCCATTGACAGTTGAGCCTCTGATGTGGTTAGGGCTGGTTCTTTCGTCCAGAACACCAAGAGATAGCATATTTTTCCACTTTCGCATTTTTGCCTTTTTTAGACTGAAAATACACTTATCACAAGAGTGTGCTCGGACCTAGTAATGAAACAATGTGCAACGCCTGCAGAGAAGATGAACACACTGCAAGTAGCGACTGTTGGGTGCTAATGTGGTTAGGGCTGGTTCTTTGGTCCGGAAGACCAAGAGATTACATAAAACGTAGGTTACTGCCTGATAGTACAATTGAAAGTTATGTCGGCACATGTTGCAGCCAGACAGAAAGGCAATCTATCGATGTGAAGCTCAGGATTCAATAAACTTTCGGAGTGGTGGTAGAGTTGAGAGTGTGCCAAAGGAGGATGCTTTGGCACCCTTTCCATTTTCTGTTTTCTAATTCAGTTGTATTCTAACTTAATACGACTTGCATGCCATTTTGACATCCAAAGCATTTCAACCAAGGCAGATAAAGCATTTCCTACTTCTGTTGAATACAACACTTTCCTATTGTGTAGTTTTCAACAAGTATGGATACAATGTCCTGCTGGTGACCGGAGATCAGAGTTGAAGAACGAATACTTGGGCAGACGAACGAAACTCAGATTCAAATGGACATTGATTTCAGGGCATCAAGTCAAGCAAGCAAGTCTGTAAATAGGGTGATATCCGGGCAAGGAACAGGACATTCGGGTTCTCCCTCTTCAGGGCATAATATAACATACAGTAACATATAAAAAGCTGGACAAGTAGGTGCCGCATTGACTTTTGGAGCATTTGATCTGGACATACAAACTTTAAAGTATATATCAGGGTGTAATAAACAAAAATCTCTGTTCCGAAACCATCCTGCCCTCAGGATATATTGTGGCTTCTTTCCTGGCCTTGCAGCTATCCTCCAGCATAGAAAATTTAAAGCATTGGGGACGTGCAGGGCTTGGAACAGTGTCCAAATAAGACGCCAGGCAGGTACAAAATAAATCCGATCTTACCACACAATCAGGTCCACGCCCATACAAGAAGTCGCAACACATGAGGTGTAGATGGCATGTGCGTCGCTGCCTCTTGTCTTTAATTCAATTCAATTCTGCAGCGGCAATCGCATCCAAACATTGGAACATAGAATGAGCACCTTAACTGACTTCCAGGTTCATAACCCCATATCAGCTGTAAGATCCTTAAAAAAGGATGAGATTGTCTTGTTGTTTTGAATTGGGTACAATAAGGAAGAGGACAGAAAAACAGATGTGTAAGAGGTGGTAGAGTGCAACACACAACTGGGGACGGAATTCAATTTTGAGTGCGCAATTGGAAGCACCTTGCGAAAGAGGCACGGGTTGAGGCACAGGTCAACCTAGGCCTGTAGCACCATATAAAAAAGGAGTAGACGGGTGAAGTAGAGACTTTTGAGTGTGAAACTAAATTAGTTCGAGTTTGAGAGTTTCCAAGGCTTTAATTTGTTATGCCTGCACTTAAAGCCCTTACAGTGTTTTCCTCGCAACGAAAAAAGTAATGAAGTGCCACAGATTCTAGTAAACCGAGGAACAGTGCTGCTTTATATTTTCGTGTTTGACATTACAACTGGCAAGAGGGAAATGTGAGACCTTTGAATATAAAAAAAAAATTTAATGTTCATATTATTCATGAATATAATAATAATTGTATGGGGTGAGAGTGCACAGGAGACGAGGGCCTTGCTAGCTCATTAACTCGTATTGTACGCGCTACTGTTCTCTCAAAAGTAGAAGGGGCCTACAGTTTCCTGCTAACTCCGAACCTCGTAGTTTGAGAAGCATTTTCGTAGACAGTTATTACTGTTTAAGTGTTGTCAGTAGCTCGAAAAGAGTGATGCTGTGAAAAATTCAAGGTGTTCAGCTGGAAGTCGAACCTGGATCATCGGCGTGTAAGTGTCGCACTCTACCCAATACCCCACGGCGGCCACATTTTCATTCATCTACATTCCTTATTAATTTTATTCCTATTAATTCATATTATAAATTATCACTGAGAATAGTACCGAATTTTCCATCAATTATTTCATAAGCGCTTAAAAGATGTGTGTCTTTTTAAAATCAGCTACAAGTTGGCAAAATAGAAAAAGACACGACTTGGCAAAACTACAGTGTACTGCCTATTTATAATTCATTACGGTTTCACCCAAGACTAAGTTCATTTCGGTGAAAAAAAAAACTCCACAAACACAGAACACCTGAAAGTCATTAAGTTTGAGGAAAGGCAATAAAGAATTTGCAAACCAAAGGTGCTTATGTTTTCCCAGCTGAACTTGAGTGTATTTGCAATGTTCCAATTCAAATATCGTCTGCTTGCGAAAAAACTCTAAAACTAAAACACACAGTTAATCGGCAGGTTATTCCCCTATTTTGGGGAAGTTGTTTAGCCTCAAAATTAGTTTGTAGGTGTAGTGACGTTGCGGTGACATATCTTTACCAGGTGGGCAACATGACCTTTTCTGTCATTAGATGATGTTTGCGATAGGAAGGAAATGTTACGGCTTACGCTTTGAAGGCAGCTGGCAGGAAAAGTAAAACTATTTCTATTTTATATATAAATTTGACATTTGAAAAGAAAATGGCGACCATGGTCCACCATGACGAATATCAAGGCCAGCGACAAAATTGAAACTTTTTTCCAAAAGCTACCGGCTCGCGAACCAACGCATACACGACGAAAATGGGGCGAGCACTACCGGCGGTCATTCAGTGATACCTCATTAATAGGAAAAGCCACTATAAAAGCCTGCCGAAGATGTGATGTGGTTGGTCCGATTCCGCTCTGGCCCTTACAACCGCGTTTCTGATTCTGGAAAAATCGCTGGCATTCATCAAGTAAAGTACCAGGAGCACCGCGAAAATTGTGAGGACAGAGTAAAGGCTTAATTACAGTCTTCCCGTGAAAACTCCATTTTTTAATGTAAAATAAACTAGCACAGAAAAAAAAGAATATTGAGACGGAGTGATAGGAAATCGATGCTGACAAGAATAGAAATGGAATCTTTACTGAGGCAATTCATTTCGGGCAGACTAATGCAAACCATCCTGGCCAAAGGCCGGTAACTGACCACATTGGTCTCCACTCGACTTAAATGGTTGTGAGTTCCGCAGTAGGTTGAGGCTGTCTTTTCGATTTCATCTTTGAGTTGGTTCAGTTTACTTAAGGTTCAGTTATTAAGTTTTTTCTTTAAAATTTTTTTTAATAGTGAGTAGTAAACATAATGATAGTGAACTTATATGAAATGTAAGGTTCAGTCGAAAGACAATTGATTAAGGAAATGTTTAGCTTAGAGTGCCCGTCGAGGGCCAGTAAGTTAGATTGCAGAAAAAGGAAAACAAAGTACGTCCAACTAGTTTTAAGCATTTTTTGTCTAGTACGTAAGTCTGCAATGAATTGGAAATAAAAATGTATTAAAAATGAAAAAATGTGCTTAGCTTACTGTCTACTTCACAGGCGCTTAGCCAGGGTATCGAATCTTGAGGTAGGGACACTGCAGGTGGCGGCTACCCGGTGCTGATGTTAGAACTGAGCTGGTTCAGCTGGTTAGAGTTGAAACCCGATGCATTTTGTTCCGGAAAACCAAAAAATTCCATTAAATATAATTTACTACCTGATAGTACAATTGATAGTAATGCTGCAGTCAGACAGAAACTCAAACCCATAGCATCAAATCAATAGATGCTCAGCTAAGTCCAAGATTCAACCAATTAAGCTACATTCATATATAAGGTTGTCAAATATCTCCGCCTTTTTGTCTTTCGAAATTTCCGGCTATGTACAAAACACTACAAAGCTCGTATTTGGCAATACAATACATCATTTAATAGGCCTTGACATAACCTACACAATGACACTATACATGATTAGATTAGATATTGCGTCCAACAGCAAAAGACGTGTAAACATGGAGTTCACCAACGCCAAAATTCGCGCTATTTTAAGGTTTTTCTTCGTTAAAGGCAAATCCGCTAGAAAAACGTTGCGTGAGATTAATGGTGTTGTGGCGGATGGTACTCTATCATTTCGAACCGCAGAGGAATGGTTTTGATCATTCAGAACCGGTGAAAACGAAACCATGGATGAGCCAGCCGGTGGAAGACCTGTGACGACGAATACCGATCGAATCATGGAAATCATCGAGTTAGACCTGCATATGGCACCTCGTGACATCGCACAGGAGTTAGTTACCAAACCAATTTGAACCTATAGTTTTTTGCCGACTCCGAACGGCAAGCTTTGAGAAACTTTCTTAAACAGTTATTAGTCTTTGAGTTTGTCAGCAGCAGAGGTGGTGCTGTGAAAAATTCAAGGTGTTCAGCCCGGAATCAAACCTAGAACCTTTGGCGTGTGAGCGTCGCTCACTACCCAAAACGCCACGGCGGCCACAAGGTTTACACACATTTATCTTTGAAAAAGTTATCCTAAATGATGTAAGTTTTTGTAAGTTTCACCTAAGTTAATATTGAAATAATAATAATAATAATTATTGGCGCAACAGTCCAAAGGGGGACCAGGGCCTAGCTTGCTCATCAACTACTCGTGTTGTGCGCGCTACTGTTCTCTCACGAGTAGAAGGGATCTACAGTATTTTGCCGACTCCGAACGGCGAAATTTGAGAAGTTTTCTTAGACAGTTATTACTCTTTGAGTGTTGTCAGCAGTTCGAAAGAGGTGGTGCCGTGAAATATTCGAAAAAATTGGTGTTGAACTCGGAGTAGAACCTAGACCCTTCGGCGTGTGAGCGTCGCACTCTACCCACTACGCTACGGCGACCACATATTAAAATAATCTTCCAAATGCATCGTTTCTTAGTAAAACTTAAATTTAGACTTAAATTCACTCTTATGCAAAGAATTAAAACACAAAAAGGCTCTTTACGAATTTCAAAATAATTTATCGCACAAAACCACTACCTTTGCCCCACTGTGCGACGGTCACAACTTTAAAGGAAGAAATGCGCGCCAAAGTGGAATCTAATGCTAATTCATTCGTTTACAATGTCATTGATGTAATGTTAATTTACCCGACGAACATACGTAATGGATCTTTCTACCGAAGTCAAGCTGCTAATCAAAAATCATTCTAATTTCTCTGCTAAATTGTAGACGGGAACAATTTCTGATCAAATGAATGTCAATCCTCGAAATAAATGCTCTCTCTCTACACAGCACACGTCCTCTCTCTCCTTCCTCTTCATTGACAATAATTTGTCAAGATGTTGTATATCTGGGTCATTTGCATTAGGCGATCACTGTTGTTGTTTACTACGCCTGTTTGGGAATATTTTTTGTAATCCGCAGAATGGCCTGAATATTGAACCATCTGTTTGCTAGTTGCTTCGATCTTTACAAGACTCGCGTGACTGTAAAAAATTGGCAATCGCTTGGAAAATCATTGCTCAGAACTTTCGCTAGAACCTCACAGACGACACTATGAAGATTTATTGAAACTGAGATCGGAAACTGAAATGTTCTGTACGAATTCCAATGGAATTCGTCTGGATTACAAATTTGAATCCTTCAAAATTTACCAAAATCGATGACTTCACATGAAATCAACACTTGACATTAAATTGGATTTACTTTTCTTGGAAGTTTTTTGGGTTGAAAACTGAAAAGTAATTTCGTCAGATATGATATTTTTAAATTGCTAGGAGGTCCATAAAACACATTTTCGAAAAATTATGCGTAAATTTAAAAAAATCAAAATTCAGAAGCTTTTTGAACAGCACGCTGTAATGCTCTGTTGATTTTTCAAAAAAGAACATTTTTGTAATTTAATAAGTCTCTCGAGGGGGGAAGAAAATACTTCATATAGCAAAAATTCGTCCACAGTACGATGGAATATCAAAGCTGATCCAAACTGATATTAAAGTTAACAATTACTTTTTGTCACAATATTTCGTTTTAGAAAAACACTTTTCTAAAATATATAGGACTGTGTTCTATACGAGTAAGGAATTAAAGCACTTGTTGAAAATAATTGCCCACATTTTTACGCCTGTCGATCTCTATACCTCGAGAACTCACAATCAATCTTACTACTCATGTTACGTGATAATTGAGTCCATTGCTGCACGAACTACATACAGGGGTGTTAATGTAGTCGACCTCTACTCTTGGATGAATGGGCTGTCGAAAATAATTGAGCCTCTTACAAATGTCTTTGAAAAGGATATTTTTCAAACACATCGCAAAATTTCTTAGTTCGTAGTAAATCGAGGATAATGACAACCTGTTCATCGAACCAAGTAAAATCAGGAACGCTTTTGCCTCCAAACAGCATTTTGAACAGAGATCTCACTTGTGTGGTCAAATAAGTCCCAAGTAGGACAACAGTTGACTCTCCCCCGAACGAGCTGCAAACACCACTTTAAGGTCATCATTCGTCTATGTTACATGACACATGACGCACCATAAAAATCTCTTCAAATATTCCATTCCACCAACAAGTTAAATTGAATTCAAACTCACCTCAAACACAGTTCTCGTTCCGATGGACGTCGTCTGATTTATATTTCCCACTTCTACGTCTTTCACTTTTCTTCAAATTTTCTCGCAAGTTATTAACCAAACACTCCACAGAGCCAGCAGATCAGAAAAAAAAGTAAACAGATACTAAGAAGCACTTTTGAGATACAAGCAAAACCGAACAAAAAACAAAAATGAAAGATACCGGTCTCCGAATGGACTCTCTCAGGCGGCACTACCCGAACGGAAAGTAAAAGAAAAAAAAATCGCAGCGGACGGAACCACAATTTTTATGCTTCACCTGATCCCATCATATATCTTCATCCGTTGACGCTACTTCGATGAATTTCGGGACCAAACATTCACATCCACCGCGGCAGAAGAACGCACCGTACGGAGTGTATTCGTCGCTCGGCCCGAATACTGCCGAAAATAGTTTCGTTTCACAAGATGCCGATGGCCGTCGATGGGTTTTCTCAATTCACGCCGCAATACACGTCTGCACGCTTTTGGTTGCCGGTATGAACTGAATTTTTTGGCAACGCAGATAGTGCCGCGCCGCGAAGTCATGAGATACAACAACGATGATGATAATGATGACGATGATGATAGCGACCCGTTGAGATAAGAGGATTCCCCTATGGGGAGCTCTGTGAAAGTGTTCCCACTTCCCCAGTGGAGAGAAAGTGAGTGGAGAGATGCTCGCTCATGGGCAGTGCGCAGATGCGAGCCGGCGGATTTGTTTACGAATGTAGGGATGGAGCGGAACCCCAACAGTTGGGCTTTGCTTTCCTGTTTGAAAATGTTTTGTGTGGTTGAGGGTGTTGTTGGACGTTGCACTCTTCCCAAGTCAAATGAGAAGGGCCGGCATTGTGGAGCTGGCCGAGAATGCGAGGTCCGGGGACGAGTTCTCGAGGATATCAGGTTTAATAAGCGTTTTGTGCGCCAGCAAAAAGCACTTTTGATTGCGCTGTGGACGATACTTCCGTACCGGTGACTTTTGGAAGACCTGTTTGGGAGTGGCGATGTCAGAGGTTGTGCAGGGCGGGCAAAGGTGCTGCCAGGAACGGTTTTTGCGTTTCTCTTATTTTGTGTAAGAGGTGAAGACGATAAATTGCTTTGAAGACATGTCATACCATATGTGCAACTTTCGCTAGGAAAAAATTAAGGTATTTAATTGAAGACGCATTTGGTGAGCCACACTTTGGGTGATTTACGCTTGTGAAAACACAAACGAAATGTGTGCTTACTGCTGTTCGATGATAGATGTTCATATTTTGCGCCTAATTTGAGGAAGTTCAATTTTTGATTCTCTTTGGTAGATCTAAAATGTTCGATGACTGCTATTAAAATTTTTTGGAGCAATTAAACTCCTCTGTATTAACTGTGCTATAGCCGAGCCTGGATGAGTAAAAACTGAAACAGCCTGTGTTTAAAAGTTTTCCACTCAAGTGATGTATATTCCACTTTCAGAATTGGCGCCCGATAAGAGACTGTAAAAGCTACTTCATCTACTAAAGCAATTAAATCCCAGAATACAACAATTGTTCGGAGGAATGGGAAAGGGTGAGCTGAACTGTTTAACAGTGAACAGAATGCTTCGCTTAGGGGATTGGTTGTATTGTGCATTGAATGGAGAGACTTCAGACTTTTTCTGAAAGTTTAGTAATTACGATCGGATAGGAAAGCGTAATGATTTGAGTCACACCAATGCAGCAGCAGCTAAATCACTTCTTCTTTTTCTTGCGCTACAGTTCGGGGTGAACCGGAGCTTCATCCAACATGCCTTTTCAGCTGGCATTATCTTTTTCCAGCTGCCTCCAGTTGCGCAATCCAAGTTGGATAAAGTCCTTCTAGGTCATATTAGTCTAGGCCGTCCTCCTTTGTGTTAGAAGACTTTTCGTGCCACAGCTATGCTTTGCATACCCTCTATATGGCCTACCGTAGAGTTCGTCGTTAAATCTTTTCCTCCAGATACCACTGTTAGAATCAAATGGTAGTAATTGCAGTGACACTCTTTTAAGTGCGCGGAACTAAATCACACAACGGTCAAAGGTAAAGAGGAAGAGAAGGAAACCAGGTTCCTATGTACATTTGTTTTAAATGCCTGTGAATTGTGATGGGGGGAAAAGTTGGGCTGGGAAGAGTATTCCATATTCGTGTGGTAGGGTTGAAGAACGTGTCTCTAAGCTAAACTGCACGTTTATTGGTAGGCTTAAAGGTGAAAGGGTGAGACTTCCTAGCGAGACGGGTATTGCGGGTGAATTCTTGAAGAAAAGGAATGCAGTTGGAAAACTCATTAGAGCATTTTTTGTTGGACTGGCGATAGAATAATGGTTGAGACGCAACATATCGTCGATGTTCTAGCGAGTCAATTGACTTTGCAGCTTTATTATTACCAATCAATTTTATCGCTTGCTGTTGGATTCTTTCTAGTAGGTGGAGAGAGGTCTAAGGAGCACGAAAAGAGATAGGAGCGTTAACTCAAGCCTTGGACGGATCTACGCCTTATAAATGGTGATTTTGTAGCTATTATCTTTTTGGCAACACTGGTTTAAATAGCTGACTCACGTTTCGTGTTTTGTTTCACTGTCAAACGTCTTCAGTTTGGTCTTTAATTTAACCATACAGTCCAAAGCGGGACCAGGGCCTAGCTTGCTCATCAACTACTCGTGTTGTGCGCGCTACTGTTGTCTCACGAGTAGTAGGGACCTACAGGTTTTTGAAGAATCCGAACTGCAAACTTTGAGAAGACATCTTAGACAGTTATTACTCTTTGAGTGTTGTCAGCAGCTCGAAAGAGGTGGTGCCGTGAAAAAATTCAAAAAATTGGTGTTGAGTTGGGAGTCTAGCCTAGACCCTTTGGCGTGTGAGCGCCGCACTCTACCCACTACGTCACGGCGACCACAAATTATTGGAAATTCTTGAATTTTATTATCGAAATGCGTGCTCTGTTAAGAAAGTTCATCGCGCGCTTCTTCCATTTTATGGTCAGAAGTAGACGAAGCTCATTTTTGGATCAATGGGTTCGTAAATAAACAGAAATGTCGATTTTGGAGTGAATACCAACCAGAAGCATTGCAAGAGCTACCAACGCATCCAGAAAAAGTCACAGTTTGATGCGGTTTATGGGCTGGTGGCATCATTGGTGCGGTTTATGGGATGGTGGCATCATTGGACCGTACTTCTTTAAAGATTATGCGAATCGTAAGGCAACTGTGAATGGTGAGCGCTACCGTGAGATTAAATTCAACTTTTGTTGCCCAAAATGCAAGAGCTTGACTTGCATGAAATGTGGTTTCAAGAAGACTGTCCCACATGTCACACAGCACGCGCAACAATGGACTTATTGAGAGGCGAGTTCGGTGAACATTTTATTACACGTTCGGGACTGGCCCCCTAGATAGTGCGATTTATTTGGCCTTTAGACTATTTATTGTGGGGCTATGTTAAAGCTCATGTTTATACTAGGTATACCTGTATAAAAAGAGCTCCAAGATTCAAATGTATCGATAGGGAACATTTTTTTGGTTTGCTATGTTTCAAAAAAAACTCTCATTTCATACCTGATAGAATAATGATAATACCTGGTATACCTGGTACAGACGAGCCCGCTTCAACTGACGCATTGAAAGACAACACTGAAGCATTTATTCGTGAGATACCGGCAGAAATCTTGAAAAGAGTATGTCAAAATAGGAATAAGCGGTTGAACCATTTGATGCCTAGTCACAATCAACATTTGTATGAAATAACCTTCAAACATTAAATTATATGGACTTTACTTTCGATTCAAAGAAAGATTTCATGCATTTCTTTGAATTTTAATTGTTTTTTTTTTTTTGAAAAGCTTTCCTACAGTTTTTAAAAAATCACTCTTCATATGCATTGCATCGCTTTAAGAAACCAAGACATTTTGCTGCTTTTTTGCCGATCTTGAATATTTGTTCCCTCTGTTTTTGCCAGTCATTAAGAAGTTTCCGGATTTCAGGATATTCCATAACCTGACAATTTGTCAGCGTTTCCATGACGTTAGAAAGTAGAAATGTAAGTGCTATGTGTCGGAAGGAGGTGGCTGATGATGATTCGAACCTTTTCAGAGGCGGGCTGAACAAATGCTATTTTGCCACTTACTCGGAAAGAGCCTATAGAGTAGGACAAATGGAAAAAAATACACAGTGGTTTTACCAGCGTAGAAGAACCCCTCTTCACAAGAAAGGGGAGATACCATTCGGGCCGGCGGATTTGTGCACGGTCTTTAAATACTCTTGCGACTGTACAAGTGCAAAAATGGACCTGTCTCATCGAAAAACTTCCGCTCTCGAGTTCAGGTGCGGTCAAAGCACAATCTAGAAGCATTGAGCTGGCTGCAAAATGTGCAGCTAACAGATTTGCTTTGTCCAAAGAGCTGACATCTGGAATGTCATTCCAAATGAGTGTTGGTATTGAAGGCGAAGCGAAATTCTTTACGTTTTTTAGGAATGACCAAAAGCTTTTGCTGCCCTTGGGACATTGCAGCACATTTTGCCTCAATTTTTTATAATAAATAAATTAAGCACGTCCTATTAAAGCAACATTTCGGGGACTTTCGAATTTCTTCCGGTTTTCCTCAGAGAGATTGGCGTTGAAAGTCCGGAAACTAATTTCTCTCAATTTGATAGCCTCTTTGCAGCTCGTGCTATACTACGCTTTCGTCTAAAATTTGATACTCTTCACTCTATGAGGAATGAAGGATTTCATAACCGACAAGAATATTTTTGTAATCATGTCAGCAGCGGCATCCACATCATTATCGGGGTAGCATAGGAACCAGTTAAAATCTCTTTAAAAGTTGATAAGCCTGCCACTGGCTTTCTCGTAGGGGAATACTGTTTTTTTTTTCGAGATTTTTTTGAATAGGGCGAGTATGGGACATTGGCTGATACAGTATAATGATCTGACGAGCACAGAGATGACATTATGTCAACTGAATATTTCTCAGGATGAGATGTGGGAAATAGGGCCAATGTGTTGGCGGTATCTTCAGCATTGTCAGGTATTCGTTTTGTTCACGATCAGCCAAATCCTTATAATCACTCCGGAACTCGTTAGCATTTAATCAATAGTTGTCCAGCAACATCCGAAACCCATCATTTTAGTTACTTTCAGTTGTGAACGTCTTATTTTGGACATTCTTTTCGTAACACAGTTTACAACAGAAGGCTTTCCAAATTCTAAGCACTCGTTTCCCAAATTCTAAGCACTAGTTTAACTTCCAAGTAATTAACTGTTTGGATCAGAATGTAAAAGGCGTCTTCGAAATACTCAATTTCGGTTTAAGCTATCGGACATGTATGGTATTGTCTACTCCCTCACCAATAGTGTTCATTGAGGGTTTCAAAAGGCTTTCCTGTACTAATATGTCGAACTTTTTTCATGAACTAAAAGGATGTGGAGACTGATAAAAATACCTTTGATAAACTTTCTTTTTCAGTGCTGCAAGTAAACTATGCCACGAAAGTCACAACTTAAAAAAAAGAAATGCGCACCTAAGGGGAATGTAATGCAAATTCATTCGAGTGCATTGCCATTGATGTAATGTTGATTTACCCGATGAACGTACGCAATGGGACTCCCTATTGAATTCAAGCTGCGAATTATAAAGGATTCTAATATCTCTGCTTAATTGTAAAGGGGAACAATTTCTGATAAAATGAATGTCAATCCTCGACATAAATGCTCTCTTTACACAACACACGTGCTCTTCTTCTTCTTATTCATCCACAACAATTTGTGAAGATGATGAAAGAAAAATACGTGCGCTTTTTTTAACTATTCAAAACTGACTGAATTTTATCTCAGCCAAGCATAGTTTGGCTAGTGCCCACCGTGACGTAGTGGGTAGAGTGCGATGTTCACTAGGTTCGATTCCCGGCTAAACACCTCAAATTTTTCACGGCACCACCCCTTTCGAGCTGCTGACAACACTCAAAGAGTAATAACTGTCTAAGAAAGCTTCTCAAATTTCGCCGTTCGGAGTCGGCAAAAAAACTCTACGTCCCTTCTACTCATGAGAGAACACAAGTAACACACGGACAACACGAGTAATTGATGAGCAAGCTAGGCCCTGGTCCCTCTGTGGACTTTCGCTCCAATAATTATTATAATTAATCATAGTTTTACATACGTAAGTTGTTTGGCAGCGCTAAGCATCAGGATGTTGAAAGTTCGGCTGATCTGTCACTGGAAACGCCTTCAGCTTCATTGAGTCTTCTTCTTTTTCCTCAATCTCGGTATCGATCTGAAACCCCAGAAAGGATCATGCTTCGGTATCATAGCTTATCATGACGACGGCAATTTTACGACGTTTGCGTAATATGCTAATCTTCTCGAGTAAATAACGATCGAAATGAAGGACTCCTTATACAACATGGCCCTTTGTAACGCGGCTCAAGTTCATGTGACTACCCAGTCGGTTTTGGCATAGTCTCCATGAGAACTAGATCACCCTCGGGATATGTTCTGGAAGGCTGTTGTATTTGGCCCAATCGCAGTTTCCATTTTTCCCTTTCACTAAGAATCTCATTTGCTACAATTTCACTCTTTGTCTTGATAAATTGATTGCCGCTGACGCTGGGTTGAATGAATTCATTTGTTTCAGTTGTCAAACACGATCTCGTTTGGACAAAAACCTGTCGATCTCCAATCCAATGGGCTTCACCTCCGTCCAAAGTAGAATCGTCCATTCATATCCCTGATGCTCAGCTGATTCGAGGTTGATAAATTATTCTTGCCTCCATCATAGCCAGCCAATTTCCTTTCCCAATATCGATGGGAAACTATTCATTAGCAACCAAAAAGCAATGCCACTTAAATTTGTTAATTTTCGCTAGCATTGAATGAAATTGATATTAAATTGATTCATTCCCTGAGAAGCTTTAAAAAGCCCTTAAATTGTTTAATATTTGTAATCAGATGGACGACCCACATGAAGAGGGTTTCCTCACTTATCATCCTCCCTCCCATAGTAACCATAGAGAAGAGTCCCTCCCTCCCAAAATGTAATTATTTTCGGAAACTCAAAATAACCGATCAATCGAGGGTATTATTCATTGTATCGCTTCCCGTATCTCTGGATTGTTTCACTCGCGCCCCAAAGTCTCCCCTCGTTTAGTTGTGCGTTGTCTCGTCGATAACAATAGATTCCTCCCTTCTTGTGCATTCAAGACTTTGACCAGGAACTAAGCGACAGAGCGCTGCTGGTCCACCCCGAAAAGAACCTTTTACTCGGCGCTAGAGTGGGAACGCCTATCTGCTTAGTTCCTCTTATTTTGCCGAGAGAACCTTGATTTACGGTGTTACAGCTGTACGAGGGTGGCAGATTCCTGCTTTGCTCACACTCCAGTCCTTGTTTCGATGGCAATAAATACGAGTCGCGCAGCCGGAATCGAGAGCGGTGGGGTCGTTTGGTCTTGAGTCCTTTAACAATGTCAAACCGACCGAAATAGTCGCTGAGGGAGTTCTCAAACAGATCAGGTCCAACTGCAGAGGAGGGTCGTTTACTCAATGACCAATTATGGCTAAAGGGATGCTTTCCAAATCCCCGAAATAGAGAATGTTGTTAATAATGAGAAGGTTGTTAATAGCCATGCGGGCAATTTAAATTGTTTTCCTTCTGTGTGGTGCTTTGGATGCCACATGCATGTGTTGGGTTGAGCTGTAATTCTTCGTCCAAATTAAAAACAAACATATATTTTGATCAGTCGAAAAGCCAGTGTGGGTGGTGACTTTTCAGGGAATTTGTGTCCATCTCCATAAAGGTTTCAATTGAAATCTCCCTTGTGAAATTATGGGAATGGCTGTTTGAACTGACATTGCTGGCTACCAGGAAATTTAATTTACACATCAATAACTGGAACACATTTGCCATTTGACATGGCAGTAGTTTGGTGCATTGCACATTCCTAGCAGTTTGTAATTAATTCCTTTTACTTCTGGCGAAAGAATTTTTAAAGGTAAACGTGAAAATTGAAGTTAAAGGGCTGATGTCGAAATTCGTTGAAAAATTACAAAATACGTGACGGCATTTGAAGGAGTGAGGTCAATTGCATTCTCTTAAATAATGGATCAGGCATACCTAGGCTGAAATCATTCTTCAAGGAGACTATAAACCGGAAATGAAAACAAATCAAATCTCTGGCAAAAAGGGTTTGATGGGATGTGCTACATGGATTGGAAGAAGAGTAAAATTGAAATCGGGTAGGATTTATATCTCGTCATTTCGTTTCAGGGAACTGATTGATTAAAGAGGAGAAAAGGTTGTGCAAAGATAGGATGTTGGGTGCCATTATTTCGTTCAATGACATTGGCAGGACAGGAGAAGATATCATAAGCTACACTTTTAATTCGTCCTTACCCTTCTGTTTTTAAGAACAAAGAGTGCGTTTTTTTATAGTTTCCATATGTCATCAAATAGGTACGTTCGTTTATTCTTTTCATCCGTCGCTCGCCTTATGTATCCGGAAGTGATTTTTGTGAAATTTTGAATTCTGTAATTGCCCTTAGCTCGTATGTGCACTATTGATTTCGGCCAAATTTGTAAATTGAATCGTACACCAGCATCAACAAGTCTCTTGACAGGAAGTTACCGTTCGATTCAAAAATTTTTCATTTAAAGTTTTGACACTGAGACGGCTTTGAAACCAGCGAATATCTGACCACTCTCCTCCCTGAACTGATTTATTTTTAAATCCCAATAACAAACTCACAACATATTTTGTTGAGGTTGATTATAATAATTCTGTGGTGCTACTCAACTTCCCTTCTACATCGCTCGTGTTGTGCGCGTTACTGTTCTTTCACGAGTAGAAGGAACCTATAGTTTTTTTGCCGACTCCAAACGGCGAAGATTGAGAAGCATTTTTAGAAAGTAATTTCTCTTTGAGTGTTGTCAGCAACTCGAAAGAAGTGGTGCCGTGAAAAATTCGAGGTGTTCAGCCGGATATCGAACATAGACCTTCTGCGTGGCCTTCTTCCTTCTTCTCGTGGTCTTCGACCTTTCTCGCACTCTACTCACTACGGCACAGCCACCTGTTAAGGTTGGAAGTTTCAAATTAAATTATTTCGACTCAGCTTGTGTGCCAAAATCGTTCTTTACTGGCGAGTTCAAATTTCCAAATCCTCAAATTACATCAACATCACTGTGTCACTATAATAAGTGAAGAAGATTGTTTGGAGTGATGGTGATGGCCATCGTGTGGAGAGAACGTGATTTATACTGACAGTGCAACTAGAAGTCATAACCCATTGAAACTCTGTTCAGACGGTGCCGTCAGAATCTTTGTGTGAGTGTAAATGCTTTGCAGAATTAAGGTGAAGTTTAGTGTGTCAAAATTTTTGAAGTTTTTTCCACAACACAGACCAAGTGGTTTTGCGAACTCAATGTGAATCTGCACTGGAATGGCTAAACATTTTAAACAGCCTCCTTTACCTACCACAGTGATACGACTGTCGCTCAAGTATGAATTCAATTTTGTACATGAGCAACAAGAGCGACCAGCCCTGGGTTATGCACTCCTGGGAAAATTTCCAGTGGTGTAATTAGCCACTGAAATAATTTCTCAAATAAATTCAAAGCTAAACTGATGAAATGCTGCTTGAGTTTCAGTTTTGGGACATTTATAAAATTCCATCAGTTGAAAAAAAGGGATTGTGTTTTATGGTAGGCGGGTACATAAAATGCACGATAGTCCAAAACCCACTTTAATTGCTATCTTATGCTAATGCCACGAAGAGATTGAACGAATAGAGGGGGCGGTCAATGATACGTTTGCTGACATTGAGGCGTAAACGGTTAAAATGGGTCTGGTGGTTAAGAGGATAGAGTGTCACAACAGACAGGAGAATCTTCGAGGTAATAAAGGACTTCGTTTACCCCAACTTCGCGGTAAATCAGAACAACATTGCCGCTATCAAATCAAATCAAACTCAGAATCAATCGATAATGATGAGGTGGCACACACAAAAGTAGACGAACCTCAAACAATTTGTAGTTGAGACCCAGGTCCACCTCGGATTGTAGCTCCACACGAATAACAAGAAGAACGGCAGGTGTTGTCTTCTTCTTCTTCTTGTACTTGTTCTTGTTCTTGTTCTTCTTTTTCTTTTTCTTCTGCTTATTCTTCTTCTGCTTCTTTTTCTTTTTCTTCTTCTTCTTCTTCTTCTTCTTCTCCTTCTCCTTCTCCTTCTCCTTCTTCTTCTTCTTCTTCTTCTTCTTCTTCTTCTTTTTCTTCTTCTTCTTCTTCTTCTTCTTCTTCTTCCAGGGTGAACCTGGACCTCAAACAACATGCCTCTCTAACCAGCACGGGTTGTCGCTAGCTGCCTTCAACGGAGCACTTTATGTTGGGTGAGGTCTTTCTCCACTTCTGTGTGTCATCTTACAGTAGACCGTTCTTTGTTGCGTTGTCCCAATGGCTCTGATTTGAAGACTTTTCGGGCCAGAGTAATGGTGTCCATACGCTCTACATAGCTTAGCCATCTTAAGTGTTGTATCCGTACCCTTGACCATAGACCATACAGTTAGTAGTTCAATTTTCTTCTCCAAATGCCATTAACGCAAATAGGACCAAAAATTGCACGCAAAACTTTTCTCTCGAAAAGACTAAGTGTTCCTCATCCGCCCTTACGCGCCATAATGTAGGACTGGGGTGATCAAGCTGTTATATAAAGGTGGCTTAGTCCTTCGAGAAAGGGCTTTATTACTCAATTGCCTCTTGAGCCCAAAAAACAGTGATTGGCAAGAGTGATTCTACGTTTGATTTCGGTACTGATGTTGTTGTCCTGGTTTATCGCGGAGCAGAGTTAGACGAAGTCCTTCACTACCTCGAAGTTTTTGCTGCCTAGTGCGACGCTCTTTCTGCGACGTCGATATTTGCCCTCTTAACCACCAGAGCCATTTTTGATCTGCGTAAGCTAGTAATTGAAATGAATTTTGAAAGATCCTGCTTCTGGTGCTGACTTTTGAGTTACGCACGATCTTCCACTTGACAGTGCGCCACCGTGTGTAAAAACTTTTTTGACGTCGAAGGTCTCGGTGAGTTCGTTACCAAGCTTGACGGAGCAGCTAGAGCTCCTCATCGTCATCCGACACAATCTGACGAGTTTTGTAAGAATGCCAGTACTAAACATGTCACTGTATAGCTCGTCTCTTTGCAGACTGTCATATGCGGCCTTAAAATCAAGGAATAGGTGGTGAGTGTCGATTTGCAGGGCAGGTGTACAGTTTCCAAAAATGAAATGTGGTCAGCTACTCCACACAACTAATATACAATAGAAGGTAAATTGAGCCTACTCATGTCGCCAATAGGTTCAGTTCGGTGGTAAATTTTAAATAATTTCATATTCACGTGTAAGCGTTTTCAAAAAATGTAGCCAAAACTGCTAGCCTAAAATATGTTCCCTTTGAAACTTCTTTCGGAGATTCTATAAGAGAGTTATAAACACGAAGGTGTAGAAGTAGTTCCAACCACACATTTGAATGCGTCTTTTGAGCCTGGAGAAATATGTTAAGGCACAACGCAATCTACCATATTGTGTCTCAGTCAAGCACACTTTTGACTGAGTTTAACCGTTGCTTGCTCGACAGAATGTAGGAAGTGCTGCAAAGCTATACAAAATTGTTACTTACATGCAAGACAGGACAAACAGACGCACGAATCCATTGAAAAGAGGAAATTTTGTTACCTGCACCAGCAAGCGGTTTCCTTACTTCTTTTAGAACACATCTATTGTACACTCCAGAGGGGAACCAGGGCCTAGCTTGCTCATCCACTACTCGTGTTGTGCGCGCTACTGTTCTCTCACGAGTAGAAGGAACCTACGGTTTTTGCCGACTCCGAACGGCAATGTTTGAGAAGCTTTTTTAGACAGGCAGTCTTTGATTCTCGTCAGCAGCACGAAAGAAGTGGTGCCGTGAAAAATTCGAGGTGTTAAACCAGGAATCGAACCTAGGCCCTTTGGCGTATGAGCGTCGCACTCTACCTACTACGCCACGTCGGACAGAATACATCTATTGGAAGGACAAAATAATTTCATTCTATACATTTTTTTTTATTGAAAAACCAATCAGATAAAGTATTGGCTGTCAGAAGCTGTCGAATATGTTTGATGGTCCGACAGTCGACAAGGGGACCAGAGCCTAGTGCGTTACTGCTCTCACGTTTACTATTCACGAGTAGAGTGTACGTACAGTTTTTTGCCAACTCTGAACGGCGAAGTTTGAGTTGTTGCCAGCAGGCTGAAAACGGTGGTGGTGTGAAAAATGAGACGGTTTCAGTACGGTAATCAAACATCGGATCTTCGGTGTGTAAGTGGCTCGGATCTTCGCAGTGTAATTTTCGAATACAGTGTCAGAAGTTAAACCATTCTTTAGGCTGATCTTCGGTTTCTTTAAAAGGCTCCCAAATATTTTAACATCCAATAGCCAATAGTCGAAAAGAGAGGATTTGGAGTAAAACTTTACTCTTCAGCCTTTCTATGTCATTTTTGAAAAAAAAAAAAAACACAACCACGTTGGGTCGACCGTTACCATGTTGAAAACGTATCATATCAAGCTTTGTGTAGTTTGCGGCTGTGTTCACACAATGCGATAATCAAACGGATTAGTTGTAGTCAATTAGTTTCCGCCTGGTTTCAGCAGCTTACAGAACACCAAATCGTCGGTTCGACTATATACGAAAATAAGTATATGCTAAGTTGCAACGAGTGGTCGCCGTGGCGTAGTGGGTAGAGGGCGACTCTCACACGCCGAAGGGTGTAAGTTCGACTCCCAGCTCAACACCAATTTTTCGAATTTTTCACGGCACCACCTCTTTCGAGCTGCTGACAACACTCAAAGAGTAATAACTGTCTAAGAATGCTTCTCAAATTCCGCCGTTCGGAGTCGGCAAAAAACTGTAGATCCCTTCTACTCGTGAGAGAACAGTAGCGCGCACCACACGAGTAGTTGATGAGCAAGCTAGGCCCTGGCCCCCCTTTGGACTGTAGTGCCAACAATTATTATTATTTAAGTTGCAACGAATGTGCACAAGTTCTTTGTCTATATCTGTTGTTTTGTTGTGGTTGCTCGATTTCGAAATCTTTTCAGCCACGGAAGACAAAGTCCACAATCCAATGAATGCATATTTTAAAAATGTTTGGGTTTTCTCTTTTTCTGACTATAGAGTGGTCTAGATGATTGGTGGTGGGCTGGTCTAGAAAATCGAAAGTATTATTGACTCTTTTAATGAGGATGCTCCATACGTATATATCACACTACCACTATTAAATTATCGGAAATGTTACGTATACGCCACAGTGACTAAATTTCACTCTGTGTTAAAAATGTGTGTGTGTATATGCCTACGGTCTACCAAATGTTTTTGTTTTATTTTGGAATAGGGATTATTAGAGTGTTGTTTGAAAGTACATTTTGTTCCCCTTGTTGGAGAGTTTTCTTTGTGTGTTCCCCGATACCTGTTTGAAAATCTAGGAAATATCTCTGTCTCTTTGTGGTAAGTTTCTCAGAATTGTCATATGTTTCACTTCCTTTGAATCTCTCTAAAGTCCAAAAAATTATCCGCCTTGATAGACGCTTATCAAGCAGACGATGTCTTCCTTAAAAAACAACCTCTCAGAGAATAAATATGCTTTCGCTTGTCGTGATGAAAACTTCCTTTTTAGGGAAAGTAGTAGTAAAATGTTCTTCTTTGTTTGGACTTTTGCCTAATCGGCTTGCAATTCTTCCTTGAATACCGTCTTTCGAATGAAGTCTCCCCCAGCGTAGGATTTGGTTTCAACTAAGTTTTGCTGATTAGGCAGTAAGATATTTCATTGCCCATAAGGTGGAATCGGCAGTTGAATTTTAAGCTGTTTACTTCCATTTTTTTTAAGATTTCTTGGTATAGTTTCCTCCCATGTCTTTAAGTGCCTGTGGACACGTCCTCACGTGTAGGCAGCTCCACGAGGTCTGTTTTTAAAATAAGGTGCATTTCATTGCGTATTCATCCGAAATAAATTTTTGCTGCATTTGATATAAATTTTATGCTGATTGACTTCTCTACCCGCAAACGAGTTTTCCAGGCCAACATAAATGCTTCTGCCCCGCTCCCTCCATTACTTCTTGGTTCAAGTTTTTATCAGCCGTGGGTCCGTTAGAGAAAATGAATTTCTCAAAATAAATCATTGTGAGGTCAGTGGTCATGTTGTTGACAATGGTGCACTTGTGGAGATCTTCAGTCTCAAAAATCTTCTTTCTTACTCCACAATTTAACTGATAACAGAAAGTTTTCCGACCCTTCACTCCTTGAACACTAGTTCTTCTCCTTCAAAAGTCCGCTTTGACACCTCGCCCAAATCGATACCTCCGCGAAATTATTTTAACCCACTCCCAGCGGAAGTCCTCGAGAGGGGTCAATCTCATCTTGGCAACTCCGCCACGTGGCACATCAACCCCTATTCAACAAGAATGACACAAGCACTCCACGATTTTTACACGCCAGTATAGTTTCGTGATTTATTCCCGCCCCCTTGGGGAGCGCCCATCAAAAGTGGAGCCCTAGTTGCGTACGTGGATGTACTCATCGATACACCCGATAGACCGTGTTTCTGCTCCTTCTCTCGCCATATGCTCAGGTTGATGGCAATTCGTTTGTTTGCACTCGATCCTGACTGGAGCGGATATTTTTCTGCTGGCTGGAGAGTAATTTGTCATCTTTAGCACGTCCCTGAGATGCGATTTATTTATTGCCCTTGTGCCGTGAGACAAGCACCTGCGGAGATGATTGAAATTTTCGATTAACTTTGAGTCGTTTAAAATGACGAGGAAAGGGGGTGGCGTTAAAGACAAGATGCTTTAAGCGATTGAAGTCTGCTGGAGAGGACGAAGTCGGAAAACTCTGTTGAGGTTGGTGGGTATTGACTTTTGAGAAGAACTTTCTGTATTCCGGAAAAAAGGAAACTTTAAGCATTTGGGTGACTTTGCAGCCGCCTATTGTCTGCGGGAGTAGTTGTCACATGAATTTCTCTCGAATTCCTGATGCATGTGACAAACTGGGCCAACTTTCCTTCACATTGCAGATAAGTTTCAAACTTTTCGATTACTTAACTCCTGTTGGTTTGCATCCACAACTGAAATGTGAATGCAGCCATTGAAAGGCCCTACAATTCCACCAACTATGGTTGGAACTAAGGGAAAGAGTAAACAAATAAACTTACCTTCAAGAAATTTGCGTAAGTTAAGTTCAAAAGCAAAACCAATTTCCGAAAGTCACTTCAGCAACGGAAGAGTTCTGAGAAACCATTTACACCGGAAACCGAACAGAGACCTTTCCCTAGATAACCATAAATTTCCACAAAAAATACTCCCCTTAACTCAAGGAAACCTGCCTCGACATCGTCATTAGATAAATGGATGTGAGTGGTTCATGGCGGAAAGCAAAATATCATGAAGCTGATGAATCGGCGACTCTGCAAAGGAAGATGTACCGTGTTGGCAAAAGCTTAGCCAGAGCTCAGATTTCCATTGACGCATTCCCTGGTAATGAACAAATTTTTCGGATGCTCTGAATAGAGGTGGTCGAGCACGGACCTCATTGAATTTCTGTCTGGATTCCATGTCGTGTCTTACAAAAAGAGACCTCACCAAGGATAATCCACGAACCTGAATTGTTTATATAGCTCAAGGCAACTGCTCTGGAAGGGATCGTCATTGATATCATAAATCTACCTCAACTTTTCATTTTTCAGTAACAGACCTGGGTGGGGACACAGTTGCGCCTTCCGGACTGGGTTGCTTTGTGAACTTATCGTGAAATTCTGTTGGTAGGAATCTGGTTTTGCTGTGTATTTCGATTTGATTCCAGGGCACAGTTTTCTGCGAAATTTGATGCACAGCAAAGCAAACAAATATTCAAAACAACCCGTTGCTGCACAAAGTTAACAACGAATTTTAAGTGAATCGCTCAATTCTTTGAAACACCGACTGCAGTTATTGGTAGGGCATTTTATGCGCCGTATCGGTCCAACTAATAAACAACGAAGCAAATAAACGCCGCAGTGAAGTTCTCTTGAAGACAACGTTGTTGCAAAGTTTTTGATTCCACAGAACGAAAACGTTCAGAATAGATCCTGGAAAAGACACAAGAAGTGCAATTCGACACTCACCACCCATTCGTCGATTTCAAGGCCGAATATGCCAGTATGCATAGAGAAGAGCTATACAGTGACATGTTTAGTTTTGGCATTCCTAACAAACTCGTCAGGTTGTGCAGAATAACGATGGAGGATCGCTGTTCCGTGAAGGTCGGTAATGAACTCACCGCAACCTTCAATGTCAAAAAAGGGTTTTAACAAGGCGACGCACTGTCATGTGACTTCTCTAACATCATTCTTGAGAAAATCGTGTGTAATTCACAAGCCAACACTAAAGACACTATCTTGCATAAGTCAGTTCAATTGCTAGCTTACGCTAATGACATTAACGTGATTGGACGAACACAGCGAGCCGTCAATGAGGCGTTTGCTGGCATTGAAGTGGAAGCGGCTAAAATGGGTCTGGCAGTGAATGAGGGCAAAACAAAGTACATGCTGTCATCAAGCAAGATCACACAACATCGACGCCTCGGACGGAGCGTCACACTAGGCAGCACAAACTTCGAGGTAGTTAAGGACTTCGTCTATCTCGGCTCCGCGGTAAACAGGGACAACAACATCAGTACCGAAATCAAACGCAGAATCACTCTTGCTAAGCGCTGTTTCTTCGGGCTCAAGAGGCAATTGAGTAATAAAGCCCTCTCTCGAAGGACTAAGCTCGCTTTATATAACAGCTTCATTATCCCAGTTCAACGTTATGGCGCGAAAACCTGGACGCTACTGAGCGCGTAGGTGAAACCCATTAGTCTTTTCGAGAGAGAAATTTTGCGCGAATTTTGGTCCTATTTGCGTTAATGGCATCTGGAGGAGAAGATTTAGTGACGAAGTTTATGGTCTGTATAGCGACATGCGCTTGGGCAAGCGTCAATGGATACAAGGTTTAAGATGGCTAGGCCATGTAGAGCGTATGGACACCACTGCTCGTGCCCGGAAAGTCTTCGAATCTGAGCCATTGGGACGACGCAACAGAAGACGGCCTAGGCTAAGATGGGGCGCACAAGTGGAGAAGAACCTCAACCAACTTGGAGTCCGCAATTGGAGGCAGCTTGGGAAAGATCGTGCTGGCTGGAATGGCATGTTGGTTGAGGCCCAGGTCCGCCCCGGACTGAACCGCCACAAGAAGAAGAAGAAAACGTTTTTTGGTGAGTCCTTCTGCCTTGACTATCACACTCTTCAAATTTCCTAGACACACAGAATGAATTTTCGTGAAAATTTTAAGATGGGTGCAACTGACCGAGTAAATTGTGTGCAAAACCAATGACAATCCCAAATCAAATTTTGGCTTGTAGTTGATTGTTACCCTTCGAGGTTCAGTTAAAGCCTTTCATTCCAAGACACTTCCGTCCCTTATTCAGTGTGTTCACGGGGAGGCCGATAGATTTGAAAAAAATTTTTTGAGGAATTAAACGCTAAACTGGAGTCATTTTTTTTCATTAAGCTGTTTACGGGAGGATCTCATAGAATGTCGCAATTTAGAAAACGCAGTCGCTGAAATGACAAGTGATTGCCGTTGATGTTCATGCTCGGGTAAGATTTCAGAAACTTCCAACCCACGCTGAATGGAATCCGTGCACTTCTGCTTGAAAATCCGTCCCCGACGTTTCGTAGCATTTCAACAACAGCATCTTTTCAAAAGTATTTTCTGATAGAAATATTCCAAAAAAGCCTTCACGTTGGAAAGGTATAAGCCAATTTGAAAAATTTACCACATCAAATAGACTGGTCTATGCGGAAAAATGCAATATTTAAACTCACAAACGAACATTTGGCAAAGTTTAAAAAAGTCAACCAAATTTTTGTGAGCTCAATGACAAGTTTACGAAAAATAGCAACTCTGCATCAAAAACGCGGCTTTTGTTTTCGATTAGGAAAAGTTAACATCTTTTAAGTGAGAGGAAACAGGTTTCGTTTATAGCTGCGCTTTATCGTCTTTGTTTCGCCAAATCTTCCATCAATCACAGACATATCGTTAACATCTCCAATCTTCAAAAGCTCTTTGATTTTTCGTTTTCAAAGTAAATTATTTTATTGTAAAATGAACATGTCCGTTGTCCATGTTTTTTGTTTCTTATTTTTCTTCTACATATTTTCGCTTTTGCAATCAACAAACAGTAAGCACTTTGATGTTTCTTTCTTAGAAAAATTTATATGTAAACACGTTTTGGGACACATTCCGTTTTGTCAAACATGATAACTCATAAGAAAATTTCACATTGAAGGCCAATTCCCCTTAAGGCTTGCCAACTGCAAGCAAAGGACACGTTTGACAATGTTCTCTTTGTACCTCGTAATTCTATGAAAACGGAATGAATGATAGATGTGGAAGTTATAGCTCTTTTGCATTAAATGTCATTTTTCGCATTAAAAAAGTTTTCCGTGAACAATAGAAATATTACCAACCTTTTTCTTGTGTACACTCTAAGTTCTAAATGATTGCCTGGCAAGAGAATCATGAGTTTCTCGTTGCTGTCACCATTAAGTTGAAAAATTGTCCTCGGCATTCTTCAACAGAATTGAAAATTACTTTCCCTGTCAACTCTCTCCCTATTTGCATACTTTTTTCGATAGTAATGTAAGTTTTCATTAAACTTGGCTCAATTTTTTTTTGTAATTGACACAAAACGCGTTTAAGTATTGACTTTTTATGAAATTCTATTTCCTTGGCATGACCACGAAGGGCACGTTTCGAGGAATCCAGTCGTTATCCCCAACCAACTCAATATGCGCTCTGAGTTTATCTGTCCCTCCTGGATTGTTGGTATAGATGTGGGATTTGGTTTTACGTGTTCACCTGCCTTTACGACTTATATCAAGGGGTCAATTTTCCCAAGAGTCGTAAGTAACCCAAGTCTAAGCGCATTAGTTACCTAAGTACCAAGCTGAGATCATGCTTGAGGGTCAATCACCCCACCTTGGTTTGATGCGAAGCCTTTCTAAAACCTCTTCCGCTCCCTGGGTCGCAGCGCCCGGTTGAGAATGCAACTCCACACTGAGAAGGGATAGTCCCTTAACCGCCTTGCCTAGCTGTGGCTGAACAATCAACTAGACAAGGCAGCACAGTACCCTATCCTCGACTCTACCCGCGATGTTAGGTGGTAAACCACAGCAATCACGATACTCCCACAAGGGGGCCTACCGCACGGTCAGGCTGGAACCGAAGTTCCAGGAGCCCCTGACCTCCCCTGGCACCAGAATATAGCCTCTGGTCAAGTTGCCACTACCAGTCAGTTTCCCTCAAAGCCTGGGTCTGTAAGCCGCCATCCCGCCACAGATGGTCTTTTCTCCATCAGTGATTCCGCTGTCACTATAAATAGTGATACGGATGTGATTTTGAATCATCTGATTCATAAATCCAGTCACTTTATCTGGTGTTGGTATAGAGCAATAACTTAACGGATCCAAGGAAAAAAGTTAAAAGACGAAACCATTTGTTTAAATATTGCCAAGCTTCAATTCACCAACATAAGCTGTGGTGCTTGTGGCATGGTACAAGTCTATACTAAGCCTATACTTCGCATTTAAGGCCACTTATCAGAGTACGACAGTAATCTAACCTCACAAAAACGTGGCGCTAAGCATCATCGTGGGGCTTAGCATCATAGTGGCGAGTGGAAGCCCCAAATTTCGGTGGCCACTTTCTGAACACGATTGTACAAGTACATTTGTAACAGTGTCAGGGACGATACAGAAAAATTTAAATTTTGTTTAGGTTTCGATATAAGCAAGGAATTATCTAAGCAATCGAATGCTTTTAAAAAAATCAAGGAGAACTAAAAATCATGAATAATTTTAACACGTATCATATGTTTTCATAAATATGTTACAGCTGGGAAAATAGATAATAATTCTATCCGCACACCTAAAAAATAACGTTGTGAGTTACTTTAGTGTATATTTGTATTGTCCGTGACAAGAAAAAGAGAAAATAAACCATCTGTGAGTGAGTCTAATTCGTTTGCTAACTTACCTAAAAAACGATGAAGAACTGCGATATCTACTACAGCAATTGCTATAGAGAGAGAAGGCAGCGCTTATTCGGATGCGGATTCGTTGTTCGAGGCAGACTTAGGCAAAAAGTCTTGAGCTACGACCCAGTCAGCGAACGCCTCATGACAATCCGCATCAAGGCTAAATTTGGGAACATCAGCCTAATATGCCCTCACGCCCCGACAGAGGAGAAGGATGACAACATCAAGGATGACTTCTATGATCTCCTAGAAAGAACATACGATCGATGCCCCAGCTATGACAGTAAGATCGTTCTAGGAGATTTCAACGCTCAGCTGGGAAAGGAGGACATCTTTGCTGGAGTCATCGGTAAACACAGCCTGCACGACAACACATCCGGAAACGGACTCAGGCTGTTGGACTTCGCCTCGGGGCGAAACCTCTCTGTGGCTAGCTCGCGGTTCCCACACCTGAACATTCACAAAGGAACCTGGCGATCTCCTGATCAATCAACCGTCAACCAGATTGATCACGTTGCGATCGACGTCAGACACTCCTCCAGTATTCTCGATGTCCGAACCTTCCGAGGTGCAAACATTGACTCGGATCATCACCTTGTTGTAGCCAAGGTAAGAACCCGGATATCGAGAGAGCAACGGAGTCGAGAAAGGCCAAAACGGTTTGACGTCGAAAAGCTACAATCGCAGCTGATTGCTGGGAACTTTGCCGACCGAGTCTCCCGGAAACTCGCCCAGAGTTCGACGCTTCCTGCACTAAGCATAGAAGAAGAATGGAAACGTTGTCAAGAAGCCATCAAAGATGCTGCCACTGATGTGCTGGGTTTCACGTCACCACCCAGAAGGAACACATGGTTTGACGACGAGTGCAGGCAAGCGCACGCAGCTAAACAAGACGCCTACAAGGCGACGCTGCATCGAACAACGCGAGCTGTTCGTGAACTCTACGAACAGAGAAGAAGGGAAGAGCACCGGCTTCTCAGAAGGAAGAAGAAGGAGCATGAGAAGCGCGCGGTCGAGGAAATGGAAAGGTGCTTTGGCAGGAATGAAGTCCGAAAGTTTTACCGGAATTTAAAACAGCTATCCGGAGGATACAAGGTTCGGACCAAGGCCTGCCGGGACCAAAATGGACAACTAGTAGTAGAGTCGCAGTCTGTGCTGAGAATCTGGAAGGATCATTTCTGCAGACTCCTAAACGGCGATGACGACCCAAATCCCGCTGTTAGGGAGAATGTTCCACTCAATTTGGACGATGATAGACAAGCATTCCGTCCCCCCGACTTAGACGAGGTGAGGATAGCAATATCCAAGCTAAAGTCGAACAAAGCTGCTGGAGCGGACGGACTGTCCGCAGAAGTATTTAAAGCAGCTGGAGATAACCTGGTTGGGCGCATGCACCAGCTCATCTGTAAGATATGGTCGGAGGAAAGCATGCCCGATGAGTGGAATCTCAGCGTCGTTTGCCCGATCCACAAGAAAGGAGACCCCTTTGACTGCGCCAACTACAGAGGGATTAGTCTCCTGAACATCGCATACAAGATCCTCTCTGCCGTATTGTGTGAGCGTCTGAAACCATTTGTCCATGACCTGATAGGTCCCTATCAGTGTGGTTTCAGACAAGGGAAGTCCACAATAGACCAGATCTTCACATTACGGCAGATCCTGGAAAAGACCCAAGAAATGCAAATTGACACTCACCACCTATTCGTCGATTTCAAGGCTGCATATGACAGTGTGCATAGAGACGAGCTATACAGTGCCATGTCTAGTTTTGGCATTCCTACCAAACTCGTCAGATTGTGTAGGATGACGATGGAGAACTCTCGCTGCTCCGTCAAGGTCGGTACCGAACTCACCGAGACCTTCAATGTCAAAAAAGGTTTTAGACAAGGCGACGCACTGTCATGTGACTTCTTTAACATCATCCTCGAGAAGATCGTGCGTAACTCACAAGTCAACAACAGAGGCACGGGCTTCCAAAAGTCAGTTCAATTGCTAGCATACGCTGATGACATTGACGTGATTGGACGAACACAGCGAGCCGTCAATGAGGCGTTTGCTGGCATTGAAGCGGAAGCGGCTAAAATGGGTCTTGCGGTAAATGAGGGCAAAACGAAGTACATGCTGTCATCAAGGAAGGACACACAACATCGACGTCTCGGACGGAGCGTCACACTAGGCAGCAGAAACTTCGAGGTAGTTAAGGACTTCGTCTACCTCGGCTCCGCGGTAAATAGGGACAACAACATCAGTACCGAAATCAAACGCAGAATCACTCTTGCCAACCGCTGTTTATTTGGGCTCAAGAGGCAATTGAGTAATAAAGCCCTCTCTAGAAGGACTAAACTAGCTTTATATAACAGCTTGATCATCCCCGTCCTACTATATGGCGCAGAATCTTGGACGTTAGCAAAGGCGGATGAGGAAGCCCTTAGTGTTTTCGAGAGAAAAGTTTTGCGTGCGATTTTTGGTCCTGTTTGCGTTGATGGCATCTGGAGGAGAAGATTTAATGACGAACTCTATAGGCTGTACAGCGATATGCGCCTGGTTAAGCGTCTACGGATACAACGCTTAAGATGGCTAGGCCATGTAGAGCGTATGGACACCACAGCTCCGGCCCGAAAAGTCTTTGAATCCGAGCCATTGGGACAACGAAACAGAGGACGACCTAGACTAAAGTGGCGTACACAAGTGGAGAAGGACCTCAACCAACTTGGAGTGCGCAACTGGAGACAGCTGGCGAAAGATCGTGCTGGCTGGAGAGGCAAGTTGGTTGAGGCCCAGGTCCACCCCGGACTGTAGCGCCACAAGAAGAAGAAGAAGAACTTACCTAATTAATTTAACAGATTTGTAGTCTTTAGCCGTCGACAAGATGGAGTTAGTCTGTAGCAGAAATTATTTAAACTTGTCTAAGACAAATTATTTGGCGCCGTGGCGTAGTGGGTAGAGTGCGACGCTTACACGCCAAAGGGTCTAGGTTCGACTCCCAGCTAAACACCAATTTTTCGAATTTTTCACGGCACCACCTCTTTCGAGCTGCTGACAACACTTAAAGAGTAATAACTGTCTAAGAAAGCTTCTCAAACTTCACCGTTCGGAGTCGGCAAAAAACTGTAGGTCCCTTCTTGTCGTGAGAGAACAGTAGCGCGCACAACACGAGTAGCTGATGAGCAAGCTAGGCCCTGGTCCCCCTTTGGACTGTAGCGCCAACAATTATTTTTATTAAGACAAATTATTTATGCAAACTGAAGAGAAGCTTCTTCAAAGACAAGAACCACAACTCTTCGAACAGAAGACGTTGTGAGTCTCTCTTTGTGGCAGAACGAAACACTACTTACACTTTGTACTCCACCACAACCTTTCTGCTTCCACTTGAAACACGCTGGCACAGATTATTTCTTAAAGGGCGTCCTCTGTCTCAATTTTGGTAACACGTCACACAATAAGTCACGGGACATGTAGGGGGCGCCACTAACAAAAAAAAATAATATTAAATTAATAATATTTGTTGGTGGCGCCCCCTATATGTCCCGGGACTGTTTGAGCGATCTGTACTGCGTTCTATTCTATTTTTGTATATTTAAAAGGAACGAAGCGAATGGTCTTGTGCAGAGTATCTACAGGACCCGAAAGGACAAAGTTTTAAAAAACCTTTTTTGGATAATTCAGAGCATTCTCGATTCGTGTTGCTTATTTGTATGCACAGAACTTATTTCGGAATTGAGACGTTATGGCATTTTAGAATTTAAATCAATTCAGAATTTTGTTAATTTCGGAATTCAGGGTTTTTCCCTGGTCGCGTTTTTCAATTTCATTGATAAAAGAACTCATTGCAAACTTACCGATTCGAATTCACGTCAAATTCCCCCATTTCCGAGAGGACAATACTGCAAATGATTGCACAAACGGGGCTCTTGGTCTCATAAGGACTGTTTCTGTCTACTCATTTTGTATGGTAACTTCATTCCGTATGGGACATCCTTAGGGGATCACTATAGGGCAGAATTCAGAATGTCTGCTCACAACGGAACATTTCACACAGCTACGTTGACACAGACCATCTGGTCTAACCGAGGTCCACCTTCTATCACCACCCTACCAACACCATTGGGCAACAATGGCCTGCGAACAAATTGCTCGCATATTCATTGTAGTCACACAATGGAAGCACTATTATAAGTCTGAACTTATTTTGCTTTGCAAAGAATTGCCATACCAGTATCTCAGACACGCCCATTGGGTGGACGTCCCTCAGCACCCAAATTAGTTCTGAAAGTTTGCTCATGAATTCGTCACAATATTCGTAACTCATTAAAATTCACCCAGCCTTGGAACTGTTTGTGGAAGAAGCCTGAATATGCCCCGAGGAGGCTGTTAATATTTCACCTTAATGGGGAATAGTTAAATTTCATTCTCCAACGTTGACGTTTAATTGCAGAGAATGCTTCAAGCACCTGAAATTCAGTGAACATCTATCTCTTCGCTCCTTCTTCATGAGGGAAAAGTGTACTCTCCTGGGTGGTATAGACGTCGGCCACTGGCAGCAGATGATGATTCTTGATGATGGATTCCTGAACGAAATTCCGAATGAAGGACTGTGATTTATTTTGCAAGACCATTTGACAGGAGATATCCATCAAGAGCTTGAGGCGGCACCGACTTCTTCCCACGCACTCAGTTCAGGTGTGGTGAAGCGTTGAAAGGACCTGTCTGGGCACAGTCAGATAGGCGATGGTAATTGTGTCATTTCTCATTCAATGGACAATCGATTTATTTTAAATTCAAGTTCGGCGCTGGAGGAGGTACGACTTCGGCCATAAAGCATTGACAAGATTTGACTTTTGAACACAATGGGTGTTTGTCCGAGTTGATGGGATGCGACAAATAGCCACAGGTGACTTTTGGAATGCCTGCAAGAATACGGAGGATGCAGGATCTAAGCCGCAATTGATGTTGAGTAGGTTGAAGCCATAGCCAACAGTGCAATATTGGCCCTGGTTACGACCTCTAATCATACAGAAAAGGAGAAAGGATTTATTCCAGGGCTTATTATGCGAGATTAAGGTAGGAGTAGAATCCATTTCATTTCTAGCAATATTCAGAGAGGGACTGGCATAAAATTTAGCTAACAGCACCCTTGTTTCGGTGCGGCTTAGGCACTTCTCGAACAATGAACTGAGTTCATCTCCAATCAAAAGCAGAGAACGATTCACATCTTCTCACCCAAACATCGTTGCCAAATCACTGAACAAAGAATCAATAATCGTATTCCACCGTTGAAGATAATTTGTTTTCGTTGCATTGCCCGCACGCCCAACAGCACTGCCACCGCACATTTCAATATCAGTCTCCCTGTGCGTCGCCATCACCACAGTCAGAGACCCTAAAAATAGACACGCGTGAAACGACTGAGAATACGCGTATCCCCGACGCGTCGAATTGAAGTCAATCCACTCATCTGACAGGGATATTGAGATACAGCGGCTTGACATGGATTCGAATTAAGCCGCCCAATGGCAGTTGTGCCACAGGCAGACGACACATCCGACCAAGAACGGGAGCAATTTAATTTATGCACGCGAGCATGTCACGGCGGGGCTAGATTGACGTTCTGTTCAATTAGAATCCAATTCTGTCAATATTGCCATTATTTGGCATTGCACACGGCCGGATTGGGTTAACCCTGAAGCAGGGCATTAATCATTCGGGGGGATTTGATGGAGAATGGGTTGGGAATTAAAAAGCCGTGTGATGTATTGCCTTAGGAGTGGACGTAAAAGAGGAAGGGTTCCGATCGGAGATGGAGAATGTAATGGAATACTCCTGGTAAGTGACAACGCACGATGATGGAGCGATTCTTCTTCTGCTTCCGAATAAAATTAGCGTAAGCATGATTTAGACAGTGCTTGATATTAAATTCCTGGTAGACGTGCTTGTCATCTAATCATTCTTATTCCAGCCAATTTGGGTGGATGCGAAGGAACATGTGTGCGTGTATTGTGACTGGAGGATATTCACATGTGGGTTGAGTGTTTTTCCTCTGTACGTCTCTGTAGCTTGTAACGTTGAGGGAAACATTTCCCGAATGCGACTAGTTAAGACTCACAGAGAAGTAGGAAAGTGGTTGAACCGAACACCCAGTGCAATGAAATCACCATTTGAATTCTAATGTCAAAACCACTGCCAACAATGCCTTGCATACATCTAGGCGGCTTGAATGTTCAAAATTTTTAAGTCACGACTATGTCCACTTCTCCTCTTTGAAATACATCATATTTCATATTCGAGAGTTGGGCAATTTTGGATTTCCTAGAACTTCGAGATTTGGAGTTTTCGAAATTTGAGGTTATGGGGTTTTGGTGATTTTGGATCTAACCTTCATTGAACGCAGGACAATAGGAGACGCTGTACTTTCACCAAACGCCATAGAATCCTGAAAGGACATAATGCCAACTGCAGAAGTTCATTGTTCGCCATGAACACACAATAAAGGCAAGGGAAAGCATATATCAAGAAGAACACGACATAGAGTTGGAAAATCTACCCTTTATCTAAAAGGGCATCCACAAGACAAATGTGTACGTGAAAGAAGGGAAGATTTATAGAAAAATAGTGCGTTGGAGGTTGGTGTGGAATGCGATTTCCTGTGTTGGAAAATGTTCCTTTGAGCTGTGTCATCTGCAGAATGTCACAATGTGATCATTTAAACGAATGAATTGAGGTTTGATTATAAAAATGAAAATACACAGATTTTGGTTGATGATATCAGCTTCTGGTTAAAAGTCGCACCAGTTTGCGACTTCAAAGGGTTTGTGTTTCAATCGAAAGGAAATCGAAAAACGAAGCAACTAAGGAGCAAGAAAGGTGTAGTTTGAGAAAGGAGAAAATTTTATCAGTTTCATCAGTTAGGCGTTCTTCCCAACTTGATTTTGGTGACTGACGTATGCCTGTAGTTACGTACAGCAGCATATAAGTTCGTTTATTTCTTTGTTAATTGTTTTCGAACATTAGTTTGGCACCCTCGCAATTCCCATCGAAACATCGAATTTCATCTTTCAGTCGCCAAGGCGCTTCTGAAAATAACTTTCCTGTGAACCCATCTATCCATTTCAAACGAATCTGACGGAAGGACACATCAAAACTAACACCAGTGAGAAATAAATTTCCCAGAAATGACTTATTAACTGAATCTTCATTCCGTTGAAAGTAGACAACTGCGGTTGGCGGCAGGAATTGACGAGAAATGAATATCCTTTTGTTTAAGCGGTGTCAGGTATCGAGATGCGGAATCTGCGTTGAAAGGAATGTAAGTTCAAAACCATCGACGCCAAACTTAACAGAGGATAGCCTTGTTGGCACGTGTTCACTGCTCTACCCAAAATCAAAGAACATAACTCGGGGAAAATGACAATATCGATTAACAGATTTGGAATGATGCCAAACAGTGCCTTCTTACTCAAAGATAAATATACTGTTTGATTTCATGGAACCAGTTTTCCTTTTAAAAGAATTTGCAACGGAGTCCGATTACCTCCGAATCGCCAAATAGAAAGTATTCGTCGAAAATGGTATCAATATGAAGCGGATGGGAATCAAGCAAACACCGACTCTAACCAAATTTGTATTGCCACAAGACTCAGGGATCCATTGTCGAATGCTAGAATGCCGTTCCAATACGCAACGGAACCTTTGTGCCTCCATGGAAGCAGAATTTCGAAGTTTACAGAAAGCAGTCAAGAGAAAGAGTAGTCGGTGTGGTTACGCCAAACACAAGTTCCAACGACATGCCTCGGCTTGCAATACACACTACCACTTAACGCAGAGGTAGACGAAGGGTGGGTGGTTCCCAACCCGGACATGAAGTCTTTGGTTATGAGGCCGAGCAGAGAAAGAGACAAACATATAAATGCTGCTATGGAAAATCTGAACAGAGGGTGGGAAATGGAACAAATTCTCCTATTCGAGTGTGGTCTTACCATTTCAAACGCACCATCTTGACGCATTTTTAATTCAAAACTTCATTGAAGTAACACGCAAGATTCCAAATCCTCTTCGTTTACGGTCAGCAATTCTTTACGGTTTTCATTTCCTCCTCTGAGCCATCCCTTCATTTAAACAATAGCCAGAAGTGTCGTGGTTAAGTCTTTCGAATTTGGTCGGAAGGATATATCTCGAGCTAACTGGATGAATTGGAGCATCATCGGAGTGAAAAAAGCATGACTTATCTTTTTTCATGTTCAGCCTTTTGACTTAAGCAAAGAACGCATGGCTCCCGAAATTGTTCTCAATACACGGTCGGAATGGTTCACAAGAAAATCACGGTCTTCCTTCTTAAGCAAACAATCGTAATCTGAGTGCTAAAAATCTGTCGCAACTCAAATGAACCTAGAATTTTAAATCGATATTAGACAATGAACTTCGAGAAGCTTTTCATAGACCTTAATTCTTAAGGATGATAAACCTCTAAGAACTTTAAGGAAACTAAGCCATTCTCTTAGTGAAGTTTTAACAAGTGCAGTAAAATATGACATAAGAACACTAAAAACGAGTATCGATGGGAGAACTGGACCATATATTCGACTGAACAGAAGATTACCGGTCTGGTTAGAGTAAGTACGAGGGTTGCCTTTCATATTCCGGGAATAGAGAACAAAAATAAATACTATTCATCGAAAATAGCTTTATTGTTTTTCAAAATATTCCCCATTAACATCTATAAACTTTCGCATGCGTTTGAACCAATTGTCGAAGAACTTTTGCCACTCTGATTGGGATATCTCCAAAACATGCATTCTGAACGCATGAACTGCTCCTTCAGGTGTTCAAGAACGTTGACCTCTCATTTTATTTCTTACGAACAGGAATAAAAATAAGTCAATCGGTGCCAAGTCAGGACTATACGGCGGATGGCTCATCAAATCGATTTTTTGAGTGCTCCAAGATGCAGCTGTTTGAGTCGATGTGTGAGAGCTCGCATTGTCGTGGTGAAAAGTGATCCGTCTTCGGCGGTTGGTTTTCCTGATTTATTGAGAGACAACTGGAAAACAAATGGCTGTGTACCCCTCAGAATTGACTTTTCTGCGTTGTTCTAGTGGTACGGTTGCGACATGTCCAGTTTTTCCGAAAAAACAGGCGACCATTTGTTTGGAAGTGCTTTGTGGGCGAGCAACTTTCGTTGGATTTGGCGCAATTTGAAACACCCATATAGTCGACTGCTGTTTACTTTCAGGCTCATACGCGTAAATCCACGGTGCATTATCTGTCACGATGTCATAGACATGTTTTGAAGCGCCGCGCTCATATTTTTGAAGCATTTCTTTCGACCAATCGATACGAGCCTTATTTTGAGCGATTGACAAATTGTGTGGGATCCAACGCGAACAAATTTCTTTGACGGTCAAATGTTCATGGAATGTATGCTGGTCCCACTATTGCCTAAGGTTTTCTCAGTCTCACGATAGGTCACATGACGACCGTGCAATATCAGTTTGTGCACAGCATCAATGGTTTCCGGAACAACAACTGATTTTGGACGACCTTCACGAAATTCGTCTTGAAGTGAGCTGCGACCTCGGTTGAATTTACCATACCATCGATAAACACTGGTCCTTGATGGAGCTTCATAGCCAACAATTGAATTAAGTTTATCGATGCACTGTTCTTGAGTTAATCCACGTCGAAAGTTGAGAAAATTAATCGCACGAACATTTGCACGATTTAATTCCTTTTTTTGGGCGAGATAAATCTTTTAAGTAACTGTAAACAACATAAATAGGGCTTGTTTGTCAAAACTTTATGAGTACGAAGCACGTATAACCTCAAAAATGTCAAACTTTACGATAGAGCGGGCAGTTGGCAGTTGGCAGATTGCAACCCTTGGGTTATAAAATGCAACCTTCGTAATGGAATAAGAAGAACAGTTTGAAAGGAGCAGCCATAGTGAGCAGAGTTGAATAAAATTTAATAAATGGACGAGGGTGTTTTATTTCGAATACCAGTTTCTTACACCAACAAACTTTTATATGAACCGGCCAAGTATGAAAAAAGGAATGTGATCAACCTTAGCGTGCTTCATGGATAAATAAGACTGCAAGGTTGATGTTCAATAAAAAATTATGAATTTCCAAACAAATGAAAATGTTTTTGATCAAATTTTGATTTCATGTGGTCTGTCAGTTGTGTTTTTAAGGGAAGTCGTTGGAACAAACCTGTATATCACAGTTGATCGCTTATTTCACACACTGTATGAGACATCTCTTAACTTGTACGTCACCCACGCCGACATCCTTTTGACAAAATACCATGAACTGCGGTTTCATGCATTTGAAACCATTCAATTCCCATAAACCCAGCAATTCCACACACAGATTAACTTTAACTTAACAATTTTTAAAACTGAACTAAGAACTGAATTCTAGAAAAAAAGGTATTTTTCTTTAGATTTTGAATTAAGTTAAGTTCAAATCTACGCCCGTACTTAAAAGTTTGTTGTTTGTTAGTAGAAACCCAATATTTTCTGCTCAATCTATAAAAACAGACATCCCTCAACTGCTTCACTTATTTAGAGATAATCGTACAGACTAACCACAAGATACTCTGATAGTCTGATGTAATGTATAAGTGACTGGAATTACTCGAAACTAAATTGATACGATCGTATCAGCGTGGTTTTAGACCTGGGAAATTCAGCAGACACTAGTTTATTAAATGCGGTAGATCCTAGAATAGAACGAAGATATGATAAACGACACCTTCCACCTATTTGTGCGCAAGGCGAGCTATTCAGCGCCATGACTAGTTTTATTTCCACCAGACTCATGAAATGGAAAATGTGCAACTCTTGCTTTTTCGTCAATTCCGATCACAAACTCACAGACACGGCGAATGACAAAGAGGTTTAAAACAGTATGACGCGCTTTTTTGCGACTTTTTGAACATCATTCCTGAGAAGATGCAAAACGCAAGAGGCACGACCTTCTATTCACTCAGCTGCTAGCATACCCGGACGACTTTGACGGGATCGATCATACAGAGCATGTTCTCCATAAAGCGTTTATTAATATTGAAGCGAAATATGAAAAAATGGTTGTATTCGTAAATAAGGTCCAAACACATTTTATGCTATCATTGAGAAGGCACTCACAACATTCGAGATTGTACTACATCGTCGGTCTATACAGCAACAGTTTAGTGAAGGAAAGGACTTCGTCTACCAAGTTAACAATACGCACAAAATCAGTCCTGGTATAAAAACGGGAATAACCCTTGCTAATCGCTGTTGGTTTGGGCTTAGAAGTCAGTTGAGTAGCAGGGCCACTATAGCATTATATAACAATTAAATTGTGAATGCTTATGATCTGGACAGATGTGGGATTTGGTTTTACGTGATCACCTGCCTTAACGGCTTATATCACGGGGAACCTTTTTCCCAATAGTCGTAAGTAACGCAAGACTAAACGCCTTAGTTACCCAAGTACCAAATTGGGATCATGCTTGAGGGGCAATCACCCCACCTTGGTTTGATGCGAAGCCTTCCTAAAACCTCTTCCGCTCTTTGGGTCGCAGCGCCCGGTTGAGAATGCAACTCCACACTGAGAAGGGATAGTCCCCTAACCGACTTGCCTAGTTTTGCTTAAACAATGGGCTAGACAAGTCAGCACAGTACACTATCCTCGACTCTACCCGCGATGTTAGGTGGTAAACCACAGCCACCACGAAACTCCCACAAGGAGGCCTACCGCAATGGTCAGGCTGGAACCGAAGTTCCAGGGGCCCCTGACCTCCCGTGGCACCAGAATATAGCCTCTGGTTAAGCTGTCACTATCAGTCAGGTTCCCTCTAAGCCTGGGTCTGTTAGCCGCCATCCCGCCACAGATGGTCTTTCCTCCATCAGTGTTTCCGTTGTCACTATAAATAGTGATACGGATGTGATTTTGAATCATGTGATTCATAAATCCAGTCACATCATCTGGAATGATCTGGACAATGTTAAATGCAAATGAAGAAACCTTTCTTCTCTGATTACATTAATGGTTTATGGAGAAGATTAACCAACACACCAGCGGTACCAGCTGAATACCGAGATGGGCTGCTATGAATTCGAAGTCTATGATGGTAAGGTCATGTATAGCGCCCGAAAAACGGCTCCATCCCAAAGAGAACTCAACTCCAAGCCAGTAGAACTACGAAATAGGGGACACTAATTGACCAGAATAAGCACGCAAGTGGACAATGGCTTAGGTAACTTGTGGCCTAAAATTTGGGACAGGAGGAGGCATTAAAAAATAAATACATTAAAATAATCACAAGTTGAGGGACTTGAAGAACACGTTCAGAGTACAGTCGAATGAGCAGTAAATTACATTGCTCGTCACAAAAGTATTGGTTTATGACATTGGATGATCTACAATATCTGAAAAGTCTCCACTTCTGCACAGACTATATTACCCTCTGTGACACTAACTAGTGTGGACGCCGTGGTGTAGTGGGTAGAGCACGACACTCACTCGCTGATGGTCCAGGTTCGATTCCCGGCTAAATACCTCGAATATTTCACGTCACAACCGCATTCGAGCTGCTGACAACACTCAAAGAGTACAAATTGTTTAAGAAAAAGCTTCTCAATTTTCGCCGTTCGGAGTCGGCAGAAAACTGTAGGTCCCTTCTAATCGTGAGAGAACAGTAGTGCGCACAACACGAGTAGTTGATTATAAACTTAGGCCCTGGTCCTTTGTGTACTGTCGCGCTATCCAACTTTTATTATAGACGCTAACTAGTAAAAGATTGTTATTGAAGAAGACAGTCACTTGTGGACGTGTGTTTTTCTTTTGGAAGTGCAGAGGTTTTCTATAACACATTAATTGTTCCTTCATCATTTCGCAAGAGTGTACGCGTATCGGTTTTTTAAGTATGTCCTTGAGAGCTTGTTTTAAAGAGGAACTATTCCGGGCTACCCTCGGCGCAGACGTGGGAAGGAAGAACTTCTTCTTCTGAAATAGAGAACTTCTTAGTCTTTCTAGTCACAAAAAAATGTCAGATTCTGACAGCAGATCATAAGATAGACTCCAGCCAGGCTGGCTTCAACAAGAAAGTTGATACAGCTGGTTCGTAAGGAATTGGAGATTCTGAATTCATCAAACTAACAAAACAGAAAGTCGTTCTTAAGAATTGCTTTCCCAAACGTACATTTCGATAATCTACAGTCGTCTACAGCCACAGCGGTGTAAAACGCACTTGCTTAAATCATGTCTTTATACGGACTCACGTTGTATAGTTCAAGTCAAAAAAGAAACGAGTTTAATTCGCCACCATCACCTTTCCTTTCGCAAATCAACTTTAAAGACATATACATTAGCACATTCTTCATCAGCCAAAATCGTCGTTTATGTACTTCGGGCACACAAACATGGCCTTCAGCAATCACAATCAGTCATGCCGCTGGCTGTAAATCAAAAAGTAGGGCAAAAAAAAAGTCGTTGTGCCGCAGCGACATTCGCTGATAGAAAAGCTTTTTATGTTGAAGCTGTCGTAAACTTTATGAATAACGTGCTCCTTAACTTCGAATGACCATTTGCCCTTAAGAACCACTCTTAACCACAGCAGACAATGCAACGAGTGAACAGCCATGTGTGAATCGAAGTGGTCGTGGGTGAGGTGGTTCAATGTTATTTCTCTTAACAGTCGGACTTGTCGGATTGTTTGACATTTCAGAATTAATAAGGGCTCACCGCAACATTCGTCAACAAAGGGCACTGGTTGTGGTTCCTTGGTGGCGTGGATTAAATCAAATTTCAACTCAAAATGCATGGAAATTAGCTTTAAACTCTGTTCCGCAAACGTGCGCTTCAAATCCATAAATTTGGCATTCACCATCGTCACCGTGTCATCAAAACGACTAAGCGATAAATACAGTGTCATCAGCCTTGAGACAGGCAAGTCCCAATCAGACATCAGAGATGATGGATGCCCTGCAATCCTGTGCTCCACTTGCCGACTCTAATTGAACGTCTGGACGAGGTATGTCTGATTCGAGTCTAACCAACGCACCTGGAGAGAGACGTTTCATTAAATCCTCAACCAGACCGTAAAGCTTTCCCTACCAATTTCCAAGGGGATTATTATTGGTCTGGGGGTATTGCGGGCGGGAGATTTATTGTCTTAATTTATGCAGGCTTTGACTATACGGAATGGGAGCCCAAAAAATTGCGGATTCAAAATTATTCATAGAAAACTTAAGAATCTCTTTGTGGGCATTCGTGTGGAAGCCGAGATTTGTCCGGTGAATAATCACTAAACCTTTATGCAAATGTCCTCGTGGCCGTGCGTGGCGCCACATGGGTCCGCAAATCAGGCAGACTCCTGCTGGAGATGTATTCAGGCAATTAAAACTTCATGGGAATCAACCGGAGAGAGTGGTTTTAGATTGAGAGATTCATTGATGGGTGGCAGTTTGCTTGCATTGATGCCGTGTTCCATACATTCACGAATTTTCTTGGTCATAGTATGGTTCGATCAGGTGAACATGAGCATCATCAAATAGTGCAAATTGATACAACACTGAAATGCACGTCGATGATTCTTCCGGTGATGTCAATTGACATCTTTAAAAATTCCATTGTACACTCCTGACCATAAGTCGGAGTGAGTCTAAAGGATGATCGGACTTAGAACTATGAATTTGTGAATTGTTATCTTTGATTTGACATCATTGTTGTATCAATGTGGTGTCTGCCGTAATCCGGAAATGGCACGTCATGAGCAGATGGCTATGTCTTAAGCAATACAGGATTTGTAGGTGAAATGTAAATTTCAAATGCTATTACCCTTCTATCAATACATTTTGACAAAAACCAATTTGTCGCAAGAAAAATTTTATGTTTCTTTTGAGACAAACATCAGTGGTAGATTAGGAGTTGGAAGCATTTGTGGGTGTGGATTTTGCAGTGCGATTTGGATCTAGACCTCAAAAAACTAGTCTTTCTTTAAATTGACGCCCAACAAAGCAGCAAGTGAGAGCTAATGGATGCCAAAAGAAAAAATGAATAAAATTGTGCGAAGTCGATCAGGAAAAATTGTCAAACCCCGTTGTATGAGAAATCAGCAATAACTTACAAAACATCCCACAACAGTCTATGAGGGGACCTGACCTACCTTCCTCAGCAACTACTCGTGTTTAAAATCCTATTCATTTGTATGCGCCATCTACAAAGAATTCGCCATTTGTCCTATTGTCCCGGAACAGGGCTATTCAATCCCTCTACATAACCTTATATTTACAGGCACTTGACTACTCGCATGCCTTAGTGAGTTTCCTTTTGAATCGTATTTTCTAGTTACATTCGATTAACACGCTCCGTAGTACTTTTTATCGTTATCGATGTTGACCAAACCGCAAAAGTTCTCTATCGTTGCGCATCACAATCGGTCGAATTTGGTAGGAAAGATAAAATAAGAGTTCTAACTGCATAGTTCGTTCGTATGCACACTGTCATTTGTGGCCTTAAAATCCACAAATAAGTAGTGGATGGTGATTTCATAATCCAAAACCTTTTTCGGGATTTCTTGCAGTGGGAAAATTTAATGTATACTTGATTTCCGTTCTCTGAAATTTCCTCGGTAGGAATCTTTGATATTGGTCATGATGGGTGTAAAGAGTTCTCAAAACATCAGAATGCATCTTGAACCTGATATTTAACAGACCGATTCATCAATTATTGTTGATCGGGCAGACGACACTTAAATTTCACTACCTGGCATGCTCCCTTCAGGCCATATTTTACAGATTAGCCAATGTATGCGTTCAATCATAGCTGGTGGGGAAATTATTTCTTCTGGCAATGTCATGGGCTCCTTAGTCTCTTCAATCGTATGTGTATATACGTAAATACATATCTTCAATCGAGACGAAATGTAAGCGAACAGTGGAGACAAATACAAAATAATGATAGATTGTTAAAAGTGTCGCTAACAGGTCAATGTACTCTAATCTATAGGGTTGCCTGATTTAGAAAATAAAAGAACAATTTTTTATGAAACGAAATAACTTTATTCTGTAAAGTATTGTTTACTTTGAGCAATGACCTTTTACCATCTTTCAGGAAACATCATAATTCCACGTTCATTATCAGCAAAACACTGAACTAGGTACGATTTGATATCATCACGGTTATTGAAATTTTTACCACTCAAAGAGTTTTGCAGAAATCTAAATAAAATGTAATCAGATGATGCAAAGTCAGGACTGTATGTTGGATGTTTCAAAACATCGTAACCAAGCTGAGCCAAGTATGGCCTTGCACTGTCATGATGAAATATAACAACTTTTCGATTTGTCAATTAGGGCCGCTTTCCTTTAACCTCATGTTTAATTTTGTTAGCTATTCATTGTAGACATGATCAACCGTCGTTCGGTTAGGTGGTAAAAGTTTAAAGTAGACATTTCCTTTGTAATCTCGCCAAACTGATAACATTCTGTTGATGAATATCAGCTTCTTCTTCTTCTTCTTGCTCCACGATCTTTTAAGATTGACATAAAAGGTCGTATATTACCTTTTTTTTGACTTTTAAATTTTCCAGGTATGTTCACAGCGCTACAGACCTCGTATATGGCAATACTATACATGCGTTCAACAGTTATAGATGTGTAAACATCGAGGTCACTAACGCCGAAATTCGCGCTAATTTAACGTTTTGCTTAGTTAAAGGCAAATCCGCTAGAGAAACGTTCCGTGAGATTAATGATATTGTGGCGGATGTAACTCTATCACTTCGAATGGTCTCGACGATTCAGAGCCGGTGAAAATGACACCATGGATAAGCCAGCCGGCGGAAGACCTGTTGCGACGAATACCGATCGAATCATGGAAATCATCGAGTTAGCCCGGCATGTGGCATCTCGTGCCATCGCCCAGGAGATGGGAGTTAGTCTTCTTCTTTTTCTTTTTGTGACGCAACAGTCCGGAGTCCGCAACAGTCCGGAGCACAATCTTTCGCCAGCTGCCTCCAGTTGCGCACTCCAAGTTGGTTGAGCTCCTTCTCCACTTGTGTGCGTCACCTTAGTCTAGGTCGTCCTCTGTTGCGTTGCCCCAATGGCACGGATTCAAAGACTTTTCGGGCCGGAGCAGTGGTGTCGATACGCTCTACTTGACTTAGCCATCTTAAGTGTATGGAGGTTAATCACCAAACCATTTTAAATCATTTGCAGAAGGCTGGTTACAATACAAAAAGCTTGATGTTTTAATGCCGCATGATTTGACGCAATAAAAACCTTCTAAACCGAATCAACGATCGCAGGCGTGCTGCTGAAACGGAACAAAGTCGACCTATTTTTGAAACGGATGGTGACTGGCGACGAAAAATGGATCACATACGACAATATCCAGCGAAAATGGAGGTGGTTGAAGGCCGTTGAATCCAAAACTGTGGCGAGATTGACGGGCAGGAAGATTTCACTGTGTGTTTGGTGGGATTGGAAGGGAATCATACACTATGAGCTGCTCCCATATGGCCAGATGGTTAATTCTACCAACTATTGCGAACAACAGGGCCGCTTGAGGTAGGCGATCGACCAGAAGCGTCCAGAATTGGCCAACAGGAAGGATGTAGTATTCCACCAGGAAAACGCCAGACCACACACTTCGTTGATGACTCTTCAGAAGCTACGGGGGGAGGTTGTATCGCATCCACCATATAGCCCGGAAATAGCGCCAAGTGATTACTACCTGTTCCTGTCCATGGCGAACGCCCTTGGTGGTGCGAAGTTGAACTCGAAAAAAAAGCTTGTGAAAAGCGGCTGTCCGATTTCTTCGTAAATATTGAGGGGTGCTTCTACGAGAGGGGCATTATGAAGTTGCCGTCTAGATGAAAACTGATAATCGAACAAAACGGCACATATTTTAACTAAATCCGATCACTGTAACACTTTTTATGAAGCACTGAATTAAGAGCAAAAAAGAGTTATAATTATGTTATATTATTAATAAGCCATTTTTCATTTAAAAATAGATCATTTTCTTTCCTTTCATAGACGACAAATCGCAGATGTCAATGTGTTGTGTTAAATGATATTATTTCAGTACATGAGAAACCCATATATCGAGTTTTTGTACATAGCAAAATTGTTTTAAGCGATTTTCAATGCATGAGTTACACAAGGCTTCTCTGAATTCTCACGTGTTGTACTGTGATGATCCGAATCGATTATTGCTTTCAATTGGTCGTCATCACCTTCAACTAGACGGCCAGTGTGTTTTTCATCTTTGAGTACAAAATCACTAGAATGAAATTTGGCCAACCAATTTAGGCACTGCCGTTTTGTTTAAGATTCATCAACATAAACAGCAAAAAAAAATTGTTGAGCTTATGATGCGTTTTGTACTTTCCTTAAACAAAAACGCTAAATATGACGAAAATGTTCATTTTGATTTTTCACCTTTTATCAAACGCCAAACAAAAACTACACAACCGATAAAAAAATTTGTTCACTGCTTGACAGTTGAAGTACTAGCTTTCAAATATCAAAATGTGTTTTACATTTCGATTAAGTTAATTACGCTACAGTCCATGGGGGACCAGGGCCTAGCTTGCTCATCAACTACTCGTGTTGTGCGCTACTCTTCTCTCACGAGTAGAAGGGACCTACAGTTTTTTGCCGACTAAGAACAGCGAAATTTGAGAAGCTTTCTAAGACAGTTATTGCTCTTTGAGTGTTGTCAGCAGCTCGAAAGAAGTGGTGCCGTGAAAAATTCGAAAAATTGGTGTTGAGCTGGGAATCGAACCTAGACCCTTCGGCGCGTGAGCGTCGCACTCTACCCACTACACCACGGTGACCACTTCGATTAAGTTAGCAAACCTAAAAATTTAACTTAAGCAGTCTATGACTGAAATCCGCAATTAATTAGTTATCAAGCCAAAACATATACTCTCTTATTTGGGTAACATCATGTTAAATACTCTTGGGAGAAGAACGAAACCCCATATGCGTGAGGGAAGCTCCTATTTGCTATTTTCGCTTTTAATTAGAGATATTAAATTATAAATTCAAATATCAAAATAATCGTCCAAATAGAACAGTCTGTACTCCACTTGCTTACGCATCCCGAATTCGGACAACAAACGTGTCAGGCGGATGTGATTTTTCAACCAAAAACAACCTAGCTAAGGAAAAGCGGTCAGCATATGTCGGTCGGCACTATATTGTGTATATTGACTGTGGTTAATATGTCCGGCCTTACCGAACTAGATCGGTGGCAATTTTAACAACTTTCCTTCTTGTTGAAACAAAAGCAAAACCATGAACATGTACGAGGGGCGTTCAATATATTCTCAATATCGATATGAAGAAAAATGCGAATTCGATTTAAATTGTTTTTATTTTTCAACATCAATGCATTTGTTTCATCTTTAGATAAGCTTTTTTGAACCCTCGAAAAAATAACTTTCCTCTTTCTCTGCAGAATACCCATTTATTGCCGACTTGAGTTCTTCATCATCCGAAAATATTTTTCAACCAAGACATTTTTTCAAATTCGGAAACAGGAAATAATCACTAGGGGCAAGGTCTGGACTATAGGGTAGGTGTTGGGCTTCTTCGATAATCTTGCGCACCGTGTGAAAAGGAGCGTTGTCATGAAGAAGCAACACACCCACTGCGAGTTTACCCCGTCTTTTTTTTAATTTCGTCTTCTTCTTGTGGCGCTACAGTGCGGGGTGGACCTGGGCCTCAACCCACATGCCTCTCCAGCCAGCACGGTCTTTCGCAAGCTATCTCCAGTTGCGCACTCCAAGTTGGTTGAGATCCTTCTCCACTTGTGTGCGCCACTTCAGTCTAGGTCGTCCTCTGTTGCGTTGTCCCAATGGCACGGATTCAAAGACTTTTCGGGCCGGAGCAGTGGTGTCCATACGCTCTACATGGCCTAGCCATCTTAAGCGTTGTATCCGTAGACGCCTGACCGGGCGCATGTCGCTGTACAGCCCATAAAGTTCGTCATTAAATCTTCTCCTCCAGATGCCATCAACGCAAACTGGACCAAAAATCGCACGCAAAACTTTTCTCTCGAAAGGACTAAGAGCTTCCTCATCCGCCTTTGCTAACGTCCAAGATTCCGCGCCATATAGTAGGACGGGGATGATCAAGCTGTTATATAAAGCGAGCTTAGTCTTTCGAGAGAGGGCTTTATTACTCAAGTGCCTCTTGAGCCCTTTTTTGAGCCTGTTTTTAATTTTCTCCCGCAAATTATGCGAAGTGGAAGTTTAGGATGGGGCGTTGATGTTTTTACCTTTTCTTTGTGCTCAATGAGCAAGATTGCCTTTGAGTCACAAAAAACTATGGCCATGAGCTTACCGGCAGATGGAGTGACTTTGAACTCCTTCGGGGAGTCTGTTCCTTTCTTATGCCACTGCATGGACTTGTACTTGCTTTCAGGGTCCCATGGTGAACCCATGTCTCGTCTTCCCTCGGTGCAGAACCATTTCAGAACCATCCATGATGCATGAGTAAGCCAAGTTCTGTTTCAAATCCCCCTTTCCCTTGAAACCTGAAACTTTTTGCTGTTCTTCGGTCTCACAGCCTGAGGACTGACAAAGTGCAAGTTAGACTTGTCGCCGGCTTCTTGTGATTACTCTCTAAATGATCCTTAACTCCAGCCCCTCCAGTCATACTCTGTGCAATTAAGAAATCCCACACACTCAACCGGCCTCTCCACTAAGAGGATATTCTCTCATCTCTGGTTCAAAGTATGTGCGAAAGTTTTGCATATTAGGCCCCGAAACGATGACAAATATAATTTTCCAGGGACCGTCTGAAAAATCAACAATTTGACATGCAAATGACATCGTCTGCAGACTTGTCCCTAAAAAGAAAAAAAATACATCCATAATAATTAGAATTATAGTCCTTGAAAGCTAGGCGTACGCACACACTCATGCTTGTCTTCATAGGCTGCTCAGTTCAAGGACAAGGACACTTTGGGTGAGGGGTCGTGGGTGGAATGCTTTGACGATAATCGCATTCTGGATCAAAATAAAAAAAAGTGGGAGCATCTCAGCACGAAAGTATCTCCCTCATCAGAGAAGGAGAGAGTTGACGACTTACCGATAAGACGGCGGAGCCCTTTTGTTCCTCGTCGCCATCTGTGGTTGCGGCCAGTTCCACCACGAAAACAATCAGACTTATCTCCAAAGAAGCGCAAGACCAACAGACCAAGAATAAGACCCTATAGAATAACCAGTGGAGCACATGAGTCTACTTTGATGTAAGAGTTTGCCGTGCCCTTTGTCTCTTCATCTTCATCAACTTTGTCTGTGTGCTCCATTGTTTCGAGGGAGTTCTTCGCAAAGGTGGTGGCTGTGGTGAAAGGATCTATCGATAATTGAACCTGATGATGGAATGAAACGTATTTGACCGGAAAAGTAATTAACGCCAATCTGAGATGGTAAATGAAGTCGGTAATTTAAATTTTCTGAAGGCACCGGTGTGTGGGTGTGTTAAAGGTTCAAGGTTATCAACCTTAGCTGGAACACAAACTGAAACTGAGTAAATTTTGACAACGTGACGCATGCTGGAATAAAATTCACACAAATTCGGGTGTTGAAGGAGGCACTGTATGAAAGGTGATGAAACTTAGCACAGCACCTCATACCACGGTTCGTGCCGTCGGTGACGTGCATGTGCTTCCCGTCTTTTTGACTTTAGTTTCCAAATAAATTTCCCTCTCTGCTGACATGAATCAAAAATGAGTCGTGACTAAATTTCATCTCGGAACGAACGACATTTGAAACATAAATGGAATTTAATTACTTTGTTGCGGGAATTTTTACATGGCAGCAGCAGAGGAGGTTCGAGCGATTGACATTAGTAAGGAAGGAATACAAGGTTTCGGACAACATGCAAATTTCCAAATGAACAAGTGCACTCACTGTGATGTGAAATATTTCAAGCGAAGAACTCAACCAGTTCGAAGTGCAGTGAGAAGGGGCATTACGCCAAAAAATAGGTTGTGTCTCATTAAAGAGAGCATTGGAGGAACCTTTGAATACTTTTTCACCACATGTTTTTCTTGGTATTGTTAAAAACATATGTGTGACTCTATTCTCACAGTTCGGTTTAGTTGAAAAAATGCAAATAAAACACTTGGTTAGTTTTATAAATGATTGAATTGGCTCGATTTTACTCAGAAGAAAAATAACACTTCCTGAATCTTAATTTTATTTGTTTAATCACAACAAAACAAGCCTGAGGAAACAAACGATCCGCGCACAATCTGAACTTACTTCTAAGGGGTGGCCTCCAGTAATCAACAAACGGAAAAAGCAATTCAAGCAGAAATGGTTTGACTGGGAATGCTTAAAAGCAAGAAAAAAGCATTTACTTTTCTAAAACTTTTGAGAAACAACACGTGTGTCCATAAAATCATGTTTGCAGCAGCCAGCAAAGATTTTAAGCAGACCTGCCTTGCCAAACGCAAGCTTAATGCAGAACAGTGTATAGACCGCTTAGACTCGGCGATGTCCTCTGCAGAATTCTGGAAAGCGGCCAAAGCAATTAACGGAATGCCAAACAGGATTGGTTATTCATTGCAGGCTGCTAACAGCGGCCTCCCCCCCCCCCCCCAATATACAGCACCACTCTTTACAGACGAGCTCCTCGATTCGCTGTTTTCAGTTGAGGAAGTGCGGATGATGGGTACAAAAACCGGAAAGGCACCAGAAGCTGACAGGATTCCTTCAGAGTTCTATATTAACTGTACCTCAGAGTTCCTGCTCTTATTAATCAAAGAATTTAATAAGATATTCGAAAATGCAGATATACCAAGCTGTTTTAAAAAATCAATTATCTATCCCCTGCACAAAAAAGGTGCATACGATAACCCTACGAATTACCGGGGCATTTTTTTTGAATTCTTCAGTGAAGTTATTCAGCTCGTTGATTTTTAAACGACTCAGAGAATGGGTAAACAAGGAAAACATACTCAGCGTGTACCAAGCTGGTTTTAGAAAAGACCACTCTACCGTTGACCAGATATTCACCTTATTCCACATTGCCGATAGCTTTATATGCAAAAAGAAGAAACTATATGCACTTTTTGTAGATTTTCGAGCTGCTTTCGACTCGATTGATCATAATGCATTATTCTACAAATTGTATATCTTGGGAGTTTCAACTAAAGTTGTGAATCTACTGAAAGCAATGTATGAGAGCAATGTTGCCTAGGTTTGGGAAGGCAAATATATGTCGAGCGATTTTGAAACGCAAAAGGGAGTAAGGCAAGGATGCGTGCTGAGTACTTTGCTTTTCATTTTGATTATAAATGACATTTTGGAGGAAGTTGGTGGAGGAATCGAGTTCAGTGGTTTGCGGATACCAGATCTCATCTTTGCCGATGATATCGTTCTTCTTGCGGATACAGTAGAGGGAATGCAACTGATGATCAACCGACTAGAACGCTACTGTGACAGTTGGAATCTTACGGTGAATCTTGAAAAATCAAAAATGATAATCTTCAGGGAAGGAGGTGGTAGATATGCGAGGAAGGAAAAGTGGAACTATAAAGGCCAAAATTTGGAAATTGTTCGATAGTATAAGTACCTCGTAAAAAGCATTTTGTGGCAAATTTGGCTGAGGCGAAAAGAGCTTTATCATCAGTCTGGGGCCGTTGCATGGAAAACAGGTTTGTGGAGCATAGCGCAAAGATCCAGATATTTCGTAGTACTGCTTCCGCCATTTTACTGTATGGTGCCCAAGTGTTGGAAGTTCGATGCCACGGAACAATTATAAGGTACTTCCTCAAACGAATTTTTCGGCTGCCGACCAGTACACCGAACTATATAGTTTATCTGGAAACTATTATGTTACCGTTATACATAAATACATTAAACATGCACTTCAGCTACTTATTGAAATTTTTAGAAATGGATGAAGGAAAATTGTCCCATCTTGTAGTCAAAATAATGATCACCTCAAGAAGCAGCCTCGTGAAAAGATGGGAGGAAATAGCGACCGAGTGTGGGGAAAGGTTCCATATTCAAACATACATTAGACCTGCCGTTCTAAGAAATTGATTTCGTAGGATGTTGGAAGCTGCTTTCTGGCTCATAGAGGTTATGTTATAGAAGCCCAATCTTCCCAGTATAGGTCGATTTATAGCCAGCTCAACTATAACTTGCAAGATAATTCTTATCTCCTAAATAAGTTACCACTCTCAATGATAAGTATTATATTTTAACTAATGGGTGAAATTATAAACCTCAACTACAATCCGCACCGCCCTGAGCTACCTATACTGTGTGATATATGCAATCTCAAGGAAAGAGAAGACGTTTTCCATTTCATTGCTAGATGCCCGATTCTAAAAGAGTTTCGTGTGATATTTTTCGGTAAACCCATCCTCGATTTAAACGAAACGCTATGAATTTTTAATGGAAGTCTCGGCTGGGAAAACTTATATAAATACTCGAAATTAGCACTGAGTTATAGATCCCGAATAGTCGAAGGTGAATTTTAAATCTAATATACCTATTTGTCAACATCAATTAAACTTAAAGTTATTATAAAGTCCTTCTGGTAGACGGCCATAGGCCATAGCATATAATACATTTTGTTAATTTAAATAATTGTATTAATGTATATGAATTTTGTATAAATAAAGTATATATAACTAACTAACTAACTTCTAAGGGGTGAGTTTAATGACTGACTCCTTTGCTTTCTCTTTTGTCCTCCCTCTTTTGTCTCGTACCAGTGTGGTCATCGTATGTATTTTGTCCGTTTGTCCAGTGTCGTAATTTTGGAACCCTACACATAAATTAACAAATTCAAAAAGGCTTCGCATTTCGACAGCAAGTACAATAATAATCATTGGTTGGCGCGACAGTCCACATAGCCTGGCTTTCTCACCAACTACTCGTGTTGTGCGGGCTACTGTTTTCTCACGAGTAGAAGTGAGTTTTTTGCCGACCCCGAACGACAATGTTTGATCACAATGATCACAGTGAGTGATCACTCTTTGAGTGTTGTAAGGAGCTCAAGAGAGATAATACTATGTAATATGCGAGGTGTTCAGCCTGGAATAGAACCTGGGCCTTCGGCGTGTGAGTGTCGCACTCTACCTACCACTCTACGGCTGCCACAAGGCAAATACAATGATAAAGGGTTTTACAAAAAGGACTTGAATACTTTTTTCTTTAAATAAAAAGCAATTCTCTTGAGATACTTCAAAAACTTTAACATTAGCCTGAAGAACAATCACAACCAAAAGTTGAAACCCAACTTTCTTTGTAAGACCGTATGAAAATCTGCAGCGGCCGATTCATTGGGCCACACATAATAGCCAAAACGGCTGCAATTTCACGTTTATTGTCGTCTAGGAGCTCTTTCAACTTTGGCGATTTGTTAGCATATTATGACTACTCAACGTTCTTCTTCTTCTTCTTGTGGCGCTACAGTCCGGGGTGGACCTGGGCCTCAACCAACATGTCTCTCCAGCCAGCACGGTCTTTCGCAAGCTATCTCCAGTTGCGCACTCCAAGTTGGTTGAGGTCCTTCTCCACTTGTGTGCGCCACTTCAGTCTAGGTCGTCCTCTGTTGCGTTGTCCCAATGGCTCCGATTCAAAGACTTTTCGGGCCGGAGCAGTGGTATCCATACGCTCTACATGGCCTAGCCATCTTAAGCGTTGTATCCGTAGACGCTTAACCAGGCGCATGTCGCTGTACAGCCTATAGAGTTCTTCATTAAATCTTCTCCTCCAAATGCCATCAACGCAAACAGGACCAAAAATCGCACGCAGAACTTTTCTCTCGAAAAGACTAAGGGCTTCCTCATCCGCCTTTGCTAGCGTCCACGATTCTGCGTAGGGGATTATCAAGCTGTTATATAAAGTGAGCTTAGTCCTTCGAGAGAGGCGTTTATTACTCAATTCCCTCTTGAGCCCAAAGAAACAGCGATTGGCAGGAGTGATTCTGCGTTTGATTTCGGTAATGATGTTGTTGTCCCTGTTTAGTCCTTGACTACCTCAAAGTTTATGTTGCCTAGTGTGACCCTCTCTCCGAGACGTCGATGTTGTGTGTCCTTCCTTGATGACAGCATGTACTTCGTTTTTCCCTCATTTATCACTAGACCTATTTTAGCCGCTTCCGCTTCAATGCCAGCAAACGCCTCATTGACGGCTCGCTGTGTTCGTCCAATCACGTCAATGTCATCAGCGTAAGCTAGCAATTGAACTGACTTCTGGAAGATCGTGACTCTGGTGTTGACTTGTGAGTTAAGCACGATCTTCTCGAGGATGATGTTAAAGAAGTCACATGACAGTGCGTCATCTTGTCTAAAACCTTTTTTGACATTGAAGGTCTCGGTGAGTTCGGTACCGACCTTGACGGAGTAGCGAGAGTTCTCCATCGTCATCCTACACAATCTGACGAGTTTGGCAGGAGTGCCAAAACTAGACATGGCACTGTATAGCCCGTCTCCATGCACACTGTCATATGCAGCCTTGAAATCGACGAATAGGTGGTGAGTGTCAATTTGCATTTCTTGGGTCTTTTCCAGGATCTGCCGTAATGTGAAGATCTGGTCTATTGTGGACTTCCCTGGACTGAAACCACACTGATAGGGACCTATCAGGTCATGGACAAATGGTTTCAGACGCTCACACAATACGGCAGAGAGGATCTTGTATGAGATGTTCAGGAGACTAATCCCTCTATTGTTGGCGCAGTCAAAGGGGTCTCCTTTCTTGTGAACCAGGCAAATGACGCTGAGATTCCACTCATCGGGCATGCTTTCCTCCGACCATATCTTACAGATGAGCTGGTGCATGCGCGCAGCCAGGTCATCTCCAGCTGCTTTAAATAGCTCTGCGGACAGTCCGTCCGCTCCAGCAGGTTTATTCGACTTCAGCTTGGATATTGCTATCTTCACCTTGTCTAAGTCGGGGGGACAGAATGCTTGGCTATCATCGTCTGAATTGAGTCGAACATTCTGCCTTACAGCGGGATTTGGGTCGTCATCGCCGTTAAGGAGTCTGCAGAAATGATCCTTCCAGATTCTTAGCACAGACTGCGACTCTACCACTAGTTGTCCATTTTGGTCCCGGCAGGCCTTGGTCCGAACCTTGTATCCTCCGGATAGCTGTTTTACCTTTCGGTAAAACTTTCGGACTTCTTTCCTGCCAAAGCACTTTTCCATTTCCTCGACCGCGCGCTTCTCATGCTCCTTCTTCTTCCTTCTGAGAAGCCGGTGCTCTTCCCTTCACGAACAGCCCGCGTTGTTCGATGCAGCGTCGCTTTATAGGCGTCTTGTTTTGCTGCGTTCGCTTGCCTGCACTCGTCGTCAAACTAGAAATTACTCAACGTTGCCTTACAGAAAATAATCAACCGAGGTTAAAACGCACGATCGAGGACGCCAATTAACTGGTCCATTTCTTGAGATAACTCGCTCATCATACTAACTTTTCGATAAATCGATTGTAACGTCTGTTGTTTGGCTTTTATCACTATCTTCTTGAAACCACACGCACCACACTTCCAAATATTTCAATTCGGGCCAAAAAATTGCCTAAATCACGGCGCCATAACGCTAACTATTCACATTAAAGTCTGCTGGTATGTAGATCGCTTCAAACCCTTATTTTCTTTAATTCCAAGCCATTTGATTTAAAACGTACACTTGAATTCGCACTCCTGCAATTGCAAATATTTTGCTTTTTTACATTACATTGAGCCAAAGGCTGAGAGTTTAGTCACCAAAGGTGATCTCGCGATGAAATTCCACACTTTGGTGCAACTTCTCTATGATCCAATCGGGGAACGCGCGTCACTTCAAATAGTCCATCCACTTCAATTCTTGAGTGAACTTGATTTTATGAGCCTGGAGGTATTATAAGCGCTGCCTTTTTCTTGGGAATGCCAGGGACTGATTTAAGTCGATTCCTGCGAACTCTTGAACGGCAATGAGGCGAGTATTATGATCGACAATTGGAGCTGGCACTATTAAAGCTCAAAATTTCGATATTATATTTGCACACGTTCCTTGTACCTTAGGAAGATGTGCAAAAGCTCCTCTATCATGGGTTTCTCCTCTATCATGGGTTTCCGCCCATTGCAAACATCAGCAAGGACAAGAACGGTATGAACTTTCACACCGTAGATCACAGAAGAGGCAGTTTGAGCCGTTTCACCATGTTAGCTGCCCAAACTAAACATCACACCAGTTCAGTGATGACCAGATTGGAAAATGCATGTAAGCAAATTTCGCCTTAGTTAAACCCTTCCAAACGAATTCTTACATTTTCAAAGACTTGGGCTGTTGAATGCGATCAAACTTAGACGAATAGCTAACTGTTTAGACAGGTGCAACTGTTCTTTAGATGAAGGATAGGAGAAAACTCGATGTTGGTTACATTCCCTAACCGCCACTCCGAACCCAACTGACACATATCTATGTGCACGTCTGTGCTCAATTCCTGTGAGAGTGCTTCGAAAACTGAGTTTTTTCCATAAAGACTGAGCTTGATTCTGAAGAGATCAATTCGTGTCGTGCAAGCGGAATTATGTCAATGAGCAGAAATGAGAAACTAAAGAAAGTTGAAAAGTTTGAAAAACAAAAACTGCGTCAAGTGACAAACGAAGGTGTTGAGTGTTGCAACAACCCCTAAGGAATGTAGGGAAGGTACCCCACTCCCAATGTGCCTCACCATACTCTAAGGAGTGGTCTCTTAGATATGTTCTTTGAAAGTTTATCATATTTCTCCATGAGCACTACCGTCAACACTTCATTCACATCATCCATTCAGATGAAACTAGGTTATGCATTTACACAGCACAAGGACTCTCCAAATCTTTCTTGATATCTCTGCTAAATGTACCATAACTTGCTCCATCGAAAGAAAACTCCACATCCAAACCCTGTTTTTGCATTCATCGTTCCCTCGCGTACGAAGATTTCCGTGAATTCGTAATTGAAACCTTCCTGAGCGAGTACCCAGAATCAAATCATTCCTAATGTGGAAGTGCACTTGAAAAGCTCACCAGGATATCGTCAATACTACAACGCACACCGCGAATGCACCCAAGTGTGGGTATCTCAAGCAGGGATGTGCATCCTTCGTTCCAAGCTGATCTGTGGATACCTCGTTAGTTGAAGAATGCGTTTCAGGAACGCATTGAGTAAAACGACTGTTAAGAATTCGCTTGATTCCTGCGTAAAGCACTTCCGACAGTTTGAATGCAAAGTTTCATTTCTTGATTGCTGCACAAACATCGACTGTCCACTTGCCATTATTTAAATTGCTGGTTACTTAATTGTGCAGTCATTTAAAATGTTAAACTGGCGCTTACAGAGATTGATATGCACTCGCAAAGAAATGATTACAGTTATCCACAGCTTTACCCGGCTATTTATCAGTTCAGGGTGCGAAATGGAAACTGTCACCTTCTCCGAAAGTGGTGTTCGAGCGGCACCCTTCACAGGGATGAGGTGCTAAAGTGACAAATGTCTGACCCACTTAGCTGAAGGGTTTTTAATTTAATGGCTGTGGAGGATTTTCAGTCGTTCGTGGATTACCAAAGAAATATATCTCTATTACGATTACAACGGGAAGTCCTGGGGTCGACCAAGGACAATTTTTTATATCCGCTGCACTTCTCATCTCTGTTTGTATTTAGTTACCATTAATCAGGACCACCGAGGACCACCGAACTGCGCGGTTTTGATGCGATGAGCAGGCAATCTGCACAATTTCCTTCTTGTTGGGACCATTTGAAATTATTCCCAAATGGGGTTTGTACCTGCGGTGCAGTTGCAAGACCCAAGCTTCTACAGAAACCACTTGGATTTATGTTTGCCTTTATTATCTCAACTGAGGTGAGATGTCAGTTTTTTGTGGTGCTTTAAGATGTTCAGACCGGGAAATCATTGAACGTTGCCATTAAGGTGTTATCAACTTTCAGAAAAAAAAGAAACATGTTCAGTCAAGACGATTAAGAGTTGCTACTGTAGGAACGATGGAAACCTTATCATTTCAATTTAATAAAAGGCAAATAGAAACTTAAACGGATTTATATTGAAACTGAAAAGTGAATTAACAGTCGGTTCTGGGAATGTGGAAATACCACTTCTGCTGACTGCACTGTAATGATGGCAACCACATTACCGCTATCACGCAGAGTTATGCATTCAAAGTCCAGAAAGACTGCAGTCGCAACTCTCTCAAATATTCTTCTACGAGGGGGTTGTTATGAAGTTACCGTCTAGATGGAAACAGATTATCAAACAAAACGGCGCAAACTCGAACTAAATCCGATCACTGTAACACCTTCTATGAAGCATTGAATGAAGAGCAAAAAAGCGGAAGGGAGATATTTGATAACCTTATATGGTGGAACGAAAGTATGCCAACCGATGGAATTTCACACAGCTTGCCCGATTGTAAAACGAGAACACCCTCCACACTTCTGCTACTGACAGAGTGTTGCATCTCCGGTACAGATTGAATGATTGTTCGGGCCAATACTTTCAACACAGAAGTATCAACACCACACCCACCATCAATTAGCCTTAGGTCGGTTATGAAAGTGTATAGTAATAATAATAACAATAATTGCTGGCGCTACAGTCCAAAGGGGGACCAGGGCCTAGCTTGCTCATCAACTATTCGTGTTTTGCGCGCTATTGTTCTCTCACGAGTATATAGGACATACAGTTTTTCGCCGACTCCGACCGACGAAGTCAGAAAGTTTTACCGGAAGATAAAACAGCTATCCGGAGGGTACAAGGTTCGGAGCAAGGCCTGCCGGGACCAAAACAGAAAACTCGTAGTAGAGTCGCAGTCTGTGCTGAGAATCTGAAAGGATCATTTCTGCAGACCTCTTAACGGCGATGACGACCCAAATCCCGCTGTTAGGCAGAATGTTCCACTCAATTTGGACGATGATAGACAAGCATTCCGTCCCCCCGACTTAGACGAGGTGAAGATAGCAATATCCAAGCTGAAGTCGAAGAAAGCTGCTGGAGCGGACGGACTCTCCGCAGAACTATTTAAATCAGCTGGAGATGACCTGGTTGGGTGCATGCACCAGCTCATCTGTAAGATATGGTCGGAGGAAAGCATGCCCGATGAGTGGAATCTCAGAGTCGTTTGCTTTTGTTCACAAGAAAGGAGACCCATTTGACTGCACCAACTACCGATGGATTAGTCTCCTGAACATCGCATACAAGATGCTTGTTGCCGTATTGTGTGAGCGTCTGAAACCGTTTGTCCATGATATGATAGGTCCCTTTCCGTGTGATATTAAAGCAGGGAAGTTCAAAATAGACCAAATTAAAGACCCAAGAAATGCACTCACCACCTAATCGTCGATTTCAAGGCTGCATATGACAGTGTGCATGGAGACGAGCTATACAGTCCCATGTCTAGTTTTGGCATTCGTACCAAACTCGTCTGATTATGTTGGATGCCGATGGAGAACTGTCGCTGCTCCGTCAAGGTCGGTACCGAACTCACCGAGATCTTCGATGTCAAAAAAGGTTTTAGACAAGGCGACGCACTGTCATGTGACTTCTTTAACATCATCACAAGTCAACAACAGAGGCGCGATCTTCCAAAAATCAGTTCAATTGCTAGCTTACGCTGATGACATTGACGTGATTGGATAAACGCATTGAGCCGTCAAAAAGGCGTTTGCTGGCATTGAAGCGGAAGCGGCTAAAATGGGTCTGGCGGCAAATGAGGGCAAAACGAAGTACATGCTGTCATCAAGGAAGGACACACAATATCGACGTCTCGGACGGAGCGTCACACTAGGCATCAGAAACTTCGAGGTAGTCAAGGACTTCATCTACCTCTGCTCCGCGGTAAATAATAAAAACAACATCAGTACCAAAATCAAACGCAGAATCACTCTTGCCAACCGCTGTTTCTTTGGGCTCAAGAGGCAATTGAGTAATAAAGCCCTCTCTCGAAGGAATAAGCTCGCTTTATATAAGGGCTTGATCATCCCCGTCCTAGTATATGGAGCGGAATCTTGGACGTTAGCAAAGGTGGATACGGAAGCCTTTAGTCTTTTCGAGAGAAAAGTTTTGCGTGAGAGTTTTGGTCCTGTTTGCGTTGATGGCATCTGGAGGAGAAGATTTTATGACGAACTCTATTGGCTATACCGCGACATGCGAATGGTCAAGCATCTACGCATACAACGCTTAAGAAGGCTAGGCCATGTAGAGCGTATGGACACCACTGCTCCGGCCCGAAAAGTCTTTGAATTTGAGCCATTGGGACAAAGCAACAGAGGATGATCTGGACTAAGGTGGCCCACACAAGTGGAGAAGGACCTCACCCAACTTGGAGTGCGCAACTGCAGACAGCTGGCGAAAGATCGTGCTGGCTGGAGAGGCATGTTAATTGAGGCCCGTCCACCTGGACGGTAGCGATACAGGAAGAAGAAGAAGAATAACGTTGAAGTTTGAGAAGCTTTCTTAGTCTTTGAGTGTTATCAGCAGCTTGAAAGAGCTGAATAATCTACGAAGTAGTCAATTATGGTTTGACCTATGGCCGTTTACCAGATTGACAGTACATTTTAAACATTTATATCACATTTTATATTTTTCTAAAGAGAATATAAAATTTACACATTAAATGTTAGAAGTCTCCTTCCATTATACGTTTGCTTTATCGAAGTGTATGTAAACAATAGTTGTAAAGTGTGTCCCACCCTCGGATGCCATTTAAAATTTAAATAGTTTCTTCTGTACTTAAGGTACACGATCTGAAGAATCTCATTCGAATTTCTTTTAAAATTGGGTATACTGCAAGGAAGTGAAATACATCTTCTCCCACCTTCATATTGCAAAGATATCATAAAGTTGGTAGGTCTGGACAGTGCCGACTGTAAATTAAATTCAGAAGTTCTCCTTTGGTTTTAAGAATAAGGCTAATTTTTTCTATTGAATTGCAGTTCAGAAAGTAAGTTTTTTTTGCAAGATGTTATATCAGATTACTATATGTTCTACACTGAGAAGACCGTGCATCTGTTACGAATTGATCATACATAATTCGACTCACTTTTTCTAGAACATAGATATCTGCTCTCAGATGTTCAACTTTCATCGGGAGATGTCCTTAAGTAACTTCACATTCTGATGCAAGGCGTTCCTAGTCTTAAATGAAACTCACTTGACTTCTAAATTCACTCTTGAGTACTACTTTTGGCAGCCTATCCTCGCTCATTGCCATAACTTTTACTATGTGAACAAAATGCAGTCCTAATGTTTCCAAGAACATAGGCGGTTGGCAGGTGCAGCCTATAGTTAGGCGTAGAACTTGGTAAATGAAATATTCGCTTTAAGAAGAAGCTAAGAAACTTCTCAACTTCGACAAAGGAATGGTATCCCCACACCTTGAAGCTGCAGTTGAACGAAAGAGTTCGAGATATGGGTTACATGTTGTTGTTGTTGATGCAGTAACCCCAAACCGATGAGATTGCTCACTTGGCATTAGATAATTGGGCGTCTATATGTTTCTTCATATTCAAATCAGAAGACACAAAAATTGCTAACTTCCACCGTCTCTGCACCATCCATCTCTCACTTTGAGAATATCTACCATCGTTCAGGATTAGAGAACAAAACTGAATATTAATCATCGAAAGTAAATTTATTGTTTTTGAAAATATTCTTCGCTAAGTTCTATACACTTTTGCATGCGTTCGAACCAATTTTTGAAGCACTTTTGCCACTCTGATTGAGGTATCTCCAAAACATGCATTCTGAACGTATCAACCGCTTTTCTAGGTGTCGAAAAACTTTGACCTTTAATTTTATTTTTTACGTACGGGAATAAAAAGAAGTCATTGGGTGCCAAGTCAGGACTTTTTTTTTGAGTGCTCAAAAGTGCAGTTGTTCGAGCTGATGTGTGAGAGCTCGCATTGTCGTGGTGAAGAGTGATCCATCTTCGGCGGTTGGTTTTCCTGATTTATTGAAAGACAACTGGCAAACAAATGGCTGTGTACCATTCAGAATTGACTTATTGTTCTAGTGGTACGGTTGCGACATGTTTGGTTTTTCCAAAAAACAGGCGATCATTTGCTTGGAAGTGCTTCGTGCGCGAGCAACTTTTGTTAAATTTGGCTCAATTTGAAACACCCATACAGTCGACTGCTGTTTACTTTCAGGCTCATACGCGTAAATCCATGATTCATCACCTGTCAAGATGTCATAGACGTGTTTCGAAGCACCGCGATCGTATTTTTGGAGCATTTCTTTCGACCTATCGACACGAGCCTTCTTTAGAGCGATTGACAAATTGTGTGGGATCCAACGCGAACAAATTTCTTTGACAGTCAAATGTTCATTCAATATTGATTGTATGCTGGTCCCACTAATGTCCAAGGTTGTCTCAATATCACGATAGGTCATATGACGACTTTGCAATATCAGTTGGCGCACAACATTGGTTTCCGGAACAACAACTGATTTTGGACGACATCGTCTTGGAGTGAACTACGATCTCGGTTTACCATACCATCGATAAACACTGGTCCTTGATGGTGCTTCATCGCCAAAAATTGAATTGAGTTCATCGATGCGTTGTTGTTGAGTTAATCCACGTCGAAAGTTGTATCGCAACAAAGTCGCACGAAAATTTTCACGATTTAATTCCATTTCTTTGGTGAGATGAATCTTTTAATTTACTGTAAAGAACACAAGTAGCGCTCGTATGTCAAAACGTTCTGAGTACGTATAACATATATATATATTGTATATATTGTAACACTAGTGTTGCCCAATCCCGAAATATAAAAGGCAACCTTCGTACTTTCGATTTGTTCAAGTTCATACTTAGGTTCCAGTATTTGCAGTAGACAGTGGTCGCCGTGGCGTAGTGGGTAGAGTGCGACGCTCACACGCCGAGGGGTCTAGGTTCGACTCCCAGTTCAACACCGATTTTTCTAATATTTCACGGCACCACCTCTTTCGAGCTGCTGACAACACTCAAAGAGTAATAACTGTCTTAGAAAGCTTCTCAAATTTCGCCGTTCGGAGTCGGCAAAAAACTGTAGGTCCCTTCTACTCGTGGGAGAACAGTAGCGCGCACAACACGAGTAGTTGATGAGCAAGCTAGGCCCTGGCCCCCCTTTGGACTGTAGCGCCAACAATTATTATTAATTATTAGTGAGCCTATTCATCATAAGCTGCAATGCATCCACTGTCTCGGAAAGAAAACAATGTCGTCCGCAAATTCAAGGGCTGGAATTGTTATGGTGCCAAACTCGGTACCACCCTTTAGGGAATCTGATATGTCGTTGATGAAAATGATAAACAGTAACGCATTCAAGATGCATCCTTGCTTCACATCCATCGTTGTTGTAAGCTCTTCAATTATGGACCTCCCATCCTATACACGAAACTTATACGTCGACACCAGAAGCACGATCTTCCACAAATTTGAACAACATCCCAAATATTCCGAAGATATTGACTTAATCGCAAGATCACGGAGAGCTGTCAGAGTGTCGGACTATCAGAGTGGCGGGCTTTCAGAAGGCATTTGCCAAGATGGGCCTTGAGGCCAAAGACGATAGGACAAAATATACGCTACCTAGGAAAAAAAGTCATAAGCACCAATGTATGGGACGAAATGTCACTATAGACAGCAAATAGAGCGGTTTGGCTGATGTCTCAGATGACTAGGTTTTGTAGAGTGAGAGGCAGCAGGATTCCGTCTCAGTAAGTCTTTGACCCCGACTTATGGGTAACAACACAAAAAACACAAGTACCACCCGATGCCCATGCATCTTGAAGGGGACCTCAATTCGTGGGAGCAACTAAAATACCGCACTAGAGAGGCTTGTCTACTGATGTCTGTTACAATACGAGAACCTTAAGGATCTCATTCCCAGAAAAGTAGGTTGACGTCTGGGACCACCCGAAAAATAGAATGAACTACAATTCAATTGCCCCGTGAGCTTTGACCTCACTACGAGAGACTTGCAATAATTAAACATAAAAAACAACTGAAAATTGACCTTGGCACTTACTGGAGAAGTGTTGACATGTCTCCCAATGAAGCATTAAACATGACACTGGCCTGTTATCATAAGCACTCTAAGTCTCTTTATAATTTAAAGTGAATGAAATTTTCTGCCCGACTGCGGCTAAAGAAATTGTCTGATTCTGGTTGTGGAATGTCTAGAGCGGAACGTTCTGTCGCCTACTTTGAACTCGTTGCCTCTTCACCTTTTCGCGGCACTGGAAAATATAAGAGGGAATAAATCTCACACCATCTGACCTTCGATGGAAGTCGAAAGAATCACTGCCACTCTTAAAGTCCTTATTCCATGTAAGCCTGTGCCACAAGGTGCAGTTCTGCGATTTTTGAAAGAATAAACTCAACTTTCTGCTGCTCCATCATTCTTACCACCTCCCCATTTCGTCACATGCCCAAAGTCAATGTCAGCATAGTCCAACCAACGCCGCTTTCACTGTCCCTTGGATCCCTCGTCCACCCAACAAAATTCCTCACGATCGTCAAGCCGCAACCAAACTCAAATTTTTCTCACGTCGTCCCACTGCCGCTTAAAATTATCCAAAAAAGCAGCAAACATTCCACGGTACCAAAATACCATCACTTTCCGCCGAAGGTAACGAAAAAAAATTCCTACAAGAACGCAAACTGACATTCCAACATCGAACGGTATCAATCGTGCCCGTCCCTTTTGACCGCAGACAACTAACCGGAATGCCATGCGGCATACCTTGTCGGTGACAAATGGAAAAATGTTCTCCATGCCGTTTTCATTTCGGTGTCAAACGAGTGAATTCCTTGCGTTCCTCGGTCAAGTTGTGTATCAGTGGCGGTCCTTTGGAAAAGTTTGTCGGTTTTGGCTTTCTTCTGGACAGGGTATCAACGCATCGCGGCAGTGAATCGAGAAACCGCCGGAATCAAAAGAGAATTTTGATGGATTGGACATTTGAAAGGAAGCCAATTCCTTCATCAATCAGTTTTCGACTAATGCCTTGGGAATTACGCGATTGGCTAGAGCGATATAAGTCTGTTTGAGGTGGCGATTAGTTTGAGGATATGAACGCCAAGGAATTCTTTGATGTCCTCGATCAATGAAAGAGGTGCATGCCATAAGCTTATTCTGGCTGAAGAATCACTGTGTCTTTTATGCTACGGAGCTGTGTCCACGTTCACTATAACTCACCATCCAAAAAATAGAAATTTCAACCACAGCCTACCGGAACCGTCCAGAGATCTCAAGTGGCTTACTCTCCCTCTGGTGGAAATGCCGGCTAACCTTGTGTACTGAATGCTATCCCACAAACAATGCTCCTCCATAATCGAATCGGAGACCACCTAATGCGCTCCCGGAGCATCCATTCAGCAGCTAAATAAGAAAAAAAATATCCACTACCTCACCGTTGGCAGCTGACAACGCCACTCACACATTTTGATAATCACCATTTTCATTCAAAGCCGACATCGCACTCCAGTCAGCCAGCTCGATAGAGCAACTCAGTGACTGCACACACAATGGTGCCCTTCAACGGGGCTCTCGCAATATTTTCCTGTCGATTGCGCTCCACTCCCGAGCATCCCATAATCATCCCATATTCATCCAATCTCCGCTTCCCACTCCAGCACCGTGCACTGGAAACTAGCTTAGTGACCATAGCAGAATTCAATATACGCTACTTCTCGGTCGGCCGTCGCTCTCTCAGCCCTTGGGGGCAGCCTTGGGTTGCTTTGTGCTGATTGTCAAAGCGAATCAAAGGGAAAAATGAAAGGACTTAACCCCTTGACAGCAGGGAGCTAAGCGAAGGGGAAAAATGCGACCTTTGGCGCCGCGACTCAAAAGGAAAAAGCGTTTCCCCCCTCCCATGTGTGTCGGCTCAGGTTGCCCTCATTACGTGTCATTTTGGAGCAGATTTTCCAAATCAGATTGACGTCTTGTTCGGTGAGTGAATGAAGTGAAATATGGTAATGTGTCCCCGGGGTGTGTGCGGGCCCCGCTCCCTCTAGGAAGTGAGGAAAAAGAAGTGATTATAAAGTCAAATGAATTGACACGTGAACGTTATGCATGCCACTACCATAAAGGTCAGAACCACATCGTTGTGGAGGGATGACTGGGATGTGGGATGGCGCGGGTGTGCGATAGCACCACCGTGTCGATGACATTTACATGTTTGTGCCGGAGATGAGACTTTTAGATATCCAGCCATTGAATCGGAATGATTGGAGTGTAGAGCACCCTGAATGGGGGTAGCTGAGAAATTAGATCCAATTTAGGATGGACGGACGAGGATTATGTGATGTTTGACTTGTCTTGTCATTCTTTGATGACATGGAGTGAACAAGACGAATGGTTTTGAATTCTTATAGCTCTTGAGTTCTATGTTGACAGTAGATGTCTGTGGAAGAGATAATAATTGGATGAATCTTGAGCGGATTATTTGATTTTTCGCAAATGCACCTAAAGTGACGACAAGTGCTCTTAGTCTGAGTGACTAAAGGCAATATTTTCACCCAAGCATCAGTAAACAAGCGCCTTTCTACCAGGCGTTAGAAAGTTGTACAGACCTCTAATCCCAAAGCAAAAGATGCTTTGAATTAGTCAAGAAATACGGGTGTCAGGTTTGACTGCGATTTCCGCGCGTTTATTTGAAAAAAATTAAAAGAAAATATTTTGGAGTTCATTAACAATTAAATAAAGACAGATTTTTGAAAATGAGGTGTGCTGTGTTTGGCTGCAAAGCAATCAACAACAAGGGAAAACCGAATGTACGGTTTTATTCGGTTCCAAAACACAACATCCAACGGAAGCAGTGGATTCACTTATGCAGGAGAAAGGATAACTGCACATTTCACTGCGGATAGTTTTGAAAGAAACTTACAATTGAAATGGGTAAGATGATTTGTTTATTTACTTACATATTAAGTCACAATTTTATTACAGGCCTTTGAAAAATAATGGATATAAGTTGAAGGCGGGAACAATTCCAACAATCCAACCGAGAGCAATAGTCGCTTTTTCATCCCGCGACATCAGAATGCCATCAAAGGCAATACATGAAATGATTGCAGAGCTACTAGCGGAGAAACCAGTGGCATTGACATTTGATTAAACTCCTTCGGAATCATTTTATTGACCAAGGGTTTAAAATAAATGGAAAGGAAGATAAAAAAAAACATAATCCTTACGGTTCTAACGTGCACAGCGTCTGAATTGTCAATCACCCATAAGATATCGGCATGCCATTTAAACGTTATTGGAGCTGAAAGACAGAAAGTTAAAATGGCTACAAAACTTTTTTCTCACACTATAGCTCAGGCAATAACAAGAGCCGCCAGCTTAGGTCATTTAGGTGACCAAACAGTTGCTTCGGATGACACGCCTGACTTAGTTTCCGAATGTATTCTCACAAGTAATGTTTTATCTACATAATAAAAATAATTGTTGGCGCTACAGTCCAGAGGGGGACCAGGGCCTAGCTTGCTCATCAACTATTCGTGTTGTGCGGGCTACGGTTCTCTCACGAATAGAAGGGTCATACAGTTTTTTGCCGACTCCGAACGGCGAAATTTGAGAAGCTTTCTTAGACAGTAATTACTCTTTGAGTGTTGTCAGCAGCTCGAAAGAGGTGGTGCCGTGAAATATTAAAAAAATTGGTGTTGAGCTGGGAATCGAACCTAAACCCATCGGCGTCGCACTCTACCCAATACGCCACGGCGGCCACTTTTATCTATACACATATCTGAAATATATAAATATGTTAAATATGTTATGAGTAGAACTATAAATCCTTAGAGCACTGATGTCTAAAGCCAGGTGGACAATAATTTTAATTTTTAGCTCACGATGGGCTTGAAAACTTAGCTGGATACATTTGCCATAAGTTGGGGAATGAAATTCCCCACATACGTGTTCTTCAAAATAAGGACACGACTTTTACGTGGGTTAACCATCTCAACGAAGGAGGACTGGATAAACACACATCTGCACTAATGGTTCACATGAAGATGAAGAATGAAAAACGAATATATAATCAAATTGTCAATAACTTGGTTGTTACATTTCTCTTTTGCAAATAAAACATGCAAAATAAAATTTAGTTAAATTGATTTATTAATATGTTAAAAAGTTCTTAAAACGTGAATAATATTAGAAAAAAATTAACTAATAACTTTTCCTGCTTCAATTTGTATGAAGATATTAAACAATAACAAAGAGCTGTCAAACCAAAAGTCTCGCGTGACGTAAGCTACGCAGAACGAAAGAAAATTGAACACTCTATTGCGCAATCTCTTTTTCTATCATTATTGGTATAAAACCGACTGAGAAGACGCAATTGGTTCTTTCGGTGTTATAAAAGGGTTCGAAGCTGAACTATCCCCTCGCTCTGGCCAACATTGCATATGAAATTGAATAAGATCAGTGGTGCCAAGCTGGTTGCAAAGAGAGAGTGGGAGAAAGAGAGCAGTTGTTAAAGAACAATCGCCATTCATACGTGATTTCATTTATTCCAAAAAACTGCTTTCATTTAACTTAAATTAATGTTTGCTGTGAACTTATTCCACAGCAACAGATAGAAAAAAAAACTGCTTTTCGTCGTCTGTTGCAGCAAAGTCTTTTAAGCAAGGCAATGAAATTTTAGATCGAAGAAATTCTCTCTTATAAGGCGTGGAACCACATTTTCTTAGCCTAGGGGGGACTGCTTACAAAAGTAGATGTCCTTGTGAAGTGGTTAGAATCAATCCGAACCCCGTGCATATTTAAATTACTGAATTCATAACTGGTTAGTAACTTTTCGCCACTTTGGCGTGTCCTTGGCTACTGCGGCGTATACGTAACATTTTCTGCGGCGTTTGAATTACATGTGTATATTATTATGCACGTGGGAAATTTAAGCGCACAATTTTGCATTTGAGGTGTGAACGATTGAAACTTGTAGCACTTTGCAGAAAGGTTTTCTAACATGGATTCAACGGCCATTGTTGCATTTCTTCCCTTAATGTCTGTTTATTTTTTGTTGCATAAAGGGTGTTGCCTAGCGTCTGTGAATTAAATGTCTTCCTTTATAAGAGTCAAGAGCGGTCTAACAGGACTTATATGTAAATTAAATCAATTATATGTCTTCCTTCATAAGACTCAAGAGCGGACTAACAGGACTTACATGTAAAATAAATTCTGTTAGACCACTCTTGAGTCTTATGAAGGAATTTTGGGATAATTGACAGACGCTAGGCATCACCCGTTAGGCTAAGTGGCTTCTATGCGCATGGAGCTTGGTCCCACCCAGAATGATTCAACTCTTAGTAGTTGATAAGGGGCACAACCGAAACATTTTTAATCAATGACTGCTTAGAGATCTATTAATTAGTTAAATCTTGATAGGGCAGGCACAAACTCCCTTATCTCAAGGGATCACTGACGTTCGTGGCTATAATTCCATTAAATAGGATCTAACGCGATGTGTACCGCGAGAGGAAGGTAAGGATTGTCAAGAGAAAGTGTTGACCTCTCTCATCTGAGTAATCAGACTTAAGCATCTGCTTCTTTAAATTGAATATTTGTTTGAGTCTTCAGTGCGTTAAGGTATCCCACACGTAAATGGGGATCGAAGAAATATGTCTGTTGAATATCACGTCGAGGAAAATAATTCAAAAATGTGTCTTCCAGCCAGCAGCTTACAACATACAGTGTCAACCGAGAAGTTTAAGGAAACACTGCTTTGTCGTAGAAGTAACAGCTAAGGTTGTGCCGTGAAAATATGCGAGGTATTTAATCCTTGGAATTGAAATTGAAACCTTTCGGCATGCACATCAAACTGACCGACTCATCCATGGCACACTTTAATAGATCTGACACGGAAATATAAGTGTGAAATGCTGTTAGATCAAATATGTGAGCTAGAGTCTCTTGGGTATAATATTTGCTGTGGTATCCTCACGCGACTGAGCGATTGCTAATTCTGCTTACTTAAATATCCCGGTTTTTTTTTTAAAACATTTTGTCATGATTTAAGTAAATAAAAAGTTCTTCATTAAGGTCGGTTCAACGTTTTTTTTCTTCAACAGGACTAAGATGTTTCAAAACACAAAATAATTTTTGTTCCAGAACATTAAGTGGCAAGGTTTGTATGAAATTAAAATTCTTCCATGTAGTCGAAAATAATATACAGTACATTCTTGATTTACGCCACTAATAAAAAAAAGAGTAGTTACAATGACCGAGGTTGGAGCAATAGCCACGTTTATATTTTTTAAGTTCAATTCAAGATGAAAAACTCATCAAGGAAAACCTACTTTCAAATATCAGCTATACCAGTACAAAATGAGCGTTTTTTTTCTAACAAAAAACTAATTTTTAATGGGAAAGTAAAAATATTTCATTCAAAGTATTGGCCATTGTTTTCTACACATTTTGACCACCTGTCCGGCAATTTGTGAATACCACGCCAATAAAATTCTTCGTCTTTCAAAGCAAACCAAGCAGACACCCAATTTTCGACCTCCTCGTAGGAATCAAAGTGCTGCTCGGCTAATGCGTGTCCCATCGATGAAAACAAATGGTAGTCGGAAGGAGCCAAGTCTGGTGAATACGGCGGGTGGTGTAACTGCTCCCAGCCAAGTGTTTTGATTGTATCCTGAACCGGTTTTGCTTTGTGTGTAGGTGCATTGTCATTGAGCAAAATTACCTTGCCGTATCTTCTGGCCCATTCTGGTCGTTTCTCGATCAATGCATGCTTCAAATTAATCACTTTTTGTCAGTAGCAATCAGTATTAACGGTTTCACTAGGTTTTGGGAGCTCGTGGTACAGCACACCTTTCTGGTCCCACAAAACACACAGCATTATCTTCTTCCCGAATCGATCTGGTTTTGCAGTCGATGTTGATGGTTGTCCCAGATTAACCCATGATACTTTCCGTTTAGAATTCTTAAAATAAATCCATTTTTCATCGCCAGTAACAATCCGATGCAAAACCGATTTTCTTGCGTGTCTTCGAAGCAAAATTTCACAAGTGTTTTTTGGTTTTCCATCTGTCTTTCATTCAATTCATGTGGCACCCATTTTCCACACTCTTGGATTTTTCCCATAGCTTTTAACCAGTCAGAAACTGTTTGTTGTGCAACATTTAACATTTCTGCCATTTGCTTTTGAAGTGCCATCTCCATTCAATATCGTTTGCAATTCGGCGTCATCACACTCTTTTGGTGGTCTTCCACGTTCTTTATTTCTCACATCAAAATCATTATTTCTGAACCGTTGAAACCATCTTTTGCGTGTTGCTTCTGATAGAGCATGGTCATCATATGCCTCGACACTTTTCTTCAAATGAAAACAAAAAATTAATGCTTGCCGAAAATCATCACTATCAGGTACGAAATTCGACATGTTTAACACGATGAAAAAATATAATGTTGTCAATTCAACGACTTGATTTATACTAAATATATTTCACAGATGTCATAGCAAATAGAAAAAAAAAATAAGGGCTCGTTCACAACAAATGTTCCCTATCGAGACATTTGATCTTGACGGTCACTTCATACCGGTGTTTATGTTTGTATATTAAATATAACCGATTTTTATTGTATAAAATATAAATAATAATAAAACAAACAAAAAGGAAATTAATTCATTGAAATAAAGATGTGTTAAGTTATTTTTATTTGAAAAAATTACAAATTTTTGTTTGAATTTTTTTGTTTTTAAGATTCTGTAAAATAGGCCTTTACCATAACTTTTAAAGGTTCAAAATGTCTGCAATAGAGTCTGAATCCGGTTCGGCCCATTGAATTGCGGTATTTATTTATTTTGGGTGCAGAAATATCGACCTCGACTTCGCTTTCATAACATAATTCGACTTATTCATTTTCATTATCTTTATTTGCTTAAATGTTTTCATGTACCCAACCGTTTATGTCTTCATTTCTAATGAATTTGTTACAGGAAATTTCATTTAATAGAGATGATAGTGATTCTATGACCGCATGCTAACGGAAGAGTCTCCAAATCAGCTAACAGCATACATTTTAGTACTTTGCATTAACGTAGAAATACAACAGAGAACGTACAGGAGGGCCCTTAATAAAGTCGAGACATCAACAAATCGTTGACCTTTTATTTTCTCCATTCATCTGCTTATCTCCTTCACTAGTGACTCCTACATTCACATGACAACCACGGACACGTTTGCAGAGGTGCAATTGTTCAACCCAGCTCTCGAACCCTCTTACGCATTAATTGCTCAAAGTTCCGGCGTTTCCACTTTCAACGTTGACTAGAGCTCAATGTTCGATGTTACATATTTGCATAGACTGATGACTTCACAAGTGGCCGCCGTGGCGTAGTGCATAGAGTGCGACGCTCACACGCCGAAGGGTCTTGGTTCGATTTCCGGCTGAACATCTCGAATTTTTCCCGGCACCACCTCTTTCGAGCTGCTGACAAAACTCAAAGAGTAACAACTGTCTAAGAAAGCTTCTCAAACATTGCCGTTCGGAGTCGGCAAACATAAAAAACTGTAGGTCCCTTCTACTCATGAGAGAACAGTAGCTTGCACTACACGAGTAGATGATGAGCAAGCTAGGCCTTGGTCCTCCTGTGGATTATTGCGCCAACAATAATTATTATAATCACTTCACGTGTTCCCAATATAAATAGTCTTAAGGCATAAGATCGCATGAAGGAGATGACTGTCATCAAATTTATTCTTTGCTTAAGTGGTTGTTACATATGCTGTATGACAGCAACAAGACGCTTGGCATCATCGGCAAAAAGGCGGTTCAAGGACACCGCAACATAGCTTTTACAGCAAACAGTGATTTGTCGGAACGAAATGGTAATGGTGTGGAATTCTCCTTGCCTCCGGACCATTTGTTTTAGCGTGTTGGAAAGCACATGTAGCCACAAATTAGCCTCACCGCTGAAAATAATTTTTCGACGAAAAGCAGCATCAGTTTCAAGCTCTTGTTTATGGTCCAAAAACCTTGGATCTTGTTTCAACATAATCTAATATGAAAGTCAAAACTTCCTTTGTAAAATTTGCCACAATGACGACAAAAGGAATACCAAACGTTGAAAGATCGTGTGAGTGTTTGAACAGAAGCACCAGCGTTCGCGATATTTTCTTCACTTCGAGCACTTCTTTGTCCCATTGATAACTAAGCATTGCGTCTCAAAACTCAATTTGGTGGTGAATTTGAATAACATGGAAAGGTTGCCTAAGTGTGAACTGCCTCATAAAAAATTGCCAAACAAACGCATTGGCTGAGCAGCACTTTGATTCCTACGAGGAGGTCGAAAATTGGGTATCTTATTGGTTTGCTTTAAAAGACGAACAGTTTTATTGGCGTGGTATTCACAAATTGCCAGAAAGCTGGTCAAAATGTGTAGAAAACAATGGCCAATACTTTGAATAAAATGTTTTTACTTTCCCATTAATAATTAATGTTTAATTTTTAAAAATTAGTGTTTTATCTCGTTTCAGACCGGTATATATACGTTTGTTTATGTTTATGTTTATCTCCGTCTACTTTGCAGAACTTGTTTTGCTGCACGTAGTCTATGAATGAATCTTACTTTTGGCGAACAAATTTTCCTCTCATTATTTGCTTTGTTTGTAATCGGCTCTGGGAGTGGGGGGAGATTCAAGCTTAAACAAAACTTACAACTAGTTGGCCGATGCTCTTACTTTACGGAATTTTGTCTGCATTGGTTTACAATGCAATCGTCGTTGGCAACCACCCCGAGGTGCACGGTGCACAAGTAGGGAAATTTTTGAAATTTCGCTAGATTACCTGCAATCAATGCTGTCATGGAGATCTTTTCCCAAATTTCTCCTGTAGGTACCAAAAGGGCATTTGAAGGTAAGCACTCTAACAGGGGGGCAAATTTATCATCAAACATCCCCCGTTGCATGTCAAGGACTGAGCACTGCTGCTATGATTCCGTAGGAGTACCATAGATGTAACGTTACTTAGAAACTCATCGCATTTCTCTATGCCAGTGTCACTCATGGACAGTGCTTAATGAGGAAACTGACACCCTTTGGGGTGCAACTATTTCTGTTCGACTTCGAGCACAGTTTCGTTCTATGATTTCAAAAATATCCATTCCTACGCAATATCCAACGTGTGCGGGGGCTCAGTTGTAGGGAACTACAGGATGGCCTTCGTGAGTGTCGTTTTACAGTGATATTCAGGGGAGACTGAATGCTGTCCGGATTACATTTCATTCTATTTTTGTTTATTTACGTAAATTCTGCACAACCATGGGAGTCCTGGAATTTCTATTTCAGAGTTTGAAGTGGTGCCACAGATAAGGACTTTCCTTAGAACTCTGGGTGTTGTACAAAACTCAAGTGCACAGCATTTGATTTTGTTTTAGGTTCTATTGGTCGGAGTTTGTCTTCCACCAACGTGGAAAAAGTAAGTTCTTAACGTAGGTACGCAGAAAGCGCAGACGACAGTGGATTAAGAATTTGCAAATTATTCAAATCTAGAGAGCTTGTGCTTTTGTATTCACAAAAAAAATTACTTGGTTTCTCTTACTTATTCATATTTTTGTTTTGGAAAGCTACATACATTATTTGATCCGCCTCTCACCCACTCGGCGTAATTCCCTGCGCTTAAAATGTGATTTCCATGAAATTTGTTAAACAGACCTACTGACTAAAAATGTGCTTGCATATATTCAAGCCTTGCGAACACAAGGAGGTTGCTTCTGTATTCCGGAATATAATGAAAAACGACTAGTTTTGTAGCCACTTAAAAATAATTGCGCCACAACGCCCTCACTTCTTACAGCAAAATATTTGAAATAAAAAAAATAATCGATAGAAAGGATTAAAAAAGGCACTTTCAGTACAACAATTTTTGAGCTTCCTGGCGGACACAATTATGTTATACCCAATTCAAGCTCAACAGAGAATTTTAAGAATCTTGAAACGTAGTTTTTCGGGCGCTCGTTGTGGTGGAGACATCTATATGGATTAATGCAGTCAGATAGGGATACGCTTAGCGTGTATTGCAAACGTATCTTTTTCGAATAATAATAATAATAATTGTTGGCGCGACAGTCCACAGGGGGACCAGGGCCTAGCTTGCTCATCAACTACTCGTGTTGTGCGCGCTACTGTTCTCTCACGAGTAGAAGGGACCTACAGTTTTTTGCCGACTCCGACCGACGAAGTCCGAAAGTCTTACCGAAAGATAAAACAGCTATCCGGAGGGTACAAGGTTCGGACCAAGGCCTGCCGGGACCAAAACAGAAAACTCGTAGTAGAGTCGCAGTCTGTGCTGAGAATCTGGAAGGATCATTTCTGCAGATCCTTAAAGGCGATGACGACCCAAATCCCGCTGTTACGCAGAATGTTCCACTCAATTTGGACGATGATAGACAAGAATTCTGTCCCCCCGACTTAGACGAGGTGAAGATAGCAATATCCAAGCTAAATTCGAACAAAACTGCTGGAGCGGACGGACTGTCCGCAGAACTATTTAAAGCAGCTGGAGATGACCTGGTTGCGCGCATGCACCAGCTCATCTGTAAGATATGGTCGGAGGAAAGCATGCCCGATGAGTGGAATCTCAGCGTCGTTTGCCCGGTCCACAAGAAAGGAGACCCCTTTGACTGCGCCAACTACAGAGGGATTAGTCTACTGAACATCGCATACAAGATCCTCTCTGCCGTATTGTGTGAGCGTCTGAAACCATTTGTCCATGACCTGATAGGTCCCTATCAGTGTGGTTTCAGGCCAGGGAAGTCCACAATAGACCAGATCTTCACATTACGGCAGATCCTGGAAAAGACCCAAGAAATGCAAATTGACACTCACCACCTATTCGTCGATTTCAAGGCTGCATATGACAGTGTGCATGGAGACGAGCTATACAGTGCCATGTCTAGTTTTGGCACTCCTACCAAACTCGTCAGATTGTGTAGGATGACGATGGAGAACTGTCGCTGCTCCGTCAAGGTCGGTACCGAACTCACCGAGACCTTCAATGTCAAAAAAGGTTTTAGACAAGGCGACGCACTGTCATGTGACTTCTTTAACATCATCCTCGCGAAGATCGTGCATAACTCACAAGTCAACACCAGAGGCACAATCTTCCAGAAGTCAGTTCAATTTCTAGCTTACGCTGATGACATTGACGTGATTGGACGAACACAGCGAGCCGTCAATGAGGCGTTTGCTGGCATTGAAGCGGAAGCGGCTACAATAGGTCTAGTGGTAAATGAGGGCAAAACGAAGTACATGCTGTCATCAAGGAAGGACACACAACATCGACGTCTTCTACGGAGCGCCACACTAGGTAGCAGAAACTTCGAGGTAGTTAAGGACTTCATCTACCTCGGCTCCGCGGTAAACAGGGACAACAACATCAGTACCGAAATCAAACGCAGAATCACTCCTGCCAATCGCTGTTTCTTTGGGCTCAAGAGGCAATTGAGTAATAAAGCCCTCTCTCGAAAGACTAAGCTCGCTTTATATAACAGCTTGATCATCCCCATCCTACTATATGGCGCAGAATCTTGGACGGTAGCAAAGGCGGATAAGGAAGCCCTTAGTCTTTTCGAGAGAAAAGTTTTGCGTGCGATTTTTGGTCCTGTTTGCGTTGATGGCATCTGGAGGAGAAGATTTAATGACGAACTCTGTGAGCTGTACCACGACATGCGCCAGGCCAAGCATCTACGGATAAAACGCTTAAGATGGCTAGGCCATGTAGAGTGTATGAACACCACTGCTCCGGCGCGAAAAGTCTTTGAATCCGAGCCATTGGGACAACGCAACAGAGGACGACCTAGACTAAAGTGGAGCACACAAGTGGAGAAGGACCTCAACCAACTTGGAGTGCGCAACTGGAGACAGCTGGCGAAAGATCGTGCTGGCTGGAGAGGCATGTTGGTTGAGGCCCAGGTCCACCCCGGATTGTAGCGCCACAAGAAGAAGAAGAAGAAGGCGGACACAATTATGTTATACCCGATTCAACAGAGAATTTTAAAAATCTCGAAACGTAGATTTTCGGGCGCTCGTTGTGTTGGGGACATCTGTATCGACTTATGCAGTTAGATAGGGATTCGCAGGGGGACCAGGGCCTAGCTTGCTCATCAATTACTCGTGTTGTGCGCGACTGTTCCCTCACGAGTAGGAGACCTACAGTTTTTTGCCGACTGGGAACGTCGAAGTTTGAGAAGCTTCCTTAGACAGTTATTACTCTTTGAGTGTTGTCAGCAGCTCGAAAGAGGTGGTGCCTCGAAAAATTCGAGGTGTTCAGCCTGAAACCGAACCTAGACCCTTTGGCATGCGAGCGTCGAACTCTACCCACTACGCCACGGCAGCCACATCATTCTCGAACATTGAATTTAAATTAAGCATAAAGACACATCTTGGTGAAATGTGAGTGGACTTCGTGCTTAGAATTATGATTTTCTAAGAATAAAACATCACTTAATAAGACTGATACATAGTGGGCGCCACTAATAAAAGATCCATTTAATTTTAGGGAGTTAAAATATTTAAATTATACCTGTCACATTTCCATGGTTATCTGATTATTAGGTTACAAGTTACAGTGCGATTTTTAAAAGAATGGAAAAAACAGAATTTCGTGTGCTGAATTAACACCGCGTTTTGATTGGAAAAAATACCGTGCTATATCAGCAATGGCTTGAAAAGTATTACAGGGACTCTGCTCCATCAGAAACATCTCTTTGTCGGTGGTATGCTGACTTTGAAGGTGCCCCTATGGACATCAACGATGCTGAACGCTTTGGAAGGCCAGTTGAGGTGGTTACACTTGGAAACGTTAAAAAAGTACACCAAGCGAGCTAGCTGACACCTTACAGATATCAGAAGACGATGTGAACACTATTTTCCATAAACATTTGTCCATGAGAATGCTATTTTCGAAATGGGTGCCGCGTTTGTTCACAATGAACTAACAGCAACAACGTTTCGATGATAGTGAGCTGTTTCTCCAGAATACACAGAAACTTTTGCGTTGGCCTGTTACAATGGATGAAACGTGGATCCAACACTACACCCAGAGTCAAATCGGCAGTCAGCTAAGTGGCCTGCAGCTGGTGAACCACGCCAAAAGCATCCATAAACAAAAATATCGACTGGAAAGGCTATGGCATCCGTATTTTGGAATGCGCACGGAATTGTATTCATCGACAATCTTGAGAAAGAATCAACAGCGAATACTACATGGCATTGTTGGTGCATTCGAAGGAAAGAAAGCGGTCCCATATGAAGAAGAAACAAATTCTTCTACATCAAGACAATGCATTGTGTCACAAGTTGTTGATTCCCATGGCCAAGTTGCACGAATCGGGCTTTGAATTGCTTCCGCACCCACTGTATTCTCCAGATCTGGCCCCCAGCGACTTCTTCCTATTTTCAGACCTCAAGAATATGCTCGCCGGAAAACAATATGGCTTAAAGAGGAGATAATATCCAAAACTGAAGCATATTCTGTGGCCAAAGATAATCGAAATGTTAGAGTGGCGTTGGACTGATTGTATCACTCTTGAAGGAAACTATGTTGATGAATAAAGTCGAATTTTGTCTAGAAAATGTGTTTTTGTTGGTTAGTCCCGAGACTTATTGAGTCATGTGTTAAGATTCCGTGTGGCATGTGAAACACATTCCAACTAAATACCAATAATATAATGTGCATGGCATACGAAAAATATTTCTGAGAAAAAACAAACGAAACCATCTATGTGTAAGCGAAACTTGCAATTATTCTGTTTATTTATTCCAATGCATGACATTTGAGTGGAATTGGCCGTGACACGTTTGATGGAATTGCACAAAATACAAATCAATAATTTTAAAATATTTGGGCGTTCGTTTTCTTAGAAAAAAATAAAAAAAATTCGTATATGTTACCATGTGTCCGTCATATTTTCAAATCTTCTATGCTTACTAAGCAATTTGCCATTTTGGAAAAAGGAGGCGTCTCATTTGACAGTTATTTTCTTTGCTCCAATGTTGGGCTCGTTCAAAACCAGTAATTCCTCGTTTCTGATTCTGGAGGGGTTCTGGGGGTCCATTGCCTTTCTAAACTTGAACGCTCAAGACAGAGGGGTACGTGCTCTGTTCCAGTCTCAACTACCATGTATTAAACAATCTGAAGGCAATTTATGGAAAAAATATTCTTTCCAAGAAACTTTTTTAATTTAAATTGATTTGAACATTCAGCCTGAATTATGACTCAAAAATAACATTTGTATAACGCAACCTTCATTGTGTTTCCCTCTTGATTTTTTTCGAATAGAGCCTTTATCGGATGGATGGGTTCCATAACTTTTGACCAATATCCTTTACCTTTGCGTCTCTAGCCTACAGAGTGTCATCTTGTGTATTATTTCTCCTCCACTCATCCATCACATGTAATCGCAAGTTGACGCCGCTTTCACGCGGACAGCATTAATGTACCCACCAGCCCTCCAATTCGCATTCCAGTCCTGGCCATCTATCTGTCATGTGAATGAAACACGAAATGCCCTGCACCAGACCATTACGATATTTATTACCTGCTACAGGCTCGTGCCACCACCAGGGATGCAACACGCCTCAGACGCACAAATCATATACGGACGGCCAATAATTTATCGGCTAATGGAGTTCTCTGGTCAAGAGGGTCCATCCTCGACGGGTTTACGTTCCAATGGCAGTTCCACACCATTAATATGCGGCCTCTGTTGTCGTTTCTGCAACACACAGCGATGGACGGTAAAGCCTGCTTGGCAGATGGTTCCACGGTTATTGAAAGAAACACCGTGACGCGTACAGTGACGTAGGCTTAGGGTTTACTAGAGCTCATAAAAACACGATTAGATTGCGGATGGTTGGCCTATGGAGGAGTTGACGAGCACGCCTACTGATGGCTCAGCAATCGGTGCAGCAGAAATCAATTTAACGACGGACACGAAAAGTATCGGCGAGCAGGATAAGCATTGAATTACATCTGCGGAGCGTGTAACTAAAAGTTGGTTCGGGCGCTGCAGCAGTGACCCACCGAGTGTTCCCATTGCGGCCGTGAATTACTTTTCTATCGAAGAGTGCTGCGAGGATATGAGCTATGCTCCCGATAGGAGTGGGGAAGGGTGGGTGCAGTAGAAGACAGACTGTTCGTGTGGGTTTCCTTAATGAATGGTAGTCGCAGTGGGGGTAATGGGATCTATAATGACACAGCATTTTCGGCATGCTTTGCTTTGGAAAATTGAAAAGTGACGGAACGTGGGAGAATTGAATTTTCAAAGGGACAGCGGACGTTTTAATAATCATCTCTCATGCAAGGTACAACGTTTCGACTGACAAACGACTGGGCGTTTGAAAAATGAATGGAACTCTCCGCTTTGTTGCGAAATGAAAATGCATCCAGCTGTGCCCAATCGCATATGTTCATTCAAACTGTTTTAAAGGCAACAAGGCGTCCTTTTATTTCCTTTCTCAGTTGGGTGAATCGATGGCAATGGAGTTTTTTTTTTCAATACGATTGTGTTTCTTGGAAACACATATATTTGTTTTCGGAATTATGGCTATTGTTGCATGGCGGACGCTCCGCTGGGGTGAATATTGAATTTATCATGCACCAGTTGACCGGGGAATTCAGGCAGTTTATGAGTGAAATGCACGCGCAAGCACACATGGGGAGAGGCCGAGATTAAAACTTTTTCGACGCATTTCCGCTGCGGTTTGGGAATTGATTAAGCAGAACACACTCAGACTGACACTATGCAATATTTTTGCGCTATAATTTGTGTTATTTGTAGTATGACAGGATGATTTAATTTGAATAATTCTTACGCTACGATAGATTGAATTAATGCGACATAATAGTTTAAACAAGATAAATGCACAGATCATTAAACAAGCCGACCACCGATCATTAATCTTCATCGGGATGCTGATTAATAGAAAACCGTATTGTAGTCGAAGGCGAAATCAATAATTTAACAAAAATACTTATTTAACGAGGAGAGATAGTTGTCATGAAAATGCTGACAAATCGTCAGCTTATGAAATACCTTGAAAGCCGAGAGCTTCTCAATGAAGCAATATTGCTTCCGCAGCAACAAGTCCATTTGTGATTTGATGGCATATCTTACCGAAAAATGGAACCAACTATTTGGGCACTGTAGACGAAAGCCAGATCGTTGTGCTTCATATTTCGGCAAGAGAGTTTGGCATCAGGCTCTCTTGTCAAAAACTGAACGATTTCCATTCCATGTGTTTCCACTCAAGACTAAGTTAGAACGATTACATATTCGAGATCGCCACAAATGCAGCGAAAAGTCTAGATTTCTTAAAGCGATGAAAGAAATATTTCACCCTTTTGACTTGGCAGCAATATATGTATAAAGCGTACATCTGCCCAAACTTTGAGTATAACGCTCTTATCTGGTCTGGTACTCCCAAGACCTCTCTGCACCTACACAGCGAGCGATAAAACTTATTGGCAATAACAATGCTGCGAAGTTAATAGACTCGCTAGAACAACTACGAAATTTTGATTCGAAATAACACTGCTCGTGGCATGGCTTCAACCAATATTCTGATCTTTGGGGCTTACTACCCAAATGAAATGTACCATGAAAGAGAACGTCTTAACGGCTTCATTCCGCCTGAAGCTTTCCATTATTTGGATTCGAAAGCCCTGATACAAGATCGGGAAGGCTGCCCTATCATCTTCTACGTCGCACGCCGATCAGTAGAAGGATGATTTCAATACGAGTCGGACGTCGCTCGCAGGCATGAGGATCTCCTACCGTTCAGCATTGCGATTTCTACACGCAACGGAGCAGTTTCTGATAAGGAACGGCATTTTTGCTGGTGGTTACATCATAATCAGCTTTCGATGCAGCTAGTAACAGTCAGTAGGGTAGTTTTAAAATATTACAAAAACAAAAACAAAAGATAAAATAAGAAAAAAAAATAAAACTGTACAAACAAAAAACTTAAAAAATATAAAACAAAACAAAAACCAAAAAAAGGTGCACCACGGGTTATCAGACATATATGTAAGACATATAAATGACACATTCGTCCGGGTACACGCGTCCGCATGATAATACAGGCATAGTTAAGAGTAATGTAAAAAGTTAAGTACATATAAGTTTAGAGTTAGAAAGTTTTATCATACCAGGTATACCGGTATGAAATGATCGTTTTGTTTTTTGAAAATAAAACACTAATTATTAATGGGAACGTAAAAATATTTTATTCAAAGTATTGGCCATTGTTTTCTACACATTTTGACCACCTTTCTGGCAATTTGTCAATACCACGCCAATAAAATTGTTCGTCTTTTAAAGCAAACCAATCAGACACCAGTGGTCGCCGTGGCGTAGTGCGACGCTCACACGCCGTAGGGTCTAGGTTCGATTCCCAGCTCAACACCAATTTTTCGAATATTTCACGGAACAACCTCTTTCGAGCTGCCGACAACACTCAAAGAGTAATAACTGTCTAAGAAAGCTTCCCAAATTTCGCCGTTCGGAGTCGGTACAAAACTGTAGGTCCTTTCTACTCGTGAGAGAACAGTAGCGCGCACAACATGAGCAGTTGATGAGCAAGCTAGGCCCTGGTCCCCCTTTGGACTGTAGCGCCAACAATTATTAATTATTAATCAGACACCCAATTTTCGACCTCCTCGTAGGAATCAAAGTGCTGCTCGGCCAATGCGTGTCCCATCGATGAAAACAAATGGTAGTCGGAAGGAGCCAAGTCTGGTGAATACGGCGGGTGGGATAGCTTTTCCCAGCCAAGTGTTTTGATTGTATCTGAACCGGTTTTGCTTTGTGTGCAGGTGCATTGTCATGGAGCACACTTACCTTGCCGTGTCGTCTGGCCCATTCTGGTGGTTTCTCGATCAATGCATGCTTCAAATTAATCACTTTTTGTCAGTAGCAATCAGTATTAACGGTTTCACCAGGTTTTAGGAGCTCGTGGTTCAGCACACCTCTCTGGTCCCACCAAACACACAGCATTGTCTTCTTGCCGAATCGATCTGTTTTTGCAGTCGATGTTGATGGTTGTGCCAGATTAACCCATGATTCTTTCCATTTAGGATTCTTAAAATAAATCCATTTTTCATCGCCAGTAACAATCCGATGCAAAACCGATTTTCTTGCGTGTCTTCGAAACAAAATTTCACAAGTGTTATTTCGGTTTTCCATCCGTCTTTCATTGTGGTCGCCGTGGCGTACTGGGTAGAGTGCGACGCTCACACGCCGAAGGGTATCGGTTCGATTCCCAGCTCAACACCAATTTTTCGAATATTTCACGGAGCCACCTGTTTCGAGCTGCTGACAACACTCAAAGGGTAATAACTGTCTAAGAAAACTTCTCAAATTTCGCCGTTCGGAGTCGGCAAAAAACTGTAGGTCCCTTCTACTCGTGAGAAAACAGTAGCGCGCACAACACCAGTAGCTGATGAGCAAGCTAGGCCCTGGTCCCTCTTTGGACTGTAGCGCCAACAATTATTATTATTATCTGTCTTTCATTCAATTCATGTGGCACCCATTTTCCACACTCTTGGATCTTTCCCATAGCTTTTAACCGCCCAGAAATTGTTTGTTGTGCAACATTTAACATTGCTGCCGTTGGCTTTTGACGCAGAGTGTCAGCTCCATCCAATATTGTTTGCAAATCGGCGTCTTCAAATTTTTTTGGTGGTCTTCATTTCTCACATCAAAACCATTATTTCTAAACCGTTGAAACCATCTTTTGCATGTTGCTTCTGATAGAGCATGATCACCATATGCCTCAACAATCATTCGATGCGGCTCTGCAGCACTTTTCTTCAAATTTAAACAAAAAATAAATGCTTTCCGCAAATCATCACTTTCTGGTACAAAATTTGACATTTTTAACACGATGAAAAAATATGATGTTGTCTGTTCAATGACTTGATGTATACTAAATATTTTTCACAGATGTCATAGCAAACAAACAAAAAAAATAAGGGCTCGTTCACAACAAATGTTCCCTATAGAGACATTTGTATCTTGACGCTCACTTCATACGGGTATACCTTTTAGGTTTTAGTCTTAGTATTAAGTAAACTTACTAACCTCAATGTCCTAGTTCTTAAAACTTTCTTGGAATAATCTAATATGAAGCTGAAATTAAGAGAATTAAAAAATACACACAAATTGAAAACTAAAATCGGGTGAAAGGCGGAAATAAAAAATAATAATAGGTTAGCTTAGAGTACTTATGAAAAGTCAGTAAGTTAGAGTTAAAATCAAAGAGAGATAAGTAAGCTGGTTTAAGTATTTTTGATGAACTATATTAAGCAAGTAATAGAAAAATTAATTTAAAAACAAAAAAAAAACAAAAAACATCGACGAACTTATCTCGTCTCTATCGCTATTTCAACTAAAAATGCTCTACTGAGATAGCCAGTTTCATTTCTTACCTTCAAGAATTCACTCGCAACAGCTGCCTCGCTAGGAATACTCACGCGTTCACTCTTAAGCCCACATTTGGACGTACAGTTAAGTTTACAGACTCGTTCTTCAGCTGCACCACAATATGAAATATGGAATGCTCTCTCCAGCCCAACTGTTCCAATTACAATCCACAGACATTTAAAACCAATTTGCATCGGTACCTTCTTTCCCACTCTTCCTCTATACCTTCGGTCCGTGCTGTGACTCTATGCTGATCTCTTAGGGCATAAACAATCCCCTTAGCGCGCGCCAATTATAAAAACAATTACTCTCCAGAACCTAATCGAAGAACATTTGTCACTTCAAATGGTCTATAGACTCCAGTTCTTAGGTCAGCCTTTGTCTTGAATTATATGTAAAATATGACAAAATGTGGTCTATGCGACCCGAATTCTGTAGAACGCCATTGAATTGGTATCGTGTGCTTTCAACGACAGCGATATTTTCTACACTTCATTCAAGCTGTCAGCTCACTGACACGGCAATAGCGCACAACGAATTCAATGTATACCAGCGATGAGAGGACGAGAATTATGACCGAAAACTGGAAGTAACGCTCTTAAGGTTTCTGGCTTCAACTCGAATTTCGGTGTAATTTTTTTTCAATTAGCCGAATTTTTACTCGTACTGTACCATGATGAAAATGTTGACTTAACAGAATAAATTGAGAGTGACCGTTTGATGATTAAAGAAAAATTGCTTTTACAAATTAAATTAAAATTGCAAAGTCCCAACTCGAAAAGCTTTTTAATAACTGCTATGTGCAGATGCAAGTCATTCAATACACACTGTTTACCCAATTCTACCATCACAAGTTGCTGCAAACAGCTAGTAGAAAAAGGAAACAAGAAATGAAACTGTTTGTACAAACACAGTTTTGAAACCTGCCCATTTCATAATCCAATTATTTTTGTGAATGTGGTTCATCATAGAATCGGGCATGTTATTTCAAGCTAAAGGTCTGTTTGCTTCTATTTTAACTCCGGATTAATTGGACTGTAAAACTCTGGAGCTCCCCTTCTTGTTCTTTCCACCGTTTTGCGGCGAGAAAATTTTATATGATCATACACATAATATTTTCCCCCAAATCTGCTCTCATTAACTTTTCTGGCTATAGAATTGCGGATGAAATAAGTACTTCGCTGGGATTTCTAGTTGATTTCATTTAATGAAATTAAAGACTATTTGGAAAGTTAGTAACCAATTTCAAGAAACAAACCAGAATACGAGAGAGTTTTCTATTCGATTTATCGACTCTACTGCCCAAATACAACAATGTTAAAACTAGCGGCTTGAAATATACCTTCAACATTCTCAAAGTCTTTATCTCTAAGTGAAACTAAGCATTCTTTCCAGTGTTTTTTCTTCATGTCCTTTATCTCAAAACAGTCACTGTCGTGAGTCTTTGTTTCAAACTTCCCTACAAAATCCGATTCCCCGATGTGATATTCTTTGAGCAACCATTGTGTCACAAGCACAAACTCTATTGAAACTTTCCCAAATGTTGGCTCTGTCAGTAGAGTAGCTGGCCATGAAATTGCTCCTTAAGTTATCATGGTGCGACACATTCAAACCAAATAAGCGACGTTTAAGCTTCTAACTCAAACTCCAGGCAAATTCATAAGTTCCCGAGCTGCTGGTTGAGCGGAATTCTCAAACGCCACTTCGAAGTGTTCTCAGACCAGTTACCTCCCACCGAACGGCAGCTCTATTGCATTGCAAAACTTTCTAAATTTAGCTGTTCAATTGAAACTTAAACACCCGCACGGTGCACAATGTACCGAATCTAATTGCCGCAGACCGAAGAGGTGATGTCATGGATAAGGGTCTCTTTCAGGTAGTTTGTCCTGTTCGCTGTGCTCATTTGCCGCTTCTCATACGTTGTTTAAATCGTACCGAAGTGCTTTCCCCTGCTAAGTTAACTAGTTTTTGTTTTGAAACTACTGCCATAACCGTTGGCAACCACCCGCAGCGGGCCAACGTGTGTGCAGTTCTCAGATGGGGCATAAATAATTCCGGTGATGTTCAGGGATGCTGATGTTAATGTGTTCAGCCGCAGAGATAAATATCTTCATAAGGGAATTTGGGACGGCGGTTAATTTGTCGGAGTAGTTGCGCACAGTGCACTCACAGTGGATGTGAGGGGGGCTTGTTGCCGCATGTAATTAGGTATATTATGTTCGCTGCAGATGCAATATTTTGCCAAAGAAGGGTGGAACGTAGCTCTGCACTCTGCAATCTACTTTGGACGGCAGAAGGCAAGATGGAAAGCGTGCATTTTTTAGGTCAGGGAAAGTGAAGACTTACGAACTACTGATTTGAATGAGTTCTCTCTTTGTCATTGTAGTGAATGTTTGCTTTCGTGCGGAGCTGAGGCGACAGAAAGTCTCTAAATTGATGCTATGTATTATGGATGAGTGCTTGACACCGTTAAGGTATTGGAACATAAGTTAGCACTTAGAATGCACCGTGGCGTAATGGGTAGACTACAACGCTCACACGCCGAATTGTGTAGGTTCGATTCCCGGCTGAACACATGAAATTTTTTCACGGCACCATTTGTTTCGAGCTGCTGACAACACTCAAAGAGTAATAACTGTCTAAGCCAGCTTCTCAAATTTCGCCGTTTGGATTCGGTAAAAAACTGTAGGTCCCTTCTACTCGGGAGAGAACAGTAGCGCGCACAACGCGAAAAGTTGATGAGCAGGCTAGGCCCTGGTTCACCTGTGGACTGCCGCGCCAACAATTATCAAATTATTACTTGGAAGGCACATAGCTCATACTCCTTCCAGCAGTTATCCAGTGCATATCGACTAATAAGCCTCTTCTTCTACTTCCGGTCCTACAGTCCTGGATGGACCTGGGCATCAACCAGCATACCTCTCCAGCTAGCACGATCTCTCGCCAGCTGCCTCCAGTTCCTCACTCCAAGTTAGTTGAGGTCCTTTTCAATTTGTGTGCGCCACCTTAACCTAGACTATCCTTTGCTGCGTTGTCCCAATGGCTCAGAAGACTCTTCGGGCTGGAGCAGTGGTGTCCATGCGCTCTATATGGCTTAGCCCTCTTAAGCGTTCTATACAACGACGCTTGACCAGGCGCATGCCGCTGTACAACCAATAGAGTAAGTCATTATATCTTCGTATATATATCTCCTCCAGATGGCATCAGCGCAAACAGGACCAAAACTAGCATGCAAACTTTTCCCTCGAAAACACTGAAGGCTTCCTCTTCCGCCTTTAATTTTAAATTTTCTCCTCCAAATGCCATCAAAGCAAACAGAACCAAAAATCGCACTAAGAAGCCGCAGCTGGCAAAATTGTCAACTGTAAATAGTTTGGAAGCCCAAGATGGTTGAGGTTGTAACTTAAGTGTGGGAGCGGTTTTGAATGATGTTGTCTTCCATTTCGCTGTTCAAATGACTCAGAACGAAATGCTTATAGGGGCACAACGACTATGTCAATACAAAACTTAGCCACCATAGCAATTGTATCCATCTCTGCAGATCTAAATGCAGGTTGCTGTTTCATCAACAGCCCTTTTTTCCAAAAATGGTTAACATCTGCATCAAACTTGGGCCTAACTCATACGCATAATGACTAAACTGCCCACAACCAACCATGTACAGGCATCTTATCAAAGTTCCAATCCTGTGCTGGTCCTGATTTGGTAGCTTCATAGGAAACATCTTGAAAGAAAGTGAAAGGCGCTTCTCAGTCAGTAGAAGCAAACATTTTCATGGAAACAAATGATTTTTAATTTTTTAATCCTAAGGCTGATTGGGGAAGTAAATGAAGAACGTGTAGAGAGAGGGCGGAGATAAATAGAAAGCACACAGAAAAAGCAATTCAACTTGGGACAATGAACTCTCTTTTCCATCAATAAGGAGCTACCAACATCATTGAAGTCAAATGATCCTTTAACTGCTGTAGCTACTAACTTGTGTTGCAATTAAATTAAAGGGTGCTACAGTCCACACAGAACAAGGACTCAGAATTTTCAGCAACTGCTCACGTCGGACCTTCAATCTCCAAACGAAAGAATTTGAACAGTTTGTTGTCAGCAGCATGATGGAGGTGGCGCTTTGCAAGAATACAAATTATTCAGTCCTGGAACCGACCTTGGGTACTTTGACGTATGAGTGACGCAATTACCTTCAGCTCCTACCGTCTATCGAATCAAAAACAGAAACCACCCACGTATTGGTGTTCGATGTGTTGCTCATTTTGCTGCTGTATTTTGTGCAGAATGTGTTCCTGCCGCATTGTGTTGCATTTTCGCGGAACGGTTCAGTTTCGGGGGCGGGGAAAATTAACAGAAACCAGATCAGGTGTTTCGCCTTTCTGCATACGCAGTGATTTGGGAGAGAGTGATTTTGTTTTTATTTCGTAGTTTCGTGCATTTACGACGATCTGTGTATATATTTTCTCAATACTATTCCTACGCTGAGTTGAGGGAAAATTGTGCCGAAACTTTAACGCTCTCAATGCTATGAGGCCTTGAAGAACTCACTCGCCAAACATAATCCAAAGCCAAAAATAATAAACTGTGTGCAAATTCGGCATCCCTCATGACAACACCGACAGGAACTGCAAAAAATGAAAAACAAACGAAATCCATCTCTCTTCTCCTCTGCAACTGCATAGTTCTTGAAAGGAGTAGTAGGAAGCACAAAGCAAAATTCACATTTCGGGGGTGACTTTAGTGTGCGGTATACGAAGTCTGAGAATCAAATTACACGGGCTTCGTACATTCGGGTCGAAGCTGCTGACGAATCATGGGAATATGATAATGACATCGAAAACAAAGTCTTACCGTAGCAATGGAAGATCCCAGAAGAGCCGACCCCGAATTCGACGAACACGCAAAACACGTCATTGTATATGCGAGGTATGTTCATAACATTTGCTGAATTTTCATTTTTCTCAGAAAATATTTATTTGTTCATTTATTTCTATTTTGTCCCCCTTAACGTAGTGGTTTCTGTGATGCTCACACGCCGAAAGTCTAGATTCGACTCCTGGCTCTACACCTCGCATTTTTCACGGCACCACCTCTTTCGAGAAGCTGACAACACTCAAAGAGCAATAACTGTCTAAAAAAAAGCTTCTCACCAAATCGGTGTTTTGAGTGCTCCAAAATGCAGTTGTTTAAGCTGATTTGTGAGAGCTCGAATTGTCGTGGTGAAGAGTGATCCCTCTTCGGCGGTTGGTTTTCCTAATGTCTTGAAAGGCAACTGGCAAACAAATGGTTGTGTAACACTCAGAATTGACTGTTCTGCGTTGTTCTAGTGGTACGGTTGCGAGTTTTTCCGAAAAAAACAGGCGACCATTAGCTTGGAAGTGCTTCGTGCGCGAGCAACTTTAGTTGGATTTGGCGCAATTTGAAACACCCATACAGTCGACTGCTGTTTACTCTCGGGCTCATACGCGTAAATCCTCAATTCATCACCTGTCACAATGTCATAGACGTGTTTCGAAGCACCGCGATCGTATTTTTGGAGCATTTCTTTCGACCAATCGACACGAGCCTTCTTTAGAGCGATTGACAAATTGTGTGGGATCAAACGCGAACAAATTTTTTTTACAGTCAAATGTTCATGCAATATTGAATGTATGTTGGTCCCACTAATGCCTAAGGTTGTCTCAATCTCACGATAGATCACATGACGATCTTGCAGTATAAGTTGGCTCACAGAATAAATGGTTTCCGGAACAACAACTGATTTTGGACTACCTTCACGAAATTCGTCTTGGAGTGAGCTACGACCTCGGTTGAATTCACCATACCATCGATAAACACTGGTCCTTGATGGATCTTCATCACCAAGAATTGAATCAAGTTCATCGATGCACTGTTGTTGAGTTAATGCACGTCGAAAGTTGTAAAAAATTATCGCACGAACATTTTCACAATTTAATTTTTTTTTTTGGGGCAAGATTAGATTTTTCGGCGAAGTTAGTATAAACAACACAAATAGCGCTCGTATGTCAAAACGTTCTGAGTACGTTTAACATGAAAAATGTCAAACTTTATGAAAGAGTTGGCATTTGCCAGAGTACAACACTATGGTTGCCCAATCCCGAAATTTAAAAGGCAACCTACGTAAATGATAGCTTATCTGTTACTTCTAATCCAATTCACTCCTTCGCTGATGAGAGTACACTTAGCTTCTCATATTTATTCCTCGGCTCTCAACCCTCCTCTTCGACCATAGACTTGCAACGGCAGCATATATTAAGCTTATTTAATTCCGATCTTGGCAGCATAATTGATTGGGGTTATAAGAATGGAGTTGAATTTAATGCTTCCAAAACTCAATGCTGTCTACTGTCAGTCAAGCGATCTCAAAATAACCAGCTTTTATCTATGAATTGCTCCTGGGCTGTTGAAACCAAAAAACTTTCCATCCTCGGTATGGGTATCAACTCAACATTAAGTTGGAACGATCACATATTCGAGATCGCCAAAAATGCAGCGAAGTATCTGGGTTTATTAAAGCGACGCAAGAACTATTTCACCCCGTTTAACATGGCAACAATATAGAATAGATTTACTTGAGTAAAACGCTCCTAATTGACCTAGTGATCCTAAGACATCTCTGAACCTTCTAGATAGAATCCAACAGCGAGCGATGTAACTTATTGGAAGTATAAATGCTGCAAAATGAATCGATTCTCTAGAACATCGACGAAATGTTTCGTCTCTATCACTGTCTTATCGCTTTTTCAACAAAAAATGCTCTAACGAGTAGGCTAGCTGCACTCCTTTCCTTCAAGAATTCACCCGCAGAACCCGCCTTACTAGGAATACTCACCCGTTCACCCTTTAGCCCACCTTCGCACGTACAGTTGAGTTTAGAGCCACGTTGTCCAGCCGAACCACACGTACATATGTGGAATGCTCTTCCCAGCCCAACTCAATGCCATCGACAGACATTTAAAATCAAAGTGCATTGGTAACTCCTTTGCCTCTCTTCCTCTCCGCCTTCGGCCACTACCGTGACTTTATTCCGGGCAGTTAAGGGTATAAACAATCCTTTTAGCGTGCACCAATTATAAAAAAAAACACACAGTCACATCAGAATTCTCAACAAACATGATTCTCGTCAGAATTGTATTTATTTTCATTTGCAAAGGTTTTCGTCTCCTGTTCGTAAGTTCAGGCGTCCGACTTCGTTTTTCGCAGAAAATGAAAAACCCTGTCCTGCAGCTATTTTTTATTTTATACAACGTGAACAAAAACCTAATGTGCAGTAGAATAAACCAATCAAACTTGACCATTTGGAGCCACTCCTAACTTTATTCAAATTAAATATATTCCTGTCCAAGATTTTGTGCAAATTGGTTTTTAAACCTCGAAAAATATGGATGACTGACAATCACGGGCACAGAACTGAAGAAGTGGTGCGCTCTCTTAAAGGCAAAGTGCATTACAAAATACCTCGATGAAGACTAATCGACTGCGTGGCCAATGAGAATTAATAATAATAAATAATAATTGTTGGCGCTTCAGTCCAAAGGGGGACCAGGACCTAGCTTGCTTATCAACTGCTCGTGTTGTGCGCGCTAATGTTCTCTCACGAGTAGAAGGGACCTACAGTTTTTTGCCGACTCCGAACGGCGAAATTTGAGAAGCTTTCTTAGACAGTTATTACTCTTTGAGTGTTGTCAGCAGCTCGAAAGAGGTGGTGCCGTGAAATATTAGAAAAATTGGTGTTGAAATGGGAGTCGAACCTTTGGCGTCTAAGCGTCGCACTCTACCCACTACGCCACGGCGACCAATGAGAATTACTTCCCAGAAAAGCATTAAAAGCACACGAGATATGCACAATTTTGTGGCAGTGGGCTTGTGTTCAACTTGCAGACAAGAACTTCGTAGCAGCGGTTGCGTTACCTTCCAGTTCAGAGATCTCTGTCAGTGCTTATGTTCTACGACAATTTGCCAAAACTTGTCTATTTATAATTACGGTTAACTGAAGCATATCAACATTTACCATAGAAACTAAACGAATGAATTGTTCTTTGTGGACTGAAGTGCCATGGATTCTGACACCTGTGAGGAACCTGTTCCCACGGAAAAAATTAAACTGATCACACCAAAGTCGTAAAAGTGATTCACAAATCCATCGCAACTTCCACTGCCACTGTTACACTTATTCTCAACAACTCAAAACGTCATTAATTGACTGAATTCAGTAAAAGTTCGAACGCACTTTTCTCATCTCGTATTTCCATGCCAAAGCAACAGTAACTCAATCGTTGTCCTCACGACCTGTTACCTGTCCCTATGCACCGTTCCACATTTACCCAGCACAGCCGTCCCCCCATTTACACGTGCCGCACTCCGCCAGAGCTCTCCATCCCCCCACACATCCCACGCCTATATCGGCATCACGTTTGCCTTGTTACAGAAATTTCAATTCTTCAAACAACAAAATGTTATTTCAGTTCGTCCTTGATTCGACGACGGGACACACGTTATAGTTGTAGCCACGCAACTCGGGTATCAATGCCGCAGCGCGTACTCGTAACTTAATAAACCTCAGCAGCTCATCCGTTTAGTCCTGACAACGGTCAGTGATGAAATCAACAAATTGCCTGCCATTATCCGGAAAATGATTTCATTGATTTTCGTCCCTTTTTTGGCCGCCTGTGACATCTGAAACGATTTGCGGTGCTCCCCCAGGCGCACCAAATGGAGGCGGGTCGCCTTTCAAGGCGGTAGCCGACGGCGAAGGATACCTTCTTTCCCTTCTTTCCCCTTGCCGACCTATGCCGCAGACCGAAAAATTAAATTAGGGAATTGTTTTGAATAAAAGATGCCCGGCCCGCTGCACGTCCGCCGAGTTTGTACTGCTCACCTTGCCTCCGCAACCACCGAGGAGTCCTCCGGCAGGGACGCTCCTCCGCGTGGCTGGGCAACGACGGCAAGGGGCCCAGTAATTTACATGTTTTAATTAACTATCGCCGTAGAGCCGAAAAGCTTTGCGCAAATATAAATTAATTCGGAGAATAAACACGAAATTATTGAGGTCCAGCGGGTCCTTGCCTGGACCGGGTGGCGGAGTTCCGATTGCAGAGGACTGATGGCTTCAAGGTTAGAGATTATGGCTCAAATTAATTAGTCTGCTACTTTGCTTCCTGAGTGTGTGCCGATGGACTCGAAGGAGGGCAACGCAGTCAAGCGTACACAGAGGCTAGGGGAGAAGCGAAATGTGTTCTTGGTTGGTTGTTAGACTCTCGCGAGCAATGGTGAACGACTTTAAGGTCGACGAGGAACCCCACGTGCCGCATTTGATGTCGGTTATCATCGCCATTAAATCGACTCGGAAGATGGCATTTTTTGGACTTTCATTTGGACTATTGTGTCGCACAAAAATGAGAGTTAATTGCTTCGGCAAGTGGATGCGTTCAACCACCGGGATCTGATACAAGTTTGGAAAACGTATGTAGCTGGAAATTTTTAATGGAAAAAGTTTTCCCCTCGAGTTATCGTATCCTTGGGGTGGATAGGAAAATTCGAAAGCATTGTCTATTTGAATCAGAAGAAAAAATCAAAAAGGTACACAATACGAAAGACGATAGACAAAAGACGAAAGACGAAAGACGAAAGCCGAAAGACGAAAGGCGAAAGACGAAAGACGAAAGACGAAAGACGAAAGACGAAAGACGAAAGACAAAAGACGAAAGACGAAAGACGAAAGACGAAAGACGAAAGACGAAAGACGAAAGACGAAAGACGAAAGACGAAAGACGAAAGACGAAAGACGAAAGACGAAAGACGAAAGACGAAGGACGAAAGACGAAAGACGAAAGACGAAAGACGAAAGACGAAAGACGAAAGACGAAAGACGAAAGACGAAAGACGAAAGACGAAGGACGAAAGACGAAAGACGAAAGACGAAAGACGAAAGACGAAAGACGAAAGACGAAAGACGAAAGACGAAAGACGAAAGACGAAAGACGAAAGACGAAAGACGAAAGACGAAAGACGAAAGACGAAAGACGAAAGACGAAAGACGAAAGACGAAAGACGAAAGACAAAAGACAAAAGACAAAAGACAAAAGACAAAAGACAAAAGACAAAAGACAAAAGACAAAAGACAAAAGACAAAAGACAAAAGACAAAAGACAAAAGACAAAAGACAAAAGACAAAAGACAAAAGACAAAAGACAAAAGACAAAAGACAAAAGACAAAAGACAAAAGACAAAAGACAAAAGACAAAAGACAAAAGACAAAAGACAAAAGACAAAAGACAAAAGACAAAAGACAAAAGACAAAAGACAAAAGACAAAAGACAAAAGACAAAAGACAAAAGACAAAAGACAAAAGACAAAAGACAAAAGACAAAAGACAAAAGACAAAAGACAAAAGACAAAAGACAAAAGACAAAAGACAAAAGACAAAAGACAAAAGACAAAAGACAAAAGACAAAAGACAAAAGACAAAAGACAAAAGACAAAAGACAAAAGACAAAAGACAAAAGACAAAAGACAAAAGACAAAAGACAAAAGACAAAAGACAAAAGACAAAAGACAAAAGACAAAAGACAAAAGACAAAAGACAAAAGACAAAAGACAAAAGACAAAAGACAAAAGACAAAAGACAAAAGACAAAAGACAAAAGACAAAAGACAAAAGACAAAAGACAAAAGACAAAAGACAAAAGACAAAAGACAAAAGACAAAAGACAAAAGACAAAAGACAAAAGACAAAAGACAAAAGACAAAAGACAAAAGACAAAAGACAAAAGACAAAAGACAAAAGACAAAAGACAAAAGACAAAAGACAAAAGACAAAAGACAAAAGACAAAAGACAAAAGACAAAAGACAAAAGACAAAAGACAAAAGACAAAAGACAAAAGACAAAAGACAAAAGACAAAAGACAAAAGACAAAAGACAAAAGACAAAAGACAAAAGACAAAAGACAAAAGACAAAAGACAAAAGACAAAAGACAAAAGACAAAAGACAAAAGACAAAAGACAAAAGACAAAAGACAAAAGACAAAAGACAAAAGACAAAAGACAAAAGACAAAAGACAAAAGACAAAAGACAAAAGACGGTTTAACTACTGTTTTGGAATCTGTCCGAGTTTTATAAGAGGATTTTAAAGTGCTTTCAACAGACAGAATAAACTTAAATTCCAGCAGGCTAGTTGTCTAGGTATACCTATCTAGGACAAGGATGGAATATAATTGTTGAGACATTAGACTGGACTGGCAACCTGCCTTTTGCCCCCACAACACCAAACTAACGTTGTTTAAGCGATGAAGTTCTCAACCAGATTTTTTACACCGGTCGCCGAAGGGAAGACAAGATTAAATCTTTTCAGGTGTTTGGTTCTTCTGCTCATATCACCAGTTGGAGGATGCACAACAATCACGGTTGCTTGTGGAGGTAAACCTTTCCATAAGACCGCCCTTGAGTATGGTATGCCGCAATATCTTAAACATCTTAGCGTTGCACTCAGCTTGACGCATTCGACGCATCGACTGTCATTGCCTTTCAACAACTGCTTCCACATCACAGGTCATTGGTCTTCCTGATGGTGCAAGCAGGTTCCACAAATCTCATATTTTCCCAGAATCCTCGTCCCACTTACATATAATCAGAATTTCGATCCAGTTTCGTAAACTTCATTTTGTTCCCAGTGCAGATATGCACAATTACACTGCAAGACTCTCAGTCTCCTGGTAACACCCCCACTCCACACACACTCCGTCGCGGAATTCAGAACAAATGGATATAAGTTCTGCCTGTCATCGAGTATGCGCGATCTGACATCGCCCAATATATCAATTCCGACCATACTCGACGACTCCTGGTAGTCGGCGGCGTCGTTTTGCATCATTCGATAGAATTCAATAGACAATGAAATTCCCAACTTGACACGAATACCCGGGGCATCGCAAGACGACGCAAGAGATGCCTCACCTGCTCGCATTTGAGCTCAAAAACCGCCACCGCTGCGCACATACCAGACAAATGAGAATTTTATTGCTCCAGGGCTCGTGAATGCCATGCCAAGTGGATGTTTGTCGAAGGTCGCCGTAGGCTCCCATATTTATGCGCCCCAACTGGATTCCACGTTACTGGGTGGCTCCCCGAGCATGATGTGGCTTAAGTTCCGCACGTGCATGCACAAATGCAAGCTGGGCAGGGGGTCACCAAAACTCAGAAGTGTATCGGTTTCCGTCGCTGTCGGATTGGTGCCCACTTTTGTGGTTGGAATATGGGTCAACAAGAGCGGATCTGACGTAAAGCATGTTTACGCTGCGTATTATCGCCTCTGATGGATTGGAAGCAGTTTTTAAGTCAACCCCACAGGGTAGGGCGAAATGAAAATATCCATCTGCAACCCCCACTGACTTACTCTCCTCCTCTTTTACGAAAAATTCAATGAAAGTGAAGCGTCATTTGATTGCGTACTCTGAACGGGCAGGGAAGAGGGTATGTGTTTGGGGGTGTGCGTATGTGTGGCTGTGGGGATTTTTGCGAATGAATGGGGAATTTCATTTGAATTTAATTTTCATAGCTGTCACGGAGAATCAAACGCTTAATGTTATAGAAATGTCGCCAGTAAGTCCTTGCGCTCGGATGCCTCCTTGCTGCTGGCCCACTGTTCTTGTCGGTATTTAACGCTGTGATGGCATTGAGGCGAATGTAATTCTTCATATTTCTCTGTGTGTGGCGCGTCTGACAGAGGAGTGCTTTGTGATTGGAACTTTGTCTTCATTGGTAGGAGAAGAGCGTGGTATTTGTGATGTTTTGATTTACTCAACTGAACTTAAAGTCTTCTAATGGCAGTGCAGAGGGGAGATGCATCAATGGTGAAGGGTGTTTTCAATGGATTTGCTGAGCAGAAATAAGTAGATTAGCTTTCGAACACAAAAGACGTTCTGGAAAAATGAAGCCGGAGCACAAAAGGGGATGAGGCGCAGTTCTTTTCATTTAATTCAAGATCAGAGCGTTTTTAAGCACTGGAATTGTTTTAAATGGGAGTCTAAAACTACACATCTTATCCTGAAGCGTGCACTTAAAACATTTACTGGTCACCATTTATGACTGGCAGGGTGACTTAGTGTTACACGAACAACGATGGGCAAAAAACGAAATGTGCAAACTCGGGACATTTTCTCAAGGTCTTGAAATCAGTCTTGCTTAATTCCAGAGCATTCACTGATTGGCGCGCAAACGATAATCATTAGATAAGCAAGACAATTTCGAATTGTGCTGGATGTCGGGTATTATAGACAATTTTGAGTTAATGGGTCTATTGGATGCCAAAGACTTCACGTATTTTCAAGAAAATATAAAAGAGATGTACAATCAATGGATGTTGAAAGACGAAAAACGAGAGACGACACAAGAGACAGATTGAGGGTATTTACCAGGTATACCCGTATGAAGTGAGCGTCGAGATACAAATGTCTCGATAGGGGACATTTGTTGCGAACGAGCCCTTATTATTTTTTTGTTTGTTTGCTATGACATCTGTGCAAAATATTTAGTTAACATCAAGTCATTGAACAGACAGCATCATATTTATTCATCGTGTTAAAAATGTCGAATTTTGTACCAGAAAGTGATGATTTGCGGAAAGCATTCATGTTTTGTTTTCATTTGAAGAAAAGTGCTGCAGAGTCGCATCAAATGCTTGTCGAGGCTTATGGTGATCATGCTCTATCAGAAGCAACATGCAAAAGATGGTTTCAACTGCTCAGAAATAATGATTTTGATGTGAGAAATGAAGAACATGCAAGACTACCAAAAAAGTTTGAAGACGCCGATTTGCAAACGATATTGGATGGAGCTGACACTTTGAGTCAAAAGCAAACGGCAGCAATGTTAAATGTTGCACAACAAACAATTTCTGACCGTTTAAAAGCTATGGAAAAGATCCAAAAGTCTGGAAAATGGATGCCACATGAATTGAATGAAAGACAGATGGAAAACCGAAAAAACACCTGTGACATTTTGCTTCGAAGTCACGAAAGAAAATCAGTTCTGCATCAGATTGTTTTTGGCGATGAAAAATGGGTTTATTTTAAGAATCCTAAACGGAAAGAATCATGGGTTTATCTGGGACAACCATCAACATCGACTGCAAAACCAGATCGATTCGGCAAGAAGACAATGCTGTGTGTTTGGTGGGACCAGAAAGGTGTGCTGTACCACGGCTCCTAAAACCTGGTGAAACTGGTTAATACTAATCGCTACCGACAACAAATCACCAATTTGAACCATGCATTGATCGAGAAACGACCAGAATGGGCCAGAAGACACAGGAAGGTAATTTTGTTCCATGACAATTCACCTGCACACAAAGCAAAACCGGTTCAGGATACAATCAAAACACTTGGCTGGGAGCAGCTACCCCACCCACCGTATTCACCAGACTTTGCTCCTTCTGACTACCAGTTGTTTTCATCGATGGGACACGCATTGGCTGAGCAGCACTTTGATTCCTACGAGGAGGTCGAAAATTGGGTGTCTGATTAATAATTAATAATTGTTGGCGCTACAGTCCAAAGGGGGACCAGGGCCTAGCTTGCTTATCAACTACTCGTGTTGTGCGCGCTACTGTTCTCTCACGAGTAGAAGGGACCTACAGTTTTTTGCCGACTCCGAACGGCGAAATTTGAGAAGCTTTCTTAGACAGTTATTACTCTTTGAGTGTTGTCAGCAGCTCGAAAGAGGTGGTGCCGTGAAAATAAATATTAGAAATATTAGAAAAATTGGTGTTGAACTGGGAGTCGAACCTAGACCCTTCGGAGTGTGAGCGTCGCACTCTACCCACTACGCCACGGCGACCACTATCGGAAAGCTATATAAATCAATAAAATGTCTCTGAAACAAAATACCTTTAAATGTCCGGGAGAAAATTATATCTTTAAGCGAAAGTAGTCAGAGCCATCGACAGATAGCGGATTCGGTTGGATTTAGTTTCTCTGCAGTTCGTTGCTTCCTGAAAAGGTTTCGAGACACTGGAGCAACGGCAAACAAACATCGCGCTGGACGACCGAAGAAGCTGAGTGCGAAAGATAGACGAGCAATTATAAATGGAACCCGAAAGAAGTCATTAATAAGTACACAAAATTTAGCCCAACATGCGGCAACAATATCCGGGCGAACAGTACACCCTCAAACTATTCGGAATGTTTTACATTCCGCAAACATTTATGGCAGGTCAGCTAGAAAGAAGCCATTCATTTCTGAAATCAACAAAAAAAAAAGCTTAGAGTTTGCAAAAATTTATCTCGCGAAGACGTTTGAATTTCAGAGGAGTGTTTTGTTTCCGGATGAAAGCAAGTTTAATTTCTTCGAATCAGGTGGAGAGCGATTTGTGTGGAGGAAGCCAAACACAGAACTCCAAACTAATCATTTGAAGCCCACGGTGATGCCCACATGATGGTGGACATGTTATGATATGGGGCTGTGTGGCTTACAACGAAGTTGTTAACATCGCCTTCATCGATGGAATTTTGATGGCTTTTTGAGTATATTGACATTTTGCGCAATGATTTACTTCAAAGCGAAGTCAAATTGGATATGGAAGTAACATTCCTTTTCCAACAGGACACTGATCCCAAACACTGTGCAAGGGTTACGAAGGAATGGTTGTTATATAATACCCCCACCAACTTGTGACGCCCCCCCAATCACCAGACATAAACCAAATGGAAAATCTATGGAGTATATCGGATACTAAAATATAAAAAAAGCAAAATTTGAAGTAAAAGTGACATGAAGACCGCACTTGTTGAGGAATGGCTTAAGATAAATCCAGAAACCATTCTTAATCTCATCGATTCAATGCCGAGGAGATTACAAGCCATGATTATAGCAAATGGGATGCACACAAAAAATATTAATTAAAGGTCCATCAATTTTTTTTTCTATATTTTTCATTCACAAACTGTAGAGTGCAAATACTTTTTTGACCTTATTTTTACTGTTTTTTTTTAAATAATTTGATATTTATTTGAATCATTTTTGTATTTAATATTAACCCTTTTACAGTTTCATAATGTATATTCTATTCAGCTCATTACGCTAAAATCGTAAAAAAAAACTAAGTGTTCAAATTCTTATTTTACTCACTGTATTTCTTGCTCATCCCAAATGGATTTGAAGGATTGGTGGAAGGGAATAAGGATCTGTGTCTGCAATGACAGCCCAGCTCTGCTTAACCCCTTACTCAACCCTTTAACCACTTCCATGATAGTCCAAGAATGGAAGTATTTCCTTAATTCGGTCGTCATCCTGAATACGCTAAGATTTGTTTGGGTCCCGGAACAATACGGGATCTTGAGAAACGATATTGCCGATGAACTAGCTAGGCAAGGTTCAGAGCAGGCATTCGTAGGGCCCGATCTCACCTTGGTGCTACCTACACCCTTGGTCAGGGACTCCGTAAGCGATTGGGTCTAACTACAGCAAAACCAGAGATGGCGTGACTCTCCAGGATACAGGATGAGTAAGAATATGTTCCCGAACGCTAGAAGATATCCACGTCTTTTCTGCTATCTCTAGACAGAAACGAGTGAAGACAACTTGTCGGCGAACTAACGGTACACTTCAACTTCGCCATGCACCAAAGTCGACTTGGATCTACTGATATCACCCTTTGCGGTGCCTGTGGAGAAGGTGAAGACACTTCAGAGCACTTTCTCTATCAGTGTCCCGCCTTTGCGGCTCTCCAGTGCAGGACTCCAGTGCAGTATATTCGATCCTTCAAAAATAACAAAAATCGATTTGAAGCTAATGTTGTGCTCAAATTCGACCGCCATGATGACTTACACTTTATCAAAACCAAAACCTAAACACTTTTCTCTATAAAGACAACAACTGCGTAGTTTTCCCGAACGAAACCCACTCACTTAATGAAATATTGAGTTCTCTCGCCCACACCTTGTTGCGTCTTCAAATCCTCATATTTTTATCACAAATACTTACGCCAGAAAACATCATTTCCCAAAACAACCACAGCCAAATGCATGTAGTCCACCTAATCCTATTTCTTGCACAAGCCTCGCTTTAATACCCTTAATTTAAAATATATTGGCACTTCCTGCTTACGATCTGTTTCTCATCGCATAAAGTACATGCTCCAAAGGACATTAATGCGGATCCTTAAATGGGGAATCCAATAAAAACATTCGTTCCAGCAAAGCGATTACTCATTGAGTGAGTGTTTCATGGCAGCAATTAACCACTGCTTACTGTTTGTCACAATTTCAATGAGCCCCCTTTCCGCACAGCTACCCCCGGAAACCAATCGATTTTCAATTCAATTCCATTCGTCATTGTCGAGCAGATACCAAGGACTTTCATCCATCCCAAGTCTATGACACAGACCGAGGAACTCGACCGAGGTGTACTTGTTGTTAAAGCCATGTCTAAAATCGCTGAGGAACTGAAGCAAATTTAAATTCTATCACAAAATGCGCAGAAGGGGACGGACAACAGCGACATCCTCCAGTGGGGCACTCTAATTTGATTCAATTTTTCAGTGGCATAAAGCGGAAATAATTTCACTCAATTTCGGACTGCAGTGAGAGAAAAATGAAGTCCTCTCGGATTATTATGACAGCTTTGGAAGGTTGAGGGAAGAACACGGCAAGAGGACTTCAATGAGATTTCGTAGAAATTAATTTCGCAACCTCCCGGGGGTGGGGTTGAATTAACCGGGTGGGCGGATGGCACAGAGAGTGTCAGCAATTCGAGGAGGAGTTAATTAGAAAGACGAAGATAACTTGACAGAATGGCAACTCATCCAGTGAAAGATATTGGTTTTCTGATTGCGACGAAAGAGACTGCCACCGCTAACGCCTGACGTTTGTGGGAATTTTTTTGGCGCCTCAACTTCTGACTTCCCTTCGATCTATGATTGATTCCAGAAGGAAGGAAAAACCTTCGTTGGGTGTTTTAAACTTGCACTAAGACTCAACTTTAAGATCTTTTGATAAAAGCAGACCATCTATCTAATTTTTGGAACAGACAAAACACACGCACTCAAAACGCCATGACAACTCCGGCATTTATTAAATGAACAATTAAGTAATCATAAATTGGGAGACGATTGCACGTCTACCCCAACCCGTTTTCCCAAAATTGATGATGACCTCCACACACACACACTCCCGAAAGGCACTCCTGCCGCTCTCAAACAAGTGGACGTCCACTTAATTATGTTAGGAAACAATTAAAACTTAATTTGCAAACAGCCCCGTACTGTCCCGCTGGACGTACGCTTCTTTGGAAAAAAAATTCTAGAACTCTGCAAACAAAGTTTGCCACGTGTACATACTCTGGACTCGTCCCGAATGTTGTTTTTTTTTATCCGGAATCCAATTTCATCTGCATCCCGGACGAGTCACTGGGCGAATCCATGCCAACAGAAGACAGCTTCATCCAACATCCCACTATCCACATGCTGGCCGATCGCCATGGAAACTGCCCACCACTTGCTTCTGCGTCAGACTCAACTCATTACAGCTTCCCAAGTCCGTACCTTATGATTTGTTTTTTCTTTCTTTTTTGGGGGGCACAATGACGAAGGTGACTCGAGTTGTGGTCGCTGCCATGGAGTTGTGGGTGTTTTCGAAATGGAATCACTTCAAAGGGTTTGTGGAATTGTGTCTCTCCCACACTTCCCGTAGTGATTGAGATGGCGACGGGGACGACGACAACGGCGATATGTCTGTTCGAAATCGGTTTTGTTTTCCCTCTTACAGGTTCTATGAAGTGGAAAAGTTTGAGTTGAAAATGATTCTCTAACGTGCCACTGTGTTCGTTATTGGTAGTCAATGATTGAGATCTTCGGTTGGAGCTGTTCTTTATGAGGTGACAAGTTAACGTCGTGGGATGGGGTGGGGTGGACCCATTTGCGGAGAATCGGACAAGTTTGGCAATGTTGACATTTGAATAGGGAGTAAACCAGCTCTAACCGAATTTCATTCACATAACAGAAGGACGTTTTTCCAGATTTATGAGGGTGTAGCCATCACATTCCAATTTTAGTGGACTGCATTGGGGTCGAAAGAATGAAATGGTCCCTGGGGGGGAGGTGTATGTTGGAATCAGGTCTCGTCGTCTGGATGCCAGAAGTAGAGATGGACTCATGAGTGGAAAGTATTCGTTTTTATACAATTCTGGTGCGGATCAGTTTTTGGAACAACTTGCCTGTGAGTTGCAATGTGTTCCCTGTCCCCTTGATACCTTAAAAGTGCTGATCCCAACTAACTAAGGCATTTGACGATTTTAAGGCTTCGAAAGGGAAACATGCTAAAAAAGGAGCAATTCTGTTAAATGGGGATAGTCGGATGAGATCACGTTTCACGAAGGTGGATGTTACAATTTTGGTTTCAAAAACAAAGTTATCGGCAAGGCACAGTTTGACATTGTGCCACTCGTACATAACTGAGCAAATGTCCTTCCAACTGCTACGCAAACACACACGGATGGTTTTGGCGGAATGGAGTTGACAGAGCAGGACATCTTTTGCGCCAAACTTATATGAAAACAGAGTTCGTTCTTTCTAGGGCGATTAAAGCAGAAAAGATATTCACAGCTTTTTTGTAGGTTGGGATATACTGCACTGGAGTGCTTAGACTCGGACACTGGTCCATTGCACTACCACGCCGTAACTTTCATTTGATGTAATTTCTTGATTTTCCGAAGAAAAACCGGCAGGCAATTCTGTGATATACAACTTAGATGTTCAGTCCCCAACACATCAGCGCCAAATAGGCGCCACCTGATACGAGCGAAAGCAGGACACTGACAGACAATGTGCTCTGAAGTGGCTTCACCTTCTTCACAGGCGTCGCCAAAGGTGATATCACTAAGCCCAAGCCGACGTAGGTGCATAGCGAAGGTAAAGTGTCCCGTTAGAACGCCGACAAGTCGTCTGCACTCGTTTCTGTCTAGAGATAGCAGAAAAGACACGGATTTCTTACTAACATTTGGAAGCGGGCTGTTGGTCATTCCGCATCCTGGAAGTTATGCCATCTGTGGTTGTGCTGTAGGGAGACCCAACCGTCGACGGAGGCCCTGACCAAGGAAGCGGGTAGTCCCAAGGTGGGTTCGGCCCCTACGAATGCTCTTCTGAACCGAGCCTAGCTAATTCATCGGCAATGTCGTTTCCCAAGATCCCATGGTGTCTCGAGAGCCCAGCAAGTCTTAGCAAATTCAGCCTACCGACCAAATTAAGGAAAGACAAGCATTCTTGGACTATCTTGGAAGTGGTTAAAGCGTCGAGTATAGCTTTAAGCATAGCTTGGCTGTCCTTGCAGACACAGGTATTTCTTCCCTTCCACCTCTTCTTCCCGATATAGTTGGTGGCCATTAGGAACGAGAAGGCTTTCACCTGAAAGACCGACCAGAAATTACCTAAGGAGGCGTGAAGTCTAATGTTGTAGTTTTCCACGAAGGCCCCAGCTTCAGAACCCTCCGTTGTCGTGGAACCATCCGTGAAAATCCAGTCCTTTCCCGGTTCAGTTTCTGGCCAAAGCCAGTCCATGACACGGCAAAAGTCGATTTTGAATAAGCGTAGCAACTGTGTTATTGGCGACGTCGCATCAGGCGGCATGTCCGTACAGCTAGCATCATAGGAAATGCGATGTGCGAGGTCATCAAATTTCTAGTGCAAGTGGAACCAAAGACCATTCCTTCTTAATCGAGAGGCGACCTTGACCTTCGCTTCCCATGAGGTTAAGGTGAAGAGGAGGGAGATTAATCAGTGCATCAAAAGCAGTAGTGCTGGGGGGGGGGCTGTGCAGCCGATACAAACTGTTCTTTAAAGCTTGGCGAAAACAGCAATCACGTGTTTGCGCGAAAGTTTGTTCCACCAGACGACTGATACATATGAGATATATCATTGCCGTGTAGATCCAAACAGATCTTTTGGGTGACAGACCCCAGGTTTTACCAAAATCTCCCTCACACTGCCAGAAGACTGCGAGCGCCTTGGACGTTTTTATCGTAATGTGTCTTTTCCGGAAAAGTTTTCTGTCCAGGATAACACCCAGGTATTTGGCTTCATTTGAAAGTGGGATTGTGACGCCTTTAAATACTAGTTGAATCAGACCAGTCAGATTCCTCCTTCTCGTGAAAAGAACAACCTCAGTTTTAAGAGGGTTGACTGAAAGCCCATTCCTAGTAAGCCAGTTATCGATCATCTCAAGAGCCGCCTGCTCACTTGCACTAACGGCCGCGGATATCTTAAGAATGATTCATTGAGAGGTTTTCTTTTTAGTAGGTGTGTTTTTAAGAGATTCCCTATTGCTCCTATTAAACTCCTCTGTCCAATCAAATCAGTGTCGTTTGGCAAGTAAGCATGAGAAGACACACACCAAAGCAGCGTATCCAAATTGTTTTACTTATTAATAGTAATAATTGTATGGCGCGACGCTTGCTCATCAACTACTCGTGTTGAGCGTGTAACTGTTCTCTCAAGAGTAGAAGGGACCTACAGATTTTTGCCGACTCCTTGCAGTGAAGCTTAAAATGCTTTTGCCGAGACAAATAATATTTTTTGAGTGTTGTCAACAGTTGAAAAAATAGTGATGCCGTTAAAAATTCGAGGTGTTCAGGTGGAAATTCGGCACATATGGATCACACATACGCCATTGTGCAGAGTGGTGTCCGACCTAAAAAAATACGTAAAATGAACTATTTTTTTTCCGCCAAGTGGTATTGATTTTTCGGTATTTTTTGGTATTTTTTTTCTTAAATACGTTAAGAACTCAAAAAACCAAAATTTTTCTGACTTCTTATTTGCGATTTGGGTGTACGACTCACAGTTGGGACTTTGAAATTTTTAAAATTGAACTTTTTTTAAGAAAATTCGATGTTACATATATTTTGTAAAATATCTTTTTTGAAACATGATGTTGTATTTGTTTGAATTGTGTACATTTAGCCAATAAAATGCATGAACACTTTTTTAATTTTGAGCACAAGTTTCCTAGACCAGGATTATGGGTATAGCCACCTTTTGCGGGAAGTATTTCCTTTTTTTGGTGAGGCTTAACAAAACTGCTGCAAAAGGCTTCAAAGGGAAACCAAATTTTTCTAAAATGTTAAAATATTCTCTATCAAAGCTGCAAAAATAAAAGGTCCCTTGTGTGCATTTTAAGAGAACAGTCATTTAAGTTTAACAATATCGGGCATTTTTTAATTTTCCTATACCAACTAATTATAAATGGGAAAGTAAAAACATTTCATTCAACGTATTGGCCTTTGTTTTTTAGACATTTTGACCACCTTTCTGGCAATTTGCGAATACCACGCCAATTAAATTCTTCGTGTTTTAAATTAAACCAATCAGACACTCAATTTTCGACCTCCTCGTAGGAATCAAAGTGCTGCTCAGCCAATGCGTGTCCCATCGATGAAAACAAATGGTAGTCGGATGGAGCCAAGTTTGGTGAGTACGGCGGGTGGGGTAGCTGCTCCCAGACAAGTGTTTTGATTGTATCCTGAACCGGTTTTGCTTTGTGTGCAGGTGCATTGTCATGGAGCAAAATTACCTTGCCGTGCCCTCTGGCCCATTCTGGTGGTTTCTCGATCAATGCATGGTTCAAAATCATCATTTGTTGTCGTTAGGGATCAATATTAACGGTTTCACCAGGTTTTAGGAGCTCGTAGTACAGCACACCTTTCTGGTCCCCACAAAACACACAGCATTGTCTTCTTTGCAGTCGATGTTGATGGTTGTCCCAGATTAATCCGTAATTCTTTCCGTTTAGGATTCTTAAAATAAATCCATTTTTCATCGCCAGTAACAATCCGATGCAATACCGATTTTCTTTCGTGTCTTTGAAACAAAATTTCACAAGTGTTTTTTCGGTTTTCCATCTGTCTTTCATTCAATTCATGTGGCACCCATTTGCCACACTTTTGGATCTTTCCCATAGCTTTTAAGCGGTCAGAAATTGTTTGTTGTGCAACATTTAACATTGCTGCCGTTTGCTTGTGACTCAAAGTGTCAGCTCCATCCAATATCGTTTGCAAATCGGCGTCTTCAAACTTTTTTGGTGGTCTTCCATGTTTTTCATTTCTCACATCAAAATCATTATTTCTGAACAGTTGAAACCATCTTTTGCATGTTGCTTCTGATAGAGCATGATCACCATATACCTCGACAATCATTCGATGCGACTCTGCAGCACTTTTCTTCAAATGAAAACAAAAAATTAATGCTTTCCGCAAATCATCACTTTCTGGTACAAAATTCGACATTTTTAACACGATGAAAAAATATGATGTTGTTTGTTCAAAGACTTGATGTATACTAAATATTTTTCACAGATGTCAAAGCAAACAAACAAAAAAAAATAAGGGCCCGTTCACAACAAATGTGATATATTTGTATCTTAACGCTCACTTCATAAGGGCAAACCTTTAAGGCTTGAATTGTGCAAATATCATGGGCATGAACCACTAGTAAGTTGCTGTCAAGACATATTCTGGAACTGGAGTGGAATGACGTTAATAAAGTTTCAGGAGTTGAAAGAACCATCCCCTGCCACCTGTGAAACGAGTGTTTTCAGGGTCAGCCTCGATGGTAGGTTGTATCACTGCTGGAGAGAAGCGATACGGCTCGCATGCAGAAGATGTCGTTTAACATGTTGTGTGCTGTGAAAAATTGTTGTCCGGCACTGACAACAATTGTGGATATTAAGCGCACGACTTATCACACTAAATTCCGAATACACAATTTTTCACACCGAAAATATGTCCGTAAATGGCATTGAATGTAATTTTTCGGTATATGGGAACTGACATTGTATTGGTCTGTGTTGTTTGTTTCGGGCACCGGGACACAACTAATGTGACATTTTTAAAATACCGAAGTGCACCCGTTCCTTTTGACATGAAAGGAAATCGCCGTTTCGATTTCGTCTTTAATCAAACGCATACTGTTATCGAAAAAAATTTGTTCACGCCAGTCCAAGAATTTATCCAATATATATATATATATATATATATATATATATATATATATATATATACTATTATGATTTCCCTTACTGTAACGCACAATATAGTTTAAGCAAACAACTTACAAATAATAAACAAACCAAATGATTGCAAGAGCTGATAGAAAAAGTTTAAGCCGAACCTTCAAGTTTAAAAATGGGTATCGCAAAGCAATGACCAAATAGAAGTTTAAGCTATTTTAAGTAGCCAAACACAACCAACGACATAATTTGACACCAAAACAAAGTAAAGTGTAGATCTGTCAGTTATCATTCTGTGGAATGAATGTGGAACATAAGTAAAATGACACTGAAAGTTATTCCGACGAAAAATGTCACTTTACCGACCCGAATAAAAAAAAAACCAGAAGAGTCGAACAACTCAAATCCAGTTCATTCGTTATTCCCGATTTATTTAGCGGGGATGTTCTGAAAATGCTTTTATAGCAATGTGCTTACATGTACATATTGTCAACGGCAACACTCAACCAAGAAGACAGGAGAGGAAACTAACCGAAGAATGGAAGTGAGATTTGGTCGGCGGAAGTTGATTTGATTAATGTATAAGTATTTTTCTTTAATAAAAACCTGTTTTGGACTGAAAACAGATGTTTTATTATATATAGGTAAGAGTTCCAGCTTTGTTTTCAGCCTAAATTTACTGTTTTGAATTGCTATTAAATCCATTTTATGCAGTGGGTTTCTTTAATTTTTTAACTCAAGATTACACTGTTATCCTTACTGTCACATTGATAGTTTTTGATAGCAGGAATTTTTTTTCAGCACTTGTACTATATTTCAAATTCCGTCAGGTTTTGTGAACAGATTCAAAAGTTACAGATTTATTTCCCATATAACTGGACCACTGTGTAGCGGCCTTATCTAATATAAACTTTAGCGTCATGTTGCACAGTAATGATTTATTTTGTCATGAACATCTTTTGCTTTCTGCCAATGTCTTGTTCTACTGGAAATCTTTCATCTTCTTTCTTTTTGCTCCCCTCTTCCGTTTTCATAAGAAGCGATGCAGAAAGTTAGAAAAAATATTTTGGCTTCCCACAAAACGATGCGCGACTCAAGCTTTAACTTACGAACACTTTAACGTGAAATTTTGCGTTGATCTCAGTAACCGTGGTGCCACAAAGAGATATTCCCATGCAGCAGAAACCAATAAGTAAGGAGATGGTCGACTGAACAGCTGATTACAAAGATCGAGGAGAAATAAGCAAGATAAAAGAAGGAAAAGGAAAAGTTGTCCACTCGGTAAAAATTCTTATTTAATAATGAATCTCAGTCATAAAGTGGATAAATTTAGAATAGATCGTACCATCGGATGACAATGCATTAACATCTACCACCGGAAAGTTCAAAAGGGACCGAAATGATTGCAATTAATTAATAAGACGTGTTACATTCTCGTACGATCAACAGTTGAGGCAAAAAGTCCTGCACTGTCCCAGGCAACAACAACTTTTGGTCATTCGTAAAAAACGTAAGGAGTTCCGCTTCGTCTTCAATACCAACGCTCACGTGCAATGGCATTCCAACTGTCAGCTCCTTGGAAAAAGCAAATCTGCTAGGTGCACATTTTGTAGCCAGCTCAACACTTCCAGATTGTGCTTTTTCGGCGCCTGTACTCGAGAGCATAGATTTGTTCATGAAATTAGTCAATTTTCACCCTCGTACAATTGAAAGATTCCTATTTAAACGTGCACAAATCCGCTAGCCAGGATGGTATCTCCCCGCTCTTCTGAAGAAGTATTCCTCTACACTGGCAAAACCACTGCGTAAATTTTTTCATCAGTCCCACTCTTTAGGGCCCTTTCCGAGTAAGTGAAAAACAGCATTTGTCTAGTCCGTCCTTTAAAAAGCTGAATCATCATCATCCACCTCATACCAACCCATAGCATTTACATCCCTACTTTCTATGGTCATGGACACGCTAACAAATCGTCAGCGTATGAAATATCTTAAAGCTCAAAAGCTTCCTAATGACCGGCAATACGGCTTCCGCAGCAACAGGCTCACTGATGTTTCGACAGTTTATCTCACCGAAAGATGAAGCCAACTTTTGCACAATGTAGGAGATAGCAAGATCGTTGCGCTTGATATTTCAGAAGCATTTGACAGAGACTAGAATCAGGTCCGTGTTTTTGGCGTCGATTAATCTCTTCTTCAATGGATTAGAAACTACCTTTCGAACTGTTCAATACAAGTTGTATTGAATGGGTTCAAGTCTGATATTCACCATATTAACGCTGGTGTTCCCCAGGGCTCCGTATTGTCTCCGACACTCTTCCTCATTTTTATAAATGATCTCCTGTCTGTAACTTCTAATCCAAATCACCCCTGGGCTGATGACAGTACCCGCAGCTTTTCATATTCGTTCTCTCGGCAAAAGACTTGAAACGGCAGCGTATGTTAAGTTCATTAAATTCCGATCTTGACAGCATAATTGATTAGGGTGAAAATAATAGGATAAAAATGACTGCTTCCAGTGCTGTCTACAGTCACTCAAAGGCTCTCAAAAAAAACCTGACATTATTTATGAATGGCTCCTGCGTTGTTGAAACTGAACGACTTTCCATCCTCACTATGTGTATCAACTCAAAACTAAGTTGGAACGATCACATATTCAAGATCGTCAAAAATGCATCGAAATGTCTCGATTTCTTAAAATAATGAAAGAAATATTTCACCACTTTTGACCTGGCAACAATAATTAAGGCGTACATCCGCCCAAAGCTGGAGTATAACGTTCCTATCTAGTCTGGGGCTCCTAAGACCTCTCTGCACCTACTAGATAGAATCCCACAGCGAGCGATGGAACTTTTTGGCAATAACAATGTTACGAAGTCAATCGAATCTCTAGAACATCGACGAAATGTTTCGTCTCTATCACTATTTTATAGCTATTCTAATAAAAACTGCTCTAATGATTTAGATAGCCGCATTCCTTCCCTTCAAGAATTAAACCGTAACACTCGCTTCGCTAGGAAAACTCACCCGTTCACCATTAAGCCCACCTTCGGACGTACAGTTAAGTTTAGAGACTCGTTCTTTAGCCGCACAACACGAATATGGAATGCGATTCCCACCAACTTTTCCCCCCATTACAAACCATAGGCATTTAAAACGAATGTGCATCGGTACCTCCGTTTACTCTCGTCCTGTTTTACCTTCGGCCCGTGCTGTGACTTAATTCCAGTCATTTAAGAGTATCAGCAATCCCTTTAGTGCAATTATAAAAAAAAAAAAAAAAAACAAAAAGCAGTCCTCCCCAGGCTAAGAAAATGTGGTTGCACGCCTTAGAAGGAAGAATTTCTTCGATCTGCAATTCCATTGCATTGCTTAAAGAACTTCGCAGCAACAGATGTCGAAACGCAGTATTCTGCATCTGTACTCCCTTTCTCTCTCTGGAATCCGAGTGCAGGAGGCAAAAGAGTCGACTTTCTTCTTTCGTTATTGATTTAAGCCATAGAGTAACAAAGATCACAAAATTGAATATGTTCAAAATTCCAGCATACACATAAATTGTTCAATTTGTATAAAATACAATACTGTGTTGTCATTCGCAAAGGTTCCACGCCTTTAAAGTAGTCCTCACGATGAAGTCACAACGACGGCCACACCAAACTAAGACAAAGCAAAGGCATTAATGTGCGATTTTGACTTTTTTTTGGATCGGCAGTGAGCGAGGAGAAGATCCAACAAAAGCTGATGTTAATAGCCAAATCAGTACTTTCGCATCAGACGTCTAAACCTTGTAAAACTTACATTTCGGAGTCGATCCCATGGTAAGACCCATGAAGGACGACTATTAGTTGGCCGGTCGAGGTTTTGGCCAGGTAGTGTTAAAACAGCGCAACTTAACGAGTGCAGTGCACAGTTTAAATTTGGAAAGTTCGGAACTTCATGCATAAAGTAAATGGAGAAATTTCGATTTTGGCTCAAGAATTGTCTCCGCTAAACCACCATAGACAAGCTCCAACATAACTATACTGAAATTGTGCTGAACACTCCTTGCAATCATTCCACAAACCACAAAAAAGTTCTTAAAAGACCACAATTTCCATTTGTCTACCCTCATGTTCACAAGATGTCTACACTCCCCACGATTTGTCCTTATCTTACCCTTACCTCACCTGGACATCTTTACAAAACCCCAATTCATGTTCAAATCTTAATTGCTTCGGCCAGACGGCTTAGAATTTATGAAGAAGCTATTTTCTGTAAACCTTGAAAACAGAAAGGAAAAAGCAACAAACGCCAGGAACAACGACATTCAGTATTTATAGCATGGACTGAAAGAGAACATTGAATCGGCGACCTTCACAAAAGTAAACGAGAAACTCGCGACGATATTTTAAAGGACAACAAAAACCGGCAAAACTTTACAATTCCCCAGCAAAGTTCTATTTGCCAATTTTAATCCCCTTGGCTGTGGAGAAGCGAGACAAAAATGCGTTTGCCGTTCAAAGCGAACAACGGCAGAAGAAAAAGTTGCAACACCACCTCCGATCGATTTCTGTCATCCTGCCGCAGGACGATGTGAGGGAATATCGACTGAGACGAAGAGGGAAGAACGAAATGAAAGCAACGGACTCCGGAGAAACATTTAACCTTTCAATCACCTGTCAAATGCGACAAATACTGCAACACGGTCCGTTCATGTTGGGTGTCTTCTCCGAACAAAGCACACGACCAGCCTCGCAAAAAGGGATTATGACCGAAGTTCCTTTTATCGCTTTGTAATTTATTGGATATTCAAAATGGGCGTGACGATGGCGAATGAAGGTGAGTGAGTGAATGGGGGAGACACTGAAGAACTTGAAGCAATTTCGTTGGTTTTTGATTGGGTACTTGAGTGCTCTCTACGGAGGACCCTCCTAGAGTTGTGACAGATATTAATCCTTTATTTCAAGTGGAAACCCTTTAAAGTACTCCATTCCATCCCCGCCAACCGCCCTTACACTCGGTTACCGGATTAACTGTCCCCTTTTTGAACTTGTCAAGTGTCAGCAACAGGATTGTTCACACTTTTACCTAGCGGGCCCCGATCTGTGCAGCCATAGCCGGAGATGGGAACGCTTTACGGAGTGGGCGAGGAAAGTGGTCGCGGCACGTGTTGGCATTTCAATGCCCGCCACAGTTCATCACGCAGTTTCAGGAGTTTATGAGCCCTAACTGACAGGTTATGGATTGATGGGGTTTTGCATTTGCTTTTCTATTAACGACCGTTTAGGGACTTTGGTGATCCACAACCGAAGGGGTTTGGACGCAATTTTTACTCTCATTTATTATAGACAGTCATCAAGACCAGGATTGGGATGATGCGTATTTGTTCAAATGGCTGTGATGTGAATTTTGATGAGTTTTGGGTTTATGTGCTTTTGTTGGTTGACTCTGCCACTTTGTAACGTTACCAATTTGAAAGCGGTGTTTACTAACTTTCCACAACGACAACTTTGATGTTCCTCCCCAATGCTTGTTCCCCGTTCAGCAGTGCCGCAGAGGCAAGTGGAAAAACAGAAAATTCTAATCAGCTTCACAATCTGTTATAGTCTCCCCGCGTAGCTGCCACTTACTCTGAAATTCGTCTCGTCTGTGGGGAAAATCGCTGCGACCTCAAATAGATCAGAATCAATGAGTCTTCAATGAGGATTCTTCTTCAGTTACTACATCCACTTCTTCCCCACTTGTTCCGCTCCACCGACTTCCGCCTTAAACCGATAAATTTGCCCAGACTCACGTTTTCCTTCCCTTGGGAACGCACTAACCCACTTTTCACTCCTTAGGACCAACAGACAGCTTAACACTTTGATTAAACATCGCCCTTCCTTGACAGCAATCCTGCCGAACCGCGTTCGCCTCGTGCATCCTTAATCGTGCCCGGCATTAAATATTCCCAGTCCCTAGCGCGCCACGACCGGGAGGAGGTGTCCTTCAGTCAAGTGAATTAAATTGTCTGGCGCGGAGACGTGCCGCCTGACACACCACCAATGACCAATGAATATTGAAAATCGTCAGAGAGCCGCCGAATTGAAATTCATGTTGCCTGCCGGTCGTTCGGCAAACACTTGGGCGTTTGATTGACGCAAACAGTCGGCTGTTTGCCAATTCCTGGCGAGTTTGCGGGTATTCCGCCAGGGTTTGAGTGGCGGCCGTGGAATCAGGTGAAACATGTTCGACGCCTATTTTGAAGTATCATCGTCTGATTGGCTAGATGGCTGTCACCGACATGATGTGAGACTGCCCTCCACTCAAGCCGCCTAATAAATGTATATATGATTGATGAGGTGGCCGGTAATTCACTTAAGGGGTGAACGGTACCGCACCCATGACCATATGTGTGAATACAGAACTAATTAAGTTGTTCCTCGGCAGTGATGTGGGACTCTCCTTGAACCGAAACTACGGTGCCGGCTAATAAATAATTACTTAGGGAGTCGTCGGGGGGGGGGGAATCTGAAAACAATTCGTTCGTTGACTGCATCAAATCAACTTATCAGCGGTGCCCTCGAGACGTCTGCTGCGTCCATACTGATGATTGAACTCGAGTGTGATTTAATCCTGGCCATGAGACGATATGGGACGTGGTTCAGTTCAGTGGACAGACAGTTTCAATCATGGAGTCCATCACTTCAATGGGATAGTTGTATATGTGCTCTGCTGGAGCAGATTCTAGAAGTGAGTTGAATATAAATTTCGCTTGAAGACCGCGACGTCTTTATGTAAGTGAGCTCGTTATTGACGGGAACGAATAGTCGAGAAGTTGCAGATTTGGCTGTTGGTTTCCTTTCAAGTTTTCATGATTTGTTGGATGAGGCCCATCCAGACAGAAGTTTAAGAACTTCATCCAGATGCTGTCGATGCAAACATGGCCAATAATGATTATTCTTCCTAAAACGTCAATGACTTTCTTAGCGGGTTTTGATTATATTTAAAGAAACAGTTTTTGGAACAAGTCAATCTAAGCTTGGATTTGGCACTGATGTTATTGCTTAGCCTGGACAGATCAAGTCCTTAACTGTTCTGTGTGTGAATTAGTTTGGCGCATTTTAAAAAGATGGCACCACATACACGCTGTGGCTGATCTTAGAAGCGGTTACCAACTTCGTTGGAAAGGAGTGATATTTTTCAACAATATATAGTGTACATCGGCATCTGAGAAGAGCATTTTTTTTTTTATAATTGACGCGTGCAAAAGGGGTTGCGAGTACCCTTAAGTGACCGGATCAAGTCACAGCACGGGCCGAAGGTATAGAGGAAAAGAGGGAGAGGAGGTACCGATGCACATTGGTTTTAAATGCTTGTGGATTGAAATGAGGAGGAAAAATCGAACTGGGAAGAGCATTCCAGATTCGTGTAGTGCGGCTAAAGAACGAGTCTCTGAATTTGACTGTACGTCCGAAAGAGGGCTTGAGGGTGAATTGATGGACATTCCCAGCGAGGCGTGTATTGCGGGTGAATTCTTGAAGGGGATGAATGCAACTGGCTAATTCATCTGAGCATTTCTTGTTGAAATAGCGGTAAAAAAGTGACAATGACGCGACATTACGTCGGTGTTCTAACGAGTCAATCGACTTCGCAATATTACTGTCACCTATAAGTTTAATCGCTCGCTTTTGAATTCTATCCAGCAGGTGCAGGGAGGTCTTAGAAGCACCTGACCAGATAGGAGCGCTATACTCAAGTTTTGGGCGTATGTATGCCTTGTATATTGTAGCCTGATCAGAGGGGGTGAAGTACTTCTTGCATCGTTTAAGGAAACCTAGACATTTCGCAGCATTTTTGGCGACCTCAAATATGTGATCGTTCCAACTAATTGTTGGGTTGATACGCATACCGAGGATGGAAAGTCTTTCGGTTTCAACAACGCAAGTGCCGTTCATGAATAACGGCTGATTATTTTGTGATCGCTTTAACGACAGTAGACAGCACAGGGTTTTGGAAGCATTAAATTAAACTCTATTCCTGTTTCCCCAGTCGATTATGCTGTCAAGGTCGGAATTTAATGTGCTTAACATACGCTGCCGTTCCGAGTCTATGGCCGAAATGGAGGGACGTGAGCCAAGTAACGAATATGAGAAGCTGAGGGTACTGTCATCAGCGAAGGAATGAATAGGATTAGAAGTCGCAGACAAGAGATCACTTAAAAATGAGGAACAGCGTCGGAGACAAAACAGAGCCCTGGGGAACACCAGCATAAATATGGTGAATATCAGACGTGGATCCATCCAAAACGACTTGTATTGATCGAATCGAAAGGTAATTTCTAATTCATTGATGAAGATCTTTAAGTACTCTTGCTACTGTACGAGTGCGAAAATGGATTTGCCCCATGGAGAAATTTACGCTCTCAATTACAGGTAGGGACAAAGTGTTATCTGGCAGCGTTGAGCTAGCTGCAAAGTGTGCAGCAAGAAGATTAGAGCTGACAGCTGGAATGTCATTGCAAATGAGCGTTGGGATCGAAGAAGAGGCTGAATTCCTTGTTTTTACCTTTTTGATAATGCCTAGAAAGAAAGTGCAGCAGAAGCGAATGTTCTAGAATTTTACAGTAAATCTGATTCAAACGACAAATCTTTCAGAGAGCAGTTTCAGCACTTTAAAAGTGGCGAAGACAAAGGGCTTCTTGGCCAAACCAAAAAGTCTTAAGATGAGGAATAGAAAACTCATCTGGATCAAGATCCGTGCCAAACGCAAAGTGAACTTGGGCAAAGGAATTTCAAATTATTCTTAAGAAAAGTTAACCAATTGGGTGCCGCATGAGTTGATACCGAGAGATGTCGAAAAGTGATTTTTCATCTCGGAGCTGCTTTTTGGAATACATGGAAGGAACGTAATTTTGAACCAGATTGTGGCTGCAGATGAATAGTGGATATACTGCGATAATACCCAAAATAAAAATGACTAAGCCTGAAGAAGCTGTTCCATCATCTTCCACTTGAACATCAAAGAAAAACGTCCTCTGTTCAAAGGTCATACTCTGCAAATGATGGGACCAGACGAATGTGATGTTCAATCATCTGCTAAATCCAAAGAATGGGAAACATTATCGACTACGACTGATGCGTTAAAGACGTGTATCGCGTGAAAAACGGCCAGAAACGATCGAAGGCATAACATGTATATTTTGCAACACAGTGAAGCTCGGCCTCACGTGGCTGTTCCATTTTCTGGAAATACTGAAATAAGAGGCCTATGCCCACCGCCATGTTCCATAGGCCCTGCTCCTTCCGACCACTGACTTTTTTGAAGGATACAAATGATTTTGGGGGGGTAACCGTTTCTTTTGAAGATTTAACACAAAATGCTCAAATGAGTTAGCCAGCTGTATTCCTCCCCTTCAAGAATTCACTCGCAATACCCGCTTCGAAAAGAATGCTTACCCGTTCATCCGTTCACTCTTAAGCCCACCTTCGGATGTACACTTAAGTTGAGAGACTCGTTCTTCAGACGCACCACACGAATATGGAGTGCTCTTCCCAGGCCATTTTTTCTCCCGTGTTACAATCCACAGGCATTTGAAACCAATGTGCATCGGTACTTCCTTTCCTTCTCTTCCTCTATACCTTTGGCCCGTGCTGTGAATTAATTGCGGTCACTTAGGGTTATAAACAATCCCTTTAGTGCGCGCCAATTATAAAAAAAAGCTTAGTTTTCGAGATTTATCAAAACAATTCAAAACAGTACCCGATTAGCTTCGCTTTCAGTGATGTATTTTTTACCTTTATTCAATAGAATGAATTTTGTCTGTGACTTAGATGTTAATGGATAGAAGGACACAAATCCTTCATGACTTCGTTTTCCCTCGTTCACCGCCATATCCATTTTAACAGCTGAAATACCCGCAACTGCATTATTTACAGCTCGTGTCAATGTCATGCGCTTTAAGCAAAAACTGAATAGACTATTCGAAGGACGTCCCTCTAGTGCGAAACACACGATCTTATGAGATCGAGATATGATGTCACATGAAGGATGGTATTTTATGGCTTCTAAGACATTGATGGTTTCAGTGAGTTCTTCACTGACCTTGACCAAGAATCGAGAATTCTTCATTATCACCCTTCACAACCAGACGAGTATAGTTCGAATGCATAATACGTCATTGGACAGTATAGATCGTTGCTAAGCAGGCTACCATATGCGTCTTTCAAATGTGCACACAAACAGTATGGGCTGGCTTTTTCTGGTTGTGTATTTCCAAAAATCTGCCGCAACGTGAATATCTGGTGGATGGTGGTGAAGAATACTGAATACGTCGGTTTTTTTGGTATTTATGCGAGGTTCTTCTTTTTTTAAGGACGAAAGTTGACAAAATTCCATTCATCAGACCTCCTAGTCCACAAGCTTGAGCGGCTTGCTTGGACTTTGGCCTCGATCTTTCTACTTCTCCTCGTCTTAGGCTGTGCGACAAAATCCACGTCACCCAAGCTATGAGGAAGATCTACCGGACAGCGATATTTAATTCATAGACGCCACCAAATTGTCTGCAGGAATAAACTATGCTCGGATTCTACTGCAACTCAACGTCAATGTGTTCGGTTTCGTTTAGGAAGGCTTTCGTTCCAACTCCGGATTCACCGCCATTCCAATTCTCCATCTCTTCAACTACCTGTTTCATATTTCAACATAAATTGGAGCAATTTAATTCTTCTATCTGCGTATAGCTCACAAATAATTCAAGCCTTTGCTACCTGGTCAGCATTCAGGTTGAATGCGAATGCACGTCCGTACACTAAGTCAATTTTTATCGTCTTTAGGCGCCTCTATAGAGCTTTTGCTCATAAGCGGCAGATTCGTTAATGGCTTTTTGGCAATTTCCTTTATTTACGCAGAAGCGTCGTTTAAGGAAATTGATAAGTGCGCCTACTCGCCTTTTTTGCGAAATGTCTGGCTTTTCGCAGGTCAACCTCCTTTCGGCTTCTGACTAGGTTCAAGATGTGGAACCGTCAATGAAAACTTCCCAGGACTTAACCATTCGTAGCATATAACTGCAGTTTTATTTCGCGAGTACGAGAGAAACTGCGGACAAGTTGGCCCCTGTCTCCCATGTGGACTGTAGGTGCACCCAAATTATTTTTCTGGGTTCGTTTGAACAAATTAAAAAAGAATTGCATCGACCGTAGATCAAATTTTAACAGTTTGAAAGTTTTGCTTGGAAATGAAAATGTTCATAAAAGGCTTTTAAAAAATGCTTACAACCTTCTGACGTATCTGGTCTTGTGGGAAAAATCATAAAAGCCACCTTAAGTTGAAACGTTTTTTAATGTGGGATCTTAGAGCATCAAAGACATACCTTTTGGACCCCAAGTCAATATTGCCATACGATGCATCGCTACTTAGGCACGTACTTGTATTGCTTGTATGAAAGTCTACATAGGAAAACGAAACCTTTTGTGAGTAAACTCATGTCTTAAGACGCATCGCTACTTAAGCACATACTTGTATTGCTTGTATGAAAGTCTACATAGGAAAAGGAAACCTTTTGTGAGTAAACTCATGTCTTAAGACGCATCGCTACTTAGGCTCATACTTGCATTGCTTGTATGAAAGTCTAAAGAAGAAAACGAAACCTTTTGTGAGTAAACTCATGTCTTAAGACGCATCGCTACTTAGGCTCATACTTGCATTGCTTGTATGAAAGTCTAAAGAGGAAAACGAAACCTTTTGTGAGTAA